>JBBGZY010002220.1:0-597500 GCA_037952925.1 Lithobates clamitans | reverse complement strand
CAGTTACACAGATAAAAACAGGAAGTGAGAGGAAATCCCTCCAAAATGAGGGAATCCTGGGGTGTCACCAGAACTAGTGTTCACATTGGAAGTTTCCCCCTCTATTGCTGCTCTGATGTCAACCCACAATTGGGATTTTTTTTTTTTAACAATAATGGTAAACAGGATAAAAAGAGCGTGAATCTCACTAGCGGGGGGGCACAAATGGAAATAAATTCATGACAGGTGTTCCAATTCATCTCCACTCTATCCAACCTTAAGATAAGTTTTGCCTTTAGTTATACAACTAAAAGCTATAAATCAGTGGTTCTGGATGCACATTTTATCACTGGGCTCTTACTTCTAGGAAATAAGTGTTGTGAGACTGTATAAAAAAAAAAAAAAAAAAAAAATCTGCACACAGATACACATGACCATGTCCCGGCAACAAATGTCTGCATAATACAACGTAGGTTTCTGAATACACACCCAATCACAGCATGGCTCGTTCCCAACCTTGGCGGCTATGCTCTGGAAGATGTCTTTGATAAAAGGCCTGATGGAAAGACAAAGAAATCTATTAGCATTATTACAGAAAAAGAGGATTTGACAATATGCCTGAAACAAACCCTAAATAAAGCACTATCCTGTTCTCAAGTTGCATTAGTTACAATAGGGCAGGGGTCTTTAAACTACGGCCCTCCAGTTGTTCAGGAACTACAATTCCCATCATGCCTAGTCATGTCTGTGAATGTCAGAGTTTTACAATGCCTCATGGGACGTGTAGTTCTGCAATAGCTGGAGGGCCGTAGTTTGAGGATCCCTGCAATAGGGTGTCTCATCTGATCATCGCAATAATGCCCCGGTAGAAGTTCTATTGTAACGAAACCGGTCAGGTAAAAAAGGTTTATCTCCTGTCAACACATTTGGATTGAACCAACGTCCTTATCTTTGGACCAAGGAAGATTGTACCCATGTAATGGCATGCTATGCGTTACTTAAGTAAAGCCGATTAAGGATTTTACACTATTGGCATTTATCTTTATATTGACACATCCCACTGGACATGTTTCTTCGGGACCAGAGGAGTACCGCTCAGAGGCGACTGCTGGACGATTCCTCATGTTGTTTGATGTGGAACAGCAAGCGTGGATGGAACATACAAAATACACAAGCCTTATTGCACCCCCCCGTAATAGGTGGTCAATACGTCCTGGTAAGAGTCCATGCTTTATTTAGGTGGTGGAGGAATTGAATGAACAATCGTTCGTGCACTTTTTATCAAAAGGAAGGCATTACACTGATGTCAGTTGGAAGACACATAGGGGATTTTTTTACGAAAGGCAAATCCACTTTGTACTATAAGTGCACTTGGAAGTGCAGTCGCTGTAAATCTGAGGGGAGATCTGAAATGAGGGGAAGCTCTGCTGATTTTATCATCAAATCATGTGCAAGCTAAAATGCTGTTTTTTTTATTTTCCTTGCATGTCCCCCTTGGATCTACAGCGACTGCACTTTCAAGTGCACTTACAATGCACTTGTAGTGCAAAGTGGATTTGCCTTTAGTAAATAACCCCTATGGACTCATTGTTTTATATTTATATTTACATTTTTGTTTAGGGCAACGCTGTCAGCGTGTGGAGAGGAATGCCGATAACCGGCACTTCCTATTTACACTGCGAGCAGCCGTTATTGGACACAGCTAATCACATGGTAAAGAGCCTACGTCATAGGTTCTTTACCTTGATCAGAGATGCGGTGTGTCCAAGCGACCCACTGATCGCCGTGCTGCTTTCCCCTGGGTTGCGCACGAGCCGCTTGTCCTGAAGGAGGTCATATGATGTCCACTCTGAACAATGAAACCTCATTTTGCTGTAGGCTGGCCAGGGAGAGGTTAAAGTGCACATAGGAGATGTGAATCAACTTCCTTCTGAAAAAGACTGTTGCCTCGTTTCATACTTCTGCATGAAAGACCTGAAAACAAGAATACAGCAAATAATGTCATTCTCCATCTCTGTGCTTCTTCGCAATCAGTTATGAGAAGGTTCAGGTCCTACTCATGCAGAGAACATCACTCCAGCGCAGATAACGATGAAGCGGCTAAGTTAAGGGCACCAGAATTTCTCCAAGGCCATCTCCTACCCTGGTCTTTTATTCCTTTGAGAGTGTGCATAGATCAGACCAGGGCTCCATTTGCATCCTCTCCTCCTTTAGCTAGCTATACAGAGGGGCTGAAGAGCCTTTCTATACCGTGGCCCTCGATAGGCTCCCTACCAAGTTTTTAATTCTGCAAGTGCAACAAATATTTTTTTAATTTTATGTCCTGCACAAAAAAAACAGTCTTTTTATCCTACTGGGCAACTGCATTTTTATAACCTTGTAAAATCCTAAAATTAAGCTTAGTACTCCTTTTGCAAAAAAGTGCCAATGTTGAGAAGATAAAAAAAAGAGCATTGGAACCACTGTGTGTGTGTCACAGAGGTGATGCACGGGCTCTTGCAAAGCTTTCTTCCAGCCTCAGATCCGTACATGGGTACAGACCTGCTTGGAGGAAGTGCCACAAGCACACACAACATGCTCTACAACTCCAATCTTGGGAAAAAATAAATAAAAATGATATTATATATATCCAGCATTCCCCTGGAAAATGCAGCCTGCAAATCAGGTGGAGGAAAGGGTATTGTTACTGGGGTACGCAACCATGTTTCATGTTGCAAAAGTGGGTGCAACACAAAACCTGTTATAATAGGAGGCCTTTTACGACATATAGCACTGGAGTGTGTCAAAATTAACATGTGTGCACCGTTGGTGTGTGCAGCTTGTTGTATTAGCAAAAACATACATGCATGTATATCAGCAGAGCAGTGGACAGTGTCAGTAGGCAGTGTCATTAGTATTAACAAAATGTTTTATTGATTCTCCCCCCCCCCCCCCCAATTTAAGAACTCTCTCTTTGCTGAGATAAAGGATCTAAACAGAGCCCTGATGTCTCACTTTTGAGACAGTGAAAGAAGCTGAGGAAAGATTCCCCCAGTCCCTTACTCTCCAGTAGGGCTGGGGGGGAAAAAAAAAAAAAAAAAAAAAAAATCGATTTAAATCAAGTTGAGAGGTCAAATCGATTTAAAATTTAAGCAAATCGATTTTTTTAGTTTTTTTTTTTTCACTGCGCCGTTCCTGAGGAGCTGCGGGCAGGAGTTTTTAGGCGAGGCCGGACGCTGTGGACTAGGCCGAAGCCGCGGCCTCGCCTAAAAACTCCTGCCCGCAGCTCCTCAGGACCGGCGTGGTGTCCAAAAAAAAAAAAAAAAAAAAAAAAACTCGATTCAAATTTTTTTTTTTTTTTTTAGAAAATCTCCCAGCCCTACTCTGCAGTAAACAGTTTACTATGCTTCAGATAAGAATGAAGACAGGAGCAATCTGTAGAGATCACTCACTGTGTTCTTTCAGAAAAGGAAGGCCGGTTAATGAAATATTTACCAGCCCCATCCCCGCTCCTGAGAGGAGAGGAGGGAAGCTGGCAGCACTGCAGAGCGGAGAGGGTAAACAGGGGGAAAATCTGCACTGCACGGGGTGATTAGGGTGTGCCCAGGCACACCCCGTGCGCACGTCTATGGTGTGCATGGTTCAAGCAGCACCTAAGGTTGGCCATAGACGGTTTTAATCTTGTATGGGCAGGCTAAATGTACCAAGTTGATCAATCAATTTGGGTACAACCAGCCTGCTGGATTTTACATGCCATTATTACCAGCTGATATAGCCTCTAGCAATTATTACTGTCTTCTCCCAGCGGGGACGGCTTCCCTTTCTAAGAAGAATACATTGGATCAGTGGGAACTCGTGGTTGCAGGAATGCAATTTGCTCTGTGTATAGTCTGCTTAAGGCCAGATGCAAACCACCACTAGAATTCCATCCACAATGCAGCCACAAACACTGCACACGCCTTCATGCAATGCTACCTGTGCAAGACCCGAGAATAGAATGCAGATCGTACCAAGCTTCCTTGTCTCCTCCAGGCATCAAAGAGGGCCCATATCTTGCACCATCTTCCCCACCACTAACTCCGCTGCCAACAAACAGGATCCCCTTTGGCCTCAGTTCTTTACATCGCCTCTGAAAAATAATTCAACATTTATACATGAAGAGATAAAATGTTATTGGATCCTTTGCAGATACAGATAAGTGTCTCCAATCCCTAATATTGTATGGGAAAATTATTGATAAAATTAAGGGGAAATATAAAGTTACCCTTAAAAAAATTGGATTTATTTATTATTTTTGTATCACTAAAATTTTTCTATTAATCTTCATGATTGTGTGCTTACCTTAATATAATGATCTCATTCAAAAATCCAATTTTTTAAGGGTAATTTATGTTTCCCCTTAATTTTATCAATAATTTTCTCAACATTTATACACTCTGTGCATGTATCAATTACAGAGTTTCAAAAAGCACTTATAAATATATTACAATTGTTAAAAAAATAATTTTTATATAAATAATAATAAAAATAAATAATAATAATAAAAAAAAAAAAAAAAAAAAACTACTACTACAAGGGACAGAGCAGTTGTCAGGCTTTTCATCGGTCTTCTAAAACTTACTGTAGTGTCTCGGTATTCAGAGTTCCCACCATCGATGATGATGTCACCGGGCGACAGTAATGGAACCTACAACCAAAAAATAAAATAAGAAAAAATAATAAGCTCAGAACACAGTAGAAAACCATGATTTTTTTTCTTTTTGGCAGGCAGAAACAAATACAGTACACAAAAGCAATGAGTCGGTAGATTATTATTAATTGGAAGCTGGCATCACGTCAATTTATATTCATGGCAAACCAATGTCAATATGCCACAGGCGGGATCAGGGTGCAGCCTGCACTGAAACAACGATACAAAAAAGGAGGCCGTGTACATAAGGAGTAATGATAAAAGATTGTGTTGATAAGTATTTTGGTTACAAATGAATGTGTTCAGTTAATGACAAACATGTACCTCTGTGGTCCTGGTCACAAATGTATAAAAAGACAACTGGAAAAAATTCCAGCCTCTAATAGCACGAAATGACAGACCACGTACGAGAGGTGCATATAGCCGCCGCACACTAAATGTTCATACACCACCTTATCTCTCAGATCTTTTACCGCTCTGGAAAAAAAAAAAAAAAAAAAAAAAAAAAGTAAAAAATTAACCACTTCAGCCCCAGAAGATTTAACCCCCTTCCTGACCAGAGCACTTTTTACAATTTGGCACTGCATCGCTTTAACTGACAATTGTGCGGTCATGCAATGTTGTACCCAAACAAAATTTGCATCCTCCCCCCACAAATAGAGATTTCTTTTGGTGGTATTTGATCACCACTGCGGTTTTTATTTTTTGCGCTATAAACAAAAAAGAAAAAAAAAAAAAAAAACCCACAATATATATTGAAATGGTAAGGTTATTTTCTAGGACATGAAACTACAAACTAGCTTCTTCTTTTAAAGAAAGTCTTCTTTCTTCACTCTCTCAATCAACATTTTTAGTCCTAATGCTGCTAGCATTAGTGACTAGATAGGAAAGTAGATCATATTTACTTGACCTTTTTTGTTCATATTCCTTCAGTTACTTCCAGGTTTCTTGCCTAGGCAAATGATGTCATACATCCCAGGAGTCTTCAGAAGAGGAGGTTTTCTCAGCTAAGCACACATTCCTGCCGGCATGCCTGAGCTAAGGGCAGATGGATTCCAGGAAGTAAATGCTACATGAATCATCTGCCCTTACCCAAGTTGGCCACGGCCAAAAACACTCAGGAGTGCGTTTTTTTTAAAGTGATTTCTCAGCAAAATAAAAGCATGGAGACATGGATGGATGGATGGGAAAGTTTTCCCCTTGAACATAAAAATAAATAAATAAATTAAATAGCATTTTGTTTAGTTTGTGGCGCTCAGATGCAGCGTGGTTCCACTTTAAACCTGTAGGGCCCCAGCTGTCACTGTTCTAATCCACCCAAGAAGCAGCCAAATAGCCGCGCTCTCCAGAATCCTGTGAAGGCGATGGAGACCTTGAAAAGGATGGCTTACCAGGCTCTGGATGAAATCGTCCACGGCCTGGCCTGCTTTCACCAACATCATCACCCGGCGCGGCTTCTTCAGCTTGGACACCATCTCCTGCAGTGAATGGGCTCCGACAACCTTGGTGCCTTTCGCTTCGTTGGCCAGAAACTCGTCCACTTTAGACACCGTCCTGTTAAACGCGCAGACCTGGAGAGGACAGGGAAGGCTGTGGTTAAAAAAGGGGCAAAGAACAATAAAACCTGCAAAAGATCAACCAGCCTGATCTTAAAAGTAGAACAAAAGCCGACAAAAAAAAAAAAAAAAAAAAAAAAAAAAAAAAATGCAGGCAGGCCCTTTATTGCAGAAGAGACATGCAAATGTCTCTTCTGCAATAAAATACACCTGTAATAAGGAGAGCCGGCAAAACTGTAATCCTTGAAGTGACGTTTATTGGTACGTCAGAGTGACCATAAAGCTGACGCGTTTCGGCAATAGCCTTAGTCGTAGCTACGACTAAGGCTATTGCCGAAACGCGTCAGTTTTATGGTCACTCTGATGTACCAATAAACGTCACTTCAAGGATTACAGTTTTACCAGCTCTCGTTATTACTGTTGCATTGGAGTGTGTTGGGACACATCGAGCCTCGGCACCTGTGAGTGGACCTGGTGTATAGATTAAGTTGTCCCTGCAGAGAGCGCTGTTACCTTTCTCCTTTTCCACAAGGAAAGACACCTACCTGCCTGTTCACAATCCACTGTAGAAGGCATGTAGAAGGCATGCACAGCTCAGTTTACACTCCAGCATGCTGCCCCGTGTGTTGGGATAACAACTTCTGTGCATACACGAGAGCAACAGCACCCCACGCCGGACAATCAAGACGGCCCGAGACCAGCACCCGGAAGAAGATGCCAATGGAGGGACCTCAGACCATTGGAACTACGGTAAGGAGGTTCGCCTTTAGTTCCACGTTCAGGTATAGAATTGAAAAGTGCCAACAAGAATGTATTTATTGAGAAGCAGCACTTGAGTGTGCCCCGATATTACCCATCATTCCTCTGTACAGCAGTAATAAGACTGGGAGAGGGAAGGCGGCACCAAGAGCCAGTTGAGACTTGGGCTGCATTCAGACTTCAGTGTTTTGAATTGCGGACAGATTTGCCACGAATCTACCCATGATTTGTGAATGACAAATCGCTGGACTCGGGTCTGCCGTGATGACACGTCGAATCGCGGTGCGGGTCTGCTGCGATTGTCGTGCAGCAATCTACGTCGCGGGAAGCATATCACCCAAAAAAAAAAAAAAAAAGAAGAAGATCAGGCGCTATTTTGGGTGGGCGGGGGGGGGGGGGGCGACAGGTTTCCAGTTTTTGACAGGTCCCCTTCCCTACTTCCAGGAGACTGGGCCGCGGCCTAATCTCTTGGAAGTTCGGCCCCCTCCTCCGCCACGCCAATCAGCATGCGCAGTAGGGAACCGGCCCTGAAGCCTACAGTATTTGTAGCTGTTGACTTTTAAAACTCCCCCCCAAGGCAGAACTCCTCTCTAAATATATGAAAATACCCGAATTTGATTTGCAATCCCGCAGAGCACAGCCAGGAAAAAGGGAGGGGCAGCACACGGGGGCAAATGTGCATGCTGCATTCATTTAAATTAAGACAAAGAATCATGCAGAGAGGAGGAGAGACCAGAAAGATGACCTCATCAGTCTCTTACTGCCCCATCAGTATCCAATCACAGGCTAGGTAAAAAGTGGTGACCAAGTTGTGTCACTTAAGGCTGAACTCTGGTGACTTGTTACCCTCTCAGTGGAGTTCTTCCCCTGCACTACAAGGCCCCCCCCCTTTTCTGACAGTGATGAAGTAGGAAGCCTCTGTTGGTACCAAACTATCATTCCATACCTTTGGGTGCCTTAAAGTGGTTGTAAACCCTTCCATATACCCAGTGCAGTGACTGGCCTCAGGTGATACACTGAGATGAAACACGTCCTCCTACATAAGTTGTACCCGTTTATCTGCAGTCTTCTCTACATCTGTTCAAAGTCCAAAATTTCTGAAGCTTGTCTGAGTTTTCAAAAATATATATATATATATATATATATATATATATATATATATATATATATATATATATATATATATATATATATATATATATATATATATATATATATATATATATATATATATATATATATATATGGGAGCTGAAGTTACACTTTGCAAAACTCAGTGAGGAGAGCTCTGAGAGCTTATTGGAATAAAGGGCCACACCCCCTTCACACAGGAACAGAGCTGAAGCTGTCAATCACAGGCTGTGTGCCAGAGCTCCCTTCCGTTACCTCTTGGCGTCAGGAAAACCTGGCAGAAGTGTCACATGCAAATAGCAGAGGAATGAAGCAGCAGACAGAAATTACGCTTAGTGCTTTGGATTGAGACAAGTACACACTATAGAGGGATATGTTTTGTTCAGATTTCATGTCTGAGGTTTTACAACCATTTCAGCCCTGGAAGATTTAACCCCCCCCCCCCCCCCCGACAAGGCAATTTCTTGCAACACGGCACTGTGTTACTTTAACGGACAATTGTGTGGTTGTGCAATGCTGTACCTAAATAAAATATGTATTTTTTCCCACAACTAGAGCTTATTTTGGTGGTATTTGATCACCTCTGCGGTTTTTATCTTTGATGCTATAAAACATATCCAATAAAAAAAAAAAAAAAGTCTTCATCAATTTAGGCCAATTCAGCTACATTATTTTTGGCCAAAAAAATAAAAAAATCCCAATAATTGATTGGTTTTTCACCTTAATGTCCATAAAATGCAATTAAGGTCAAAAACCTCAATGGTTTACAAGCCCTTTAAGTGGTTAAGGTACTCTAAACATAACGAAAAAAAAAACGAGCATGTAACCCTTGCACTGCAGGGGTAGTTTTGTAATTCTCCCGAGTTCAGCTTTAACTGCACTACAGAAAAGTCAGGTCACCAAGCTGGCACAGCTGTGTAAATCTCAGGACTGCATGGACAGGAATTCAAATCCTTTAATAGGCAGAACAATTCCCATAAGTCCTCCACCCTTTGTTTTTTTTTGTTTTTTTTTTATTAGCGGTTTGCCTGGAGTTCAGGTTTGGTGTGTTTGTGCAATTTACAGTTGCTTCATTTTGAAGGTTTTGCTGCTGAACGAGGAAGAAAACTAAAACATGGAGGTATTACATCATAACAGAGCGCTGAGCCAACACGCCCCTTACATCACCAGCAGCACTTACCACAAATCCGTGGTCGTTCATATTAAGGATCAGATTCTGGCCCATGACAGCCAATCCGATGAGAGCGATGTCAGCCCTGTGGGGAGGAGAAGAAGAAGAAGTAATCATCAATAAAAAGCAGATTTAATGCCAATGGCCAGGGCTTGGGGTTCATATCAGGACAGGGATGGGCACAGCGCCCTCCACACCCATCTCAAACAAGCGGCTTCAAGCCATGATCCCACACATGAATAGTATCAGAGACAGAACACTCCTGGATTTACAGAGCGCTGTGTACACAGAACTCGGCACAGCTCACCGGGAGACGTGATTGGAGGTTGTTGACCTTGGAACAGACTTATACAAGCAAACCTACAGGATGGTTACAGTGCAAAAAAAAAAAAAAAAAAAGTGCAGAGCCATGCTGAGAGTGCAAAACACAGATAATGACGGCCATTGGGTGACTCCGAGGACAGCGTTCCTACAGGGGGACCATGGAGGTCATCAAACGGGCTTTACATTACAAGACATTTTCATGTTCAACCCACCCAGAAATTATATTTTACATATAGAAGGAGCCCGGAGTCCAGTATTAGTCCCCGGCTTCTTGTATGTCTCGCATTCTCCAACACGGAGATACCCTGCCATAAATTCCGACTGTTCCCCTCCGTCTAGGAGTTCTGGGTGTTCCCGTCCAGCTGTGTGTCCCAGCTTATCCTATTAAATTCTCTATAATATAATACACAGAGAGCGTGAACCCCTCATAATGGGCACAGCGGGTGTACAGACCCAGGAACTCAATACAGGGATGGTGGGAACCCCTCATAATGGGCACAGCAGGTGTACAGACCCGAGAACTCAATACAGGGATGGTGGGAACCCCTCATAATGGGCACAGCGGGTGTACAGACCCGAGAACTCAATACAGGGATGGTGGGAACCCCTCATAATGGGCACAGCGGGTGTACAGACCCGAGAACTCAATACAGGGATGGTTGGAACCCCTCATAATGGGCACAGCGGGTGTACAGACCTGGGAACTCAGTACAGGGATGTCGGGAACCCCTCATAATGGGCACAGCGGGTGTACAGACCCCAGAACTCAGCACAGGGATGGTGGGAACCCCTCATAATGGGCACAGTGGGTGTACAGACCAAGGAACTCAGTACAGGAATGGTGGGAACCCCTCATAATGGGCACAGCAGTTGTACAGACCTGAGAACTCAGCACAAGGATAGTTGGAACCCCTCATAATGGGCACAGCGGGTGTACAGACCCGGTAACTCAATACAGGGATGGTTGGAACCCCTCATAATGGGTACAGCGGGTGTACAGACCAAGGAACTCAATACAGGGATAGTTGGAACCCCTCATAATGGGCACAGCGGAACTCAGCACAGGGATGGTGAGAACCCCTCATAATGGGCACAGCGGAACTCAGCACAGGGATGGTGAGAACCCCTCATAATGGGCACAGCGGGTGTACAGACCTGGGAACTCAGCACAGGGATGGTGGGAACCCCTCATAATGGGCACAGCGGGTGTACAGACCCGAGAACTCAATACAGGGATGGTGGGAACCCCTCATAATGGGCACAGCGGGTGTACAGACCCGAGAACTCAATACAGGGATGGTGGGAACCCCTCATAATGGGCACAGCAGGTGTACAGACCTGGTAACTCAGCACAGGGATGGTGGGAACCCCTCATAATGGGCACAGCGGGTGTACAGACCCGAGAACTCAATACAGGGATGGTGGGAACCCCTCATAATGGGCACAGCGGGTGTACAGACCCGAGAACTCAATACAGGGATGGTGGGAACCCCTCATAATGGGCACAGCGGGTGTACAGACCCGAGAACTCAATACAGGGATGGTTGGAACCCCTCATAATGGGCACAGCGGGTGTACAGACCTGGGAACTCAGTACAGGGATGTCGGGAACCCCTCATAATGGGCACAGCGGGTGTACAGACCCCAGAACTCAGCACAGGGATGGTGGGAACCCCTCATAATGGGCACAGTGGGTGTACAGACCAAGGAACTCAGTACAGGAATGGTGGGAACCCCTCATAATGGGCACAGCAGTTGTACAGACCTGAGAACTCAGCACAAGGATAGTTGGAACCCCTCATAATGGGCACAGCGGGTGTACAGACCCGGTAACTCAATACAGGGATGGTTGGAACCCCTCATAATGGGTACAGCGGGTGTACAGACCAAAAAACTCAATACAGGGATAGTTGGAACCCCTCATAATGGGCACAGCGGAACTCAGCACAGGGATGGTGAGAACCCCTCATAATGGGCACAGCGGGTGTACAGACCTGGGAACTCAGCACAGGGATGGTGGGAAGTCCTCATAATGGGCACAGCGGGTGTACAGACCAAGGAACTGAATACAGGGATAGTTGGAACCCCTCATAATGGGCACATCGGGGGTACAGACCTGGGAACTCAGCACAGGGATAGTTGGAACCCCTCATAATGGGCACAGAGGGTGTACAGACCAGGGAACTCAGTACAGGGATGGTGGGAACCCCTCATAATGGGCGCAGGCGCCATTTACAGAATACCTTGAAATCTTCTCAATGAGTAGAAAGCGTTCTCGGATTAAAGGTGGCGGCGATTGTGATATTCCATTCAAACCCCCCCAATCAGGAAGCCTTCCATTCATTGAGAAAAAAGTGCACCAATGCTGAGTTAGGGTCCCCCTGTGATTACTATTCAGCAGGGCAGCCGCTCAGCACAGGACCCGGAAGACAGAGGCAATCCCTGTAGTAGCAATGACTAGTACAGCGATTCTTCACTTCCACTACGGTCCCCCAGGTATGGAATTTGCATGCTTACATTGGTCTAAGCAGAACCAAAATCTGCACCGAAATTCATACCTGGAGTTCAGGTTTTAAAGACACACACACACAGGACTCCACCCACCACACCCAACTACAAAACTGGCTCCAGATTTCCTTCTTCCCCATTGCGAGACATAAAAACGCATCAAGCTGCATTAGTACGGGGGAAGGGGAGGGTGCCGTACAACACTGAGCCGATGTTCCTCCATGACGGTCACATGACCTGCCTTGTCCGCGCTACCAAATCACACTACGCCTAATCAAGGATCACGGGGCGTTCCGGGCTGCGGCCTTTTACTTGGCCATGTCCTAATGGCTTTCCTTCTAGGACTTCAGAGCATCAATGGAGACAAAAATAAACACCAGCTAGACAATCCGTTTAATCAGATTACTATCCAGGATTATTGACTTCCGTGTGACAATCCAGCTACTGCCACCAAGACACCGAGGTGACAAGAGATCCTGAGAGGACGCAACATTGTAACAAATCATTTCCTGACAGATAAAAGATATTCTATGGAGGTGGAGCGAGAGGACATTACTCATTGCAATACGACAGGTGATGTTCCAACCCCCCGGGATCTACAATCTTTCCAGTACAAGGACCACACTGGATATTCTCCAAAAACATTGACAGAATGAAAATATATAATAATAATAATAATAATAATAATATCAGCTTTATAAAAGAATTATTTAAATTTAAATGAATAAAACACACACAGTCCAAGAAATAAAAGCCATATCACAGTCCCTGGTTTACATCAGAGCCCCCCCCTCCCTTTCCATATCAGAACCCCCCTTTCCATCACAGTCCCTGGTTTACATCAGAACCCCCCCCCCCCCCCACCACACCAGAGATTGAAATTTAAATGAATGAACAAACAGAATCCAAAAAATACCTGCTCATTAGAAGCCCCCCCCTTCCACATCAGATTCCTCCCCCCCTTCCATCACAGTCCCCCTTTCATTTAAAACCCGCCCCTTTCACATTAGACACCACCCGCTCTATCGCAGTCCCCATTAGCATCTAAACCCCCCCCCCCACCTTTCCATCACAGTACCTGGTTTACATCGGAGCTGCCCCCCCCCCCCCCTTCCCATCACAGTCCCCCTTTCATATCAGAACCCCCCCCCTTCCATCAAAGTCCCCCTTTCATATCAGAACTCCCCCCCCCTTCCATCAAAGTCCCCCTTTCTGATCAGAGCCCCCCCCCCTCTCATCACACCACAGTTGTGGCAGCCTGGGTAAAATCTTGCAGTGGGGCGGCCCACGGGCCATAGTTTGGAGAGCCCTGTTCTTACCCACAATTGTATCAGTCACCTTGTATTCTGTTGAAACTGCTTAAAAAATTTTTTAAAAAAATCTGTTTTTTTTTATACTGTCTTTGCTCCCTTGTGAAAATTTGCCGTCACTTCCTGTGCCTGAGACATAACAGGAAGGGGGGGAAATCCCCTCAAAACATCTGTCACCAGAACAGGCTTTTCCATTGGAAGATTCCCCCTTCACATAACACGCTGTCATCTCTATCTATAAAAAAGGAAAAATGTGTGCAAATAATAATGAAAACAAAACAAAATAAATAAATAAATAAAAGGAAGAAGAGCAGAAAGAAACGTGTATGCTTTGGGTGGACCAAATATTGAACACGGAGAGTTTTAGTCAATCATGGAGGTTCCTTTACTATCACATTTATCTATTGTTGTGAAAGGATGACTAAAAGCTGTGTAATAGATTTCCTGAGAAGAGCGAACTCTCCCCTTCCCATGACAGGGACAGCGAACCCCGAGTCCTCCATTACTAGGAGAGTATAGCGGGCACATCGCACATAACACAGAGTGCTGAGCTGTGATAGGCTGATCCGAAATACGTTAATCTCAGAGACCCCAGAAAATCAGAGAGGTGCCCAAATCACCATTTATTATTATTATTATTATTATTATTATTATTATTACTACTACTATAGACCAAGATTGGACAGTCAGTGGATTTCCTCGTATTTGGAGAAATGTAAAAGTCCCTCCACACTGCCCCCCATCTACAGCCAAACCCCAGATCTGTACTAATAACCCACTAAGGGGGTCTGTGATGTCCCAAATCTATAATTATTTCAAATCTACAAATTCTAAATATAAAGAAACATTTTTAGAAAAAAAAAAAGCGCCGTGACCCCGAGTTATAGGAGATGTGATGATACAATGTAACACCAAGAGGAGGTGTGACTGGCACAGAACCACGTCTCCAAGATGCCTTACCCAGCACAGACATACCCTGCCCCCCCCCGCCCCATCATACCCTCCTCAGGTACCCGACACTCCCCTGTTATCCCCCCCCAGTGTACCCGACACTCCCCTGTTATCCCCCCCTCAGGGTACCCGACACTCCCGTTATCCCCCCCTCAGGGTACCCGACACTCCCCTGTTATCCCCCCCTCAGTGTACCCGGCACTCCCGTTATCCCCCCCTCAGGGTACCCGACACTCCCCTGTTATCACCCCTCAGGGTACCCGACACTCCCCTGTTATCCCCCCCTCAGGGTACCCGACACTCCCCCGTTATCCCCCCCTCAGGGTACCCGACACTCCCGTTATCCCCCCTCAGGGTACCCGACACTCCCCTGTTATCCCCCCCCCCAGTGTACCCGACACTCCCTTGTTATCCCCCCTCAGGGTACCCGACACTCCCCTGTTATCCCCCCCCCAGTGTACCCGACACTCCCCTGTTATCCCCCCCTCAGTGTACCCGACACTCCCCTGTTATCCCCCCCTCAGTGTACCCGACACTCCCCCGTTATCCCCCCCTCAGGGTACCCGACACTCCCGTTATCCCCCCTCAGGGTACCCGACACTCCCGTTATCCCCCCTCAGGGTACCCGACACTCCCCTGTTATCCCCCCCCCAGTGTACCCGACACTCCCCCGTTATCCCCCCCTCAGGGTACCCGACACTCCCCTGTTATCCCCCCTCAGGGTACCCGACACTCCCCTGTTATCCCCCCCTCAGTGTACCCGACACTCCCCTGTTATCCCCCCTCAGTGTACCCGACACTCCCCTGTTATCCCCCCCTCAGGGTACCCGACACTCCCGTTATCCCCCCTCAGTGTACCCGACACTCCCTTGTTATCCCCCCTCAGGGTACCCGACACTCCCCTGTTATCCCCCCTCAGGGTACCCGACACTCCCCTGTTATCCCCCCCCCAGTGTACCCGACACTCCCCTGTTATCCCCCCCTCAGTGTACCCGACACTCCCCTGTTATCCCCCCCTCAGTGTACCCGACACTCCCCTGTTATCCCCCCCTCAGTGTACCCGACACTCCCCTGTTATCCCCCCCTCAGGGTACCCGACACTCCCCTGTTATCCCCCCCTCAGGGTACCCGACACTCCCCTGTTATCCCCCCCCCCCAGTGTACCCGACACTCCCCTGTTATCCCCCCTCAGTGTACCCGACACTCCCTTGTTATCCCCCCTCAGTGTAGCCGACACTCCCCCATTATCCCCCCCTCAGGGTAGCCGACACTCCCCCATTATCCCCCCCTCAGGGTAGCCGACACTCCCCCGTTATCCCCCCTCAGGGTAGCCGACACTACCCCGTTATCCCCCCTCAGGGTACCCGACACTCCCTTGTTATCCCCCCTCAGGGTACCCGACACTCCCTTGTTATCCCCCCTCAGGGTACCCGACACTCCCTTGTTATCCCCCCTCAGTGTACCCGACACTCCCCTGTTATCCCCCCTCAGGGTACCCGACACTCCCTTGTTATCCCCCCTCAGGGTACCCGACACTCCCTTGTTATCCCCCCTCAGTGTACCCGACACTCCCCTGTTATCCCCCCTCAGTGTACCCGACACTCCCCTGTTATCCCCCCTCAGGGTACCCGACACTCCCCCGTTATCCCCCCTCAGGGTTCCCGACACTCCCCCGTTATCCCCCCTTAGGGTACCCGACACTCCCCTGTTATCCCCCCTCAGGGTACCCGACACTCCCCTGTTATCCCCCCTCAGGGTACCCGACACTTCCCTGTTATCCCCCTCAGTGTACCCGACACTCCCCTGTTATCCCCCCTCAGTGTACCCGACACTCCCCTGTTATCCCCCCCTCAGTGTACCCGGCACTCCCCTGTTATCCCCCCCTCAGTGTACCCGGCACTCACTCAGCCATGGTTCTTCAGTGACGTCACGTTGTCCTGATGCCCGGATGTCTCCTCTCTCCGCTCTCTCTCGCCGTGTGACACAACCTCACTCTGTACTCCGAGCTTTCCTCTGAAACCACCTGACGCCACGCCCCCTTCCTCGTCCGCCATTGGAAGAGTCGTCGCACGGTAGGCGTGGCGCCGCTCTCCGTCACCCTATAGAGTAGGACAGAGGCTCGCCAGGCCGTGGGACGACCAATCAGACCGGAGCAATCAACAGCTGAGCCATCCACCCCTTCACTGCTGGAGCGAGATGGGGGCAATGATGAGCCAGCATGAGTATCAGAAAGAAGAGCAGAGCCAAGGGGGAGGGGCCAGACACAGAGCACCGCCCCCTAACTAATGAATAAATGAGCGCCACCCGAGTACAGCGTGTAGTGACCCCGCCCCTTATTAGTACAGCATGTAGTGACCCCGCCCCCACACCTGTATCTATCTAGTATGTTCTCTTCCTGTCCTGATGATCGATCCCTCATCATTGTTACATTGTATCATCAGAGATCTGATCCTCCCTCCACCAATCAGATCCCAGCGTGCTCCCCTCCACCCCACTGACAGCCATGATGGGGGATGGGGGATTGTATATGGGGAGTACACCTGTCCTGGTTAGGAATTGTCCCTAGAAAGGTCCCTGATTCTGTCTGTCTTTCTCCCCCCCTCCGCTTTACACCCTTCGGGCCAGTTCACAACACATGCCGTCCACTGCGTTTTTTTTCTGCATCAAAAACGCATGGAAAGTAGATTATATGGTTTTCAATGGCATAGTTCACACCAGTGCTTAAAGTTCCAGAAAAAATAGTAGAACACGCTGCATTTTTCCTGCACTGGACTGGAACGCTGTAAAACGCATCAAAAACCCACCGGAACGCACCTAAACGCACTGGAACACCCATATTCTTATTTAAGGTAAAGGAAAAAAAGGGGGGGAGGGGGAAAGCACTGGACTGCATCAAAAACACGCATGCAAAAAAGGATCTGGAGCACCTCTGGAGTGTGTTTCTATGATGTGAACTGGCCCTTAAGGTAAGGGACAAAGAGGGGTAAAAACACGCATGCAGAAAAGCATGTGCAACACATCCAAACTGCATTTCTATGGTGTGAACTGGAACACCAGATGCAGTTCTGTGCACTTTTTTTCTGCATCAAAAACGCAAGGAAAGTAGGTTATATGGTTTTCAATGGCATAGTTCACACCAGTGCTTGCAGTTCCAGTGTGTTCCATTTCCAGAAAAAAAAAAAAAAGTAGAACATGCTACATTTTTTCTGCACTGGAACGCTGTCAAACGCATCAAAAATGCACTGGAACGCACCTAAATGCACCAAAAATGCACTGCAACACCCTTGTCCTTATTAAGGGCCAGTTCACACCATAGAAACGCAGTCCGGATGCGTTCCAGGTGCTTTTCTGCATGTGCATTTTAGATGCAGTCCAGTGCTTCCCCCCCCCCCCTCTTTTTTCTTAATCTTATGGGCCAGTTCACACCACATGCAGTCCAGTGCGTTTTTTTTCTGCATCAAAAACGTATGGAAAGTAGGTTATATGGTTTTCAATGGCATAGTTCACACCAGTGCTTGCAGTTCCAGTGCGTTCCAGTGCTTTCCAGTTCCAGAAAATAAAGTAGAACATGCTGCATTTTTTCTGCACCGGACTGTACTGGAACGCTGTAGAGCGCATCAAAAACGCACTGGAACGCACCTAAATGCACCACAAAGCACTGCAACACACTTGTCCTTATTTAAGGTTAAGAATAAAGAGGGGGGGGGGGGGAGCACTGGACTGCATCAAAAACGCATCAAAAACATGCATACAGAAAATGACATGGAACGCATCCGGACTGCGTTTATGGTGTGAACTGGCCCTTAATAAGGACAAGTGTATTGCAGTGCAGTTTTTTGGTGCATTTTGGTGCGTTCCAGTGCATTTTTGATGCGTTATACAGCATTCCAGTGGAGTCCAGTACAGAAAACATGCAGCATGTTCTACTTTTTTTCTGCAACTAGAATGCACTGCAACTGCAAGCACTGGTGTGAGCTATGCCATCGAAAACCATATAACCTACTTTCCATGCGTTTTTGAAGCAGAAAAAAAAAACGCACTGGACTGCATGTGGTGTGAACTGGTCCTTAAAGTGACAATAGATGATATCCTTCATCCCCAAGAACAATCCTTCCACACCCGCCCCTTAAAGAGGATCTTCAGCCTGTAAACAAAAATGTATAAGTCAGCAGCTACAAATCCTGTAGCTGCTGCTTTTTAACCACTTGATCTCCGGAAGATTTACCCCCCCCCCTCCTCCTGACCAGGTCATTTTTTTTGCTTCACGGCGCTGCGTTATTTTAACTGACAATTGCGCGGTCGTGCGACACTGTACCCAAATAAAATTGATGTCCTTTTTTTCCCCCCCACAAATAGAGCTTTCTTTTAGTAGTATTTGATCATCACTGTGTTTTTTATTTTTTGCGCTATAATAAAAAAAAAAAAAAGATCGACAATTTTGAAACAAAAAACAATATTTTTTTAACGTTCTGCTATAAAACATATCAATAAAAAAAATGTAAAAAAAAAAATCGAATTTCTTCATCAGTTTAGGCCAATATGTATTCTGCTACATATTATTGGTTAAAAAAAAATCCCAATAAGCGTGCGTTGATTGTTTTGCGCAAAAGTTAGAGCGTCTACAAACTATGGGATATTTTTATTTATTTTTGGCTAGTAATGGTGATCGGCGACTTATAACAGGACTGCGATATTGCGGCGGACAATTTGGACACCTGTACCTGGACAACAATACAGTGATCAGTGCTAAAAAAAAAAAAAAAATGCACTGTTACTGTACTAATATGCACTGTTACTGTACTAATGACACTGGCTGGGAAGAGGTTAACAGGGGTGATCATGATCCCCTCCCTCCAGAGACTGGGCCGCAGGGCAGTATTCCAACATAACTACCACAAACACACCTCCAAGATGACCACTGCCTTGCTAAAGAAGCTGAGGGTAAAGGTGATGGACTGGCCAAGCATGTCTCCAGACCTAAACCCTATTGAGCATCTGTGGGGCATCCTCAAATGGGAGGTGGAGGAGCGCAAGGTCTCTAACATCCACCAGCTCCGTGATGTCATCATGGAGGAGTGGAAGAGGACTTCAGTGCCAACCTGTGAAGCTCTGGTGACCTCCATGCCCAAGAGGGTTAAGGCAGTCCTGGAAAATAATGGTGGCCATAAAATATTCACACTTTGGGCCCAATTTGGACATTTTCACTTAGGGGTGTACTCACTTTTGTTGCCAGCGGTTTAGACATTAATGACTGTGTGTTGAGTTATTTTGAGGGGACAGCAAATTTACATTGTTATACAAGCTGTACACTCACTACTTTACATTGTAGCAAAGTGTCATTTCTTCAGTGTTGTCACACGAAAAGATAGAATAAAATATTTACAAAAATGTGAGGGGTGTACTGACTTTTGTGAGATCCTGTATATCCCACAACCTTCTGTAAGCAGTTGGTTGCTGTCCAGTGCCATTCTATAGGCTACCTTATATCACGGTTATAAATAGGGAACAAAGGTCCATCAGATTCAACGGCTTCATGTACACGGGACGTTTAAAAACCTCTTCTGAATGCTGGGACTTGACAGCTAGTAACCTACGGTTAACCACCTCAATACAGGGCACTACCCCCCCCTTCCTGCCCAGGCCATTTTTCAGCTTTCAGCGCTGTCACAATTTGAATGACAATTGTGCGGTCATGCAACACTGTACACAGACAAACTTTTTATCATTTTGTTCCCACAAATAGAGCTTTCTTTTGGTGGCATTTGATCACCCATGGGTATTTTTTACTAAAAAATAAGAGAAAATTTTGAAAAAACAATGGGCACTGATTGATGGCACTGGTGGGCACTGATCGCACTTTTTTGTCATCAGGGCACTGATTACCTGTTCTGAGATGCCGCTGATCTGCTCTCCTCGCCACTCTGTCAGTGTGAGGCGACGAGAGCCGATTACCGGCACTTCCTATATTTACATGTGACCGGATGTGATTGGACACAGACGATCACATGGTTAACAAGCTGCATTAGCGGCTCTTTACAGAGATCGGGGTGCGCCCCCGTGGGCGTGGCCATTCAGATGCGCCGTCATAATGACGTCCACCCAGAACGAGAGCCGCACCGTCCCTCTGTCATTTGAGGGCGGGCGGCAAGTGGTTAAAAACATCAGTTTTGCCACATTGACATGCCGCGTTTACGCGTGGAAGCGTTTTTTTGACAAATAACAGATTTTACAGCTCAGTAGATCCTCCCAAATGCCTACAATTTAGGATCTCTCTCTCTCTCTCTCTCTCTCTCATACAAGGGTTCTAGAAAGTCTGTTTTTTAACATTGCAAATGGTCAGACACGGTTCCTCATTGAAAACGCCTATAAACAAAAACGCTTATAAACCCGATTTACACGCTTTTACAAGCATTTGACGTTTCAAATGCCCCTGAATTTCCGTCCTGAACGCAAACTTTTGCTTTCAAAGAAATGCTTCTAACTTCAACTGCTTTTAAACGACTATAAACGAGTGAGTGTACATGCATGTACTGATGAGATAACATGGAGGAGAGTTCAATGGCTGCCGAAAAAAAAAAACGCCCAACTGCTCCTAAACGTCCGTTTACCATTTGCAGTTTACATGAGGCCAAATAACACTGCTGATCCGGAATAACCTGAGAGGATCATGTGAATGTATTCCTTCAGAAAAGCAAAAATTTCCATCCCGAGCCTGCAAGCACCAGATCTGGATTTATAAGAGGGTCATCTGCCAGAAGGACCGCCTCCCCATACAGAAATATAATAAATAAAAAATGAGTCTTATTTAAAGTGGTAGTAAACCACTGAAAAACAAAACAAAGAAAAAAAAAACCCTGCAAGACAATAGCATAATGTGCTAGTATGCATCGCATACTAGCACATTATGAAATACCTTAGAACGAAGCCCCCGCAGTGGTGCCTGGTCACCGCTGAGGGGGCTGTCAGGTTCCCCCCCAGCATTTGTTCTGGGTTCGTGGACTCCGGCTCTGTGGGGGGGGGGGGGGCGGAGCCGCGATGATGTCACTCCATTCCGGCAAGGAGTTGGATACGCCGGACCTCCAGAGCGCATGCTCCGCTGACGTCAGCGGCTGCATGCAGGGTGAATATCTCCTAAACTGTACAGATTTAGTAGATATTCATTTTACCTACAGGGAAGCCTTATTATAGGCCTTATTATAGGCTTATCTGTAGGTAAAAATCAACCAAGCGGGGTATACAACCGCTTTATTAAAATGTATCCAAAGATCATACTTTTTACATTATGTCAGCAGAATGGCACGGCTGCGCAAATGGGTGTACTTGTATGTCCCTTTAAATTTGCCGCCGCGCGCACGCCCCCCCCACGTGCTCCGTGATTGCGTCCACGGTTCCCGCGAACTCGATGTCCGCCGGGTGCCCGCGATCGTCTCACAGAGGCAGAACGGGGAGGTGCCTATGTAAACAAGCCATTTCCCCGTTCTGCCTAGTGACAGGACAGACATCTACTGCTCCCTGTCACCGGGAGCAGTGATCACTGTCGTTGTCACTTGTAGCCCATCCCCCCCACAGTTAGAATCACTCCCTAGGACACACTTAACCCCTTCATCGCCCCCTAGTGGTTAACCTCTTCCCTGCCAGTGTCATTAACACCGTAATCAGTACATTTTTATAGCACTGATTGCTGTAGAAATGCCAATGGTCCCAAAATAGTGTCAAAGGTGTCGGGTGTCCGCCATAATGTCGCAGTCACGATAAAAATCGCAAATTGCCTCCATTACTAATAAAAAAAATTAATAATAAAATGCCATAAAACTATCCCCTATTTTATAGACGCTATAACTTTTGCGCAAACCAATCAATATACGCTTGTTGCAATTTCTTTTATGTAGGAGAATACATATCGGCCTAAACTGAGAAAAAAAAAATGTGTTTTTTATATATTTTTGGGGGATATTTATTATAGCAAAAAGTAAAAAATATAGTTTTTTTTTCAAAATTGTCACTTTTTTGTTTATAGCACAAAAATAAAAATAAAAACCGCAGAGGTGATCAAATACCACCAGAAGAAAGCTCTATTTGTGGGGAAAAAAAAATTTTCTCAAAATTTGTTTGAGTACAACGTCACACGTCCGCGCATTTGTCAGTTAAAGCGACGCAGTGCCGAATCACAAAAAATAGCCCGGTCTTTAAAAGGGTAAATCCTTCCGGGGCTGAAGTGGTTAAAGTGGTTGTATACCCCAATTTGTCATTTTTACCTACAGGTAAGCCTATAAAAAGGCTTCTCTCCATGGGGGGCACTCACTGCGGAGGAGGAGGACCCCAGAAAAGGAGGATCTGGGCCGCTCTGTGCAAAACCCTTGCACAGAGCAGGTAAGTGTAACATGTTTGTTATTTTTTTTAACCTAACCTTTACAATCACTTTAAGAGAATTACAAACAAATCTGTACTTAGATGTTAGCCTGGAGATTAGTTATTGCTAGTTAACAGCAAATTCAGTATGCGGCCATATCGAATAATTATTTGCATCGTTAAGTGTCACAACTACCTGCATCGTTCTGCGATAAAAAAAAATAAAAAAATTGACAGAATCTTCAGTTTTCACTGCCAACTACAGTCTTGGCACTATGAATCTGAAAATAAAATGCTTGTATTCTTTTACACTGTTTGTCGATCCCAGATGGAAACTTTTTTTTTTAGGCCAAATCTAAAACGCTCGCTCACTTCTCATCTGTAGAGGGTGGACAAGGCAACGTTTCCAGTATTTTGCAATGACATTTCACATCGGCCTGTGTGTGCTAATACTCTATAGAGGGAAGGAAATCAAATGTAACTCTTGGGTGGAAGTAGTCGTGTTGTAATGACACATTTCAGATATGTTTTAGCAATCGACATGCTAAAATAATTTCATAAGGGGGGGAAAGCGAGGAGACTCAGAGGGCAGAGATGTTTTTTGGCCATAAGTGCAGAACAATGACAGACATTCCTCTTATACAGTGTAGCTGGGAAAGGACTTCAAATTATTTAGGGCTCATTTATGCATGTACATAGAGCTGCATTTATGCGTGATTTCAATCCGTTATTCACTTTAGAATTTGGAATCTATAGAGTTAACAGATATTGACCGCGGTTTGCTAATACATAGTTAGTCAGGTTGAAAAAACACACAAGTCCATCTAGTTCAACCATAAAAAATAAATGAATAAATAAAATAAAAAATATCATACAATCCCAAATACCAACAGTTGATCCAGAGAAAGGTGAACCCCCCCAGAGAAGCATGATCTAATTTGCTACAGCAGGGGAAAAAATTCCTTCCTGATCCCAGAGAGGCAATGGGATTTTCCCCGGATCAACTTTACCTCTCCCTGGCAGCCTACAGTAAAAATGGCGCCACCTTCATTTTGTGAAGCGCTGCGCAAACTGTTGGCGCTATATAAATCCTGTATAATAATAATTATAATGATAATATAATAATTGCAATGCTTAAAAAAATGCATGTAACGTGCGGTTTGTTAGTACCCAGTTATATTATGTACATTTAGGAAAGAATCCAATACCTGTTGCCTACGCAACAAACCGCGCAGTATATACATTTTTTTTAATGCATTGCAATTATTATCTTATTATTATACAGGATTTAAATAGCGCCAAGAGTTTGCGCAGCGCTTAACAAAATGAAGGCGGCACCATTTTTACTGTAGGCTGCCAGAGAGAGGGGGAGTGTCTTATCGTGGCTCTTATCAAAGAACAGGCACAGCGCCCTACAGTGGATTAATCTGAGACTACACCCACAGCTTTTTCATTGGAGAGATAGTGGGAGATGCGGAGGGAGATCTAAAGGAGAAATAAATACCTTATACATAGGGTTGCCACCTCATCCCTTTAAACCCGAACACATATTAAATACACAGGTTCTGTGGCTGATTAAGGTGGTAATTAAACTCACTTGGTGCCTTATCTGCATTAAATTAGCCTCAGAACCTGTGTAATTCATATGTGTTCGGGTTTAAAGGGATGAGGTGGCAAATCTACTTATACCGCGAGCGCGGAAACAAACAGCTGACACAGCGGAAATTAGATCTCATGATTGCTGCACAGTGGCAGATACTGTGAAAGCGAGATACCCCTTCGTGGGGTGAGTGGTTCGGGTGAGTGCAATACCTATAGGAGATCTATAAAGAGCACACATTCGAAGAGCACCTGTCACTTTTTTCATTTTTTAATTTTAAACATTTTATTTTTTTTTCTTCTTTGAAATGAAATGCAGTGGAACCTTGGTGAACGAGTAACACGGTTAACAAGCGCTTTGAAAGACGAGCAACTTTTAAAAAAAAAAAATCCTGACTCGGTTTGCGAGTGTTGTCTCACAAAACTAGCAGAATTCAAGCTAACGTGGTGTGCAGTACTGCATTTGGCCAGAGGTGTGGGGGCGCCGGTGACACTCAGAACGGTTCGGAGCTGTTCGGAAATACTCAGAAATACTCTGTACCCGAGTGTTTTCGAGCCTTTCAGAGGGTTTCCGAGTTCAGCCGAGCTGTCCCCTAAGTATTTCCGAGGCTCTCCGGCGCCCCTCCCACCTCTGGCCACATGCAGTATTGCATGCAATAGAAGTCAATGCGGAACGAATATTTTTTTTTTTTTTTAACAGAAAATTTTATTTAACAAATCAGCATTACAATACAAGAATTTAGTACAGTCATTGCGGTGAGAATAAAGACAGTTAGATTTACCCTTAAACAATTAAACAATAGCCATTATTTATCAGATAATCCAGATGTGCAAACGTCAGAAGTTACACTTAACCATACCTCTCAAGGCTCAAATCATCCTTCATATTTAGATATTATGAAGTGAATAGCCCAATATTCGACCAAACCTGGTAAGGACAGCGGGGGGGGGCGAGCAGAGGAAGAGAGAAGAAAGGAAAAGGGAAGGAGGGAGGAGGGGAGGGGAAAAAAAAGGAGGAAGGGGGGGGGGGAGGAGAAGGAATGGGATGAAGGGAAATGGGCATAAGAAGAATAGACGTGAGATGTAGGATGTCCTCCATTATTTTTCATGTCCTGCTTATGGGGTAGGGGGTTCAGGGTCTCCGGAGGCATCGACCCAGGACAACCAGATTTTATCAAACTTCCCCGGACATTGCCTACTCTCATACGTCAATCTATACAGAGGGAGTACCTTATTCACCGACCTTATCCACGAGGCCAGGGTAGGAGGCTCTACCATTTTCCACCGCAGTAGAATTTCCCGCCTAGCATAGTACAATGCGAAGGTTAGACACAATTTGCTATACCTATCACCCTCAACATCCTCCAGATGACTGAGCAATAGTATTTGGGGGTCCACCTGTATGTCTGATCCTATGACATTGCACAGTGTGGATGCCACTGCAGACCAAAAGAGTCTGAGACTGGGACAAGACCAGGCCATATGCCAGAAAGTACCCAATTCCTGTCTGCATCTCTGACAATTGGGATCCCTCTGAGGGTAGATGCGTGCCAACCTCTGTGGGGTAAAATACGCCCTGTGTAGGAACTTGAATTGTATGAACCTATCCTATGCAGCTATCATGGAAGGAATGTAGGATATTAAACACTCCTTCCATTCCTCCTCTTCCAAAGAGGGAATATCAACCCTCCACTTTTCCCAGGTTTTAGTTAGTTTGGCATCGTACTCCACTGTCAGGTATAGGTATAGTGTGGAGAGGGGCTTCCCCATCACGCTGGAAGTCAAGAGCCTTTCAATAGAGTCCGGTTCCAGAATAGGGGGGGTAGGAAACTGAGCCTCAAAGGCATGCTTCAGCTGCCAGTATCTGAATTGGAAGGAGGCCGGAATAGCAAAGGATTGTCTAAGGGTTTGGAAAGTCATGAGCCTGTCACCCTTAACTATATGCTTTAATGTAAAAATTCCCTTTTTTGCCCAGAGAGAGGGGTCCGGTAAAGTGTAAAAATGAGGGAGCATAGGGTTACCCCACAGGGGCATGTGAGGTGAAATGTGATTGGGCTTCCCATATATTTTCCTAGCCTCCTGCCAAATCCTTACAGTGGTTCGCATTGGGGTTGTCATGGACAAACTGGCCCTGAGACCCCGAAACGGGAGATTGCTCAAGGCAGTGAAGGAACCCAGAATGGCTGCCTCCAGGGTGACCGCCGGGTTCTGCGTGGGCTGGGAGAACCACCACCGAATCGTGACCAGAACTGCAGCCCAGTAGTAGATTTGAAAATTTGGTAGTGCCAATCCCCCCCCCGAAAGTGGGAGATATAAGATCTGCTTGGCCACCCTGGGTGGCCTCCCAGCCCAGACAAAATGTATCAGCAGGCTCTCCAGCCTCCGGAAAAAAGTTCTAGGGATGGGTATGGGCGTATTGCGAAAGAAATATAGATATTTGGGAAGGTAAATCATTTTTAGCAAGTTGACTCTGCCAACAGGAGTCAATGGGAGGGAACGCCAAGCAGTGCACCTAGCCGTAAGCTGTGTCATAAGTGGACGCAGATTGTTGTCCATGTAGTCTTGAATTTTACCGCTAATTTTTATCCCCAGGTATTTGAAATCATCTACCCATTTAAGCTGCGGGTGTGGTATCCTAGGGGTCGAGGGATGGAGCGGGAATAGGACCGACTTGTCCCAATTAATGCGAATCCCCGAATACCCACCAAATCGATTAATCAGAGTGAGTGCAGTCCGCAAAGAGGACGATGCGTCCGCTAAATAAAGGAGAGCATCGTCCGCATACAGCGATAACTTCTCCTCAATGGGTCCTACCTGAAGTCCCCTTACCCCTGGGTCGGCCCTCAACAGTATAGCCAGGGGCTCCATCGCCAGAGCGAATAGACCCGGGGAAAGGGGACATCCCTGTCGCGTGCCACGAGACAATTGGAACTTCCCCGAGAGGCATCCATTGGTACGTATTCTAGCTGAGGGGCCATGGTACAGCATGCGGAGCCAGTTTGTGAAACCCGGGCCGAACCCGAATCGCGAGAGCACTTCCCATAGGTAGCCCCACTCGACGGAGTCAAAAGCCTTCTCCGCGTCGAGCGAGGCCACCGTCCCGTTAGTCACCTCGTCCGCCCTGTCTATGTGAGTATGGAGGCGTCTGATATTAATGTCAGTTCCTCTGCCGGGCATAAAGCCTGTTTGATCCCTATGGATGAGAGCGGTAATTACCAGGTTAAGCCTATTGGCCAATACTTTTGCCAGTACTTTTGCATCCACGTTCAGAAGGGATATAGGGCGGTACGAGGAGCACAGCGTGGGGTCTTTTCCTGGCTTGGGGATCACTACAATGATCGCCTCGCTCATCGTGTCCGGGAGCTTCCCAAGGCGCGATGACTCAGAGAAGAGGACCTGTAGTTTGTCTACTAGTTCTGTAGCATATTGTTTATAAAACTCCACAGTGATGCCATCGAGTCCCGGAGTTTTCCCTGTCTGCATTGATTTAAGTGCCTGGAGTATCTCCAGGGACGTAATTGGAGCGTCAAGCTTGTCGCGATACGTTACCGTAAGGGTTGGGATGTCAATGTCGTCTAGGTATGCCCTCAGATCCTCCCCTCCATAGTCTACCCTGGACCTATAGAGAGATTCGTAGAACTCCGCAAAGCAACAATTGATCCCTTCCGGTGTGTGGATCAGCTGGCCCGAGGAGTCCCTAATATGTGAGATGCTCATCCCGCCCGCCTGTTCCCTAGAGAGCCAGGCCAACAAACGGCCTGACCGCTCTCCCTGCTCAAAAATCCGTTGGGATTGAGCCAACATTTTCTTCTGGGTAAGAGAAGTACGAAGACGAACCACCTCCTTCGTCATTAGTTGTAGGTGCGAATAGTGCGCAGGATCTCGGGTACGAACGAAAAGAGCCTCCGCACTACTCGCCTCTCGCTCAGCCTTCACCAAATCTGCCCTACGCTCCCGTCGGACTCTGGCAATGATGGTCTGGTAGTGTCCCCTCGTCGTTGCTTTAAAGGCATCCCACACCACTGCGGATTCAGCCGAGCCCACATTTACAGCCCAAAAGTCAAGCATTTCCGTTCTAAATTGGGAGTCCACTGCGGTGTCTGAAATCCAAAATCTGGAGAGCCTCCATATCCTTTCTACTGAGCCTAGGGAGAGATCCAAAGACAACAATAAAGGTGCATGATCGGAAATTCCCCTAGGCAATATTTGTATGTCTGTGACCCGTGGGAGGACCTGGCTTCCCGCAAAGACCAAGTCTATGCGGGAAAACGTTCTGTGAGAGGCCGAGTGGCATGTGTATGCCCTAGATTGGGGGTGACGCCACCTCCAGACATCAGTCAGGCCGTAGGTATCTGCCCACTCAGCCAAACCAGGGCAATGATGTCCTGCAGGAGTTAGTCTGTCTAAATCCGGGTCAGGGACCAGGTTAAAATCCCCCAAAATGACATTGTTATCAGAGGCAAAGTCGGCCATCTTGCCGGTGATCTGATTGAGCACCAGCAAGGAAGCCGGGGGAGGCAAATATAAGCCCACAATAGTCCACGTTAGAGAATATACCTTAGCGTGAATAATAACGTACCGTCCGTCGGGGTCCAGGGCCAAATCCAAGAGCCGAAAAGGAAGTGACTTCAATACCAGTATAGTTACACCCCTAGAGAATGTGGAGTGCGTGGAGTGGTAGTGGTGTCCCACCCATGGTTTTTTAAGGGCCAGAACCCTGCGTCCTGTTAGGTGGGTTTCCTGGAGCACACATATATGTGGGTTGTGAGATTTAATGAATTGGAACACCAGGGAGCGCTTAACCGGGGAGTTCAGTCCCCTGATGTTCCAGGAGATAATGTTAAGTGAGGACATGACCACCGGGAGTGTTAGGAATTTTAGGATCAATGGAGTTTACGGCTCTCAGACCAGACCCCGGGACCCGAACTGGACACAACTGTAGACAGTGCAATGCTGATGAGTCAATTATTTTGGTACAAATAACAAACAAAATCAAAACCAAACTAAAAACAGATAAAGGATACCAATAACTAGAGTAAATGAAAATAGCCCCAATAGGGGAACTTAACCCACCCCCCACCCCACCCAACCCCCCCAAACTGAGGTGGGTTTCAATCCCAAACTTATTCAGCTCGCCGGCTGCAACAGGGGGTCCGTGGAAGAGGCAAACTCACCCCCCGAGACTTCACACGGGGGGGAAACAGCATTTCAAGCGGCTTACTCACTTGAGAGCTCCGCTTGTGATACAGCAGGCTGTGAAGACTTTAGAAAGTTAAATGAAGGGAAATATCCCATAGTGCAACCCCACAGTAAAGTCGATCCATCTTGGGTGAAGATACCGAACAAAAGTTTCCCAACACCCTTCAAGAAAGCAAGCAAATATAAAGGAACTTCATATTTCAACGGTCTCCTGACCAAGTTTTTTTTTTTTGGCAGGGGCATTATCTTAGAATTTCCCTGGAAGGGGTAGTAAGCGTCTCCTCCCAGGTCCGCCCACACCATGGATTGAACTGGGCATAACCTGTGCAACGAAGTAAGTCATCCATGTGGGAATACGTCTGTTATCTCAGACCTGGGCCAAGGCTATGGTGAGCAAACATTGAAGGATCTCACAGTACATACCAGGTAAACCGTCAACGGATCTGTGGTAGTGAATCCAGCCAGGCCGAGGCCTCCCTCGGAGAGGTGAAAAAACGAGTTGTGTCGCCGTCCTGAACTCTCAGGCGGGCAGGGAATAGTACACTGTAGCGAATGCTGCGTGATCGCAGAGCCGCCTTAACTTGGTCAAAGGATTTCCTAAGTTTCTGAGTCTCTACTGAATAGTCGGGGAAAATCATCAACTTCGTGTTTTGGAATCTGAGGTCCCCAACGTTTCTAAAGGCACGGAGAACTTCGTCTCTATCTCTAAAATTGAGTAGACGGAGTATGAAGGTGCGAGGGGGGGATCCAGGGGGCCCCGGCTTAGGCGGGATGCGGTGCGCCCTCTCCACCGTATAGTAAGGTGACCAACGGGCCTCGGGTAAAAGGTCACGGAGCAAACCCTCTATGAAGGAGGTAGGGCTATTCCCCTCCGCCCCCTCCGGTAAACCAACAATGCGAAGGTTATTACGCCGGTTCCTATTCTCCGCATCCTCGGCTCTATATTCAAGTGCCTTTACTTTAGTTTGGAGCGTACGGATTGATGCCCCATGTTCCACAATGATGTCTTCAGTGGTACTCAGTCTTTGCTCCGTCTCCGTGACTCGCGATCTGATTTTGTCTATATCTTGGCGGATTAGACCCATATCCATCTGAACTGCTTCAATCTTTGTTGTTAGCGTTGATTGGCAAGTAGCAATGGCCGCCATGACATCCGCCAACCAGGGGGGCCGAGAGTCGTCTGACTCCATAGTGTCTGTCTGTTGAGCTCTGTGGGTGCTGCGTATGTTAAGGGCCTCCAGAGGAGGACAGGTGGGCGTCTGGGGGGAGTCCGGCTGTGGTGGGAAGGTCAACCTCTTGCCCCCTTTACTATATTTTGCGCTGGAGTTCCGGCGCCTCATTCAGGTGTTGGTGGCCCAGATCTGGGCAGAATTCAGCAACTGGTTGTAGGGGGCCCGTCTGCGAAGTCAGGAGTGTTCAGGCAGCGGGTAGGGTAAGGTTTGTGTCCCCGTGACAGGTCTCCCCCCTCTGCCGCAAACGGATGGTTCAGGAGCTGCTCGCCTCAGGTCTACACAAGCCCACAGGGATGTTCAGCCCAACCACCCCACCTCGCTGCCGGGATAGGAGGGACGCGGGCTCTGTTCCGGTTGCCTGACAGTTTTTCCCAGTGGTCAAAGGGGTAAGCAAATGGTGGGTGCAGTGCAGCCCGTGTCCCTCCAGACAGTATCCCCCCTCACCTGCGGCCTGGTGGCTGCACAAGCTGTCCTCTCCAGACTTCCAGGGGCCTGCAGTAGCTTTCAGTCCAGCCCCAGCCTGCCTCACTCAGGGTGTCAGTGGATGGAGGGTGCTTTAAGCCTTCTCCGCTGCCCTTTTGCACTGTCCCTTCCTCTCAGGTCGTCTTGTTCCCAGTCTAGGGCACAAATTCGCCTCCAGGCCAGTCCGGAGTCCACAGGCCGCCAGGAAAGGCCACGGCTGCGGCCTAGTATCTCGTGGGGGATGGAGGGGAGCAGCCCGAGATTCGGCCTGTAAATTAACAAGGCCCGCTTCCCCCACCTCTGCCTGCGGCCTGTGTTTGATGTGGAGTTCCGCTCTGTAGGGCCGATCGCGCCGAGGGTCCTCCGTCGCGCGGCCTGGCCCGTCAGGAAAGGCCGCGGCTGCGGCCTAGTCGCCCGAGGTAGGCCGCGGAATGTCCGATCGCGGCCCAGGGACGAGATCTTCTTCTCCCTGCAGCAGATGGGAGATCCTGGCAACCTCCCAAGCAAAAGTGGAGTGTTTCCAGGGTTTTTTTGGCGTAGATGGATCCGGATTTTAATATAGAAGTGCGGAGCTCTCAGAAGAAGCTACCGCTTACAGCGCCATCTTGGCCACGCCCCCCGGAACGAATATTTTTAGAACGAAAAATATTTTTAGGCGAGGCTGGACGCCGCGGCCTCGCCTAAAAACCCCTGCCCACAGCTCCTCAGGACCGGCGCGGTGTCCATCAAAAAAAAAAAACGATTCGAATCGTTAATTGAGTTTTTTTTTTTTTTTTTTTAATCGCAGATTTTTTTTTTTTCTGAGAAAATCGCCCAGCTCTACTAGTCTGCTCCCTATCCCCCCCCTTTTTTTTGATCACCCCCCCCCCTTCCATCCCCCCAGAATTTATGGAAAATCAAGCAGTACAGCAGGAATGAGCCTCTACCCTCAGTTTACAGCTGTTCTTGTAGATTTGGAGTTTTCTGTCATTGCCTTTTCTTGTCGTTATTTGGTTATATATTGCACATGTATTGGCTTTTTGTAGTTATGGTCATTTACTCTATGTGTAAATGACTCCCTTTTTTAGACACCACCAATGTATAAAGACTCCATTGTATAATGTTTTGCCCCTCTCTCTCTCTCTCTGACTGTATGCTTGTTGGAAAAATAAAGAAGTTGAAACAAAAATGAAAACGCAGCAGCCCTTAAAGGCTGACCACATGCGGTAGGATTGTGTTTGGCGGCTATTCCAGCGCAGTTCCACAGCATGACAAGCCTTGTCTCCCAATCTGCCCAGTTCAAACCACTGCGTTGCACTGCTTTATCCTTAAAAAGAAAAAAAAAAAAAAAAAAGAAGTACTGCAATGCAGTGGATGGTGTGTGCCACGTCCTACTTTTGTCAAAAAAATAACAATGAAAGTGGTTGAAAAACCCTGACCTTACCTGAGGGCAGTGAGGCCTGTAGTTCTTTAGTTGTTGTTGTGGGTTCTTTTATGACCTCCTGGTTGAGTCGTCGTTGCGCTCTTGGAGTCATTTTGGTAGGCCGGCCACTCCAGGGAAGGTTCACCACTGTTCCAAAGTTTTCTCCATTTGTGGATAATGGATCTCCCCGTGGTTCGCTGGAGTCCCAAAGCCTTAGAAATGGCTTTGTAACCCTTTCCAGACTGATACATGTCAGTTACTTTGTTTCTCATCTCTTATTGAATTACGTGGTGTTGCTTTTCGAGATCTCTTTGTCAGACGGCTTCTATTTAACCACCTCAATACCGGGCACTTTCACCCCCTTCCTGCCCAGACCATTTTTCACCTTTCAGCGCTGTCACATTTTAAATGACAATTGCGCGGTCATGCTACACTGTAACCATGTGAAATTTTTATTATTTTCTTCACACAAATAGAGCTTTCTTTTGGTGGTATTTAATCACTTCTGCATTTTTTATTTTCTCCTAAAAAAAAAAAAGAAAAAGACCAAAAATTTTGGAAAAAAAATTTTTTTCTTAGTATCTGTCAGTACATTTTGTAAATATGTAATTTTTCTCCTTCACTGATGAGGCGGCACTAATAGGCTGCACTTATGGGCATTGATTAGCTGGCACTGATGAGGCACAAATATGCCGCACTTATGGGCACTCATAGGTGGCACTGATGGGCACAGATCGGCAGCACTGATGGGCATCAATGGGTGGCATTGATGGGCAGCAGTGATGGGCGGCACTGATAGCCAGCACTGACTGGCATCACTAATGGCCACTGATTGCTGGCACTTGTGGGCACTTAATTGTAATCAGGGCACTGATGATCAGTGCCTTGATTACATACCTAGATTACCTAGATGTCCCCCTGTGAGGAGATGCCACTGATCGTCTCTCCTCACACTCTGTCAGGGGGCATCACTGGCATCTCCGTTTTGACATGTGACCGGCTGTGATTGGACACAGCTGATCAGATGGTTAAAGAGCCGCGGCTCTTTACAGAGATCGGGTTTGCACTGCGTCCTAGCAACACAGCGTGGCCGACATCGCTGCGTGCCCCCGCGGGCGTGCGAGAGCAGTCGTTCCGGGAAGCCGTCATAGGACGTTCACCCAGAACAAGGGCCGCGGTGCCCAGCCGTCATTTGACGGTGGTCAGGCGGCAAGTGGCTAAAGTGTTTCTTAACCTAAAAAAATACAGATAGAGATCCTGGTCCCTTAAAGCAGATTAAACAGCACAGTGCTTTTGCTGTGTAATCTGCCCCTCTCTGTAAAAAACCTGGCTGATCCTGTGTCCCCCCTGCTCTGCGCTGACCACAATAAGCAGCCCTGACTACCATGGTCACCGTATGTCTCTTCGTCATCCGCAGCTCTGCTCTCCTCTCTACCCCTCACCCCCTCCCTCCCTGCCTGTCAGCTCTGTGTTCTGTGTCTCCGCCCCCCTTCTGCTATTAGTAAAAATAAAAAATTATAAGTGGTCACTGCCAGCCCCTATATTATAGATATACAGTGTGGTATGCCTAACTCTTTTGTAAAAAAGAGGCATGTAAATATAAATTTTTTAGAGCGATCTTTAGGCCGGTGACGTGACTCTCGGCCGGTTTCCAGGGCTACTGCAGGAGGGGCTGAGCGGCCACGTGACCTCCCCAGTTGACGTCAGAGGGCGATCTTGGCACCTCCTGCAGAAGCCATGTATCGGAGGTATACAGCGGCCGCAAGTCACGTGACCGACCCGAAGATCGCTCTAAAAAGGTATTTACATGCCTCATTTCTATAAAAAACATGTAGTGTGCAATGCCTAGCTCTAATAAATGGGCTGGCAGTGATTTGTACATATGGGTTCACAAACACTTTACGTGATTTCTTGATTCAACAGGTCTGACAGTAATCAGGCTTGGGTGTGGCAAGTGAAATTTAACTCCACTTTCCAAAATATGTGGTTAACCACTTGACTGCCAGACGATCTATCCCCCTTTATGACCAGGCCATTTTTTCTGATATGGCACTGCATTACTTTAACTGACAATTGCGCGGTCATGCGACACAAATACAATTTCTGTCCTTTTTTTTTTCCACACAACTAGATCTTTCTTTTGGTGGTATCTTTTAGCGGGTCGATGGTCCTGGAAGTGTCAGATCACGTTCTAGGTATGTTATCTGGCATAGGGCAGCTGCCCTGCTGTATGGTGGGCGGTCCACAAGTAGTTCACAGTTCCTTCATGATTTAGTAAGGGTGGGAATTACATTCACATAGAGCCAGGTAGGTTCACACAGCTATTTTCCCTTGATAAATGAAATTATTTAAAAAACTGCATTTTGTATTTACTCGGGTTATCTTTGTGTAATATTAAAATTTGTTTGATGATCTGCATCATTTAAATGTGACAAATCAGCATGGGATAATAGGAGAGAACCCTTTAGAGCCTCGGGAAGCACCCATAATTTGGCATTAGGTCTCTGTACATAGTATGAACAAACCCAAGTCCTATGTGCACGGGTTGCAATGCAAATGTTAAAAGTGGTTGTAAACCCTCACATATACCCAGTGAACTAACTGGCCTCAGGTGATACACAGAGATGAACACACATCCTCCTACATAAGTTGTATTTGTTTCTTTTCAGCCTTCTCTTGTCTACATCACTTCAAAGTGCTGAATTTATACAGCTTGTCTGAGATTTCAGAAATCAGGGGGGCCTGGTAGCTGAAATTACACTCTGCAGAGTTCAGTGAGGAAAGCTGAAAGCTAATTGAAGCGAAGGGAAACACCCCCCTCTTCACACAACACACAGGAACAGAGCTGAGGCTGTCAATCACATGCTGTGTGCTGTCACCTTTTTTCTCTTGGTGTCAGGAAAACTTGTCAGAAGTGACTCATGCTGATAGCAGAGGAACGAGGCAGCAGAGACAAATGATGCTTAGTGCTCTGGATTGAGACAAGTACACACTATAGAGGGATATGCTTTGTTCATATTTCTGAGGTTTACAACCACTTTAACCTCTTCCCGCCTGCCCTATAGCCCGAAAGATGGCTACAGCGTGAGCTTATATTGCCAGGAGAGCATCTATAGACCTCCTCCCGTGATTGTGCTGCCCGTGCGCTCTGTGATCGCTGTGTCCCTAGGAAACAGATTAGGGTAAAAGGGCCAAGCACAGTGGCCCCTTACCGGGTGATCAGCTGTGTCCAATGACAGCTTTTCATGATGTAAACACAAGCTGGCCATCGGCATTCCTTTCCTCATGCTGACAGCGGGAGGAGAGCCGATACCCGGCTTATGTGAAAGGGACATCTACACTGATAATCAGGGCACTGATTATCAATACAGTCCCAACAGTGCCGCCAATCAGTGCCTCATCATCAGTGTCACCTATCAGTACCCATCAGTGCAGCCTATCAGTGCCACCTCATTAGTGCCCATCAGTGCAGCCCATCAATGTAGCCTATCAGTGCAGCATATTAGTGCCCATCAATGTAGCCTATCAGTGCCCATAAGTGCAGCCTATCAGTGCCCATCAGTGCAGCCTCATCAGCCCACATCAGTGGAGAAAAATTACCTGTGTGCAAAATTTAAAAAAAAAAAATGAAATTTTATTTTATTTTTTCAAAATTTTCGGTCTTTGTTCATCTGTTTAGCAAAAAACTAAAAAAAACACAGAGGCGATTAAAAATACCACCAAAAGAAAGCTCTATTTGTGTGAAAAAAAAATGATAAAAATTTCATATGTGTACAGTGTTGTATGACCGCTCAATTGTCATGCAAAGTGTGACAGCGCTGAATGCTAAACAAATTGCCCTGGGCAGGAAGGCGGTGAAAGTGCCCAGTAGGCAAGTGGTTAAGGCACATGTGTAGGTAGGTGTGAATTGGCTCTTATAGCCCCCTTTAAAAATCACAACTAAGCTGCAATGCACAGATATGAACCACAATGAAGGTAATTATGAATTTCATTCTCGAACAATTCATGTGTTTTACTGCGGGAACACAGACACATGCAAAGACACCCTAAGGTTCCTTGGCACATGGGGCTGTCCAGCTGCAACATGTTCCTCGTGGCGTTTTAGTGAATACATAGGACCCTAAATGCCAGGACCAGTCAGTACAGCGTTCAGCCACGTCCAGCTGCCGCCTGCCATAGACTTTGCCAGGCTGCCTGCGGTGGGGCTGGACACTGCGCCTGTCCCTCCCGGCTGCACTAAATGCAGGAAGGGACTCACTGCAGCTGAACGGCCCCCATGTGCAAAGGGCCTGAAACAGCACCAGAAACAGTTTCCTCACAGCCACCAATCATATGCAAATCTGGCAATAGTGCCTCTTCGGGATCAGAATCTTCTGGTACATAGTGCTCCAGCTTGATACGGGAGGCCTAATTGGACATGAACACATTTGTGATTGCGGTCACTTTGTGATCAGATGTGTACATAGAGGAGAAGGAACATTTTATCAAGGACCCAACCAGTGAACCCAACACCTCCATGTGCTGATTGCTGTACGTGATCCCTCCATGCATCTCATGGTGTTCCTGGCTGGCAGGGTGGAGCTCTGCAAATCTGCTGAGTCAAAATGACTTATTAAATGAGCTGGACACATTCCATTATAAGCAGCAAATCTCCACATTGTGTGGGAACATGTACACAGGCGGCATCTGACTCTCAAAGCCTTCTATTAACCCTCTACGTGACACCCCACCATGGAAGAAGATGTCCCTAAACAGGTCATTAGATCCGAGCACCAGGGTTATAGGAGATATATAAAGAAAGCCTGTATGGAGACAAGAATATGGGGGATGCCTTCAGGAAATGCTAGTTGCCGGACTTCGAGGCTTTCTGAATCGCTGACCTTAACCACTTCAGCTCTGGAAGGTTTTACCCCCTTAATGACCAGGCCATTTTTTTGCTATTCGGCACTGTGCTACCCTAACTGGCAATTGCACGGTCATGCAACACTGTACCCATATGAAATTTGTATCATTTTTTCTTTCACACAACTAGAGCTTTCTTTTGGTGGTATTCACCGCTGGGGTTTTTATATTTTTTTTGCTAAATATACAAAAGATGACCGAAAATTTTGAAAAAGAATGCGCTTTGCTTTGTTTACGTTATAAAATGTTGCAAATAAATAATCTTAAAATGTATTCTGCTACATTTCTTTGGTGAAAATAACGCAAATCAGTGTTTTTTTTTTTAGTCTGTAGGAAAATTAGAGTCCACAAACTATGGAATATATCTGAAAATTGATCAATGCTGATGTACTGAAGGCTGATCGAAAATCTTGAGGCCCCAAAATGTCTGGACAGTACAAAATATCCCCCCCCCCCCCCCCCCAAATGACCTCTTTTTGGAAAGTAGACAGTCCAAGGCATTTAGTAAGAGGCATGTCAAGCTTTTTGAATTTGTGTTATTTTTCTGTGGAACAAGAAGCCAGGGCAACCTTCCAGAGTCTTATCTGGAATGGCAAAAAGGGATTCAGTCTGAAAGGTAGTATCGAAAAGCTTGAACCACATCCAGACAGTGGAGGGAATTTCTTTTTGACTAACCCAAATCAGGCAAAAAGGACAGGGGAACAATGTCCTAGTTGTGGCGAAAGGCAGAAACTACCATAGCAAGAATATAAGAAAGGTTGCTGAGTGTCTGATAATCATCAGCACCACATCCCGTAATTTGGTAAGTGGTTGTCTCCTGAGGAAGCCATTGTATGGCGAAACATGTAGAGAATCGGAATCTACTGCACCCTTTCCATCTACCCTATGGATATACAGGATATATATGATGACAATGTCTAAATATTTTAATATCTAAATAAAATTTTGATTTTTTTTTTTATATTTTTGTATTGTATTTTTGCACCCTAAAAATCCCATCCGTCTTTTTTTCTTGTTGTACCATAGCAAGAAGGGAGTCCTGGGCCTCAATACCACCTTGTCCCTGTTCAAGACCAAAAAGGGTTCTTTACAGGATAAAGCTGCCAGGTCAAACACTTACTACAGAGGTGATGGCTACAATGAAAACCACCTTGAGGGTAACAGAGAAATGCTGCTCCAAACCTAGCAGTAGGAAGAAGAGGATTCATCCTATGGAGAAGCCCCTGGGGTGGAAGGCCAAGACTCAGACCAAGTGAAGTATGGCTTCCACGTCCGATCATAGCTCTTCCAGGAATTAGACTTCCTAGCTTAAGACATTGTAGGAACCATAGACTCAGAGATGACACGGTCACTTAAAATATGGGCTTTTCATGGAGAATACTGGCATCAGATGTCCATATCATGTTTCTGTTTCCCAAAAGGGTAAAAGGCTATTCTATGCTTTTTGTATTTGTTTTATGACGGATGAAGAGGAGGGATTAGGTCCTACATGGTGGATGTGTTGCCGGACACATATTTTTGCTATCCTTGATTGTCTTTGCTCTGTGTATGGGTCAATACTGCTTCCCTCATGTTGTATTGTTACTATCGATGTTTAATTGACCTGCAGCAACAATTGGGTAGACAGGCTCCTCCCCTAATTCTACTCCTGCGTGATTGTATTCTCTTTACTTATGTATCGGGTAGTCTACCCTTTTCCATTTTTTTCTGAATGTATGGATGTCCTTAATTTAAATACGCTTTGTATTTCTTTTTGTAAATTTAATAAAAATTATTAAGAAAGAAAAACTGGGCCAAGCTGTTAAAGTCAGCGACCACAATTCAAAATGGAAAATTGCCCCTTGGGAAAGAAGATCCTGATGATTTGATCTGGCAGTGTCCCCAGAGTGTCTGCCAAAAGTCTCACTAGGTTGGCATACAACAACATTTGCCTGGGCCAGTCTGAAGCAATGAGGATCACTGGAATTCTCTATATCTCAATCTTGTGGAGCAGACAAGAAAGATGTTTCAGAGAAGAAAAAGCATAAATCAGGGTGCGCTAATCCCATGGAGCCACCACAGCACCCACTACTTCCGCTTAGGGATCCCTATACCTGAATACAAACCTGTCTATGTTTGTCGTTGAACCTGCAGGTCCACATCTGGTATCCTCCACCTTTGATACAGGTCTTGGAACACCTCCAGGTGCAGAGACCACTCTCTGACACACTGCCAGCTGAGGAAATCTGCCTGCCAATTTACTTTGTCTGGAATGTACACGGCTTACAAGGTCGGAACATCAAGTGTTTAGCCAAAAACAGGATCCGCTCTACCTTTCTTGCTCCAACGAGACTTCAGGTTTTTCCTTGATGGTTGATAAATTGGCGTCATGTTGTTTGACTGAATCCAGATCTGATGTCCCTTCAACAGGGTGATCCAATGCTGTAGGGACAGCCAAATCACCTGAAGCTTCAGGATGTCATGGGAATCTTCCACAAGACGGAAAGAAAAGATTTCCCAGACTCCAGAGCCGGATTCCTGAGCCACCAAGCTAAAGATAACCTGCTTTTTGGCTTCAACCAAAATTGACCTTTCAGAGACTAAACTGACTTGTCCCATGACAGCAAAGTGTTGCTTTGCAGAAGTGTGGAGTGAATTTGGGCAAAGGGGATTGCCAAGAAGGCTACCACAATCCCCAAGACTCTTATGCAGAAGAAGAGTTTCAGACAGCTTCTGGACTGAAGATTTCACCGAGACAAGACAATGCAAAGTTTCTCCTGGGAAAGGTAAACTGGTCCGAGACAAGTCCAAGGCCAGAATCAGATATTTCAAGCGATGAGTCGGTTCCAGCAATGATTTCTGAAGGTTTAAGGATTCAAATCTGTAGTCTGGACAGTTAGAGATATGTTGTCTGATAGAGACCTTGTGGACATTTCCCTCAACAGGAGGTCGTTTCAATGTCCTACAGTGGGGATGAAATTGAAGATGGGGCAAATGCCCGATTTAGGTTAGGGAACAGCAAACAAGTTGGAGTAAAAGCCCTGGACCATTCATTCTGCCACAGGGACTGGAGATATAACACTTTGATCCAGATGACTTGAAAGGGTTTGAAGATCTTCTAGTTTGTAACAAACACAGGAACATTTTAAGCATGGAAACAAAAAGGGGGTAGGAGGCAAAACTCAAGTTTACAGCCCTATCAGAAACCACCTCCTGCACCCATCTGGAATGCTAGTTTGCCAATTGCCTGCAAAGGGTAACAGACATCACCCTTCTCTGGAAGATAGGTGGGCCACCTTCATGTGACATTTTGGCAGACCTGAAATGCCTGACTGTGTGGTTGAATTGGGAGCCAAGCTTTAAGGCTAATGATGTTGAAGCTGCAGGAGTGGAGAAATGAACGGGACATTCCTTAAAAGTCAGAGTGAACTGCTCTTTAGGCTTCTTCCGATGGAGAAGATGGTTCTGCATCATACTTTGATTTAGGATTTAATAGCAGAACATTGTGAGATAATCTCATCAATCTGGTCTTGACTTGAGCAACTCAAGCAGTCTTTGCGGCCAAGTGCTCAGAACCTGCAGGTAAGTGCTGATGCAATGTTGTTGGACCTGACCTGGAAAGTGCTCCACAGCTAACTTTTAACAGATCTGGAAAACTCTCCAAGCAGAACTCAGTAATCTCTTTCAGGATATCCCTGCAATGTGTAATTAAGTGGAGTTTAGATCTGGAATTCCATAAGCCAGAGGATGAGTGTGCCAGATAGCAGCCAATCAGAGGGGAAACCTCCAGCAGTGGTTAGCATTTACAGCAGCAGAGCTGATGAAAAGATGTTCATCCTGCTGGGACACTAGAAAAAGCAAAGGCATGCTGATATTTGGTGGTGTTATCTTGGGCTAGCCTACAATTTTTTGTTTGCCAGTATGCAACCTTCTGTAGGTAGCAGTATAAGGTTAAGGTTGAAGACTTACTATGTCCCTTGCTGAACAAGAAAAAGTAAATTTTTAGTACTTTGTGTTTTTGCAGTGTTTAAATTAAAGTGTCACTAAACCCACATCATAAAAACTATCAGTAAATGGTGAATTAAATGCTGTTCATACTCAGTCACTAGGAGATTTGTTTTCTGTATTCTGCAAAAAACCTGGTTGATCCTGCTGTTCTCTATCTCCACCTTTTGTTCATGTCCCCAATTCAGCTAGGGATTTTGGGGCTGTGGTGGCAGCTCTGGACATGCTCAGTTCTCAGTGAGTTTCTATGCTGAGCATTTCCTCCCTATCACATCTGAGCAGCCCATGTAACTATAGTCACACATGTTGGCGTATACACAGTGGTAAGTGACAGCCCACTCCCTCCTTCCTCCGTGCCCACTAACCAGCTAAACACTGGGCGGGATATTAGATGTAGAATAATGGAGGCTTCACCTCCCTCTTATTCTAAGACACAGCCTGTGACTGGCAGAAATCCGCCCATACAGCGTTATTTCCACAAAATAATAAAGATATGATTTCAAACATATATTTGTATGAGTTTAAAACAGTATATTGAGATTAGGTATTTATTTTTACTCTGCATTTCAAAGGCTGTTTTTTTTTAATTTGACCATGTGACTGGCAGCAGAGGACTAAAAACTCCTCCTGCTTACGTTTCCTTGCAGACAGGCTGGGAGAGAGCTGGGTCATGTGACAGCTGGATATCGATTAGGAAAAAGGTAGATTTTTTTTATTATTAAAATAATTATAGTTCCATCATCCAAATACAGAAATAGAAGGGGCAATGTAAATTAAACAGTGTGTGTTTATTATCACTTTAATTTTTGATGGGACTTAACAATTTATTGTTTTACAAGAGACCAGGCACTAGCTGGAGCTCTCAGTGCAGTTTCTTTGTCCCTTCCTTAAAGTATATATAAACCCAATTACTGAACTCTTATAAAATGTGAACATGTAATTTCAAAACTTTTTAATCTGGAGCTTCTAATAAAATAATACCTGGTGATTGTCCCAACGCCATCCTGTAAGTATACTAGAGTCACAAATGAACCTCCCATTTAGATTTGCAATTTGTATGTCATTTACACCATTTCATTCAATACTATTATTTTTTTATTTTTAATCCTTATTTTCTGATGATAATTCATCTTCACTTTTAATTTATTTCTGCTATTTTTATTACGATCTTCATTTCACTATCTTTAACTTTTATTATTTTTTATATTTATTTTTTATTTTTATTTCTATTTTTATTATTGTTTATATCTATATTCATTTTTACTATATATTTTTTTTCTATTCATTCATTTTTTTCTATTCATATATTCCACTAATACTTCCATCTCTATCTATTTTTGTTTATTTATTTTTAGTTTTGTGTTGTGTACATATATAGATGATAACCTGATATTTTTATATTTGTCCTCTTGATATTCTCTCCGAATACAAGTGCTTTGTTTTAATTCATTGATTGCTAAATTGATTTGTGTATGACCCGCTTTGTGAATCCAGCGCTGGTCTGATGAACTATGCAGTTCCTGGCACTGCCCCTTCTCTTACATAAACATTGCCGATAATGGCTGAACTCCACGCCTGATGAAGGAGTATGCTCCGAACGCGAGCGCTCAAGCCACACCCCGAGTTCTCAAGCACCTGACGGTTCCTGCCGACGTGCCTGCTGTGTGAACCTCCAGCCTCGGAGCCATGGACACCACCGAAGTGATCGAGGACTGACCCCTCACCGCAGCCCAGCTGGAACCGAAGGATCATCCGGGATAGCCTAAAGAACCATTCATGCCTGAACAATACTGCTCAAATGTGAGTTTAACTTTGAAGCATATTAAAGCCTTTTAGTTAATTTATTACGCTTGCAGTACGGAGCGGCTCACAGCAGGGGGTCCGGTGCGTCCCTGTTCACCGATTCAGGTCCGATTTCAATACGAATTGTTGACTGAATTCAGACCTGAAATGGACCAGAAGACGCACAGGACTCCTGTAGAATTCGCACCGGAGCCGCCCTGGAGATGTGTGAACCGACTTCATAGAGAGCCGGTCACAATCTCTTGACATGCAAATTGTAGCAGAAAAACCCACATCCAATTTGCAATAGTGTGAACCCAGCCTGAGGGGGTGAGTTACAAAAACTGGAGAGTGCAAAATCTGGTCCAGCTGTGCATTTGACAAAAAAAAAAATGGAAGCTGATTGGCTATCATGCACAGCTTCACCAGATTTTGCACTCTAGTTTTAGTTTTTAGTACATCAACTCCATATTGGTTTAGCCTGACAACGCACTGTCCCCGTCACATGGGCTTCCTTTGACAATACATACATAGGCCATTCTACCCTACCAGCAGGTAAAATTACAATTTCTGGGAATGGTCAAGCAGGTTACTGCATACCCTTCTTCTCATGATGCATTGCTGGGTACCTAATGCCCTGTACACATCTGCGGACTTTTCGCAATCAAAGGTCCGACAGTCTTTCCGACAGACTTCTGACGGACTTTTGACGGACTTTCGAACAAAAGGATTTGCCTACACACGATCACACCAAAGTCCGATGGATTTGCATGTGATGGCGTACGACCGGAATTAAATAAGGACGTTCGTAGCCAGTAGCCAATAGCTGGCCTAGTGTTGGTTTTTGTCCGTCGGACTAGCATACACACGAACGCATTTTTTGACCAGACTTGAGTCCGTCGGAAAGATTTAAAACATGTTCCAAATCTAAAGTCCGTCTGATTTTTGACCGCTGCAGGTCCGATGAAGCCCACACACGGTCGGATTGTCCGACGGATTCGTTCCGTCGGACCAGTGCGGTCGGAAAGTCCGCCCGTGTGAACAGGGCATAAGTGTCACTTTCGCAGGCCTACGTCATATAGAGGCTCTAAGTAAGCTTTGGCCTGATTGACTTAACTTGCACTGGACTTTTTTTTTTTTTACTGTAGCATCCACATGGGGTGGCATAAACATGAACAGAAGGTAAGAATAAATAGAGGGTTAGGGCTAGTAAGTGAATCTAAGCAGTCAGAATGACACTAGCAAATCTTACCTGCTGCCCGGCGTTCCTCTACAAAGCCAAAAAGACAGGAGTCAGCAGTCTGTTAATGCACAGCTTGAACTTTTATTGTTAGATCCCGTTCACTAACATTTTTCAGTGGTGCAAGGTTACCATACACAGTTATATATAGATTTATCTGCATTGCACATCTAGGCTATACAGCAAAATGGATCAGAATTAGTACAAATACATGAAATATATTTACATTTTGTATACTCAAGCCCACACATCCGATTATATTTACAAAATAAAAACACAGAAAAAATTAAAAACCATGACAGGAGTTTTTGTTTTTTGTATTTTCGCCATGATGACCCTGCGCTGTGTGTTTTTTTTCTGTTGAAGAGCGGTCTGTGCACCTCTGCTAAGTCGTAGAAGCAAAAGCTCGGTCCTAATTGACTCCTTTGCTTAACTGAATGCAACCATGTGTTGCACTGGTAAAGTTAAGGAGTTTGAAGAGTACCCGTCAGTCATTCCGTGAAGAAATTCCAATTTTTGTAAGAAAACTATCTCACAAACTTTGGATTGCATCTGAAAATGTCTGCTGGTTCATACACTTCTGTCTATCCTGTTGAAAGGACCCAGAGACTTAGTACTTTTCCAGGTAATACTAGTAGTGTAAAAAAGGTGCTTTATTTATTTCAACAATGACAACTTTGGTCCAATGAAATGCTTTGAGTCTAGCAAGTTTAAAAACAAAATAATTTTCCGCTCAGGCATTCATTGGGTGATATGTATGACCGATGCAAAGCTAAAACAATATCAGTGGCTGGAATTGTGCCACTAAATTGCATCACCTATAGGAGGTTCAGTATGATCTCCTTTACGGGTGTTCGGCTCACACCAGCCAGATCTCAAATGTCTTACCTGTCCAGGGGGCAAAAAAAAAAAAAAAAAGTGCCTCAGGCTGGTCTATATGACTGCAAAGGAAGAATTAATTGCACGTTTCTGATAAAGTTTGCCACTTGTGCATGCATGGAATTTTACTGACCTATAGTATGTCATTCATTTTGGGATTGCAAACAGACATGAAATGCTCTTCAAGAAAGAAGAATGGAAATTTATCAGCATCTATGATGCTGATGAAATGGTTTAGCAAAACAGGGGCTCTTGTCAAATATTGTGAGCTAAAAGGGAATTTAAAAGGAAACTTGCATATAAACGACGTAGATAAAGTTTAAATTGCAAAGTGCAATAACCCTCCACCATAGACAGTAAAAGATGTGCTTAAAAACATACCTATTTTGAAGAATATGCTGACCTATCTCTGGTTCAAGTTATTTGACCAATTGGCAAAGGCAGAGGAAACGTGGGCTCAGCTGAAGTAGGTGGGAAGAGGAAGCAGCTGACTGGGTGGCTCCACCTAGACGTCAGTCACCTAACCTGATTGGATCACATGACCAATGCCTTGGTATCTGGACATGTAATGTGCACTGGTAAGTAGCTTAATCAGGAATTATATCTAAGGACACCTTTAACCATCTCTCGGCTTACTAGGGCTGAGTAGGGGGTGCTATTATTATATATCAACTTTAAAGATTGGCTTAAAATGTCTCGATAAAGAAAAAGAACATGGTCCTAATACTAAATCTATATCTACTACAAATGGTTAATGTAAAATGGGAGCTACAAGATCTGCAGGGACACATAATGGAGGTTAAAGTGCCCATAGCTGTTAGAAGCAGCTATTTTGTCCACCGAGCCACTCTTTAGCCAGATCACTAAATGAAACATGCAAAAAGGAGAAGTCTGGCACACAGGTTTACACCATTATTAAATCAATTGTTGGCAGTCCAATAGTTACTTATGATAAGCAGCCACGTGTGGTTTGGGTCATGTAATATACCAAAAGTCACAAGCAGAAACTTAATGTGTAGCCTAATCTATGTCACAGTTACTCTGCCAAAACCGTCCCATCAAAATATTAAACTACGCCCATCTAGAATCTGATGGATGCCAAGCGGCAGCAATAAGATTTTTGTATCGGGCTTTAAGCTAATGATACGGTTTTGGTCTTTTATTAGTGATATTATTAAGTCATTCATAAAACGAATACGTTTCCACATGTGCCGAATAAATTTTGCAGGGCAGCTCCCCGATTTCCTTCTAAGACTTGTGCGCTATCAACATCACACTTTAAAAATAAAAACATAGGATTATTCATCGTCAGAATGAGGAAAAAAAAAAAAAAACCCGACATGAATGAATACATTCCAGTTAAGACAGTTTAGATTGTGGATAACATGGCATAAATACACACATCAAAAGCTGAGTAGTAACAATTCCAGTTTTATATACATTCAAGGAACTTTCTGACCAGCGGTGAATGAGGAATGCCCTGGATGCTTAAAACCTTCATTAAGTAAATGCACTGGCCTTAGTGGTCTATATGGTTAAAGGGGTATTCTACATCTGATGATATTCATCTGTCAAATGGTTGTATACCTCAACAGAATCTACTAAATATATTTAGTTTGACTATTTTTGTGTTTTTTGCTTAACATAATGCACTATGGGGGGGGCGATAGAAACCCGACCCATTTTTAACCTATTGTCAAAGCTGGTGGAAAACATTGCCATGTCATGATATGCATATGTAGATACTGGAGCTGGAGAGCAGCAAGTATAGGTGGCCAGACTAACAGAAGTCTTATCCCCAGACTAAGGCCGGCCATAGACTGAGCGATTTACTTTCTCGCAACCTCAAAAAAAATCACTAGTTTCCCCATCTACACAGTCAGTGTTGATGAGAGAATCCCTCCCACGGAGCCATTATGTTCTCCCCGGAGGGGAAGCCATCTCCGCTGGGAGAACACACTGATTATTGCTAGTGGCTATAACAGCCACTAGCAATAATCACATGTAAAATTTGACAGGCTGGTTGTACCCAAGTTAATGGATCCATCAACTTGGGTACATTCAGCCTGCCCATACATGGTTCAAAGATTCGAAGCGTCTATGGCAAGCTTAACCAGTTCCTGCTGAACCAGCCGAGATTCGAAGCGTCTATGGCAAGCTTAACCGGTTCCCGCTGAACCAGCCGAGATTTGAACCATCCATGGCCAGCTTACCGGTTCCGGCTGAACCAGCCGAGATTCGAACTGTCTATGGCCGACCTAACCTGGTTCCTGCTGAACCAGCCAATGGCTTGCTTTTGGGGGGGTCCTATCCCTACTCAGCCTAAAACGTATTGGAAGTATATGATGACTTCCAATAAAACTGTAAAGGGTTTGGGAGTCCCCAATGTACCATAAACCTATAGAGCAAGGGGGAATCTTCATATGCGATGAAAGAAATGTTTCATCTGCAACAATGGCATGTGTTACAACACAACTAGAATGCATTAAAAAAACATTTCTCCAACAGGGCATGTGAAGGCTGACAGATTAAAATCATCTATGAGCAAAAGACCTCTTTAAGACAAATGTAGCGTTGATCCCTAGTAAGGTGCGAAACCCCATTCAAAGCTCTTTTCTCCCTTAAATTGTGTGCAATTAAACGCAGGCATAAATATACAGTACAATAACACCTATAGACAAGTTAACATCCCTTTCAATTAGTAAACAAGTAAAAAGCCGTCTTTGCTTTGCAATGAAGCCAGATTTCCTAATTTTAATCAAATCTTTTTTTCCCCTAATTTCGTAACAATAAAAGTGCAGTGCTTGTATGTTTTTTTTTGTATGTAAAAAGGTAAATAGCTACAAGGGGTCACAATGATAAAAGTATTGAGATTCATAGATTGTATTAGGCAGTTTCCCTTACATAAGGAAACAATACTACTTTTTTTTTCTAATCGATTTCATGTTATGCAGTGAAATTGTAATAAGATAAGATGATTTACATGCCAGGACCTATTTGTTACTGTTATCCATGGCCTTGGAGTTGCCTGATTCATGCCTTACAATGAACTGCCTCTGAATATATTGGGTGCCATGGACACGGATCATTGTTGCGTTACTGCGGTGTGTGAATAATAAAGCAAAGATCGCTGAGGTATTTCTGCTTACAGCTTGGAATAAAGGCACAGGTGACACTGTTAGGCCTCTTGCACACGGTACTGATGTTTTGAGCATCAGAATTTTCTGGGTGTAGTTTCAGGCATTTGTGTTTACACGTGTAATGAAACTCCGCTTGGGTGCTTTTGTCATATACCGCGTCCTCCCAATCTGAATATAGATATCAGATAATCCAACCGCTGACAACCACAAACTAGGCAGTACTCGTTTGGTTGCTCAACATGAACTGTTAATTGAAACACAGGTAATACTCGGGACAATCACCCCCCCCCCCCCCCTTTGCATTCTGGGCGGGGTAGACTGTCCAATCAGCAGGGAGAGCGTATTCACATGTATGCGCAATCGTGCGTACAGTACATTCCTTAAGGAAAAAAAAATCTATAAAAATTCAAAATATTTATGCACGTATTTGCACATATTTGCTTGTACTGGCGCAAAATACTGACCGAGAAAGCAGATATTTCAATGATTTTTTGCTTGCTCAAGAATATGCGATGCTTGTTTATGCACCTGTGTGGACAGGCACCTTGTAAACAATGAGCTGCATTTTAGATCAGCTTTTTCAAGCTGCAGTGTGCAAGAGGCCTTATTCTTGGGCTGCCTGTCCACCAACATGCAAAATAAATGTAAGTAGTGAAGGAGTGCTTAGTTGCAGTGAGTGATAGCATGAAATGCTGTATTTTATATCACATGGAACTCTGATCACGATTCCAAATGTTTGATAAAAGATTGGATAACAATTAGGTAAAGTGGAGGCCTCCCATTGGTACTAATGGGCAGGGCACATGATTTAAAGAGCTTAAGTAAAAGAAAACTAAGGTTTTCAAGAAAAATTTTAATTGGGCACAGATTAACAGGCTAGGTGGGTTTTCCTTGAAGAAAAAAAAAAAAAAAGACAAACTGAACCATAAAGCTGGCCAATCATCTTAAAACATACAATGTGTTGGGAAAGAAATGTTTGGCTTTGGAGACCAGTCGAGTGTGCTCATTGGGTTGGTTGGCCCATGGCACACCCTATATATGGCATTCCAGAGCTGGCTGACTCCTTATGTCTACTGGTCACCAAACCAAAAATAAATCAGTTCCAACAAACTCACAAAATATCTCACAAAATATCCATGCCTCCTCCATCTGTCAGGGTTTCCGATTTCTGTAGTAGTAGGTATTAATAAAAAAAAAGTAAGGGGTGAATAATGATTAGTAATACCACTAAGGAACAAGGAAAGGAATTTACAAGACAGAATCTTGAGCAGCTGTGCATGGCAACCAATCCGGTTCAAGCTTTCATTTTTAAAGCTTAACTGAACAAGCTGAAGATAGGAACTGATTGGTTTTTCATGCACAGATACTCCAGATTCTGTCTGCTCAAGTTTTAGTAGATTCCCCTCAAAATGCCTTAGCCATGTCATCAGTCACTAGTGAGATGACAAACGAATAGGGGGCACTTCCATGCTACCACTCTCTGCTGTAATGGCAGGTACTTAATGAAGAAAATATCCTAATAGGTAACTTAAAACACTTTTGTTTAAATATCACCGTCCAACAGTTCATGAAAAAGGTGCAGCAACAAACAATGCCGAATGTGTATAAAATAATATGAAAATACATATTAATTAGGTCGCTGTATTAATGTGATCAGGTAATCTTGGGGTCACTCAAAGCAAAGACTAAACTTTTTTTTTTTTTTTTTTTTTAAATCAATATATAAATATATGTAGAAATATAGTTTAATCCACCCTATTATTGTTGTGGAGTGCAGATTTTTTATTTTTTTTTACAGGAACCTGCCAAGAATGGGAGATGAAGCTCTCATGGTCACATGACTCCTCCCCGTCCTGAAAACAGCCCAGTTTGGTGAAAAAGGGCCTAGCGGTCAGCCCAGCACTTTGGAGCGCCCACAAACAACTTTCAGAACTTTTATGCCTGAGACAGTCGAAGGAAAAAAAATGGTTGCCGATTTGTTTTCCTGCTCGTTTTGATCCGTGTGACTTCCTAATGATAAATATTAAAAAAATAAAAATAAAAGATAAAAACAAAATAAGCAGCATTTTTTCCTTCATCCATAAAACCCCAAAGAAAAAAAAAATCCCTTCAATTTTTCTTTGTGCAGTAAGATAAACACCAGTGGCGAAGGGCATTCTTGTCAGAGTGTCCATGTTGTTCTTTGTAGCACGTGAGGTTGGCCATACTGCAGATAAGAACAGCGTGGCAGGCCACTCTGCCCAGACGTTAAGCTTAGCGATGGCAATGAAGTTCCTGGGCAAGGAGAATTTGAATGTGATGTTTGGAATTTGCCACCGCCCAGCCATGACACCCGTCACACCCCGGTGCAGAGCAGGGCTGGAGCCATGGTGGTAGTAGAAGAGACAGAGAAAGCTGTTTAAGGGGTACCTCCTGCCCTCCCCAGGATCATTAGCAGCAGGTTGAGGGGGGGGGGGGGGGTTAAAGGAGGACAAGAACATCTCAAGGACAGCCTGAAGATTCCAAAAAACTCACAAAACCAATGGCAAATAAAAAAAAAAGTAAGGAAAAAAAATCTTCTGACGGACGTACTACACTACAGACACTAGAAACTGCTGGGATGGGGCTGGAAGAGGGGGAAGGGGACATGTCCAGAAGAAAAGAGGGGAGTTAGTAGTCCGTTTCTCTCTGTCTTTTCTTCTTGTTCGGCCACATGCGATGAGTTGGGTTTGTTTTGAGCACAGACAGAAGAGGAGGCGGGAGAAAGCCACAGGTTTACAGACAAGAGAAACAGTTAAGAATCACAAAAAGGGAGGTAACACTTCATATCTGGAGGAAAGGGGTGGAGCTGCTCAGTAGTTGATGGCGAGAGAGCGGCGGCGCGCTAATTTTGACCTGTAGGAGAGACAAACAAAAGTTAATAATTCCTTCTCACAATTTCTATTTCGGCTGAAAAAAAATGACTGCCAATTTGAAGACTTAAGGCCCCAGTTATGAAGTTGTGGTATGGCTTTACCATGGCTGTACCACTGCCTAACCGCTTGCCGACCAGCCGCCATCATTATACGGCGGCATTTTGGCACGATCCCGCGAGCCGTCGTAGCTATACGTCGGCTCCTTTAAGCGGGATAGGAGGCGTGCTCACGCTCACACACCCGCTGCACTGCAGGGGTGCCGATGCTCGTGGCAGACGATCGTGATGACCGCCAGCCACGAGCGATCACGGGCACGAGAGGCAGAACAGGGACGTGCGTGTGCAAACACACAAATCCCTGTTCTGTGAGGAGAGAGAGATTGTGAGTTCCTAATAGCTAGGAATCACGATTTGTCATTTCCGCTAGGTCAGTCCCCTCCCCCTACAGTTAGAAACACACCCAGGGAACACATTTACCCCTTCATCACCCCCTAGTGTTAACCCCATCCCTACCAGTGACATTTTTACAATAATCAATGCATTTTTTTAGCACTGATCGCTGTATAAATGGCAATGGTCCTAAAAATGTGTCAAAAGTGTCCGATGTGTCCGTGATAATGTCGCAGTCCCGATAAAAATCTCAGATCGCCCCCATTACTAGTAAAAAAAAAAAAAATAATAAAAATGATATAAATCTATCCCCTATTTTGTAGACGCTATAACTTTTGCGCAAACCAATCAATATACGCTTATTGCGATTTTTTACCAAAAATATGTAGAAGAATACATATCAGCCTAAAAATTGAGAAAAAATTGCTTTTAAAAAAAAAAATGGGGATATTTATTATAGCAAAAAGTACAAAATATTGTGTTTTTTTCAAAATTGTCGCTCTTTTTTTGTTTATAGCACAAAAAATAAAAACCGCAGAGATAATCAAATGCCACCAAAAGAAAGCTCTATTTGTGGGGAAAAAAGGACATCAATTTTGTTTGGGTGCAGCGTCGCACGACCGCGCAATTGTCAGTTAAAGCGACGCAGTGCCGAATCGCAAAAAGTGTTCTGGTCAGGAAGGGGGTAAATCCTTCCGGGGGCTGAAGTGGTTAAATCAATCAGTTAAAGCGACGCAGTGCCAAATCTCAAAAAATGGCCCAGTCCATTCAGCAGCCAAATCTTCCGGGGCTGAAGTGGTTAATGCGTAAGCTCACCTTTTCAGAAAAAATTAAAGGGTGAACACCTTAAACTCTCCCCACCCCCACTGTACTTACCTCTGTGGGTGATGAGCTGTCAGTGCCCAGACAGCCATTTTAGCAATCCAGGGATTGCAAATTCCTGCTCTACTCCCTCTTCTTTCTGCAGGTCTTCCAGGACAGATCAGAGTGCTTCTGATTGGTCAGCACCGGCACAGAAAATTGATCTGATCCATCCTGAAAGCCCAGAGGAGAAAAGTGGGAAATTCATATTACTGTATTGCTACAATGGCTGCCTGGGCACTAACGGCTCATCACCCATGGATAAAGTACAATGGGAACAGGGGGATAGGGAAAGCATAGGGTGTCAGTTCACCTTTTTATTTTTTCTGGAAAGGTGAGCTAACCCTTCATAAAAAACAAAAACAAAAAAAAAAGCATCTTAATTTCTTAAAGCACACTAATGTGATTTACAAATGTGCAGTGCACTACTCTTGCTTTGAATGACATTTGTGTCAAGTGAAGTGTATATACAGCCCAAACTTTTTTAAGCTTTGGATAGAATAGAAAATGGCTAAAACACCTTTTTCCTTTTTTTTTTGCAGTCTGTATCCTGCTGTTGAGATTTCCCCTCACTTCCTGTTCGCGTGACACCACAGGATGCGAGTTGAAATCACTCTAAAGTAATAAGAAATCCCTAGGATAGGTCTCCCTATTGTAAGATTTATCCCTTGTCTCCACTTCCAGTGACAACTGTAAAATTTTTGATTTCCCACTACTTGGTTCCAGTGACAGTGGTCACCAGGACAAACAGAAAGGGTGAATTTCCCCAGCGAGCATAAAGACAATAATAAAAAAAAACTGAGATTTTAACCATTCTCCACTCCATCAAAACTTAAAAAAAAGTTTTGGCTTTAGATACAAATTAAAGGTGTTGTAAAGTCTCAGTTTTTCACCTTAATGCATTCTATGCTTTAAGGGGAAAAAACTTTTTTTGCTGCAGCGCCCCAAACCCCCTCCCTTTTTCTTACCTGAGCCCATTCGTTCCAGCGCTGTGCACAAGCCGCTGGCTCTCCTCTCATTGGACAGATTGATAGCAGCAGAAGCCATTGGCTCCCGCTGCTGTCAATCAAATCCAGTGACAGAGGATTGGGGGGGTGGGGCCGAGTCCCCCTGTCTGTGTCAATGGATGCAGCAGCAGGACACGGGAGCGCGCCCGCCCGGGTGCCCCAATGGAAAGCGGGAAAAGCCAGGAGCGCCGACGGGGCACCCCGGAAGAGGAGGATCGGGGCTGCAAAACCTTTACACAGAGCAGGTAAGTAGAACATGTTTGTTATTTTTATGGAAAAAAACCCGAACCATTACAATTGCTTTAATTAGGCACAGGGTTTACAATAACTCCCCAATTTGATATTTTAAATTGTCAGGGAAAAAAGTCAAAATGCAATTGTCCAGCTAAATAAAGAACAAGTGTTGAAATAGTGAAAGACAAAAGCTGCTCATGACTTCCCTAACACCAATAAGCTTCATCCTGTCTCATACTGTTGTATAGCTGCTGAAATATTAATCAGTACTTGATTTGGACTCACCGTATTGTACCAGCGAGCAGAGGGTTGAAGGCATAAAGCCAGTCGTTCATATCTTTATCATTGATAGCTTGCAGAAGGATTCCACGGTGCTTAGTGACCACAGCAAATATGTTCGGACTCTGTTACATAAGACAAAATATATACAATCAACATAGGTGAATATACATTTATTGAAGAGCGGTAAAACACATAGACCAAGAGATGACCATACTAACATCGAAACAGACCTTAACCATAGCCTGCTGGTCCTCACTGTACTCAACCTGGGCGGTGGACAGGTTAATAAGGCCTCTCTCCACAGGATCCTTATCGCTGTTGTAGATGAAGACGTATGGGCGGCGCACGACTACGTATTGCTTGGCCCAGGAATGGGAATGAGGCTCTTTGAAGTTCAGGTAACCCTTTTTGGAGACCACCGAGCTGTGGAGGAAAAAGGGGTGCATTGAAATACCTCTGCTTTGTTATCTATACACGAGGGGTCTTCCAAGAAGATTCCACACTTTTATATATATAACTTAGTTTAAAAAAAACGCGGAAACCTTTTGAGGATCCTATCTATAGATATCTATCAATAGATATAGATATATATATATATATATATATATATATAGATATATATATATATATATATATATATATATATATATATACAGATATATATATATATCTATATATCTATCACTATCACACACTGCTCAAAAAAAATTAAAGGAACACGTTTTGTGTTTGTTTGCTTTGTGCTTGCGTGGGTTATTTCCGGGCACTCAGGTTTCTTCACTCCAAACTGATTCTATTAGGTTTAAATGGCTCCTGTCTAAATATGCCTTATTGTGTGTGTGTTTGTGCATGCATGCATGATAGAGGCCTAAAGCCGGCCATAGGCAGTTCGAATCTCAGTTGATTCAGCAGGAATTGGCCATGATTCGATCCATGTATGGGCAGGCTGAATGTACCCAAGTTGATTGAGTGATCAACTTGGGTACAACCAGCCTGTCGGATTTTACATGCGATTATATAGCAGCCGCTAGCAATAATCACAGCTATCTCGTTCCCGCCAGGAGAACAAAATATCTTTGCGGGAGGGATTCCCCCATCATCACTGACTGTGTTGATGGGGGAATCGAGCGATTTTTTTTTTTTTACTGCAATCTGTGGTCCATCTATGGCCAGCTTTAGATTGTAAGTTCTTTGATGGCAGAGACTGGTGTAAATGTACAATACATAAAGCATTGTGTAAATAGTGTTATATAAATGCCTATTATAAAATAATAATAATAAATAAATATGAGGGCCTATTATATAATAGCTGTGGATACCTTTAGCAGTCTAACCCAAGACATCCCACCTGTGGAGGAACTATAAGGTGTGGAATTATCTAATATTTCTAATCACAGAAGACCTCATACCCAGGTCTGAGCTCTTCAATGTCGGGCACAAGATTGAGAAATTCATTCTTCCCAGCGCGCGCCAGGTATGATGTCTCCACTGTGGGCACCAACTGGAATTGTTCGAATTCTGTGCAGGGACTGGAGGCACGGGAGTTGGCTTCTGGCGTTCTGAAATAAAACGAGGCTTCAAATAAGATGACGGCAATAACATAAAGATGAGGCTTCACTTCTAAAAAATGCATAAAGCAATCAGATTCTCCCTTTTATTAACCTGTACTGACCTGAGCAAGAAAAATCAGGTCTCATGGAAATAAAGGCTCTGATTGGCTGTTGAGAGCAGCATGAACTGCTCATACCAGACACTATGATCAATAAAACCCAATACACCAGTGAAGTAACAAGTAATACTCACTTCTGGTCCACAGAGCTGCATCTGGATTCTGCTAGGGATGGGCAAGTGGAGGAGGGTGTCAGGGTGGCGCTGCTAAAGCTTGAGACAGATGGGTCACGTCCAATCGGGGAGATATCGGACAGCTGGAGAAGCAAGAGTGCTTAATTTATCTACACAAAATATCCATGCAAACTGTCTGCATACAGCACAATGCAAAATGTACCGGGTGTCAGCAACACACAGGGCTGAAACTAACACAGAGCCATACATCAACTAGACATAGATAAAAGTCCTAATGTACAGTGTTATGCAGAGAAAGGCGTTCTAAGTGCAGCATGTGAGCAGTTTTATTAAAAGGCAACGGTTAAAAACACTTACTGGATTACAGCGTAAACAGGCTCATCAATGTATGAAGTCCTCCTGAGATGGTCTTCGCTGTCACTGTGCCGACCAGCAGCTGCAGGAACCGTGGGTCTGAGCATGCTCCGAAACTAGTCACCGTCCCCTTGCTGACGTTACTTTTGCCCCGTGTTCTAATTTGGGTTCAGGAAGACATCTTGCTCCTCCATACCCTTGGTTCCTGCAGCTGCTGCTCAGCCAAGTGACGGGTTGGCGGATGGGATATTCACAGAGTCTGTCCTCAGCCCCCCTTTACACCACAACCCCCCTTTACAGCACAGTCCCCCCTTTATATCAGTGCAATCAGTTTTCTTCACATCACAGCCCTCCTTTACATTAGTGTGGTCCCCTTTACGGTGATGTAAAGGGGACAGCTCTGTAAAGGGGGCACTGTAATGTATCGGGGACTGGTCTTTAAAGGGGGGCACTGCAATGTAAAGGGGATGCTGTGATGTAAAGGGGGCTGCTTTGTAAAGGGGGCACTGTAATGTAAAGGGGGGGCTGTGATAAAAAGAGGACTGTACTGTAAAGGGAGCACTGTGCTGTAAAGGGGGCTGCACTGGGATGTAAAGGGGGCTGCACTGTAAAGGGGAAATATAATGTAAGGCTGTGAAATAAAGGGGACTGCACTGTAAAGGGGAACTATAATGTAAAGGGGGGCTGTGATATAAAGGGGACTGCTCTGTAAAGGGGGCATTGTGATGTAAAGGAGACTGCACTGTGATGTAGGGGGGCTGTGATTTAAAGGGGACTGCTTTGTAAAGGGGGCACTGTAATGTAAAGGGGGGGCTGTGATAAAAAGAGGACTGTACTGTAAAGGGAGCACTGTGCTGTAAAGGGGGCTGCACTGTAAAGGGGAAATATAATGTAAGGCTGTGAAATAAAGGGGACTGCACTGTAAAGGGGAACTATAATGTAAAGGGGGGCTGTGATATAAAGGGGACTGCTCTGTAAAGGGGGCATTGTGATGTAAAGGAGACTGCACTGTGATGTAGGGGGGCTGTGATTTAAAGGGGACTGCTTTGTAAAGGGGGCACTGTAATGTAAAGGGGATGTGATAAAAAAGGGACTGCACTGTGATCTAAAGGGGACTGCACTGTAAAGTAAAGGGGGGCTGTGATACAAAGGGGACTGCTCTGTAAAGGGGCACTGTAATGGTTACAATGCCCCTTTACAATGCAGTCCCCTTTATATTACAATCCCCCTTACATTACAGTGCCCCCCTTTACATAGCAGTTCCCGACAGAAATCCCAGCCTCCTACATCACAGTGCCCCTGCAGTCTCCCCCCCCCCCCTTTCCCATCTCTCCTGGCTCTGCACAAGACTCCCATCTTTGACAGGGCAGAGGCTGTGCTCAGTCCGTGTGTCCTCTCCCGGCAGCCCCGCCCACCCGACGATGTCATCCTATCAGCAGGGCAGGAGGAGCTCTCCATTATGATCTGCAGAGCCTCCCGCCCCCTTCCCAGCTGATAGAATGACAGGCGAGTGGGCAGAGGACCTGGGAGAGGACACACAGGCATGACCGCACAGCAGGTGGTAAACAGTGACTGCGGTCTATGAGGACCGCTACTGCTGCTCACCTCCCACTGTGTGGCCCGGTCATCAACATGCCATGGGCCGGGGGTTGGAGACCCCTGGTCTATAGGACAGGAAGTGAAGGGAAATCCTCCTAATGGGACACAGAAAACAAATTACCCTGACAGGGGTTTTTAAGCATTTCCTATGCTGTGCAAAATGAAAAATGTTTTGACTTTAAATATACTTGAAGTCCTCTTAATTTCTACTGTGATACTGAAATTAAGCTGCAATGGACATAACCATTTTGTTGTGCTTGAGTGTAAATAAATATCTTTGAATATTCCTAAAATAAAAAAACGGAGTTCTGTATTCAACACAATGCGTCACATGAAGTATTCACCAAACAGAAGGTAGAAGGTTGGTGTTCCACTTACCTTACAATCACTGATGCTGTTGCACACTGTGGTCAGCTCCCGGTTAAATGTATGAGTGAGTAATCTGAGACACTGCAGAACAGGAAGGGACACTGGTATTACAATGACAATACTCAGCAAATCTCTCTGTAAAAGTTTTCATTTTTAAAGACCAACTCCTGCCTAAAGGACAGATAAGGAGCCCATACAGATCCTCTTTCCTAGAAGAGCAGTAAAATCTAAATAGAGGTGGAAAAGGTGAGGCGTTGGTAGTCTTTGGTTTCCTTTATGCCTCCCCATCTATTAGTGAAGCCTATACCCAACATGTCTGCCTTCCTTATGCACTGTTAAGAAATATAATCTGCTTGCCCAACAACATGCAGGACACATGTAAAAAAAAAAAAAAAAAAAAAAAAAAAAAAAAAAGGAGACTCCATTACAGGTAGTGGAAAACAAAGTGCTGTATACTGCTGCAGTATTTATCTCCTAACCGCCAGGAGGTTCAAGAAAAGGTTCCATAAATGTATACTACAAACAAAAAAACTCCTAAAAATTCACCTTGCTGGCCAGCTCCTTCTCGCGATCCACCAGGCTTTCAACATCGGTGGAGTCGTATCCACTGCTCTCGCTGGGGGTGATGGCACTTTCGAAGGTGGTGGTGGAGATCTGAGAGGAGATGCTGGTGGAGGTGCTGAGGGTCCCGCTACTGAGGCTTGGTGAGATGGACTCGCTCAGGGATTTGGGGATGCTGTCTCCAAGCTTCTCTCTGAGCAGCAGGAGGTGCCGAGTTTTCTCCACCTTAAGTGGAAGCACAGGAATATATTATACAAACAGCAAAGAGACAACCCCCCCACAGGCAATAGACCTGTACCGCTCCAGCTATGGAAGAAATGTAACTGATAGGGCTGGTTGGATCCTGTAGCTCTTTTACCAGCCTGAAAACTTACAAGTTGCTAAACTTTATAAACTATTGTGCTAAAACCTCTATAAATTAAGAAGTGTTAGTAACATGGACAAACCAAAACTTTCTTCTAAAGATAAGATAAAATATACATGATGGACAAGCTCCTCAATAGAGGAAAGAGTTTAAAACCAAGCTCCATCTAAAATAACCAGTTGCAAACTCTGGGCGTACTAGACACGCCCAGAAAAATGTAATCATTGTACACAGGGCGTGTTTAGTACGTCCGTCCAGTCCTTCTGCCGGGATCCCCCGTTCCAGTACACGACAAATCAGCTCTGATGAATCACAGCTGCATTGCCGAGAACACAGAGAAGGTCCGGGCAGCAGGAGCCGTCAAAAAAAAAAAAAGAAAAAAGAGAAAGCTACAATGAAACATTGTTTCATTTAGTAACTGTTTTTTTTCATCTACAGATAAAAGGGATGAACTTTGATCTGCAGATGAGGTTAGTTAATGCAAGTAACAAGTAACAAGTAAAAAAAGTAAAGTAAAACAAGTAAAAAAAAAGTTTATTTTTTATTAAATGTTCCTCTGTCGAACCCCTTATTAAATGGAAATGGAACTTCTGCTGATCGGATTCCTCCTCTCCCCTCTCCGGTGTCACATTTGGCACCTTTCAGGGGGGAGGGTTGAGCAGATACCTGTCAAATCCAGGTATCTGCTCCCACTTCCGCACTGTCCGGCCCCTCCTCCTTCCCCCCCCCGCTGCCTTCTGGGAGACACACAGGTCCCAGAAGACAGCAGGGACCATTCAGAAAGCGCAGCGCCACTCGCGCATGCGAAGTAGGGAACATGCTGTGAAGCAGTAAGGCTTCAATTCCTGTTTAGTAATGACGCCGGTGCCTGCACCCGGGGGCCGAGGGACGGGTCAGCTTCGGGTGTCGACATCGCGTGCTCCCAGGACAGGTGTCCTTATATTAAAAGTCAGCAACTGCAGTATTTGAAGCTGCTGACTTTTCGTTTTTTTTTCACCCAGGCGGAACTCCGCTTTACCCTTTAGTTTACTTTAATCAACCCTAATTAACTTCTTATTCTTCTTCTCCATTTAATTATAATTTTCCTGGTAATTTTTTTTCTATTTCATTAATATTTAAACTTTTTTTGTTTGCTTTGTTCATTAATATTTTTGCACCTTTTACATATATAATGGACACACTGAAAAAAGTGCAAATATGAAAAAACCTTACTTTAATTCATTTGTAAATAACTTTGCAATGCTTTGTACCAAAATCATAAGTTTAGCGTTGTTTTAAACAGAACAAAATTACAGAATAAAATGCACACTTTTTTTATGCACAGTAACATTTATTTTTAAATTAACACTGCTCAAAAAAAAAAAAAAAAAAGTGCCTTTTGTTTGGTTGGTAATTTTTTTTGGACCATTTAATGGAAAAACATGACTAAACTCCAACTGTCTTACTTCGTGGAGCTGCTCCATTTTCTCCAGCTCCCACTGGTGTTCCAGGATCAAACTGTCACCTCGAGGTCTCCACCCAGCCAGGTTCTCCTCTCCACGGACATAAGCCACTGAAGTGTCCAAAATTTTCCTTCTCCTTCGCTGCATTCCTAATAGGAAGAACATTAAAATCAAAATAAAAGTCTAAATTTTATAACACTTCGTAGCAGCCCACATCCAAATAACAGGCCATACATTGAAGAAGTTCAACTCTAGCCAAGGTTTATTGCAATGAGAGCATACTGCTCACTCCCACCCAAAGCCATGCCACAAACATGTTTCACCCACAGCGGGGCTTAATCATGAGCATTATGTAGCACCCAGCAAATACAAGACGGTATACAGCCCTAGTAGAATAGAGTTCAAAGGTAATACAGCACTTATTTCTTTGCAATGCTGTATCTTCTACCATGGCGTTCATATCAAATGAAGGAACCATATTAAAACCGTAACACCAATCTTCCTGCACCAAAATGCCGCACAGAGCAATTCAGTTGGAGAAAAAAAATAGGTTGACGTAAGATGACAGACCCTAGAATCTATATAGCTTGGGTTTATTTAAGCATCCAACTACTTCAGCCCTGGAAGATTTACCCCCCCCCCTTCATGACCAGGCCATTTATTTGCGATACGGCACAATGTTATTTTAACTGACAATTGCACGGTCGTGCGTCACTGTAACCAATTAAAATTTATATCTTTTTTTTTTCCCTCAAATAGAGCTTTCTTTTGGTGGCATTTGATCACCTCAACAAAATTTTTTACTTCCTGCTATAAAACATATCCAATAAAAAAATTTTAAAAAATCGAATTACTTCATCAATTTGGCAGGGCTGGGCTCAGCCCTTCATTCTCTGAGCTGGCCGCTCAACTGTCGGCTAATTGCCAGCTTCCATCTCTCCACAGGTACTCAGCTGTTGATGATTTCCTGCTAGTCAGTCCTGCCTACTTAAGCCGTCCAGTCCAGAGGATCTCTGCCTTCGCCTTGGTTAACATCACAGAGACGATCTCCTGCATTCCTGTTTAAAGACTTGCTTGGCTGACATCCCTTCTGGCTCCAGATCCTGCTTGCTGTTTTACTACGCTCATCTCCAGCTCCCTGACGTTTGGCTTGTCTGACTATCCGTTCCGGTTCCTGAACCCAGGCTATGTTCTGACTACGTTTGTTCTATTTATTTTTATTATTAAACAAGTGTGATTTAACTGTACTTCTATCTCAGTCTGATTTCATGTTTTCTGACACAATTTAGGCCAATATGTATTCTGCTACGTTTTTGGTAAAAAAAATGTCCCAATAAGTGTATATTGATTGGTTTGCACAAAAGTTATAGCGTTTACAAACTATGGGATATATTTATGGAGTTTTTTTTTTTATACTAGTAATGGCGGCGATTAGCGACTTATAGCGGGACTGCGATATTGCGGCGGACAAATCAGACACTAATTGACACTTTTTAGTTTTGGGGACCAGTGATACTAAAACGGTGATCAGTACTAAACATATGCTCTGTCACTGTACTAATGACACTGGCTGGAAAGGGGTTAACATCAGGGGCGATTAAAGGGCTAACTGTGTGCCTAGCCAGTGTTTTTGTACAGTGCGGGAGGTGCTTTTACTAAGAGAAGGCATGGATCCTAGTCCCTGCTTTGCAGGAATACAGCATTCATGCCTTCCTTACTGACAGAACAGCAATCTGCCTTGTTTAAAATAGGCAGACTGTGGTTCTGCCTCTGTACTGAATGATTGGCTGGTGCCAGCGGACATAGAGTCCATGGTACCCGCTGATCAGCTCCTGCTGTGTGTGATCACAGTGGGAGCGAGTCACCGGCGGCATGCATTCACGCCAGCTACTCGGAAATGCCAGATCATGTATATATACGTTATCTGGCGCACAGCTGCCGCTCTGTAGCAGTAAAGCTGCTATAGGGTGGTCAGCAAGTGGTTAATACAGCTTTTGTGGGTGAAGGCATCTTGCTGCTTTGGTTTAGATAGGCTTCTTCAATTTGATGCTGACACGGAGGTAGAAGATACAGAATTGCAAAGAAAATAAACGCTGCATTACTTTGAACTCAATAGGAAGAACAAGACACCACAATGTGAACTTCACCCTACATGACGGAGATAAAGAACCCAGGCAATGATGTAAAAAGTGTGTTTTTTCATTGAGTGGGAAACAGGGAGACTTACTTTCACTTCACATTCACCCGTCACTGGCATATGAAATGTGGGGTAGCCCGTTTGTATCCTCACTATTGACATTTCTTCATAGTTCTCAACTTGGAAACACCCAGTTAGAGTGAAGTGTCCTTGCCTAATTGTGTGAAAGCTGGAAAGGATGAACGTTTTGTGTGCCTGTTAGAGAAAGTACTCCTCTCTTCCTGTTCTGGTGACCCCCTGTAATATCATTATGCACAGGGTGACACTGCAATAGGAAGTGAGGGGACTCCTCAAATTGCTTTCAAAACTAGTAGAAACTTGGATGGAGTTGACCTTACTGTCATTTGACTGATTTAGGTAAAGCCAGGCATAGATGGAATGGAATTTCAATCCATCTATGGGCAGGATAGTTATACTAAAGTCAATCTATTGATCCAATTCAGTACAACCAGCCTGTTCCTTTTTTTTTTTTCGTGTGATTACTGCCGTCAGCAGCAATCATTGGTTTTTGATGGCAGGGAAACCTCCTGCTGTCAGAAATACAATACAAAAGCGCAGCATGAGGGATTCCCCCATTAACACTGAATGTGTTGATGGAGGAATCAAGTGATTTTCTTTAGTGAAACCAGTGGTTGAAGGAGAGAAAATTACTTAAATGTAGGGCCAGCCTTACTCTTTGCATAGTCAGTGAAATGAAACTTTCTGTACTTATCCTTTTTTTTTTTTTTTTTTAAAGATTTTATTAGCAGAGAATATATTTCACATACAAAATGCCAAATAAATGTAACACAGGCATAACAACAGTATACATTTCACAGTAACCAGGCAGAAAGGCCAGCGCCACCAATCATAGAAGACTCCTACCAGAGTCCCATATCCAAGACCTGTTATCCAAAAAGTCTATTTAGATTTTTTTTTTTTTTTTTTTTTTTTTGGAATTATGAACAAACAAGACTGAATACCCCCAGCAATTTCAACAAAAAAGGATACAGTCGAAATTCCCCCTCCCCTCCCACAAAGACCCCCAAACCCTAGAAAAACCAAGGAGCCAACTGACCACCCTCTTGTGTAACTATATACATAAAAACCATGGCCAATTGCAGATGGAGTATGCTGCTCCAGTACCCCATCGTTTATATCAGTGTGCCGTACTTTTAATGTCAACGTCAACACCGTTTTAACCTTAACGTCAGTTAGGGCCTATCCAAAAACACTGTTATCATTGCAGTGTCTCCTCACCCCTTTACCGCTCAGTGATGCACTTCCCCCTCCAGCGTATCTTTCGAGTCCACGCACCAAAACCACACCTTCCTAAACTTCTTGGGGTTACCCCAGGCCTCGTACATCATACGATATAGAAGGATGTCAGCATTCACTACCTTCATCCACATCCCCAACGTCAGATTTTCTGTATATATTCACCTCTTTGCTATGAGCTTCCGTACCCCAAAATAGAGAATCCTAAGAAATTATTTGGTATACACATCCAACTCGTCTTGTTCAAAAAATCCCAAGAGGCAACACAAGGGGGAGCATATATTAGGAAGGTCAAATTTATCAGCTATAAAATTCAGTCACCTTAGACCATAAAGGCCTTATCTTGGTACACTACCACACCATGTGAAGAAAAGGCCCTTTCTCCCCAGGCATTTGTGACAAGTTGTAGAATCTCTCTTAAGCATACGAAATAATCTAACCGGTGTATAATACATCTGATGGAGGTACCGAAGCTGAATCATCCTATCCGTCGTGGATATGACAGTGGTAAGGTAAGTATCAAGGACCTCCTGCCACAGCTCTTCCGACAACTCTGGTGCAAGAGCCATCCATCTAGACCTTGCCCTACCTATTAAGGATGAGCTCAAGCGTGTTCGCAACTCCACATGCCCACCAGGAAGCTGACACTCCGCAGCGCTAATCATAGGCAGTGAGACATTTCCCGATCCACGGCTGCACAGACCAGGCAATGTCTCACTACCTGTGATTAGCGCTGCGAAGTATCAGCTTCCTGGCGGGCACGTGGAGTTGCGAACACGCCTGAGCCCATCCTTACCACCAATCAACCCAGGATCTCCAGGCCCCAGCGCCAAATAATACCTGAAAATTCTCTCTGGATCAGCCAAAGAGGTATTTTTGAACCCGAACCTCTCCGCCAGCAAACTGCGCTACTGCTGTATGATGCATTTGAGCATATTTGAAGCGTCAGGTCCTGGGTATCCCAAACGGGTCCCTTAGTTGATCAAAAGTGCATAGCTTAGCTTCCTGATATATATGATGTAGGTACTTTATCCCAAATTGGGCCCATTCTGTACTTATCCTTAAGTAAATACAGCTCCTAATTCAATAGGATTGTGAAGGTTGGCATCTTCCACTCTCAAATAAACGTAAATAGAAGTGATGGCTAGCGCTCAAAGAAGCATATGAGATATATGAACACAAAGATATGTATACAAAGATATCAGTAGTAAAAAGTTTTGTTCTTACCAGGACTTCCTGTGTCAGCCATTTTGCACAAACTCAGTTCATAGATTCCAGTTACTCGGTTACTGTAATTAAAGCACACGAGAGAGTATGTTTACCACAGATACCAGTACAAGTACAATTGATAACATTACAGCTGGGGTGTGAGTGATTGTTGTCAGGGCCGCTGATAAGGCAGTACAGCCCGCCCTCCTGTACTGGGCACCTGCTGAACAGGAGGGCTAGCGGTACTGCCTTTCTGAAGTCACCGATCCTCTTCTGCCTCCCCCTGCAGCGCTTCCGGCTTCTTCTCCGCTCACGTCCTCCAGCTGTGCTGCAAGGGATCAGTTCTAGCATCAGCGTCCCCATCCCCCTTCATTTTGGGACCCCCCCCCCCTGTGCTCCCCTTTTCCCAGCAGCGTTTCCGACTTCCCTCCTCTCCCGCCAGCAACTGCTACGCGCACACAAGGGGATGTTTCAGGTTGGAGAGTAGTGGAGGGGGTCATTAAAATCATATAATAATGATTTTAGTGTATTTTTAGCGAAAACATCATTTGATATTTTCTGGGCGGTGGGAGAAAGCAAGGTCCTGTCTGGTAGGCAGCATGGGATCCCGTGATTTCTAACAGCAGCCCTGATTTCCGTACCCTATTTTAACAATTCTTGGTAATATTAGCCTTTCTGTGAGTGAACATCAGAGAAAAAAAAAAGTAAAAAAAAAAATCAAAATATACAAGTCCTCACCAGTCAGGTGTCTTTGAATATCCGCTGCCAAAGAGACTGCGCAGGGACCGAGGAGGGGAAATTTTGGCATCACGAGAATAAAAGACCATACACACATCTTTTGTAATCACTGCTGGCTGGATACAATGATCAAGCTGAAAGATAAGTGGAAAGATTATGCAATGGTGTAAACATCTGTCAATTTCTAAATTTTAACACTAAAAGCACTTTCAAGGAAAGAGAGAGTGGGGGTGAGAATGGGGAGCACAAAGACACAAAAGGGGAGAGAAGGATGTAAGGCCTCATGCACACTACAGCTGTCAAACGCCAGCTTTATAGGTGTGTGACTGTTTTTTCTGCCCCTAAACGCGACCTTGTCAGGAAAGGGTCCATCCGCTGGTAAGATTTATCGTTTGGCGTGCAGTACTGGGGTCCACCAACAGGTGTCTCCTGGCAGTTTTGAACTGTCAGGGGAATATTTCCCTGCTGGTGTCATTTCACCTTTTGGCCGCAGTACTGACGTCCACCAGTGGATGGATCCTGGCAGTATGGAGCAGACAACACTCCCTGCGCTCAGGTGTTACTTGAAGACAATTATTGTCAGTCCCATAAATACCCAGCAAACCCTCACATGCTTGCCTTGGTACCTCTCTCCTTGAGCCCTGACCTTGTTCGCCTGTTACCCGATCCTGAGCCTGCATCCGACCTTGTTCCCGAGCTTATCCTGACCCGGTCCCTTCTGTGTTCCTGTACCCTTCAGCCCGATCCATTCCTCCTTTGTCCTGTTGGTTCCCTGTTCCTCATTTATTAAGCTCCCTGTGTATGACCTTGGCTTGGCTAACGTTTACGTTCCTGGTATATCCCTTGTCCTGCCGTGTATGACCCTGGCCTGACTGACATCTGTGATTCTGGTATTGCCCCTTGCTGTATATATTGTTGTTGTTGGTGGGTTTGTTGGGTTGTTTGGGCACTGTTTGTATTTTCTAATCATTATCTATTTTAATAAATATCATTATTCACTCTACATGCGTTTTGGGTTATCTCTGTGCAGTCCACACAGTCTGGTCTACTAATTCTCTTGACACCCCCTATGTTAGCCTATGTGTCAGTGCACACATAGGCATTTGCAGGCATTTAGTAGCAGAAATTTGAGCGCACCAAAATTGCAATCAGTAGAGGAGCGTTGGTGTAAAAAGACACCCAACGTGACCAAATGCATTTAATCTTGTTTAAAAATGCCTAATTGCTAGGCATGTTTAGTGCTTGAGTGCCCATTCATTTCAATGGCTATGGAGTAGATTCATATTCTGGCCAATTAAATGAATGAACTTGCTTTACTATCAGAAGCCCCTAATTCCTTGATTACTAGGACTCATTACCTGGATTCCCCTGTGAGTGAATGGTGGTTTGGATTGGTAAGTGTGCAGCTGCTTCCTGTCAGAAAGACAACGTTGTCTTTTTATTTTAACAAGTGTTGGTGAAGGGATTGGATTTGCCATTTTAATTGAGCATTTCAATAAATTCAATAAAGCAATGTGTGTTTTACTCAATTGAAGTGTACCACTTAGTGACTATATTGGAGAGTTTATCTTTCCTTTGTGTTATGCCTAGTGTGCATGAGGCCTAATGAGGGGAAAAAGAAAAAGAAAGAGGGAAGGGAGAAAAAGGACAGAAGGAAGGGGAGAGAAGAGGAAGAAAAGGAGGAATAGGGGAGAGAGGAACAAAGGGGAGGGAAGGAGGAAAAGAGTGAACAAAGGAAAAAAGGATGGGGGAAGAGAAGGAATTAAGAAGGAAGGAAGGGGAGAGGCAGGAAGCAAGGAACGATAGGAGAAAGTAGGGAGAGAGGGAAGGAAGAGAAGAAGGAATAGGGGAGAGATGAAGGGAAGTGGGAAGAAGAACAGAAGGAATAGGGGAGAGAGGAACGAAGCCGAGAGAAGGAGGGAGGGAAGGGTGAAAAGAGGGAATAAAGGAAAGAAGGGTGGGGGAGGGGAAGAAGAGAAGGGGCGAGGCAGGGAGGAAGGAATGATAGAAGGAAGGAAGAAGAGAGGGAAGGAAGAAAAGAAGGAATAGGGGAGAGAGGAAAGTAAGCGGGAGGAAGAACAGAAAGCACAGGGGAGAGGGGAAGGAAGAGGAGGGAAGGAGGGAGGGAAGGGTGAAAAGAGGGAAGGAAAGAAGGGTGGGGGAAGAGAAGGAATTAGGAAGGAAGGTGTGAGGCAGGAATGATAGAGGGAAGGAAGATAAGAAGGAATAGGGGAGAGAGGAACAAGGGGGAGGGAAGGAGGAAAAGAGGGAATAAAGGAAAGAAGGATGGGGGAAGAGAAGGAATTAAGAAGGAAGGAAGGGGCGAGGCAGGGAGCAAGGAATGATAGGAGGAAGTAAGGAGAGAAGGAAGGAAGAAAAGAAGGAATAGGGGAGAGATGAAGGGAAGTGGGAGGAAGAACAGAAGGAATAGGGGAGAGATGAAGGGAAGTGGGAGGAAGAACAGAAGGAATAGGGGAGAGAGGAACGAAGCGGAGAGAAGGAGGGAGGGAAGGGTGAAAAGAGGGAATAAAGGAAAGAAGGATGGGGGAAGGGGAAACAAAAGGAAGTAGAGAAGGGGCGAGGCAGGCGGGAAGGAATGATAGAAGGAAGTAAGAAGAGAGGAAAGGAAGAAAAGAAGGAATTAGGGGAGAGAGGAAAGAAAGTGGGAGGAAGAACAGAAAGCATAGGGGAGAGAGGAAGGAAGGGGAGAGGAGGAGAGAGGGAAGGGTGAAAAGAGGGAATAAAGGAAAGAAGTGTGGGGGAAGAGAAGGAAATAGGAAGGAAGGGGTGAGGCATGAATGAAAGAGGGAAATAAGGAGAGAAGGAAGGAAGAAAAGAAGGTATAGGGGAGAGAGGAAGGGAAGTGGAGAGCGGAAAAGCAGGATAAGGGAAATAAGACGGTATAAATGTTGTTAGAGGATAGACGATGGAGGAGTAGAAAGAGAAAAGATGGAATAATGGAGTGAAGGAATGAAAACACAGCAATGGATGGAGTGAGAACTACAATGATCACACTAGTGCAGAATTGAAACATGCTTCACAGAGATAAAGCCATACAAGTAATAGAATATGTCACAGTGAGAGAAAGCACTCAAAAACAGGAGTAACAGAAGAACTAATAGACCAAAACAGGCAGGCAGAAGATAGATGGCAGACTACGTACCTCTAAGTAGGCTGAAAGTGTCATATAGATCTTCTCTCCATAGGGAGTGACTCTATTAAGGAGTAGGGAGTTGTGCAAGGAGCTGTCCCATACAGCCTCGAACCGATAAAAGGTCCTAGGGAATCAGGGTGGTAACATCAGTTAACCTCTACATCCAGGCTGTCCTTGTACAATACAGAATATACCCACTCCCAACACACACCACAAGTGACAAAAGACACACAAATGTGACTTTACAGGAACACTGATCTAAGATATTAACTCCCTAAAACCAGCATGGATCCTGTGAAAGAAGGAGCACTGCCATATTTCATAAATCTGTTTTGGCTTGGCTAGACCTGTAAAGAGCACCTGTGTGGCATGGACTTTATTAAATGCTCTGAAGAGATATATAAAAAAAAGGCCCAGGCTGGTGATCATAAGCAGCTGTGGTTGTCATCAGACCTCATTGCATGTCACCACCATACACCAGCCTACCAGGCTCTCAGACAGCAAGGAAGACCTGTAAGACCAAACTGATTCTTATTTTACCAAACACAACAATCATTTTAAACAGAGCCGGTCTTTCATCATATCTGGAGAATGTCTAAAAGACGAAACCTACCTCTAAGTGATCTTTTTCTTATCTATTTAAAGTGTGTGTGTAAACCCCAATAATGAACTCCTCTTATTTGCTCCCCCCTTGATCTGTTTACATACGGTAGGGAAAATGATTATTTGATCCCCTGCAGATTTTGTAAGTTTGCCCACTTACAAAGAATAATTGTTATAGGTGTATTTGAAATGATAGAGACAAAATATCAACCTAAAATCCAGAAAAAACATATGATACAAATGTTATAGATTGATTTGCAGTTCGGTGAGTAAAATAAGTATTTGATCTCCTATCAACCAGCAATTATTCTGGCTCCCACAGACTGGCTACAGTATGTGCTCATGTTGTAGACAGATTAGTCCTGTCAATTTAAGAAGGTGCTCCTAACCACAACTCACTATGTGTATAAAGGACACCTGTCCACAGAACCTCTTTCTTCCCTTTCAACCTCACCATCATGGGCAAGACCAAGGAGCTGTCAAATGACGTCAGGGACAAGATTGTAGACCTGCACAAGGCTGGAATGGGCTACAAGACCATCAGCAAGAAGCTTGGTGAGAAGGAGACAACTGTTGGAGTTCACAAATGGAAGAAATACAAAATAACCACCAATCACCCTCAGTCTGGAGCTCCATGCAAGATTTTGCCTCATGGGGTGAGGATGATCATGAGAAAAGTGAGGGATCAGCCCAGAACTACACAGGAGGAGCTTGTGAATGATCTCAAGGCAGCTGGGCCCACAGTCACCAAACAAACCACTGGTAACACAATACACTGCCATGGATTGAAATCCTGCAGGGCCCGCAAGGTCCCCCTCCTCAAGAAGGCACATGTACAGGCCCGTCTGAAGTTTACCAATGAACATCTAAATGATTCAGAGAAGGATTGGGAGAAAGTGCTGTGGTTAGATGAGACCAAAATTGAGCTCTTAATTTAACTCAACTCGCCGTGTTTGAAGAAAAATGCTGACTATGACCCTAAGACCACCATCCTTACAGTCAAGCACAGAGGAGGAAACATTATGCTTTGGGGCTGTTTCTCTGCTAAAAGGTACAGGCCGGCTTTGCTGCATTGAGGGGCCAATGGACGGGGGCCATGTATTGTAAAATCTTAGGGCGAGAACCTCCTTCTCTCAGCTAGAACACTGCCAGAGCATTGAAAATGGGTCGTGGATGGGTCTTCCAGCAAGACAATGATCCAAAACACACCGCCAAGGCAACAAAAGAGTGCCTCAAGAAGAAGCATAATAAGGTCATGGAGTGGCCTAGTCAGTCTCCAGACCTTAATTCTATAGACAATTTATAGAGGGAGCTGAAACTTCGAGTTGCCAAGTGACAGCCAAGAAAGCTTAAGGATTTAGAGAAGATCTGTAAAGAAGATTGGACCAAAATCCCTCCTGAAATGTCTGCAAACCTGGTCACCAACTACAAGAACCATCTTACCTCTGTGCTTGCCAACAAAAGTTTCTCCACCAAGTACTAAGTCATGTTTTGCTTGGGGATCAAATACATTTTTTCTCACTGAACTGCAACTCAATTTATAACATTTGTATCAGGTGTTATTTCTGGATTTTTGGTTGATATTCTGTCTCCATCATTCAAAATACACCTATGATAAAAACTATAGAACCTTCATTTCTTACTTACAAAATCTGCAGGGGATCAAAAAATTATTTCCCCCACTGTATACCACGGAAAGTATTTTGCTGTATCTGTTTGAAAAATGCAAAAACCTGTTGATTCTGTAAGGCCCCTTTCACACTGGAGCGGTTTTCAGGCGGTATTGCGCTAAAAATACCGCCTGAAAACCGCCCCTAAACAGCCTCCGCTGTTTGTTCAGTGTGAAAGCCCGAGGGCTTTCACACTGAAGCCGTGCGCAGGCAGGGCGGTGAAAAAAGTCCTGCAAACCGCTTTTTTGGAGCGGTGAAGGAGCGGTGTATTCACCGCTCCTTCACCGCTCCTGCCCATTGAAATCAATGGGACAGCGCGGCTATACCGCGGTAATACCGCGGCTATAGCCGCGCTGTACAAGGGATTTTAACCCTTTTTCGGCCGCCAGCGGGGGTTAAAACCGCACCGCTAGCGGCCGAATACCGCTGCAAGAACGACAGTACAGCAGCGCTAAAAATAGCGCTGTTGTACCACCGACGCCCCCACCGCCCCAGTGTGAAAGGGGCCTAAGAAATTTTGACAGCTGATAACTTTCTGTGCTGTCTGCCTGCACTCCACTGAAATCTTAAGCAGCTTCATCAGCTCTGCTCAGTTCATCCCTGCAGACTACAGAACACCTCCTGCAAATTACGGAAATAAGATGAGGGGAGCTGTTGTGCAATCTTAACGCACTTGCTATGAAAACTCAGCACCTCCTACTACAGTGTGCTGACCGAGCATTGTCACCTTAGGACAGAAGTGTGTTCCCGGCAGGATCATCATAAGAAGATAAAGGAAAGAATGACTGTAAAAAGAAAATGAATGCAGTCTCGACATATACGGACTGTCAAGCTGCAAATATTAAGTCATGTGTTCCGGAGTTTAATTACATACTAATTGCTGCTGTTAACTATATACAGCTATAACCTGAGAGCACAGGAGTCACAGGGAGCGGTTTGTCTGTCTAGATGGACAATATAGTGTACCAAGCACTATAAAAGTGATGCAGTGATCCTGTACTGTACAAACTCTAAATTCACCTCAAAAGATGTGATCTACTTATTTATTGCAACTAATGGCAGAGGAAGAAATGGCAGAAGTTGTCAACCCAGAGAAAAAAGACATTTAAAAAAAAAAAATCAAATACATGTTATTATTATACCTTTATACTAGATCTAATATGTTTAAATGTATCTACTGCTACAAAAGCAGAATAAATGACACTATCACCAAAGCGGCAGATAATTTTGCTCACTTTCCTTGCAACAAGGCAGCAGCTAATTTGCAAATCATTATCTGAAACTTTTATAAACTGTACCCAACTACTCAATTGCTAACTGACTTTATAAAAAAATCTGCATCAGAACATCCCTACTGCATTGCTGAATTTGTATTTCTGTTTTTATTTTTTATCAAACCTATGATTAAACCAGCTCATGCAAAAGAAGAGTAGCCTTGAAGTGGGGCTAAAATTTTTTCAAATATATGCACATGTACCGGACAGTTGGGGAATGGGCATAGTAAAACCATAAAGGTACTGTATGTTCCTGTTTACAAAAGAAGCTGCCATCTTTTCTTTTTTTTCCTGAATTAATGAGGAAGTAGGGACGAGTGGAGTGATTTCACTAGATTGAATTTTACAGAAGTCATCTTTTTTTTTTCAAAAATAACAATAGGAGTCTTAGAGGTAAGTGGAATGTTTGCTTCAAAACAGTTTATTTAGTGTAGTTATTGATTCCAGCTTTGAAACAAAAATTTGAAATTGGTTTCCAATTTTGCAATCCAAAACTATTTTCACAATGGGGCGGGACTCCGGCTGTGGATCTGCCTGCTCAGTGGGGAGGAATCTCTCTGCTGATCCCCGCTGAGCAGGCAGACGACAGGTCTGTTTCCGCTTATGCACAGGCACAGCCCGCTCTCCTCTATGGGAGGTCGGAATGTAAACGGACCACCTGTCCATTTACATCTGTCTGTCAACTGGTCCAATCCGCCAGACGGATAGGGAACGGATTCCCCCCATCCATCCATCTGTTTTTAGCGGATCGGATCAGATGTCGGCGGGGGTCAGACGCATGTTCATTGACACCCGCCGCTCCACAGAGGGCAATGGATGGTCCGATCGGGGGCACCTAAAAAACTGACGTGTGTGAAAGGGGCCTGAAATAAGCTGGGGAAAAAAATTAATTACATGGCTTTGTTTTTTAACAAAGCAAAATGACCACTATGTCATGCCATGCAAATATGATGATCACATGGCTTTTTAGGTGAAATAAGCTTGGGAATAAAATCACATGGCTTTGTTTCCTAACAAAACCAGCTGACCACTAGTCCATGTTGATATGATAATCACATGTCTTTGTTCATAAGCAAAGGGTTAGGGGGGTTAGGCCCCTCCCACATGGGCAATGCTACTGACTACTGGATCTGCAGTGGCCGCCACCTGCATGCCTGTTTGGAGAGGGAATATCACTCCAAAATTCCTCTTCATCACGCTGCAGCCATTTCTATTAGACACGTTGTGGCACAGCACCAGTCTCTCCTATGGGCTATGTTGGCAAGCGAGAGAAAAACTCACCCAAGCTCTACGGCTATATAGTATAGTTGGAGTGTAGAGTAGACAGTGCTCTGGCTAATTAAGCTCACAAAAGATCCATAGAAAGTACAGGCCGGCAACTCGACAGCTTCTCTATAGAAAATATTTATTTAGGCATTACAGCAATAACATCATCCAAAAATGCTGACGCGTTTCGGCCTTAGGCCTTCATCAAAAGGCCTAAGGCACAGCACTAGTCTCTCCTATGGGCTATGTTGGCAGGCGGTACCACGTGACGAATGTCACATACCCTACTTATTTTTGTTGAGCCACAATACAAAGCCTTGCAGGCTTGATGATGTGTACGGGGGTGTTAGGTCGGCCATTGCTGGGTTTTACTGCCAGCTGAGTGCATTAAAAAAGCACAACCACCTGCTTTTGCTGCTTCAACTAAGCCCATGTGAAAGGGGCTTTAGATTAAGGGCTCCTCTGTTCTTCAATATCGAGACTCATGTTTCCAGCAAATGAGGGAGCATTTTTAAGGACAAGAACAGGTCCAAGATAGCTGAAAGGATCTTCCCTTAACCTTAGAAGCAATTTAAAGTCCACTGAACCCTAAAACTCATCTAAATTTCACCACATTTTTTATATTTTCTCCTAAATTTGAGAAAACGAAACATTCTTTTTTAAAATCACAAATTGCATGATATTCCATTTGAATCTGCATTGTAGAAAAACATGTTTGATGATAGTGTCTTTGATGCTGCCATTTAAATGCTACCACCTAGCTATTTAGTGCAGAAGCGCTATTGGGGGGTGGGAGGGGTGGAGCAAGCCAGTGCAGGGGGTGGAGACATAAAGTATTCTGTGAGAGACTGAAGAATCTTTATGTGCAGGGTGGTGGTAATGGGGGTGGGGGGTGGGAGAAGCAAAACATAAAATACCTAGGCATGTCCTTATCAAGAAACAGCCTGTAAAACACAGAAGAAGAAGCTGCTATTAGTGACAGAGACATTCAGGGAGACAAAATGGAGGACGCCCAGAGTGCAGACGAAACTTCAGCGGGTAAAGGAGAGGGGAGCAAAAAAAAAAAAAAAAGAAGCCACGCAAATTAAATCCAACATAAATGTGGCAAATAAAAAGACAAGCAAGATGATAATCACTTGAAAATGAATCCTCGGATCACGTTAAGGAATAACTCAACCCTGAAGGTGTAGTACGGAAGATGTTAGAAAGCACCATTTAAAATACAGAGTTGATGGGTTAACACAATTTTAGAACATCACTGTATTCTCTAATGACCGATGCAGGTAGAGGTGTACCTAAGGCCACTGCAGAAAAATCTAAACATGGGAACCTTTATGTCTTATACAAGAAAAAAATTTTTTAGGGTCTCATTTAATCCTTGGGTGGATAATTTCTGATGTAGACACATTTTCAGAATATATTCAGCTGGTACCCTTCTACTACTACTGGTACTACTGGTTCTACCCTTGTGCAGTGACCCCAAGCTTCTAGACAAAGCTTTCTAAGCAAAGGGCCAATTTCCTGTCCTTCAGGCTTTAGGAAGGCCATCAGTGCCCCATCATTGGTTTTCGTGGGGGAAATAGAGCCCCATTGTTGGCATGAACGGTAGGAATAGTGCCCCATTGTTGGTATCAACGGGAAGAATAGTGCCCCATTAATAGTGTCAATAGGGGGAATGGTGCCCCATCATTGATGTCAGTGGTGGAATAGTGCCTTAAGGGCCAGATAAAGGCAAGCAAAGGGCAACATTCAGTCCCCGGGCCATAGTTTGGACACCACTGTTCTAGACAATGAGGACCCAGTGATCCATCCTCTCCATTCTCCACTATCCAGGTAATCCTGGCTGCAGGGCCAGGACAAGGAGTGGGCAGAAGGAGCAGCTGCCCAGGGCACAGGGGTAGGGAGGGCATCTTTTCACCACACACAATCTCCAGATCAGTGACTAGCAACCAGCAGGGTGCAGATTCATGTCTACTCTGACAGCTACTGATGCCACACATGCTCCAATCGCCCATCCTCAACCCCATCTGCCCACAGCTGACACAAAAAACACAACGGGCATATGCAACTACCTTCTATTTGCTAGAAAGCAAGCAATTGGCCAAACTTGTAGTAAACACTCCATGGCAGGGGTCTCAAATTGGCGGCCCTCCAACTGTTGCGAAACTACAAATCCCATGAGGCACTGCAAGGCTGACAGTTACAAGTATGACTTCCAAAGGCAGAGGCATGATGGGACTTGTAGTTTCACAAGAGCTGGAGGGCCGCCAGTTTGAGACCCCTGCTCTATGGCAACCATGGACAGCCGGTGCAAAGGGGCCTGAGAATGGGCACAGGATGGTACATCCGTTCCATTGCATGAATTAGGAGCGCTGGAGGATCAGTCCCGCATTCTTGCCCTGGGCTCTCAACAAACCTGTCCCAGTCCTGCCTGGCCGATCCAGTCAAACCATTCCCACTTTGCCAGTGCCCTGTAGACTGTGACCCAAACCTCCATCTGGTACCTCCCGGGGAGAAACTCCATCCAGGCTCCTCCCACACACACTTTAAAAACACACGTTGGTGAAAAGTTAAAGAGAACCCCAAAATAACTGTAAACGTTTTGTTCTTCGGACTCCCAAGACTTAGCTAGTAAAACTTGGTATTTTCTTTCAGATCTAACTGAACTGAAGGTAATTTTACTTCTTGTGGGTATAACCTTTAACTGGCTTCATTAAAAATTTGCCCAGGGTGCCTTGCCTCAGCGGTCATAATAGATTACCTGCTGGAGCTGTGAGATTTGAGGTATTTGGCGGATATGATGTTGAGGGAAAGAACAGCATCTGCTGGAGACTCGTCCACCTCGGTTTTGTTCCGTACTCTCCCTGGAAGGACACATAGAAGGCAGATGGTCAGTAAGGACTTGCATGGAGGGTGGGCATGTACAGTTACAGGGGCATGTTGTGACACTTACCTACCACCAGTTCTCGTACATCCTTCCAGTGCAATTCGTTGCCTTTCTCATGAATTATAGTCACTGTGATTCTACGCTGGATGCCCTGTAACAACAAATTACGTATAAATAGCTAAAACAATGGCTTCTGCTGCCAAAAAGACAAAATTACCATCATCTTTTCTTTGATTTTCCCGACAATTACTCTATAGCTGGCAATAGTTCTTCCACATTGGGGCTTCACTTATTTATTTATGACAGGAATTGTATAGTGCCATCAATTTACGCAGTGCTTTACATATTGTACATTCCCATCAGTCCCTTCCCCTAAGAAGCTTCCAATTTAAGGTCCCCAATTCCTACCTACATACAGTGGATATACAAAGTCTACACACCCCTGTTAAAATGTCAGGTTTTTGTGATGTAAAAAAAATGAGACAAAGAGAAATCATTCCAGAACTTTTTCTACCTTTAATGTGACCTATAAACTGAACTGTTGAACAACAAACTGAAATGTTTTAGGTGGAGGGAAGTAAAAATAAAAAACGTAAATAATATGGTTGCATAAGTGAGCACACCCTTAAAACTAATACTTTGTCGAAGCATCTTTTGATTTTATTACAGCACTCAGTCTTTTTGGGTCTGAGTCTATCAGCATGGCACATCTTGACTTGCCAATATTTGCCCACTCTTCTTTGCAAAAACACTCCAAATCTGTCAGATTGTAAGGGTATCTCCTGTGCACAGCCCTCTTCTGATCACCCCACAGATTTTCAACCAGATTCAGGTCTGGGCTCTGGTTGGGCCATTCCAAAACTTTAATCTTCTTTTGGTGAAGCCATTCCTTTGTTGATTTGGATGTATGCTTTGTGTCATGTTCATGCTGAAAGATTAAGTTGCTCTTCATGTTCAGCTTTCTAGCAGAAGCCTGAAGGTTTTGTGCCAACATTGACTGGTATTTGGAACTGTTTATAATTCCCTCTACGTTGACTAAGGCCCCTGTTCCAGCTGAAGAAAAACAGCCTCAAAACATGATGCTGCCACCACCATTCTTCACGGTGGGTATGGTGTTCTTTTGGCGATATGCAGTGTCGTTTTTGCGCCAAACATATCTTGAAATTATGGCCAAAAAGTTCAACCTTGGTTTCATCACACCATAACACATTTTTCCCACATGCTTTTGGGAGACTTCAGATGAGTTTTTGTAAGATTAAGCCAGGCTTGGATGTTTAAGAAATGGTATCCGTCTTGCCCCTCTACCCCACAGCCCAGACATATAAAGAATACGGGAGACTGTCGTCACATGTACCACACAGCCAGTACTTGCCAGATATTCCTGCAGCTCTTTTAATGTTGCTGTAGGCCTCTTGGCAGCCTCCCTGACCAGTTTTCTTCTGGTCTTTTCATCAATTTTGGAGGGACGTCCAGTTCTTGGTGATGTCACTGTTGTGCCATATTTTCTCCACTTGATGATGACTGTTTTCACTGTGTTCCATGGTATATCTAATGCCTTGGAAATTCTTTTGTACCCTTCTCCTGACTGATACCTTTTAACAATGAGATCCCTCTGATGCTTTGGAAGCACTCTGCCGGCCATGGCTTTTGCTGTACGATGCGACTAAGAAAATGTCAGGAAAGACCTACTAGAACAGCTTAACTTTATTTTGGCTTGATCAGAGACACTTTAAATGATGCCAGGTGTGTACTGACTCCTATTTAACATGAGTTTGAATGTGATTGCTTAATTCTGAACACAGCTACATCCCCAGTTATAAAAGAGGGTGTGCACACTTATTTTATTTTTATTTAATGCCTACAAGTTCTCAATGAGCTGCGAGGGCGCTGGTGAGCGCTCTCATAGTCCATTTAGCTTCCTGTCATTCAGTAACTGTCTGTCCATATCTGTGGTACAGGCAGACAGCAACACTGACTGTCCTGCTTTACAGGATCCTAAGTAAAAAAAATAGTAAATAGTAAATGTACATTTTTTTTACCTGCAAAAAAAACGTGCATTTATTATAATCTTTTTTTTTTTTAAAGGTGAACTTATCCTTTAATCTACCTTTGACAGAACCATCTTTGTTTAGGCATCATACAGAGACTCCATCTACTTTCCGATGGTGCAAGATGCCAGCTCAGCATTTAAACAATCATGTAAATTCATGGCTAGGCAAACAAATCAGGCCCTTGATTCTCCCTTTCACCATATGACTTGCTAGAAAGTTATTATTTTATGTACAGTGCCCTTGATTTCTGAGGGAGAGGAGACTGAGGAAAGGCTTCTCTCTGCTTGCAGCAGGCTGGTGACCTCATCTTTGCCTAGGCAAAGTGTCTTGACATCAAGAACTGTTTTTTTTTCCAGGATAAAAGATACAACTCTTCCTGTTTCTTACGAAATATCAGAAATGTACAGAGAAAGATTTTAAACAGTCTACAGAATACCAAAACTATACAATATCCTTAAAGTGATTGTAAAGTCTTGTTTTAATTTCTTTAAAAATAGCAAACATGTTATACTTACCTGCTCTGTTGCAGTGGTTTTGCACAGACCACCCGGATCCTCCTCTTCTCGGGTGCCTCTTCGGCTCTCCTGGCCCCTCCCTCCTGTCGAGTGCCCCCACAGCAAGGCGCTTGCTATGGGGGCACCCAAGCCAAGTCACAGCTCCCTGTGTCCATTCAGACATGGATCTCTGGTTTGCCCCCTCCCCCCCTGATTGGCTAACTGACTTTGATTGACAGAAATGGGAGAAAATGGCGCCGCTGCTGTGTGTCAGCGAACCAGGAGGAGAGTCGTGGACAGCTGAGGCACTCGTGGACATCGATGGAGAGAGATGGGGCTCAGGTAAGTATTAGGGAGGCCAAGGGGGGCTGCTGCACACAGAAGGTTTTTTTTTATCTTAATGCATAGAATGCATTAAGATAAAAAAACCTTCTGACTTTACAACCACTTTAAAGCAGAGCTCTACCCAAAAGGGGAAGCTCTGCTTCTTCACAGAAGGTTTTGACAGGTACCCGCTCCAACTTCCAGGTAAGATCACCATGGTGATCTGCAAGCTTGTCCAGCCCCTCCTCCTTCCCGCCACTGTCTTCTAGGACACACACAGGTCCCAGAAGATGACGGTACCATCCAAAAAAAGCACAGCGTGACTCGCGCATGCGCAGTAGGAAACCGGCTGTAAAGTCTTAAGGCTTCACTACCGGTTTCCCTTGGTGAAGATGCCGGCGCCTGCACCTGAAACCGATTGAAGAATCGGCTTGGATGCCGATATCGCTGGATCAGGTGAGTGTCCTTTTATTAAAACACAGCAGATACAGTATTTGCAGCTGCTGACTTTTAATTTATTTTTGGGAGACTGGAGCTCCTCTTTAACTTTCTGAATGTTAAGGGATAACTTCACCCTTAAGATAGCAATGGAGGTACTTCACTGTTTGATTTTTTTTTTTTTTTTTTTTTTTTTACTGCTTCGTGTACCATACCTGATGTAGCAGGAAGGTTCCTTGACAGGACAGTCCTCCAGAGTGATCTACCACGGCTGGGATGTACCTGAGACAAAGCACCAAAGATAGGTCAACAGCTGACTATATAAGTAAGCCCCTTTTAATAACTTTGCTGTGTTTGTACTTACTCTCCCGTTGGCTCAAGTTCGCTGATCTCAAACCACACCAATAGGTCGTATTTGCTGACGCTCTGCCCGAGACTTGTCTTGTTCATAGGATTGAGTTTGGTGGCCGGAACTGTCGGAGAAAAGCAAGGAGGCAATATTAAATATTCTGTCATTAAAACACGAAACCAAAACTACTGGGTGGACCTACGGGGGGGGGGGGCTAAATCCTTACTAAACACCACCAGTGAGCTGGAATACTAACCTGGTCTCTTTGGAGCCCTCTCTGGAAGGCAGGTAGGGATGGGCAGAGACAGAAAAGATGGAAATTGATCGGCCCTGTCCTGGAGGCTGGCAGAGAGAGCATGTGCATGTTCTGAAAAAGTGTCCAGTACAGGATCACTAATGTAGCCAGACATCAGGTACCGGACCAGATTGATCTTTCTCTCTCCTGCCACCAAGATAGGTTATACACAGAACGGGCAGGAAGGGGGGGTGGTGGCACAAAGTGAGTCGGTGAAGGTAGAGGGCAAGGGAATGAATACAATCAGGTAAAAAAATAAAAAAAATGATGTCATCATGGTCACCATGCAGCAAAGGAAACAAATAAAAATAAAATTACTGAGTGATGAAACATGCAAAGCAACAAAACATGTGAAAAATTAAAAATACTGGGAAGGATGGATATTATTTAAAGGGTCAGTCACAAAATAGATATCTGGGTGGACACTAGTTAGCCAAGTCACCAACAAGCCTCTTGTATTTTCACCTAAAATCCTCATTTCACTAAAGAAAAAAAAACAAAAAACAAAGAAAAGAGAAGATACAGAGGAGAGGGAAACCCTTTGCAATGACTGCCAATTGTGCCAGCCAACAGTGCAATGGCTGGTAGATGAGCTGGGAACAAAAATGCCAAGATCCTGCACAAAAAAATATTACTTCAGCTTTGGGATGATGTTGCTGTGAATCATTCACTATAAGGGAGCATTCACACTTGTAAATATACCCTGCTTGCAATTATTTGTGTGAACCCCAGTGGGGTTACAGTGGTCAGCTGCCAGTAGGCAGCCCCATTGAAAGCAATGGGAGGCTGCCAATTCTTGCAGCTAATCATGCGGACTTGCATGTAATTTCTTATGCAGTGATCACATGCAAGTGCTCGGCCCTGGACCTGATGGGTTTTACTTTCTCTTTTGTTCCCTGCGAAGTAAAACCATAAGGGGCTAGTATGCATCGCATACTAGCCCATTATGTGCCACTTACCTGCAAATGAAGCCCGCGATGTCCCCGCTGGTGGCCGCGTCCATCTTCACCCCTCTTCCTTCCGGGGCCGTGGACTCTGGCTCTGTGACTGTCCGGAGTCGCGTGACATCACTCCCGCGCATGCGCACTGGAGCCGACAGTCACGGCACGCTACTGATGATGTCGGCGCAAGCGTATATGGCAAATATCTCCTAAACCGTGCAGGTTTAGGAGATATTTCCAGTACCTAAAGGGAAGCCCAATTACTTACCTGTAGGTAAAAGTGGTATATAAGGGTTTACAACCACTTTAAAGGGGTAGCTATTACACCAATACGTGCAGACTTTTGTTTATGGATGGCATGGTTTAAATGTTAGAATTTTTTGAAAAGGAAATCTGCCAGTGCAGTACAGGCTAAGTTATACATAGAAAGGGAGAACTAAGTATGATTTATCTGTTGAGCATATAAAACGAGAAGCAGCAATAATTTTTTTCTTAAAACATGCTATGTGAATGCCAACATTTCCGTGATCCGGCTCTTCCACATAGAATGCACACCGCCATCGGCTTTCTCCTGCTGTGATTACAGCAGGGACCACAGACTCAATGTTCGCCGGCACCTGCCAATCATCAAGCAGAGGGGCAGAACAGCGTTCTGACAGGAGGGAAGAGATTAAATTTGTGTCCCTGCAAAGCAGGCGCATGGATCAATGTCTTCCCCTAGTAAAAGCACCTCCCACACAGTGTAGTAAAACAGTTTAGGTACACAGTTAACCCTTTGATCGCCCCTGAGAGAGAGATATATATATATATCTATATTAGATATAGATATATATCCCATAGTTTGTAGGCGCTATAACTTTTTGTGCAAGCCAATCAATTTACGCTTATTGGGATTTACCAAAAATATGTAGCAGAATACATATTGGCCTAAATTTATGAAGAAATTCAAGTTTATTGGATGTGTCTTATAGCAGAAAGTAAAAAATATTGTTTTTTTTTCCAAAATTGACGGTCTTTTTTTGTTTATAGTGCAAAAAAAGAAAAAAAAAAAAAAAAAACGCAGAGGTGATCATATACACCCAAAAAAAGCTATTTGTTGAAAAAAAGGACATACATTTTATGTAGGTACCGTGTCGCACGACCGCGCAAATGGCAGTTAAAGTAACCAAGTGCCGAATGGCAAAAAGTGGCCTGGCAATGAAGGGGGGTAAACCTTCCAGAGGTCAGGTGGTTAATAAATGTCATGTTATAGTGAAGAAACTCATAATGGTCAACCAAATTTCATCTTCATCATTTCTTACTGTAGAATAGTTTAAACAATGAATAGTGAATTCCCATTGGCTGATAAAGGTTACTGAACTTTGCACTCTGCCTCAGTAAAGAAGCTGGTTCATCAAAGCACTGAAGTCTTGTGCGCACGGACAATGGGATGAAAAGAGACACAGCTGTATGCATTTGCGCTCATTGATAAAACTTCTACCCAGATTTATCCAAGACAAGACTGTAACATTTCAAATAAAACTTTTCCACAGAACCTTCACATACCTGGCTTGGAGAGGGGCATCGGTGTGGGAAAGTGGCGCCGGGATGGCTGTGCTGGACTGCAAAACAAAACAGATAAAAGGTCATACAACATGAATCTGCGACTGCCCACAGACGCAAAGATGTCTCACTGAGAAAAATGGCTAAAGAGATGTGGCGGCCCGCTATTAAATTGCTGCACTGCTGTTGCTAAATCCCCCCATTCCCTTTCCAACACCGGAAAGGGAACAATCGGCCCACCAGTTCACAGACACCTTCCCTTATGGTAACATCTTTACGTATGGTTTAATGGATTGTGGTTCCTCATTGTCTAATATCACATTTGCAATGACCTGTACCACATAATTCCAAGGACTTTTTGATTTATTGCATATTGATTTATTTATTGATGCCTTTAATTTATGCATCGTATATTTATTATGTTTGAATGCACTGTTTTTTTTACACTAGAGATATTTTTTTCACTGTGTATATAGCACCTTGTCATGTATTGGCATAATTTGTAGTGCTGCACTTTTTTTTTGTCCCAATAAGTCCCCTCATGACTGTCTATTTTATCCCCTAAAAACCTGCACCTATGCGCCGCAACCACGTGCATCGCATTAGGTTGCAGGGCGTCTGCAGCATTCAGCTGAGTGGGTCCTGTTTGGCAGGTGGTAGTGCCCACCAAATGCGACGAGGGGATAATGTTTACATCCCTGTCTGCTATCTTTGAACTTAAAGGGGAGCCGTTGAGGGGGCAGTAAAAACACCCCCCAACTGCAAGTGTAAATGAGGCCTTTGCCAGACAAAGACAGAGTTCCACTTTTATCCTCCAACAAATCACAGAAAACATGAAGATCCTAATTGGTACTTTTTGGGCAAAAAAAAGAACCATTCTTCTGTCACATAATTCAGACACTTTTTTGTATTTCTGGTCTCTTTTTTGGCATTACCTGAGATCCTGACCCTGCAGGTGAAATGGATGCTGCTGGTAATGTCCAAATACTTCAAACACAATCGGTTTGGTCTTGATGTATTCTGCGAAGGATTCAGTCACTTCTACAGCAATCTAATCAAAAAGAAGATGCATCAGCTTCATCAGTCAAATCATACGGTAGTAGCTAAGGAGGAAGGAATACTGAGATACTTACATTTTGTACATGGTAGAAACCCAGCGGATTTCCACGCCCGTTATTTTTCAAGGGTTCTGTAGAAAAGGCCTCATCGTGCCGATGGAGGAAACTAGAATGCAAATGTTTTAGAAATTAAAACCCCACTATACTGAGATATAAACTTTCCCACACAACAACTGCAATCCTCCACCTTCATCATCACCTTATCTGGCCAGGACATACAACTGATTAGTAGGTTCAGTTGACAGAGTTCCAAACAGTTTAAAATCTTTCTAAAATTAGCATAATGATAAGTTACACTTACCTTCATGCCCCCCATCCATCCTTTGCAGGTTGAAGATTTCTAGATCTGGGCATGGGGTGAGTGTAAGGCAGCCCATAGACCATGCAAATTTCTTTCCAGAAACCATGGGTTGCAGGAAAGAAATATGCACGATTCCCCATCACAACAGTGTTGACAGGGGAATCCCTCCTGCCGAGCAATTGTCTTCTCCCAGCAGGGGAAGCCATTCCCGCTGGGAGAAGACCGTGATTATCGCTAGCAGTTATAGCAGCCGCTTGTGATAATCGGAAGCAAATCTGGCAGGCAGGCTGCACCCAAATTGATCAACTTGGTACATTCAGCCTGCCCATTAATGGTTCCCACTGTAGCCCTCAGATTGGTTCAAAAAGAGCGGCGCGACGTCATGTGACAATACAGCGGCGCTCTGAAATAAGGCATTGCACTGCATAATTTTTATAAAACAAAGATACTGTGCAACATAGCTGCATTTAACAGAGGGGATTCTAGTATTTAAAACCACTTTAACTTCCAGACCTAACATCAGTAGTTTGGCTATGTCAGCCATATATGTGCAGCAGGTAGACTATATAACAAAATGTTTGTAGACACATGGTTAGCTTACATGAGCTTGTTGGACATCCCTTTCCAAAACCATGGGCATTACTATGGGGTGTGCCCCTTCTGTAGCTTAACAACCTCCACTCTACTGTGAAGTAGAGATGGGCTCGGGCTTGTTAGAAATCCCACGTGCCGGATCCCACCAGGAAGCCGAAATTTCCTGATCTGCGTAGCTGCGGATTGGGAAATGTCTCACTGCCTGTGTTTAGCGCTGTGCGGTGTCGGCTGGCGGGAACGGGCACGTGGGATTTCAAACAAGCCCAAGCCCATCTGTACTGGGAAGGCTTTCCACAAGATTTTGGAGTACATCTGTGGAAATGTGTACCCATTCAGCAAAAAATAGAGCATTTGCGAGGTTAGGTACTGATGTTTGTAAGCTCTAAGGAGCAGGGCCCTCTGATTCCTACTGTATTAAAGAGTAAGGATGGGCTCGGGCGTGTTCGCACATCCCACGTGCAGAGCCCGCCAGGAAGTCGGCACGGCGCTGCGCTAATCACAGGCAGGGAGACATTTCCCGATCTCTGCAGCCGCACATTGGGAAAATGTCTTACTGCCTGTGATTAGCGCAGCGCCATGTTGACTTCCTGGCGGGCTCTGCACGTAGGCTGTGCCGACACGCCCGAGCCCATCCTTATTAAAGAGGAAGTAAACCCTAGTGGGTTTTACTTCCTCTTTATTTTCCTGCAAAGGCAAAGCATAATGGGCTACTATGCATTGCATAGTAGCCCATTATGTGTCACTTACCTGAAACCGAAGCCTGCGATGTCACTGCTGTCCCCACTAGCAGCGAGCATCCATCTTCACCCCTCTTCCTTCTGCATGCGCGCGAGAGCCGCCAGTCACGGCATGACCACTATTAGAAACGGCACGATGTGCCCTTTCTAAAGTGCGCATGCGCCGTAGACATCGGCGCTCGGCTTTTTAGTAAATATCTCCTAAACCGTGGAGGTTTAGGAGATATTTTAAGCACCTACAGGTAAGCCTTAATATAGGCTTACCTGTAGGTAAAAGTGGTTGTACAGGGTGTACAACCACTTTAAAGTGTATTGTATTTGTACTGTCTACCCTCAAGTTGTAAAGTGCTGCGTAAACTGTTGGCGCTATATACATTCTGTATAATGATAATAAACAAGACCTGGCTTGCAACTGCCATTCCGTTTCATCCCAACGATGTTCAGTTTGGTTAAATGCAGGCCACTCAATATCCTCCACACCAGGCTAGTCAAACGATGTCTTTATAAAGCTGATGTGGTGTGCACATACTTTGGCTAGAAAGTGTACACTGTGTAAGCCTCACTCATGCCTTGGACTATCTACAAAACACAATGACTCACTTGAACTGACAGAAGATATCGGCATATTCTGGTGGAATGCCATTGGCTTGTAGGACGGTGACACGGAAGGTGAAGACACTGCCGATCTTCAGGTGTTCTCCTACATCTTCAGAGAATCCTTCCATCATCATTTTTCCATCTAAGAGGCTGCCTGATTTCATGTCTATGGAAAAGAGGAAGGTGATCAGACAGAAAAGTAAAGAACAGACAGAGGCTGCACATAAAACCATGTTCTTGTGTCACAGCCAACTGCTACAAGATCATTCTTCTGCCTCGCATGACTATAAACTGTGTAAGGCAAAGCATGCGTGTGTCATAGGAGTCAACACTAGACAATGTCTGTACGTTACACGACTTAATGCGCACTGTGCTAGACAACGCTTTTGTGTCACATGACTCACCCATCTCGGCCAGCCGGTTCACCTCCTCCATAGGAGTGTTCATTTCCGAATTCTGGCCCTGCCCTTCCACGATGCGCAGTTCTTCCAGTGACAGCCCCGAGCGGGTGAGGACTGTGGATGTCATGTCGTTCTGCGAACAGAAAAACAAAAGCCATTCTTTAAATGGCATGTCCACGTGGCTTTTTCAAAAGGAGCATACTCATTTATTCAAGGAAATCTAGGTTACTCAATAATGAAATTCAGTTAAAATAGTGATTCACTTTTGTGAATAAAAAAAAAAACAATACCCTTTAATTCACCTAAAGCGGGATTCCGGCCAGGAAATTTTTTTTTTTGTCATCAGCTACAAACACTGTAACTGCTGACTTTAAATAAGTACACTTACCTGTCCTGGGTGCCCGCGATGTCGGCCGCCCGAGGCCGACCCATCCCTCGGGTCCCGGCACTGCCATCCTAACTAAGGGAAACAGGCAGTGGAGCCTTGCGGCTTCACTTCCAGTTTCCTAGTGCGCACGCGCGAGCGACGCGGCGCTCTCTGAATGGCCCCGTGGTTTTCTGGGAACACACACAGTTCCCAGAAGGCAACAGGGCCGCTCACCAAGGAGCAGGACACGCCGCGGAATAGGAAGAGGCAGATTAGGAAGACTGCCTAGCAACAAGGGTTCAGGTAAGTTTAAAAAAAAAAATTTTCAAATTTTTTTTTTAATGATTTTTCATGCTATTTTTTATTTTAGGGTGGCCCCCCACTTTAAAGTGTTACTAAACCCACAACAGTACAATCAATCTGTATATGCAGTAAAGCATGCTTGTTATACTCACTGTGGTATCTAAGGGGTTAATCCTCTGTATTGTGTAAAAAGGCTGTTTGATCCTCACCTTCTTCCACTGTCCCCAATCAATCTCCTGATAAGACAGAGTCTTAGGGGGCACTCTGCGCATGCTGTGTTTGGTGTGTATTGCTAGAGAGTTTTTTGTTTTTTTTTTCTTGGGATGCACGTGATCAGCAAAGGGCCAATCAGCACTGCCCAGACAGAGGGTCAGAGGTCTTGCAGCCTCATAGGACAATCAAAGTAGCTTGAAAACTTCTCCTACAAGCTTTAACCAGACACTGATAGAAGTCACAAGACTGCTCTAACTATTGATGAGAAAAGGTATTTAGCCTTTATATTTACTAAAATAATTGCATTTCCATGTTCTGTGTACTATGGGAGACCAGATATAGCGAATGCAGGCTCCTGGGTTTAATTACACTTTAAGACCCTTGTCTTTTTTTTTTTTTTTGTAATCACTGTATACTATTTGTGAGATTCCCTGTCACTTCTTGCCCCAGAGACACAACAGGAAGTAAAATGATCTTCAAAGAAAAAGGGAACTCCTCTCAGACAGCTGTAACCAGAACATGTGTTTCTACTGGCTTCATTACCTAAAATTTTGCATCACCCATCACTTTCTGTAAGAGTCACCAAGTCACCAGGACAAACGGGCAGGGTGCATCTCCCTAGCGGGGATTCAAAAATAAAAAAATCTGACAGGGGTCTCACGCTATCAAAAAACTAAAAAAAAAAAATAAGTTTTGACTTCGACGTGCATGCTTTAAAGCAGGGGTAGGCGACCTAGGAGAGGTGGAGATCTATTTGAACAACATAGAAGAGATCAAAGGTCACCAGCCCATAGCACATAGATAACCTAGCATGGCCCCATTAAAAAGGAAAGTTTTCTTCTCGCTGCAAGACAACCCAGTGAGGAGTGAGACATGCTGCATAATATCGCACCTCACCTGGATGGCACTGCATAGCAGATGAAGCGCACTGTGCTCCTGTGTGGTGACATGAATGAAGTGACGTAAAAAAAAGGGAGTGATAAAACACTCATCGCACCGCTCCCTGACGCATATTACTGCAGCCAAAAATGGACTGTGAATGGGCCCCTAAGCCTTTGTTCATACTACTGCGTGCTGTGTGTAGGGCAGCCCCTTCAACCTGCGAGAAGCACGGGGAAAAAATTCTCTGACTCTCCTGGAAATTCGCAATGAACCACAGGGTGGGTGCTGGGCACCTTATGTTTTGAGGTGGGTTAAAGCAGGAACTTGGCGTGCATTCCCAACAAGCAGTGGCGGCCTGTCCATAGGGGGCGCACGAGTGCCACCCTGCTACACAGAAGTAAAAAAAAAAAAATATATATATATATATATATTTTTTTTTTAAATGCCCCTCATTTAAAAAAATGTTCTTTAAGTGCACTGTGTTTGGGCGCCAGACACAGTACAATATGGGAAGCGCCAGGTCAATGCAATCACGAGATTGCAGATGAGGCGCTTCATGTGCAGGGTTTTGACCTGCTTGTGGCGCATTCCAAAGCGCTGGACAACTTCCGCCCGTAGTGCTTTGTTCTTCTAGTTAACTGGTTACTTCCGGTTTCCGTATGCCAGTGGTGAACCGGAAGTGACGTCGGCAGCTCTGTGGAACGCAAGGCCCGAGCAGAGCTGCCTGTAAGGTAAGTATGAGACTCAGTCAGCAGTGTATTGTTCTACTATATACAAGTCAGCTCTTACACCATATATGCTGCTGCTGGACAAGGTCAGTGGGTTATTGCTGATGCGCTGCATCAGTGGGGAGTGGGGATAGTTATAATGGGCAAAGCAGGTGTACATGCCTGGCCGGAAACTCAGCACAGGGATGATGGTGGGAAGTGAACTCCTTATAATGGGTACAGTGAGGCTGCAATTGATGTCACAGTGGCTGCAATTGATGGGCACAGTGGCTGCAATTGATGGGCACAGTGGCTGCAATTGATGGGCACAGTGGCTGCAATTGATGGGCACAGTGGCTGCAATTGATGGGCACAGTGGCTGCAATTGATGTATTTGTGTTTGCTTGTATTTTTCAGTTTGTTTGCGCCCCCCAAAAATTTTTGAGCACCAGCCGCCACTGCCAACAAGCAAAGATGGGAGCCAAGAATAACACACAGCAGCCTGTTCTTTTAACTAAAGCCCTAGCCATTTACCAATTCCCCCTCTCAGGCAGCTGTCACAATAATACAAAATAAGTGTTGATATCTCTGACATTGTAAGCAACAGCCTTTTATAACACTACCAGACTAGCAATAAGGACCTGTCATAAGCCCGTTGCCTCCTGTGGCACTGACCCCCTGAAGTTACCCTTTTTGCAGCACCTCTTCCCCTCTGCTGTGGTTGCTTTAACACAGACACAGCTCCGAGGTCTGCTGGGCGGGAAATCTGCTCACTGATTGGTGCTCTCTCCTGTTCCCGTCTGGCCCACCCCTTACCCAGTACTTGCTTTGACTGTAATACGGAATGCTTATTAGATGTGGCAGGGACGGTCAGGAGCGGCGGTTGCGGTTGTTGACGCGGACGCGTCGACAGGTTGCCGACTCGGGCTTTAAAATATAGACAGAGCTATTTTGGCTGTACTTCTATAGATTCACAGGAGTACAGTTCGTTCTGCACTCCTCTGATCCGTGTTCAGCTGAAGCCTGCCGTTGGCTGATGTCACAGAGCCAGTCCAGGCTCTGAAATAATCCCAACCATATGGTCCGGATAAGTGACGGGACAAGGTCATCTAGAGCCCAGGGCGAACATGCCAAATTTAGTTTATTCAGCATGAAATGGAGCTTAGTTATGTAGCATGAGGCTGTATATTCTGCAATATTTACATTTTTGGTAAACTCATCCAATGAATCCATGTTCTGCAAGCTGAGATAACATGCACTGCATTGATGCATTCACACAATTTCACAGTAGCCATGAGATAAAACAAAGTTCAGGAATATTCCTTTATCCCATTGTTTTGCAAATCTATGTACACTACAAACTGTATGATTGAATCAGTTCTGACATCGCTGTTTTACTAACCTAACAGCTTATTATTCTAAATAGGAATCCTTCATTTTGTTTGCAAATATTAAAGATTCTAACTACCAGCAAGAATGAGTCCTTACATTAAAAGAGCACCTGTCATTTCAGATCCATCATGGCAGGGCCTGTTAGTGGCATCCACTCACCTGCTTCTGCCACGTCCCTCACCTTGTTGTGTCACTGCCGCATCACCAGCCGTCCCATTAAAGTGAATGAGACTGTTGGTGAGTCAACAGCGGGTCAGAGAAGGAGCTGCTGCGGGACAAAGATGACAGTTGCTCTTTAATAAAAAATTATGATTTAAATCAAGTCTTTTTACTAGTGATTTAAATTGTGATTTATATCCACTTGATTTAAATCAAATCCACCCTGCTCCCTAATCATAAATCCCCCCTCCCAGTACAAATACAAAATATTTGCCCCCCCCCATCCCCAAATCCCTCCAGCCCAAATGCCCCCCCCCCCCACCCCTCAAAACATTTTTTACCCCTCCTAGCATAAATTCTCTACCCCTAACATTTCCCCCTCTAGTACACATCTTCTCCCCCCACCTTCAAACCTCCCCCCCAGCACAAGTTTCCCCCAAATCATCCCCCTTAGTACACATCTTCTTCCCCTCATTCCTCCTCCCAACATAAGTGCCCCTAAATTACCCCCCATCCTCCAAATTTTCCCTCCTAGAACAATATCCACCCCGTGCCACCCCCCAGATTCCACATTCCAACACAAATCCCCCCCCCCAATCTCCATGTGGTGTCCCGCCACTTCACATGATACCACAGTGCCCCGGGCAGCCGCCCCTCCTGCCCACCCCTTGTCCCGGCCCTAGTCAGGATCCACCTAGAAGCCTGGACCAACAGCTGGCTCAGCCTCTCAGCGATCTTCTGAGAGCCTGAGCCAGCCCCTCCTGCCCCCTCCACAATTCAGGGGGGGGGGTTGTTGTCAGAGCAGAGAGTCAATGATTGACAGTCCCCGGCTATCTGCTCTTAGAATGCTGAGCACTGAGTGATCAGCAATCTTCTTTGATAGCGCAGTTCTCAGTGCAGAGCCGGCAGGGGACATATATGGGGAGTATACATTTTTTTTTTTTTTTTAAATACATTTAAGTCCATACTTCTCTTTTATGCGAAAAAACAAGGACCCTAGAAGAGGGAAACCTTTTGTACCCCCCGGTACAGCGGGACTTTACAGGCAAACAGCAACAGTATAAAAGAAAATGTTTTATTGAAAATTGCTTAAAAAAGCATAAAAACAGGTAGATCTAAGCATAGATCTCTACAAGAAATACTTATACAGGATACAGACAGGTTCTTTCTCATGATCTATTTCTTTGTGCTTTCGACTGTGAATACATATTCCTCTGTCAGCCTGACATGTTTCAGGACGATGTCCCTTCTTCAGAGGCGTATTAAGAAGAGAGAATATATAAATGTAATCAGTATTCAATCTCTTTTGCCAAGCACACCTGCCAACAATATCTATGCTGAAGCGTGTTTGTTTGAAACCCTGAGCCTAAGAAAGGTTCGTTTACGGATCCGGCGGGGTTCGTCCTCTTTCTGGGGGCCTTTGTGGAGTTTTTCCCGACCCAGGTGGAAGCCGCCATATCCAATTTTGGTTAATTGGCGGTTATATTTCCATTTCTTTTAAATCACATTTCCTTTTTGATATGCGGTTGTCTCCTTTTTCAATTTTTTGCATGGTGTTTTTCAGAAATTGAATACTGAATACATTTATATATTCTCTCTTCTTAATATGCCTCTGAAGAAGGGACATCGTCCTGAAACATGTCAGGCTGACAGAGGAATATGTATTCACAGTCGAAAGCACAAAGAAATAGATCATGAGAAAGAACCTGTCTGTATCCTGTATAAGTATTTCTTGTAGAGATCTATGCTTAGATCTACCTGTTTTTATGCTTTTTTTAAGCAATTTTCAATAAAACATTTTCTTTTATACTGTTGCTGTTTGCCTGTAAAGTCCCGCTGTACCGGGGGGGTACAAAAGGTTTCCCTCTTCTAGGGTCCTTGTTTTTTCGCATTTAAATTGGGATGTTGGCAACATTGATTTGAGGGTTATTTCCCTCGGTGGTTCACCATACTATACATACTTCTCTTTTAAATCATCTATATTTTATTACATGTATAATAACTTCCCTCAATTTGCATTTCCTCCACTGTGCAGGAATAACATTTTCTCTGTATAAGAAAGTCTACCGTGATTCCCTACCTTATTGAAGTAATCATTGTCAAAGGAGATCTTAGCGGTCCCAGACTGTCGTATTCCAGAACCGTAATCTGGAGCTTCCTCGTCTCCTATAGAGGAGAAACAAAAGTGGCACAATTACAGCAAATAATATTTTTGCAAACAACCTGGCGGGTCAATCTCTCCTCATAAAACTTTGCTTTAGAGACAGAAAAGAAAGAAAATCGTACTAACCTGCTATTGCTTGCACTGCAACACGCAAGAAACCGCGTACATCCCCCTTCTCACTCACTATGGCCACCCGATGGACCAAAGGAACCGGGAAGAGCAGGTTACTGAGATAAACAAATGCTCTGAAAAAGAGACCAAAAAGGATTTGCTGTCACATAGGAAAGAAAAAAAAGAGCTGATGTCCCCCAGACAATCTACTGATCCCATCAAATCTTTTAAATCTCCTTTATCAATAGCTGGGAGAAGAACCAGTTATGTTGTCGCAGAAGCTGACCATTTGTTCTATCCTCAACCCATACATACATTCAGAAACAATAAAAAAAAGGGGGGGGGGGGGGGGCGGACAGATTACAGGGCCAGTTTTTTGTTCAAATGCATCGATAAATAAGGCCCAGTGAATATCCATGCGTCTATTCACATAGATGTTATATGTGGTGTGGTATTTATAGGCAACAATGTATCATGTAGCACAAAAGTGACACCAATAATAAAACATCCTGATCACATGACCACCCCAAAACACATTTATTCACCTTTTAAGGGGTTAGAAGTAACAAAAAAAAAAAAAAAATAGAAAGCACAAACCCACTAGCTAAAGATAAGTAACAAATGAAACGAAATGCATAAACAAAAACATAAATAAACACAAAATGCATAAAATAAGGATTAATAAGCCATGTAGCAGCATTACAAACATAATAAAGGAATACAAAATTATTATTAAACTGCTAAAAAAAAAAAAAAAAAAAGATGAGAACCAAAGATTACAACACTACTGGGTTCCGAGCCTCCCGCCAGATGCCTAATTGAATAAGGGGTGTCCAGAAATCGTGGGCTTTGTCACTGAATAAAAAACGGTTCTTGTTGGCCAAGGCACCCATTTTATATTTCTAGTGCATAATTGGACTTTTTTTTTTTTTTTTTAATCTCCTGGCATTGTAAGAGCCGATGTTACATTGTAAGAGCCCATGTTACATTGTAAGAGCCCATGTTACATTGTAAGAGCCGATGTTAGACAAGTCTGATCACAGGATGTTGCCCCCACGGAGGTATTTCTGGGTTCGCGGGCTCTGGCGCTGTGATTGGCTGGAGCCGCAATGACGTCACTGCCGCGCATGCGTGCGCGAGCCACTGGTAACGGCACAGCAGCTGAAGAAACGGCACAAGCGAGCCGTTTCTTCAGTGCCGATGACTTTGGCACATGCTGATTGCTGATAGAGTGAATATCTCATAAACAGTGCAAGCTTAGGAGATATTTACGGTACCTACAGGTAAGCATTATTATATGCTTACCTGTAGGTAAAAGTGGTGTGTAAGGGTTTACAACTACTTTAATTGGTGCCCTCTGCTGTTTCTTTTAGTATTTCCTAAAGAGATTGGCTTCATTGAGGAGCTGTCACTATTTTCTATGAACACTAACTAGGCTTTTTTTTTTTTGGACCTCGATGATGTTAAAGTGATTGTAAACAATCACCTTGTAAAACAACCCAGAAATTAAAGGCAAAACATTTTTGTATAAATATATAAAAAAATATATAAATACCTTTTCCCTCCCTTTCACAGCTGGGGGGGGGGGGGGGGGGGTGGGAGGAGAAGAAGCAGCACATTGAGCTTACCAGTGAATGGCTGTGCAACAGGGGGCGTGTCAGGGCAAGTCTGATCATTGGAGGAGAGCAGGCTGAGTTCCCAGCATAGCTAGGGAACTGACTAGGTGTCCTCTCCTGCTTAGTGTGGTCAGTTTTTAATAGGAAAGCAGAAAGACTGGCAGGAGCACATAAGGGAAGCAATACAAAGAGAACAGGAGACTTTCTCATACAAGTACATGGTACAAGCGGGTACATATCAGGAATATGAAATGTTGAGGGTAACAAACGCTTTAAATATTTCAGCATGTTCTACCGTTGAACCTGTATAGGTCATATAGGGCAGGTAGAAGGCATGGGGGGAGGGGGTTCTAGAGAGAATGCACTGCGATATGCTTGCACTTGCTACGACGTTAAGTTGCATTTCTTCCATTGAAATACATAGGCTGCGACTTATCATGTGACCCAAAATATTGTTAATATTCCCATTGCACACTTTCCTGAATAGGGCTTAGAAATGTCTGGTCCTGAAGCAACAACCAGCTGGAACTGGAGAGATCACAGATTAAAGTGGAGTTCCACCCACTTTTACAACTCTTCAGCATCCCTCACTAAACTGTGCACTGTAAACAAATTGGATAGTTTGGATAGTTGGATAGTTTCTCAGCACCTACTATATATCTGCTGTATTCATTTTTCTCTTCCTCCTCCCTGGCCGTGGCCCATCGCATCATTTCCTGTTTGCAATGCCTTCTGGGAAGGGGCGGCAATTTCCTCTGACACTGCCGTTGCTATAGAAACCTGACCTGAAACCTATTACACTGCTTGTGCTGCACTGAGCATGTGCGAGATCTGCAAGGATGAGATCCAGGAAGAAATACAGTCTGGCTTCAGATGCCCACACTTAAGATGGCCACGGCCTGCTGTAAGTTTATAAAATAACAAACTACTGCTATAAACTAACAAAACAGACCTTAGTTTACAGACTAACTTTACTAGAATACATTAAGCTTGTGTATTATAGCGGTATTTTCATTTAAAAAGTATAATTTCGCCCGGAACACCACTTTAAGCGCACATATTTGCCAACACAGCATTAAATAGCATCCAAAATCTTTATTGAAGAATGATCACATCACAAGGGGGACATAGTGCAACCTTTCTGAGTCACGCAGGACCCCTTTGTCAGGCGAGAGGCTCCGAAATGTTGCACTATGTCCCCTGATAAATTATACAGAATGAGGCAGAGGAATCAAATTGAACACCACATCCCAATAAACTAGAAAATAGGAGGGGGAAATAGAGGTGACAAACCTCGGACTTTTAAGGTGTTTGTAGTATAAAAAATATGGTAAACAATTACACAATAAATATTACATTTTATTACAAAAATAAAATTAAAAAAAACACGAGAACAATGTTTCATCCATATTAAAAATCAATTGTTCTATAGAAAGGCATATGTACAGACACTACCACTCAACATGTTTCACTTTAACCAAAGCTTCTTCAGGAGATTCCGGTGTGACATGTTATATGCTATAGACAACAAAAGGATTGGAATATTATCCTTTTGATTTTGGATATGGATAAAACATTGTTCTCATGTTTTTTAAATTTTAATTTTGTAATAAATATTTAAATTGTATCTGTTGTGTAATTGTTTACCATATTTTTCAAACTACAAACACCTTAAAAGTCCCGAGGTTTGTCACCTCTATTTCCCCCTCCTATCTACTATGTCCCTTGAGTTGAAAAGATTTTGGAAGCTACTTGATGACCCGTGGTGTACTGGAAAGTATGTGCACTTAACTTATAAGTCCAAAGTCGCATAAGACGCATAAGACGCATAAGACGCACAAGGGTGAATGGAGTCTTTAACAAAATCTAAGACAAAAAGTTTTTGTTTGGCAATGGTTTTACCACAATTAGTTACTGGTAAGACAACTGAACATCTGTGATGACCTTTCATAAGGTTCCCAGCACAGTGAAGGCTTACCAACTAAAGAAGGTTTAGCTTTTGAGAACATGGACTTAACCGACAAAATGGCTGCACTTAGGACAAATGCTAGTGAGAAAGCATGGTTTTTTTATCTCTGGAATACCCCTCATTCATAGCCAGGGGCAAGAGGACAGGGAATACATTAGCTGCAAGGTTGGTGAGGTGATGGCAAACCAAAACTAAAAGTAACAAAATTAAAATTAATTCAACATAAAAAAAACAAAAAAACATATGCTTTGTATACTGTTAAAATGAAAATGAAAACCATGAGCAAAAAACTGGGTCAAGGGTGCGTCACACTCTGCCACTTTACTGACTCCCCAACATGTGACAAGGCTGGAAGAACAAGCTCTCGTTTCACCCGCCTGAGAAGCACTTATATAGAATCTGCCTTGTTACAAATAAAGCTAAAAATGTTTGTGAATATTGAAAAAAAATTAATCCAGAACATTAAACTTTTACATTTTATTATTTAGAAATAATGAACACGCTATTTATGAAATGTGTTTTTAAAAAAATATATCGTATGGATTTTTATTTTGTGGTGTGTCCTTACCAAAAACCACCATTAATATCGAAACGAAAAAAAGGAGCTGTAAAAACATTTAAGCTTTATAAGAGAAGCCATGACAATACAACAGAGCAGGCTTTCTCAACCAGGGTTCCTTCGGAGCTTTCTAGGGGTTCCCTGAGAAATGAGCATATGACAGATTGATCTCCCACATACAATGATCACCAATGTAAGGGGGCATTTCTCCACTAACCACCAATGTAAGGGGGCATTTCTCCACTAACCACCAATGTAAGGGGGCATTTCTTCACTGACCAAAGTAAGGGGGCATTTCTTCACTAACCACCAATGTAAGGGGGCATTTCTCCACGAACCACCAAAGTAAGGAGGCATTTCTCCACTAACCACCAAAGTAAGGGGGCATTTCTCCACTAACCACCAATGTAAGGGGGCATTTCTCCACTAACCACCAATGTAAGGGGGCACTGACCACCAAAGTAAGGGGGCACTGACCACCAAAGTAAGGGGGCACTGACCACCAAAGTAAGGGGGCATTTCTCCACTGATCACCAATGTAAGGGGGCATTTCTCCACTGATCACCAATGTAAGGGGGCATTTCACCACCAACCACCAATGTATGGGGGCATTTCTCCACTGATCACTAATGTAAGGGGGCATTTCTTCACTGATCACCAATGTAAGGGGAACTTTTCTCCACTAGCCACCAATGTAATGAAGAATTTCCCCACTGATCACCAATGCAAGGAGGCATTCACCCACTAATCAACAATGAAATGAAGACTTTCCCCACTGATCACCAATGTAATAAAGAAATTCTCCACTGATCACCAACATAAGGGGTTATTTCTCCACTGATCACTATTTTAAGGGGAAATTTCTTCACTGAACACAAACAAGTAAAATGGGACACTACAGTTTTCACAGTCTGTTTCTTTCCTGGCCATTATTAATTTTTACAAATTGTATAGAGAAAAGGGGTGTCGGCAAATATTCAGCTCTGGGTGTCAAATATTCTAGATATGTCATATTCTCAATTCTGTTATTTAAAACTTTCAACCGTTTACTTTTTACTGTAAAATGAGACCTTAAAATAATTTCAAAGGTTTGTCCAGGGTAAAAAGGTTGAGAAAAGCTGCAGTAGAGGAACACGCTTGAGGTTACAAGTAACCAGTTCCATTTAGTCAACTAATGCATTTACAAGAAGTGGACATCTTGTATGCTAAACCAAATTTAATAATAAGGCAGCTTCTGTAGGTTCACTGGGAAGTGGGGATGTCACCAAACAGGGATTGTGCCTTTGTATGAGTGGAGTTTACAAAGGCACCAGATGGGAAACTAACCAAGCACCTGTGATTCGGCCATGGCAGTATTGTTTGGGAGGCTGTTGCAGGCATGTGCAGGCATGTGCAGGCATGTGCACCTTCAGGTACCTACAATTCATACCTTCAGCAGTCTGTTCTCATTCCCCTCACTGACACTCACAACAGGCCTCAATCATTATATCCAAGCTTCCCACCATACTGCACTGGGAGACTGAATGGAAGGCATCCAAGCTCCCCACCATACTGCACTGGGAGATGAAATAGAAGCCATCCAAGCTACCCACCATACTGCAATGGGAGACTGCATGGGAGCCATCCAAGCTCCCCACCATACTGCACCATACTGCACTGGGAGACTGAATGGAAGCCATCCAAGCTTCCCACCATACTGCACTGGGAGACTGAATGGAAGCCACCCAAGCTCCCCACCAAACTGGAATAAGAGACTGCATGGAAGCCATCCAAGCTACCCACCATACTGCAATGGGAGACTTCATGGGAGCCATCCAAGATTCCCACCATACTGCACTGGGAGACTGAATGGAAGCCATCCAAGCTCCCCACCATACTGCACTGGGAGACTAAATGGAAGCCATCCAAGCTCCCCACCATACTGCACTGGGAGATGGAATGGAAGCCCTGATAAAATGTTGTGGGCAACGCAGACCGTTTTCCCTACAAAATAATTAGATAAACAAGGCCTAGTGTTAGTTCGGATAAGGAAAACAAGATATGGCCAACAAGGCTGCCCATCACATTCAGAACCAACAGGGAAGTACGGGAGGTGGGACAAGCTGAACTTTTACAGGAAACTTTCACAGAACTTCAGTTGCATCTATTTATGGTCTACTGATTATACGGACATCCAGTTTTCACTGAAGATCCCCTCTGCGTATATATTTTAAATGAACAGTTAGATATGCTTGTGAATTGTAATGAAAGGTGGGTAAGACCTATGTGGTTGCACTGGAGAAAAAGACTCTGAAGATGTACCAGGACACATGGCCTGTAAAATCTTGTATGCTTAAAAGAAGCTAAAAGACTACCAGACATTCTCAATATTATCGTTTTGGGGTTCTGTCGGGAGCTTGTCCTTCCTCACCCTTTCCTTGCACAACCTCACCAACCTTCCTACTAAAATGAACCAAGCAGAGCGGTCGTAAAACGGGTCCTGCCCATCGCTGAACAGATCCGATCCTTCCTCATTGCCGACTTCGGAGCTAGTGTCGTCCACAGAAGGCTCGTCATCAAAGTCGTCCATTTGGTCCTGCTGTTCATCGGCCAGCTCTGTGATGTCTGAATCCGCTGTTGAAAAGGTGGGGGATGGGGTGCGGTCTGCCAGCCGCTCGTTGACGCAGCCGTGGAATATGGGTGAACTGAACAGTTGTAATGGAAGATTTGTTATCACAACCCTGAGTTACACAAGGAGGAGGGGTAGGGTACACTCCAAATAATTTACCAGCAAAACTGAGAATAAAATAAAATAAGTGCCATGCAAAACTGAGGGAGGCACAGACTGGCACTCAGGGTACAGACGCCAAAGCTCCAGGCTGCAACCCATGGTCATCACTCTAGTCTATGAGTGTGTGCATGTATGGATCTGTATTAGTTGTGAAAAGGGATATTGGACTATAAGCTCCTATGGGTCAGAGAATGATATGAACTGTTCAATGTACCAATGTAACTTGTAACTCATTGAAAAAGTAAATTCTATATCTGCAATCTCATTAAACTCTCTATTAAAGCTCATTTCCCCTAAAGTGGTATTCCAATCAAACCCCAACTAAGCCTACATCTACTCCCACCCCCATTCTAAGACTATTTCATCTACCCTGTAAAAGAAAAGATATACTATACCTACCTATCATGAAGCCACTCTGGTTTGGTCACATGGCCAGTTTCAGCGTAAAGGAAAGGCAGCGACAACGGCTGCAGAGTCTGGGTGATGACGTCACCCACAGGCTTGCCATTATGGGGCAGCCGTTGTCGGCTGTCCCTCCTCCACACTGAAGCAGGCACTGGAAGCCGATCATGTGACTTGACCAGAGCGGCTTCAGAATAGGTTTCCTTTATAGGATCGATAAGAGTCTTGGAATGTGGAATGGGGGTGGGATTAGATTTAGGCTTAGGGTATGACTGGAATTCCACTATAAAATTAATCTAACCTGGCCAAAAACAAACTGGCCCAGGCTTTAAAAAAGGTCCTCATTTCTGGAAAAGTCAGGAATAAGCCATCAAGCTTCACCCCCCCACCCCACCCCACCCCACCCCACCCCACCCCCTGTCCTTCAACTGTTAAATGCAGGAGCTTCGAATGCCCAGTAAACATTTAGTTTCAACAGCTGAATGATAGAGGAGTAGATCTAGGTGGCAGGAAAAGGCAGGTATTACAGTGCCTTGAGAAAGTATTCATACCCCTTGAAATTTCCCACATTTTCTCATGTTACAACCAAAATTGTAAATGTATTTTATTGAGATTTTATGTGATAGACCAACACAAAGTGGCACATAATTGTGAAGTGGAAGGAAAATGATAAATGTTTTTCAAAATTTTTTACGAATAAATATGTGAAAAGTGTGATGTACATTTGTATGGCGCCCTCCTGAGTCATTACTTTGTAGAACCGCCTTTCACTGCAATTACAGCTGCAAGTCTTTTTGGGGATGTCTCTACCAGCTTTGCACATCTAGAGAGGGACATTTTTGCCCATTCTTCTGGGGAAAATATCTCAAGCTCTGTCAGATTGGATGGAGAGCGTCTGAACAGCAATTTTCAAGTCTTGCCACAGATTCTCAATTGGATTTAGGTCTGGACTTTGACTGGGCCATTCTAACACATGAATATTCTTTGATCTAAACCATTCCATTGTAGCTCTGGCTGTATGTTTAGGGTCGTTGTGCTGCTGGAAGGTGAACCTCCATCCCAGTCTCAAGTCTTTTGCAGACTCTTCTGAGATTGCCCTGTATTTGGCTCCATCCATCTTCCCATCAACTCTGACCAGCTTCCCTGTCCCTGCTGAAGAAAAGAATCCCCACAACATTATGCTGTCACCACCATGTTTCACGGTGGGGATGGTGTTTTCAGGGTGATGTACATTGTTCGTTTTCTGTCACACATAGCGTTTTGCTTTTAGGCCAAAAAGTTCAATTTTGGTCTCATCTGACCAGAGCACCTTCTTCCACATGTTTGCTGTGTCTCCCACATGGCTTCTTGCAAACAGGACTTCTTATGGCTTTCTTTTAACAATGACTTTCTTCTTGTCCCTCCATAAAGGTCAGATTTGTGGAGAGCACGACCAATAGTTGTCCCGTGGACAGATTCTCCCACCTGAGCTGTGGATCTCTACAGCTCCTCCAGAGTTACCATGGGCCTCTTGGCTCTTCTCTGATGAATGCTCTCCTTGCCCAGCCTGTCAGTTTAGGTGGACGGCCATGTCTTGGTAGGTTTGCAGTTGTGCCATACTCTTTCCATTTTCAGATGATGGATTGAACAGAGCTCCAAGAGATGTTCAAAGCTTGGGATATTTTTTTTATAACCTAACCCTGCTCTAAACTTCTCAGCAACTTTATCCCTGACCTGTTTGGTGTGTCCCTTGGCCTTCATGATGCAGATGGACTCTAGGTGACTTCTGAAGGCAATTGGTTCCACTAGATTTTAGTTAGAGATATCAGATTAAAGGGAGCTGAATACAAATGCACGACACACTTTAAACACATTTATTTGTAAAAAAATTTGAAAACCATTTATCATTTTCCCTCCACTTCACAATTATGTGCCACTTTGTGTTGGTCACATAAAATCCCAATAAAATAAATTTACATTTTTGGCTGTAACATGACAAAATGTGGAAGATTTCAAGGGGGGAATATAGTTTTTTAGGGCAGTGTATGCTACTTGGGCAAAAGTGAAGTACCCAGCTATAGCCTGGGCCAAGGATCGGAAGGGGTTCCAAAGGGATCAGTTGGAAGACTAAAACAGGTACATGGAGGGATCACAACCTGATGAACTTTAGCACTGTTACCTTAGAATTATATTAGTCCAGATCAGGTTCACTTTAATATATAATGTGCATTACAAATGCCATAGACATACATGATCTCATCAGGATCTGAGGGAACACCTGGTAGATCCAGTGATAGTAACAGATGGGAACTGAATCCTAAGTGCCAGTGTGTAGGTGCTCTAAGGGGGAAGGATCAGCTACAAACAAAATTAAAGAGGATACTAGGAGGCCAGGCATAGCAGGGGGCAAAAATAAACATTTTTAAAAATACATTTTCTTCACATTCACTTATATTCTATGTGTAGTGACCCAGGGAACCCCTAAATTGCATGGATTTAAATGATATTGTGAGATGTGCTCCAACTTCATATTCACTGAACTACAAAACTGATGTGTTACCCCATGTAGGCAGTATTGTACTCAAATTCAGACCCTAAAATGAATTTAGAATGTTAAAGTGGTTGTAAACCTCAGACATGAGATATGAACAAAGCATATCCCTCTATAGTGTGTACTTGTCTCAATCCAGAGCACTGAGTCATTTCTGTCCACTGTCTCGTTCCTCTACTATCAGCATGAGTCACTTCTGACAAATTTTCCTGACACCAAAGGAAATATGGTGACAGGAAAGGGAGCTCCAGCAGATTGACAGCCTCAGCTTTGTTCCTGTGTGAAGGGGGTGCGTGCCTTCCCTCAATCAGCTCTCAGAATTCTTCCTCAATGAAAGCTGAGTGCTTTCACACTGGCGCGGTGCACTTGCAGGACGGGAAAAAAAGTCCTGCATCTTTGGGGCGGTGCAGGAGTATACACCGCTCCCAAAACACCCTGCCCATTGAAATGAATAGGCAGCGCTTTGACAGCACCGCAACATGGGCGCTTTTAACCCTTTCTTTGGTCGCTAGCGGGGGTTAAAAGCTCCGCCCATAGGGGCCGAACAGCTAAAACGATGGTAAAACGACGCTAAAACTAGCGACGCTTAACCACTAACGCACCCCCCTGCCTCAGTGTGAAAGTAGCCTTAGTTTTGGATAAAACCTCAATTTAATTTGATGATCACACTCCCTTGGTTTAAAAGTGAGGGAAAATCTAAAATGTTGGAGTTCTCACAAACAAGTATAGAGGAGAAATCATCCAATGGGGCTCTTGTTTAGGTGAGATCTATCTAAAAGGGGATTTCCCCTCCGTTGGAAACATTGCCTCTCACTTTCTGGTTTGTCTTCAGAACAGGAAGTAAAGGAAAATCTCCCCAATGTGATACAGCAGCAGCAAAAAAAAAAAAAAATAAACCCAAAAAAAACAAACACAATGGGGTTTTAGCCTGGGTTCACACATGTGCGGTGCGAATTGGAGCTCAGGTTTCACTGGGGAGATGAAAATCTCCTGTTCAAAGGCTCATCTGCGTTTTAGCTCAGGATCAGTGAGCAAGGAGAGGGTAAGGGAGAGGGGGAGGGAGAGGGTAAGGGAGAGGGGGAGGGAGAGGGGGGGGAGAGGGGGAGGGAGAGGGGGAGGGAGAGGGGGGGGAGAGGGGGAGGGAGAGGGGGAGGGAGAGGGTAAGGGAGAGGGTAAGGGAGAGGGGGAGGGAGAGGGGGGGAGAGGGTAAGGGAGAGGGGGGGGGAGAGGGTAAGGGAGAGGGGGAGGGAAGAGGGGGAGGGAGAGGGGGGGAGAGGGTAAGGGAGAGGGGGAGGGAAGAGGGGGAGGGAGAGGGGGGGGGGGGAGAGGGGGAGGGAGAGGGGGGGGGGGAGAGGGGGAGGGAGAGGGGGGGAGAGGGGGGGAGAGGGGGGGAGAGGGGGGGGAGAGGGGGAGGGAGAGGGGGAGGTGCGAAGCAGAGGCGTTCCCATAGAAGATAAGGGGCTCGTAATTCGCACCGCAATGCCCAGAAAACGCACACTTTTTTGTGCAATGCGCAGTGCGAATGCAACGCACATATGTGAACCAGATGCATTCATATGAATGTATTTTAAAATGTCCTGCGAATTAGATGCGGTGTAAGCAGCATCTAATTCGCATAGGTGTGAACGGGGGCTTAAGGTTTCCCTGACATGACCTATGAGCATAAGAATTAAATATTCACTAGAGAATCCCTGGAAACCAGTGTCATTATAGAATCCTCAGCTTTATATCATTTGCATTCCCTTCCAGTGAACAAGATGGCTACCCCACTTCTATATCCAGAAATGAGAACACTTGAGCAAGAAAAATATGAAGGAAAGGAAAAAAAAAAAAAAGTAAGACAAATTTAACACTCGAAAACTCTGTATGAATAAATATTTCCAGTATTGTATAATCTTTTTGAGCACTTTAAAACATCTATTGTGGTTAATTCTTACAATGACATTGCAGAGTGGTGCTAAAAAGTATCTATAGAAAATATTGATATCTTCAAGATTTCCAACAGGGGAAACAAAACCTACCTGCCAACAAGCTTGAACCAGTGGAAACGATCGTAAAACGGGTCACCGCCATTTATTACAGCGTCAGTATCATCCTGCACATGGGAGGCCATTTCTCCTGCCCGGTCATACATCTCTCGCATTTGATCCAACCTCATCCTGGTGGGATAAAAAAGGGAGGTCACACAATATGCACCAGCGATGCCTGAAATAAGAACTGTCTGAGCTGTCCACACCAATCGCACTGTGTGCACAATTATTGGGGCAAGTGGGTATTTTGACCAAATCATCATTTTTATGCAGATTGCCCATTTCCAATCTGTATACACTTCAATGCTTATTGGATTTAAATATATCAGGTGCTGTGTATTTGTGCAATGAGGGAGGGTGTGGCCTAAAGGGATCAACACCAAGGTGTGCATAATTACTAGGCAGCTTCTTTTCCTCAGGCAAATAGTCAACAGGGCCGCAAGAAATATGTTGAGAAAAAAAATGACGCAAATTAAAGTGTTACTAAACCCACAATAATAAAATCAGTCTGTATATGCAGTAAAGAATGCTCGTTACACTCGCTGTGGAACCCAAGGGGTTATTCCTCTGCATTGTGTAAAAAAGCTGTTTGAACTTGTCTCCTCTGATCCTCCTCTTCTTTTACTGTCCCCAATATATTTCCTGATAATACAGAGCCAGGGGACAAGCTGAACATGCTCAGTTTGGTGTGAATTGCAAGAGAGTTTTTTTTTTCTTAGGAGGGTGCATGTGATTAGCACAGGGCCAATCAGCACTGTCCAGATAGAGGGTCAGGGGTCCTGCATCCTGATAGGACAGTCAGTGTAGAATGAAAACTCCTGTTACAAGCTTTAACCAGACACTGATAGAAGTCAGAAGACTGCTCTAACTGCTGACGAGAAAAGGTATTTAGCAGTTTATAGTTACTAAAATAATGCGATTCCATGTTCTGTGGGAGACCAGATATAGTGAATGCAGGCTCCAGGGTTTAGTAACACTTTAACTGTCAAAAATTTAAGAAGAATCAAAACGTTAAGCTACCAGGAACCCATTATCCTTCAGTGCTGTCCTATTCCAGAACCGCAACCTACCTGGGGTGCCCAGAACTTTAGTTGCATAATAATTCTGCATACTAATAGTTGACCAATAATTGCGCACACATAGATATTCTCCTAAGGCCCCTTTCACACTGGGGCGGGATCAGCGGTAAAGCGTACCACTATTGTTAGCGGCACTTTACTGTCGGTATTCAGCCGTTAGCGGGGAGGTTTTATCCCCCGCTAGCGGGCGAGAAAAGATTAAAAACCACTGCAAAGCACCTCTGCAGAGGCGCTTTGCCGGCGGTATAGCCACGCTGTCCCATTGATTTCAATGGGCAGGAGCGGTGAAGGAGCGGTGTATACACCGCTCCGAAGATGCTGCTAGCAGGACTTTTTTTCCCGTCCTGCTAGCGCACCGCTTCCATGTTTTAGCCCTCGGGGCTTTCACACTGGAGAGACAGCAGCGGCTGTTTCGGGTAGGATTGCAGGCGCTATTTTTAGCGAAATAGTGCCTGCAAACCGCCCAGTGTGAAAGGGGCCTAAGAAAACCAACACCTCACTTTTAGTTTCTTAAATATTCAGGTTTGAGGTTTATTAACCACTTGCTGACCAGCCAACTTCGTTATATGGCGGCAGGTCGGCACGTTGCTGCAAATCGCTGTAGGTGTATGTCGGCTCCTTCAAGGAGCCGTAGCAGGTGTGCGCGCACCCGCTGTACAGCGGGAGGGACCAGATGCGTGTGGCCGGCGGCCGTGCTGTCCGCCGGCCACCTGCCAGAATGGGGATCTGTCAATGTAAACAGACAGATCCCTGTTCTGACAGGGGAGTTGGAGAGAGATCTGCTGTTCCTAGTGATTAGGAACAGCGATTTTTCTCCTCCTCCAGTCAGCCCAGCCCCCATACAGTTAGAAACACTCCCAGGGAACACACTTAACCCATTCCGTGATATTTATACAGTAATGAGTGGCTATTATTAGCTCTGATTGCTGTATAAATGTCACTGGTCCAAAAAAAGTGTCAGAAGTGTCCGATCTGTCCGTCGCAATGTCGCAGTCCGGCTAAAAAACGCAGATCACCGCCATTACTAGTAAAAAAAAAAAAAATAATAAAAATGCCATAAATCTATCCCATTGGTTTGTAGACGCTATAACTTTTGTGCAAACCAATCAATATATGCTTATTGCGATTTTTTTAACCAAAAGTATATAGAAGAATACATATTGGATAAACTGATAAAAAAAATTTGTTTTTGTTTTTTTTTTAAATTGGGATATTACAGTAAAAAATAATGGGTTTTTTTTCAAAATCATCGCTCTTTTTTTGTTTATAGCGCAAAAAATAAAAACCGCAGAGGTGATCAAATACCATCAAAAGAAAGCTCTATTTGTGGGGAAAGAAGGACGTCAATTTTGTTTGGGTACAGCGTTGCACGATCACGCAATTGTCAGTTAAAGCGATGCAGTGCCGTATCGCAAAAAATAGCCTGGGCATTAAGGGGGAAAATCTTCCGGTCTGTAAGTGGTTAAAGTGGAAGTCCACCCTAACACTTAAATTTCTCCCCTGCAATCATTAATGTGAGCTAAGGTCAGCCTTATGTCTCAAAATGAAAAAAATCCCAGTTTTTCTACCTTTATTTTGGAGTATCCAGTGCTGTCACATGACTTCAATTCTACTTCCTTCTGAGAGTAAAATCAGCCAGTGGGTGTGGTTACTGAAAGCTAGTGACATCACTTCATGGGAGGGACACTTTTCCTGTGTAGCCAATGGGCGTATACAGGATGGGAGGAGCCGATCATAGGTTCCCACCCAGTGTTCTCTCATTGTACATCCTAGTTCATGAGAAAATGAAGAAATAAAGCCCCCCACCATGAGTAACGCGGTTAACGAGCGTCTCGCAAGTGTTTGAGTCTCTCGGGCGCCCCCCACTTCTGGCCACATGCGGTATTTCATGCAATAAAAGTCAATGTGGAACTAATTACCTTTGTTTCCATTGACTTCTATGGGGAAACTCGCTTTGTTATGCGAGTGCTTTGGATTACAAGCATTCTCCTGGAACGGATTATTCTCGTAATCCAAGGTTCCACTGTACTTCCAATGCCTGCCCTCCCCCAACCCCTCTCTCAGGAGAAACTGCGACCCTAAACGAGGCTATGAGGACAGGAGGAGATCTGTGAAGAAGAAGAGGGATGGGGGTGGGGCTGGGCAGGTCTAGGCATGCCTGTCTAAAAAAGAGAGGAGGGATGGTGGTGGGGGCGTGTATCAAAGAAGCACAACGTTTTCAGGAAGTGAGAGGCAGCATTCAGAAATAAGGAAGTAAGGTTGTCCCTGAAGAACAGGAAGAAGCTGATTGTCTGGCTTTGAATATACTTTCTAAGCTTGGCAATCAGCTATACAGAAAATGTCAAAGATAAAGATATTGTATATATAAATTAATAGAAAAAATTTCATTTTTGACAGATCTTCCACTTTGGATTGACCGAGAGCACTGTATTTGTTCAATAATGAAATTCATTCTCAAAAATACAACTTGCCTAATAATTGTACACACAGTGTAGATTCTTCCTTACTACACTGGGATGAACAGTCTAACTAGGATCTACAATTATCATAAGCCCCAGTGTTTGGACATGGGAAATATATCAGGTAAGTACGGCTGGCTCACCATACAAGTAGACTTACCTAAGTTTCTCCATTGACCAGTAGTGAGTAGCCCCATTTTTGAGGTCCTGCACCTCCACAGCAACCACGGTGCGTGGGAAGGGTTGGTCCTCTGCAAGTTTTTCAGCTTCAGGCGGAAGCAGTTCCGGAGGTAGAGGGGAATAAAGTGTGTCCGTCAGCAGCACAAACTGAAACTGGACCTGTGGAAAGAGAGCAAGATAGTGAACCTTCTTTTAGAAATAGAGGGTACAAACAAGGCCTGTACAGGAATATCGATTTAAAACAGCTGACCATTCCTCCTACAAGCCAATTCAACTGACAAAACTGAAGCTGGTGTTCCAGTGACCACCCTTTTGACCTGCTATGCCCAGATAAACCTGAACTCCAGAATCCTGGCCACTTTTGACCATTAGCTCCTTTCTCAAGGCACAATAATATTGCTTTTAAATGTTTTATAAAACAATGCCCTACTTTTCGATTTATAAAGGTTTTTCTCTCGTGTGACATCATTGACTCACATAGAAAGATTTACTGTGCCTGGGAGCCAGGGAGGGTATCCAGGCAGGTGGCACACATCATATCTTACGTGCTTCGTAGAGGCAAATAGGACTATATTTACCATGGTTCCATGGGGATGCACTGACTATGAGGGAAAGCGCTATGCTAACTATAAAACAGTTTATAGCATAGCTGCCAATCAATGGTTGTTGGTGGGCCATTACTGGAGGAAGAAGAAACAAGACCAGAGAAGCCATTTCTCCATAGGGAGAACACAATAATACAGGACACAATATAGGTGGCATAGGTGACCTGCTAAGAGTAGAAGAACTTGTAGAAAACCCAAGAAAGGAAGAGCCTTTTTGCACAAGGTAAGCTAGTAACTTAGTAATAAGATCGTATTTCTCCTGACTGGAGTTCAGCTTTAAAGATGAATTCCAGGAATTCAGTCACTTTGTAAAAAGTTAAAGCACACTATGAGTTAGGTCCAAGCAGCTGCATGACATCTCCTGGGCTTATCCCTATTATTTATATCCAACAGGTTTACTGCTCTGCCAGAAATGAGACACTCAGGCTGTGAGAGAGGAGAAGGGCACACAAAGCAGATTTGCCCTCTGCTGCCCATTCAGAGAAGCCTTTGTATTTGGTGAATGTGTTCTCTTCTGTGAATGGGCAGGAGATGGGACGGGGCAGGCATAACAGCGGCAGCGACTTTCCTGTTAAAGATGCAAAGCTCAGAAGGATCAGCATTGCTCTCCCAGAACTACAATGATAGCTGTCTTCCAGGAGTACTATAAAGCTGTCAGATATAAATAATAGAGAGCTAAGCCCAGGAGGTGTCATGTACCTCGCTGGACTTAACTCATAGTGTGTCTTCATTTTTTACAAAGGGGCTGAATTCCTGGAATTCAGATTTAAACTAAATGCCATCCAAACCCCAAGATCAATAGAACTCAGTAGCCCACAGCAAATAACTGGAATCAGAGCAGTTTGTTACCTTCTTCTTCAGCTCCACGCTAATGGCGTTGGCTTCTTTCAGGTAGATGGCATTTCCCCACAGCAGATCCCTTAAAGATGTGAACTGATGGTGTTTCCATTTCTTAAATGCCCACTCTGCCAGATCATACTCGTGCTGTGTCCAGGGCACTGAAATGGAAAGAGATGGAAAACCTATTGTCAGCACTGGCACACATCTTAGAGCACATATCATCAGGTACACCGGGCATACAATGCTCTTACAAATAACAGAGCTCCATTACACAGAATGATGAGTAGATTGTCACTTGGTATTTGCACTCAGAGACCTGCACAGAAGTTGGAGCTGTAAAACGTTACATTATACAGTGCCTTGCAAAAGTATTCACCCTGCCCTTGGCATTTTTTTTGTGTTATGTTGCCTCACAACCCATGGATTGTTTGAGGATTTCCATCATTTAATTTACAGAACATGCCCACAACTTTGAAGATGTGACGCAAACAACAAATAGGAGAAAATAACAGAAAAAGTCAATGTGCATATCTATTCACCCCCTAAAGTCAATACTTTGTAGAGCCACCTTTTGCGGCTATCACAGCTCCAAGTCACTTTGGATAAGTCTCTATGAGCTTGCCACATCTTACCACTGAGATTTTTGCCCATTCCTCCTTGCAAATCTGCGCCAGCTCCTTCAAGTTGGATGCTTTGCGCTTGTGAACAGCAATCTTCAAGTCTGACCACAGATTTTCTATTGGATTGAGGTCTGGGCTTTGACTAGGCCATTCCAATACATTTACTTGCTTCCCCTTAAACCACTCAAGTGTTGCTTTAGCAGTGTGTTTGGGGTCATTGTTCTGCTGGAAGGTGAACCTCCGTCCTAGCCTCAAATCACACACAGAGTGGTACAGGTTTTGCTCAAGAATATCCCTGTATTTATCACCATCCATCTTTCCCTCAACTCTGACCAGTTTCCCAGTCCTGACTGCTGAAAAACAGCATGATTCTGCCACCACCATGTTTCACAGTGGGGACGGTGTTCTTTGGGTGATGTGATGTGTTGGGTTTGCGCCAGACATAGCGTTTTCTTTAATGGCCAAAAAGTTCAATTTTAGTCTCATCAGACCAGAGCACCTTCCTCCATACATTTTCGGAGTCTCCCACATGCTTTTTCGCAAACTCAAAACATGCAATTTTGTTTTTTGCTGAAAGTAATGTCTTTCTTCTGGCCACTCTGCCATAAAGCCCAACTCTATGGAGCGTACGGCTTATTGTCGTCCTATGTACAGATACTCCAGTCTCTGCTGTGGAACTCTGCAGCTCCTCCAGGGTTACCTTCGGTCTCTGTGCTGCCTCTCTGATTAATACTCTCCTTGCCCGGTCCGTGAGTTTTGGTGTGCGGCCATCTTAGCAGGTTTGCTGTTGTGCCATGTTCTTTCCATTTGGTTATGATAGATTTGATGGTGCTCCTAGGGATCATCAAAGATTTGGATATTTTTTTATAACCTAACCCTGACTTGTACTTAACATTGTCCCCTACTTGTTTGGAGAGTTCCTTGGTCTTCATGGCAGTGTTTGGTTAGTGGTGCCTCTTGCTTAGATGTTACAGCCTCTGGGGCCTTTCAGAAAGGTGTGTATATGTAATGACAGATCATGTGACACTTAGATTGCACACAGGTGGACATCATTTCGCTAATTATGTGACTTCTGAAGGTAATTGGTTGCACCAGAGCTTTTTATGGGCTTCATAACAAAGGGGGTGAATACATACGCACATGCCAATTATCAGTTTTTTTATTTCTGAAAAATAGTTTTATGTATATATTTTACTAATTTTACTTCACCAACTTAGACTATTGTGTACTGATCCATCACATATAATTTAGAATAAAAAAAAAACATTGAACTAAAGGCTGTAATGTAACAAAATGGGTAAAAAGCCAAGGGGGTGAATACTTTTGCAAGGCACTGTACTTACCAGAGTCCTCAATCCATCCAGCACTGTGCACACTACATCTCTTTTATCCTCTCTTTCTCTTCACACAGGGACTCTGAGCCACTGGCTCCTGCTGCTGTCAAACGCTATGACGAAAAAGTGGGGGACAGGGCCAAGCAGCGCTGTGTGTGTCTATGGATCACAGCTCCGTAGACACATACAGCTCTGGAGCGAACATGCATTGTGTGTCCCCATAGCAAGTGGCTTGCAATTGGGGCACATGGAAAAGAGAAGCCAAGATCGCCAGCAGGGGAACCCAGAAGAGGAGGTCTGGGGCAGCTCTGTGCAATACCATTGCACAGAGCAGGTATTTACAACTTTTATTATTTTAATTTTAAAAAAATGTGCCTTTAGTAACATTTTAAAGAACAACAGCCCCTTCTTCATAACAGAGGGAAAGGTTTCTGTACTCCAGAGAGACAGCTTTTGCATTTTTTGAACATATGCTTTTAAATGGTATATTTTACAGACAAGAGAGAAAAAATATTCAAGCCTTTATCAGCAAATGAATCAAATTATCAAAGTTTCCAAAAACTATATACTGTACATGTTCCTCTTTTCATGTTTACAGGTCATCATGTGCACTTTCATGTCAATCCATGAACAAAAGAAATCTCTTGATTCCCCCCATCCATGCTAAATTTCCAATTCCCATTATTGTATTCTGACAGCCATCACCTGCTGACACCTGAACAGTGGCTGCATGTGATTGGACGCAGGAGCTGATCGGCAGAGAATTTTCTCACCTAGCTGATTCTACAAAAGTCAACTTTTGTCAAGCCAGTTGGTGCGAACAGGGCCCCCACAAAACAAATTTTGGTCGATTTAAGCAGGAATTGACTGAACTTCTGTATGTGTACGGGCAGCTTTAGTCTTAAACCGAGCACCAAAGGCTGATGATGTAGTCAATTTTAAGAGAATGTATCATATGTTGTATGCGAGATAACTACATACAATCAGACATGTTCCTATGTAACCAGGGTTGTGACAGATGTTTACCTTCCTCTTCCTCCTCATCCTCTTCCTCGGTGGTCTCTGCAGTCAGTGAACGGGTCTCCACTTGCTTCTGAAGGGCCAGCAGTTTGCTTTCATAATCCTGAGGATGGAGAGATAGGACGTGTAGGCGAGACAGAAACACACACACACAGCAGCTCCACAAGGTGGGGAAAAATGAGACAAGATACAGGAAGGCACGTGGACGAGAGACAGCTCGGTACCAATTTGGTGATCCTCAAAACTCCCACATGTAATAAACACTAAGGCTTCAGATGGAAAAAAAAGATGTAGTGCCTTTGAGACCAATAGAATTCTCTAAAACAGCCTTCATTAAATAGCAGACCGTGGTTCAGACCCGGACCAAGTGTGGATCCCATCTGCACCGCCCAGCTCCTTCCCCCTGCAGCACACTTCTTCAAGCTCCCACTCCCACTCCCGCCCCCTGCCTGCCTGCCTACAGGGACTTATCCAACAGGTACACTGTTTACTTAGATGGGCTCTACCAATCTACAGGTGCACTGTGATGGTTCCCAACTGAAATTTAAGCGGGGGCACTCGGGTGGGGACGCCTCATCTGCGGGGGCACTCGGGTGGGGACGCCTCATCTGCGGGGGCACTCGGGTGGGGACGCCTCATCTGCGGGGGCACTCGGGTGGGGACGCCTCATCTGCGGGGGCACTCGGGTGGGGACGCCTCATCTGCGGGGGCACTCGGGTGGGGACGCCTCATCTGCGGGGGCACTCGGGTGGGGACGCCTCATCTGCGGGGGCACTCGGGTGGGGACGCCTCATCTGCGGGGGCACTCTGGTGGGGACGCCTCATCTGCGGGGGCACTCTGGTGGGGACGCCTCATCTGCGGGGGCACTCTGGTGGGGACGCCTCATCTGCGGGGGCACTCTGGTGGGGACGCCTCATCTGCGGGGGCACTCTGGTGGGGACGCCACATCTACGGGGGCACTCTGGTGGGGACGCCTCATCTACGGGAGCACTCTGGTGGGGACGCCTCATCTACGAGGGCACTCTGGTGGCGGACGCCTCATCTGCGGGGGCACTCTGGTGGGGACGCCTCATCTGCGGGGGCACTCTGGTGGGGACGCCTCATCTGCGGGGGCACTCTGGTGGGGACGCCTCATCTGCGGGGGCACTCTGGTGGGGACGCCTCATCTGCGGGGGCACTCTGGTGGGGACGCCTCATCTGCGGGGGCACTCTGGTGGGGACGCCTCATCTGCGGGGGCACTCTGGTGGGGACGCCTCATCTGCGGGGGCACTCTGGTGGGGACGCCTCATCTGCGGGGGCACTCTGGTGGGGACGCCTCATCTGCGGGGGCACTCTGGTGGGGACGCCTCATCTGCGGGGGCACTCTGGTGGGGACGCCTCATCTGCGGGGGCACTCTGGTGGGGACGCCTCATCTGCGGGGGCACTCTGGTGGGGACGCCTCATCTGCGGGGGCACTCTGGTGGGGACGCCTCATCTGCGGGGGCACTCTGGTGGGGACGCCTCATCTGCGGGGGCACTCTGGTGGGGACGCCTCATCTGCGGGGGCACTCTGGTGGGGACGCCTCATCTGCGGGGGCACTCTGGTGGGGACGCCTCATCTGCGGGGGCACTCTGGTGGGGACGCCTCATCTGCGGGGGCACTCTGGTGGGGACGCCTCATCTGCGGGGGCACTCTGGTGGGGACGCCTCATCTGCGGGGGCACTCTGGTGGGGACGCCTCATCTGCGGGGGCACTCTGGTGGGGACGCCTCATCTGCGGGGGCACTCTGGTGGGGACGCCACATCTACGGGAGCACTCTGGTGGGGACGCCACATCTACGGGAGCACTCTGGTGGGGACGCCTCATCTACGGGGGCACTCTGGTGGCGGACGCCTCATCTACGGGGGCACTCTGGTGGGGACGCCTCATCTACGGGGGCACTCTGGTGGGGACGCCTCATCTACGGGGGCACTCTGGTGGGGACGCCTCATCTACGGGGGCACTCTGGTGGGGACGCCTCATCTACGGGGGCACTCTGGTGGGGACGCCTCATCTACGGGGGCACTCTGGTGGGGACGCCTCATCTACGGGGGCACTCTGGTGGGGACGCCTCATCTACGGGGGCACTCTGGTGGGGACGCCACATCTACGGGGGCACTCTGGTGGGGACGCCTCATCTACGGGGGCACTCTGGTGGGGACGCCTCATCTACGGGGGCACTCTGGTGGCGGACGCCTCATCTACGGGGGCACTCTGGTGGGGACGCCTCATCTACGGGGGCACTCTGGTGGGGACGCCTCATCTACGGGGGCACTCTGGTGGGGACGCCTCATCTACGGGGGCACTCTGGTGGGGACGCCTCATCTACGGGGGCACTCTGGTGGGGACGCCTCATCTACGGGGGCACTCTGGTGGGGACGCCTCATCTACGGGGGCACTCTGGTGGGGACGCCTCATCTACGGGGGCACTCTGGTGGGGACGCCTCATCTACGGGGGCACTCTGGTGGGGACGCCTCATCTGCGGGGGGCACTCTGGTGGGGACGCCTCATCTGCGGGGGGCACTCTGACGGGAACACCTGATCTAGGGAAATTGGACATTTCTCATGGTTCGATAGACATACGACATTACAATCTTTCTGAGTCATAGCATTAACTTGAGATTCCGACCTCGGCTGGAAGAAAATTTTAGTGACTGGACATCCTTAGATTTTAATTCAATATCCCTGCTATAAAACTTCTCTACAAACCAGCGGCTGGTATTCCTTTTATTTTTTTTGGGGGGGGCAACCCCCCCCCGTCAGGTCCGTACTTACCCCATCCAGGTCATAGGCGGCTTTCCCAGCTTTGGCGGCTTCTCCTCCTGCCCAATACGGTCTTAAGACCTGCTTCCTGTCCTGATTGGCCGGGAGGAGAAACAGGAAGACAATTGCGAATGTTGATTCGCTGATGTCACAAGTGGGTGAGCGCAGAGCTCTGCACCCCAAGCCCAACCTTTTTGAAGCCAATTAGAGCCTCGGGCTCTAATCACATGCTTAAAAAAAAAAAAAAAAAAAAAAAAAAACCCTGTAGAAATGTATGCGTCCAGCACCCTGCATGGAGATTAGGTGGGTGGCGCCACTGCGCCCCTTATGGACCGGCCGCCGCTGCTACCAACCTAAAAGGGTGACTTGGTGGCTGCTATGGGCAATATGAGCTTAATTTTTTTTTCCCATATTCTTTTGCTTGTGAGGGAGATTCAACTTTTGTATTAATAGCAAGCCAGAAATCCTATATGAAAATAAGTTTAATACTGTACTAGGTAATACTAAATATACTAAAAATATGCACTGTCACTGTACTAATGACACTGGGAAGGGGTTACACAGTGCTGCTTTCACTAGGGGAATAAATCTATTCTAGCCCCTGCTTTGCAGAGAGACAGAATACATCCACCCCCCCGCCCCCCCGTGAGAACAGCAGCAGCCATCACATCTAAGAATTGGTAACCTGCAATATAATACTGTCTGCCCTCATGTTCTAAAGTGCTGTGCAAACTGTTGGCGCTATATAAATCCTGTATAATAATAATATTGATATTATTTGCTTTTGGGTTTATATTTTGTACAGGCATACCCCGCTTTTAAGTACACAATGGGGTTTATTTACTAAAGCTATAAAGTGCAAAATGTACTCCAATAGCATTAAAGGTGGCTGCATTTTGCACTTTAACCACAAGGTGGTGGTGTGCTATTGCAGTAAGCTGATGCAGTCATGGGACTTGTACAACAGTAAGGGGAATTGCACCACCATAGCCCTGGGCCTGTAGGGGGATACAGATACCAACTGTGTCACTACTAAAAAGAACACTTAAATTTTTTTGCATCAAACCCCCACTTTCTTCTTCAAAAGAATATTTTTCTATCAATGTACTATATAAAAAAAGTTAATGATTTACATTAAAAAAATGCAATATATATATATTTTTTTTTATATGTATTTTTTTTTTTATTTAGTTACTTTTTTTTTAAATTGAAAATATCCTCCACTTTCGACCCTACTCACCATCGCATTATTTCTGCACTCAACACAGTGTGTCCTGACTGCGCAGGTGCGAGATCGGGGAGGTGCAGGCTGGGTAGCCAGCTGCACCAGGTCCCAGAAACAAGTATGAGCTGCCTTCACATGCCCACAGTAGCAATGACCGCTGTCCAGAGAAGGGCAACAAAGCTAATAAAGGGTCTGGAGGATCTTAGTTATGAGGAAAGGTTGCGAGCACTGAACTTATTCTCTCTGGAGGAGGGGATATGATTTCAATATACAAATACCGTACTGGTGACCCCACAATAGGGATAAAGCATTTCCACGTAAGGGAATTTAATAAAACACACGGCCATTCAAGAAAACTAAAAGAAAAGCGGGTTAACCTTAAACTACGTAGAGGGTTCTTTACTGTAAGAGCGGCAAGGATGTAGAATTCCCTTCCACAGGCGGTGGTCTCAGCGGGGGGCATCAATAGTTTCAAAAAACTATTAGATAAGCACCTGAACGACCACAACATACAGGGATATACAATGTAATAGTGACACATAATCACACACATAGGTTGGAATTGATGGACTTGTGTCTTTTTTCATCCTCACCTCCTATGTATGCATACCAGGGACACTGTGAGTAAATGAAGATTTATAAGCCACATCAATAACCACATTGATAACAGTTTACACTTTCGATTGCACTAGCAAAGAAAATCACAGGGGTGTTTTTTGTTTTTTTTAAAAGATTGTCAAGGAGACTGGAACTCCGCTATTACTACCCTGATTGGCTCGGGGGTTTTGGTAACCCTCTGCTCTTGATATACCCATGTCTATACAAGTTGCAATGTTTTCACTCTAGCAGGGAAATACATACATATGTCATGGAGCAATCATGGATGACATGACCATAACTGAAGCTAAATAAAATAAATATATAAAAAAAAAAAAAAGCGTGGATACTAAAAAGGGAGGAAGAACATTCTTTGCATCACAAATAGGTTGAACATTCTTTCGTTTTCCCAATATAGGGATTTCCCCTCATTTCCTGTTCTGGTGACACCCTATTGTGTTGTAACATACACGGGTGTCACTGGGGCAGGAAGTGAAGAGAAATCTCCTTGATGGGAATACAGAAATTTTAAAAGTTGAAAATTTCAAAACTCTTTGTCTGTTTTATCCAAAACAAACCTTTTTGCTGTAGCTGGGCTTTTATTACATAGGTGCTCACTGGGGAGGCAGGGTAAGAGTATTCTAAACAGTAAAAAAACGGCACAGTGGTCTAGTGGGTAGCACTCTCGCCTAGCAGCAAGAAGGGTCGCTGGTTCGAATCCCAACCACGACACTACCTGCCTGGAGTTTGCTTGTTCTCCCTGTGCCTGCATGGGTTTCCTCCGGGTACTCCCGTTTCCTCCCACGCTCCAAAGACATGCTGGTAGGTTAATTGGATCCTGTCTAAATTGTCCCTAGTACGTATGAGTGTGAGTTAGGGACCTTAGATTGTAAGCCCCTTGAGGGTAGGGACTGATGTAAATGTACAATGAATATGTAAAGCGCTGCGTAAATTGACAGCGCTATATAAGTACCTGAAATAAATAAAATACCTAACAGTGGAGAAAGCAAGTCTTGTATTGCTTGTGTTATTGGTCATGTGATCTTCAAGCACACTCGTTAGTTCATGTGATCTGCAGAAGCACCGTGCTGTGGGTGCAGCCAGAGTCGCCACCCCCCCCTTTTAATGAAGATTTAGCTGATGTCAGTGTCCTCCTGTCACCTGGACTAAAGTGGGGATAACTTTCCAGATTAAGTTCCCTTTAATAACAGAACAAACCTCTTGCCTTACCATTCTGGACACTATAATAGGTATTTTTATGTTTTTGCAATTTGTTCACGTAAAAAACATCCAATGCCTTTCAGGGGCAACACCACCCCTCCTTCAGGGCTTAGAAAAATGGAATGAGGACTTGGGAGACTGTGGAAGACAGTGACTGCCACTGATCACAGTCCTAAGAGCCCCACCACACTGGGGCCCTCCGTGCGTTAGCGGTAAAGCGGCACTTTTCGGCTGCTAGCAGGGTGCTTTTAACCCCAAAGAAGGGGCTAAAAAAGCCCGTGTTGCGGCGCTTCTGAAGTGCTTGCTGTCCATTCATTGCAATGAGCAGGGGCATTTTGTATACAGCGCTCCCAAACCTCCCCTAAGATGCTGCTTGCAGGACTTTTTCTAATGTTCCTCGAAGCGCATCGTCCCCAATGTGAAAGGACTCAGGCCTTCACATTCAGGTGGCATGGGAGGCAGTTTTCAGGCGCTATTTCTTGCGTTAAAATGCCTGAAAACTGCCTCAGTGTGAAAGGGCTCTAAAGGAGAGTTTAACCACTTGCCGATCAGCCGCCGCAGTTTTACTGCGGCAGAATGGCACAGCTGGGCGAAGCGCCGTCATGTTACGTCGATTCGCCCTGTGGCCACTGCGTGCACCCGCTGCTCACTCCCGTAGCCGATGTGAGTGCCCAGCGGTCACAATCACTCCCGTGATCGATGGGGACACACCGAGAACCGGGGTGTGTGTGTGTGTAAACACAGTTCCCGGTTCTCTGAGGGGAGAAGAGACTGATCGTCTGTTCATACAGAGTATAAACAGCGATCTGTCATCTCCCCTACACAGTCCCCTCCCCCCTTCAGTTAGAACCCACACTGAGGGAACACAATTAACCCCTTGATAGTCCCCTGGTGTTTAAAAAAAAAAATAAAAAATCGCAGATCGCTGCCATTACTAGTAAAAAAAAAAAAAAAAAAAATAATAAAAATGCCATAAAACTATCCCCTATTTTGTAGACGCTATAACTTTTGCGCAAACCAATCAATATATGCTTATTGTGATTTTTTTTTTTTTTTTAACAAAAATATATAGAAGATTACGTATCAGCCTAAACTGAGGGAAAAAAAAAATTTATACATTTTTGGGGGATATAATAGCAAAAAGTAAAAAATATTGCGTTTTTTTCAAAATTGACGCTTTTTTTTGTTAATAGCGTAAAAAATAAAAAAACGCAGAGGTGATCAAATACCACCAAAAGAAAGCTCTATTTGTGGGAAAAAAAGGACTTCAATTTTGTTTGGGTGCAACGTCGCCCAACCGCGCAATTGTCAGTTAAAACGACGCAGTGCCGAATCGCAAAAAAGTGCTCTGGTCAGGAAGGGGGTAAAATCTTCCGGGGCTGAAGCATTTAAATTAGACCACAAAGAGATTCTTCTGGTTATAATTTATTTAATGTGTTCTAAATAGGGGAATGGCGCTGTTCACAAACTATAAAAAAAACAAAAAAACAACAAACCAAAATAACCCCAAGAAAAATAAATAAAAAATAATGTGTGTATGTGGATGAAAAAAAGTGAAATATATAAAATGGACAAAAAATGTGAAGTGTGCACCAAAGTCCACAACAAGTGAAAGATTCTTACTAGAACCCTGCAAGCTATTCCATAGCGTGTATAGCATAGGGTGTGGGTGTGCAAATCACTGGCATTGTTGAAAGGATTGCAAAAACATGCATAATAAAAAATAATAATTGAAAGTGACATAAAAAATATATATATCAACATTTAAAGATCCCACCCATGTGCCCAGTAACATGAAAAATGCATGTGAATTAACCAAATATTAATAAACATCAATAACCCCTCTGACATAAATCGTAAAAAATGCAAACAGGATGTGGGTATGTATTAGAAAGATGATCAGAGAAAAAAAAAAGTATTTTGTGATGATAAATAGGTGCGGTCAAAAAGATCTATATATAAAAATGCAAAAAATAATGTATGTACTGCAAACAAGATCGTCCAATGTAAATTGTCCAATGAGTGTGACGGAAAGCCCAACCCCTGCAGGGGTGAAGGGCATGGATAGATCCTGTGGCCGGAATCCTGGACGCCCGGAATCCCCCTCTCAGGTTCAGCGAGCTCCAAACAAAACCAAAAGCGAATGGTATCTGGGGTAGCGAGGTGATACCATTTACTTTTGGTTTTGTTTGTCAGGGGAGTATTGTCAGCTCCCGTTTTTAACTTTAACACCTTTTTTTTGGAGAATAAACTTTGAGTTTTTACGGACTTACACTATGAGGATTCCTTGTTTCTCCATACATATTGTTTTTTTTCCGGTGGATACTTATATAAGAACACTGTGGACCTAGAGGGAAGGAGCTTGCTGAACCTGAGAGGGGGATTCCGGGCGTCCAGGATTCCAGCCACAGGATCTATCCATGCCCTTCACCCCTGCAGGGGTTGGGCTTTCTGGTGAGTGAGGGCACAAGAGGGGGCCTGTTTGACACGGACACATCATTACTGAAAACTCGTTGGGGATTACACATTTGTTGAATATACCTACCATTTGTGGAGAGGGATTTCCGTCACACTCATTGGACAATTTACATTGGACGATCTTGTCTGCAGTACATACATTATTTTTTGCATTTTTATATATATATATCTTTTTGACCGCACCTATTTATCATCACAAAATACTTTTTTTTTTCTCTGATCATCTTTCTAATACATACCCACATCCTGTTTGCATTTTTTACAATTATGTCAGAGGGGTTATTGATGTTTATTAATATTTGGTTAATTCACATGCATTTTTCATGTTACTGGGCACACGAGTGGGATCTTTAAATGTTGATATACCGTATATACCCGAGTATAAGTCGAGGCCCTAATTTACTACAAAAAAAATGGGAAAAACTTATTGACCCGAGTATAAGACGAGGGTGAGAAATGCACAGCTACTGTAAGTGGAAAAGAGGGTCAACAATGCCCATTTGCAGCCTCACTGTGCCCATTTTCAGCCATAGGTCCCCTGAACTTCAAACTCGGTAGTTAAGGGTTCCTAGATGCCCCCTAGCTGCAGCAAAAATTTGGAGTCTCTGAACCCAAAGGGTCCCGAAATGACATTGCTGCAGATGGACACAGTTGACCGAATTTGGGGCCCCATATCTCGGGGCCACTTAGTGCTAAGAACCCCAAATTTAGAGTGTGCAAACCCAGTGGAACTAGCAACATAAAATTTCCAAAGCTGGGGTTTCTAGCACCAAGTGGCCCCGAGATACAGGGCCCCAAAAAACAGTTTAGAAAATGTCAAGCACTTTTCTGCAGCAGAGAATGACATTTTCCGAACCGGTTTTGGGGCCCCGTATCTCAGGGCCACTTGGAGCTAGGAACCCCAGCTTTGGATATGTTGTGGAACCAGTTCCAGTGGGTTTGCACACCAAATTTGGGGTTCCTAGCATCAAGTGGCCCTGAGATACAGGGCCCCAAAGTTGGTTCGGAAAATGACATTTTTTGCTGCAGAAAAGTGCTTGACTCAAGTATAAGTCGAGGGGGGCACTTTCAGCACAAAAGTATGTGCTGAAAAATTCGACTTATACTCGAGTATATACGGTATATATATTTTTTATGTCACTTTCAATTATTATTTTTTATTATGCATGTTTTTGCAATCCTTTCACCAATGCCAGTGATTTGCACACCCACACCCTATGCTATACACGCTATGCAATAGCTTGCAGGGTTCTAGTAAGAATCTTTCACTTGTTGTGGACTTTGGTGCACACTTCACATTTTTTGTCCATTTTATATATTTCACTTTTTTTCATCCACATACACACATTATTTTTTATTTATTTTTCTTGGTGTTATTTTGGTTTGTTGTTTTTTTGTTTTTTTTACAGTTTGTGAACAGCGCCATTCTCCTATTTAGAACACATTGTATCACGTGGATTTCACTTCGGTGTTTCCAGTTTGCCTGGGGGGCTGCAGTTCCTTGTCGACACTGATCCTAAGCGCGGAATATCTGATTTCCATAATTTATTTAATGTCCCATTCTGGCTTTTTCTGGGTGCTGGGCTACATCCATCTTCAATGGCCAGTGCAGGATGACATAACGCATGCGCAGGAGTTGAGTCATCCCAGCACACAGGATCTGAGCCCGAATGTAGACTGAGCTGTGCAGGCAGGTAGGTGCATCTTATTGCGGAATCTCTTCTGCAATAAAGAGCCTGCCTGCTCGCAGTCTTTAAAATTGAGATTTAAATTTAGTTCTGCTTTGACAGGCTCTGAGACACATCCGCCGTGCCGAGCTGCTTTTTTGCTGCATGTGCAGGCAGCCCATAGAAGTGGATGCAAATGCAGCGACTATACAGAGACAGTCACAAAATCTTACATGCCGGTGCATGGATCTGAACACAGACACCATGCACTCCAATCCATGGACCCACTACTCGCAGCCTGTTAAATTTTGACATGTAATGCAGCTCTGAGGTGGATGCAGATGCGCCAAAAAGTGGCTTAGCACAGAAGAACGGGTCTTAGTGCCTGTCTGAATGCGCTCTTAAGAGTAGTACACAGGGGCCGAATGTCAGCTGGTATCGGGTGGTTCAACAGAACCTGGCTGAAATTCGGCTTCTGTGTATGGCAGCCTTTTGACCGGCTTCTGTCGAAGGCTCATGAGAGAAAAAAGGTCTGCCGACCAGCTCTCGGTCAGTGCTCTCAGCCAATGGAGGAGTGTCCTGGCGGAAGGGGGGGCTGTCCTCCTGTCAGAACACAATAGCACAGCAGGGGAACGCCGCTTTAAGCAGAACTAAAGTCTCAATTTTAAGGACTGCAAGCACGCAGGCTCTTTATTGCAGAAGAGACTTGCAATGTCTCTTCTGCAATAAAAAACATAGCTGCTTTCTCACAGTCTTCTTTAGAATGTAGACTAAGCTGTGCAGGATCTGTGCCGGGATCATTGAACTCCTGCACATGCATATGAGTGATGTTATTCCATACTGGCCAATGAACATGACTGTACCTGGAAGAAGCCGGGTAGAAGATGGCCGCACCAGACCGCTGAAGGAAATATAGGAACCGCTGACAATAGTTAAGCTCATTCAAGTCCTCATTACATTTTTCTAAGCACTGATTATATTTTTTGGATCATTTTTTATGTGATTGAATTGGAAAAAAATAAAAGCATTTTGGACTCTTTCACAATCTGGTTTGGGGGTTCATTTCTGCATGCCTACACTTTGAATCCCTTCTTGTGTACCTATCGAGGGAGGCCTGTTTGTTTTTGGAGCTGCTTTACCAGATTCATTGAGCTTGTCTGAAAATGTCTTCACATTTGATCAAGTTGTGAAATCCCAGCGTGATTGTGGCATGCGGTTCCAGCACATTGTAAATTTGCTTATTCACGGAGCTGAGACCTCTGCTTTTTTATTTACAGGCTTTGTTTGGGTTCCCTTTTGCTGGGTTTTAAGTGACCTTTTTTTTTTATATGCTTGTAGAATGTAGGCAGGTATGATGCCATGGGCAGCAGCAATGCAGCAAGTGATGGTATCTACATTCCCCCAGTGTGTGCAGACACAAGTACTGGACAATACAATAAAAACTCAGTTTTCAAGTTCATCTCAAAGTTTATTCAAAGAGCAGCCTGAAATCTGACAGGTTGTCGATTCTGTACAGAAACCTGTTCATTAGACAGCTTACAAAATGTACTTTTCCCCCCCACAAGAACGCACCCTCACTGGTGTCCCCAGAAGGCACGGTTCTTAAGGCAGCATAGGTTGGGTCTGTATTCCCAGCAACAATAGAAAAATACAAGTAGTGGAACCAAGCAGAGCCACCCCAAGATGAAAAGAGAAGAGCAGGGTGGCGCCACCTATAGGTAGTATGTCAGATTTAGGGGCAGCATTTTGATCAATATACTCAGTGCTGGGTGATGGACAGCTCCCAATAATAACACGCAAACAGGCCAACGAGACGTTGGTACGCCAACATTCATTCGGACTCACAAGACAAAAAGCGCAAACAGCAGCACTTGAAGAGTAAAAGCATGATACATCACATAAGAGAGTCCTCTTTGCCTAGGCAGCCATTTTTAAAAAGGAGCCGGCCATTGATAACGGTTTCTAGTAAACAGGGTGTATTGCTAGTAACACTGGTTGACTTTTTAACATGGCTAGATCTATGCTTTTCTAGAAGATACTGCACATTACAATCACTTGTTACCATTTTTCTTAGCAGGTTTCTGTATTAGTAGAGGCATACCTCCCAACTTTTTGAGATGGGAATGAGGGACACCTATTAGCAAAAGTATGTAGGCATAGGACACACTCCTGCCACGCCCCCTGAAAGGAGAATTATAAAAACAAAATATTAGTTAAACCCACAAGTGCTGTTTTTTTTTACCACTACTATTCCTTTATACTGGCTTTCGAAATTTACAAATGCAGCAAGTTAGAAACTGGATATAAGGTTTAGCACTGGGAGACACTACTTGAAAGATAAAAAGTGAATTTTATGTACAACTATATAGATCAGACCAAAATGAGGGACAAATAAGGAGGAAAGAGCAACGGAGGGTTCCAAATCAGGGACAGTCCCTCGAAATCAGGGACAGTTGGGAACTATGGTAGAGGTAAAAAGACAATGGCTAAAAAAGTGAGCAACGGTCACAACAGCGAATTTTAAAGCTTTAGCAATTAGCCAGGAATTTGTCAGGACTGGGCTGGGTATTGACCATGGGCAGCACAATGGCCAACTCACAAAACTGTGACCAAAATGGTGCTAAGGACCCTGCATTAATTAACCCTCAAAGACAAAGTGTATATGTCAAAGCATAATTCACATACTTCTTCTATTGCTATTTTCTGAAGACTCTTTTCAGCAGAATCTTCCATCCAAAATTTAAGCCGGTTATACTTTCCATTATAGGGTGGCTACGTTACCAGTCAGAGTCTTCCTGGAGCCTCAGCGTAGCCACCCTATCGTGCCAGTTCCCAGCCAGGCTTCAACATAGGCAGCACCAAAACCCTTGATCCTGCTCCTCCCACCATTCCAGTGATTGACAGTAGCTACATTCCAACTACCCTCCAGCTCCTGAGCAAGCAACAAGAAAAGTGTGTGCTCATCAACTGAAAGCTCAGGTAAGAGCAACTGAGAGACAACAAAAACATCTAGATACTGCAAAAGCAAAAAGTATGGGTTTGGAGCAAATTGGTGCAGAATTACTCTAGTAATTACAATAATTCAACTGGAGCTAGAGCAGGGGTGCCAAACTCCTCACGGGCCGCACCAGCATTTTGGTTCCCCTGTATCTGTAAGAGTGTATAAATGTATCCATTTTTTTTTCTCAAAGAATAAGTGCAGGAACTCAACCACACCCCCCCTCCCGAACTGCATTGAATGGTGGGTGTGGCCAAATTTCAATACCAGTGGTAGGATTTTAAGGGGGCAATAAATACCAGGAGTGCATTATGTGCGGAGATCAGAGGTGCCCTATGCACAGAGTGCAGGGTTCAGGGGTGTGCTGTGCACAGAGTGCAGGGTTCAGGGGTGTGCTGTGTACAGAGTGCAGGGTTCAGGGGTGTGCTGTGTACAGAGTGCAGGGTTCAGGGGTGCGCTGTGTACAGAGTGCAGGGTTCAGGGGTGCGCTGTGTACAGAGTGCAGCATTGTTGGGGTGTGCTATGCACAGTGTGCAGGGTCTAGCTCTCCATCACAGGCTGTCCACAACTCGCTTCCACCCCTCCTCGGCTCTGACCTCTGCACCACTCTCCCCTATTACCCCCTCTGCACAACACTCCCTTCACAGCCCTTTTTTTTTAGCCACATCCCGGCTTGAAAAAAAAAACAAAAAACACCTGGGTGAGAGGGTGACATGGTGGTCCGGATTCAACCCATGGGCCTTGGGTTTGACACATGTGATCTACAGGGAATATATATATATATATATATATATATATATATATATATATATATATATATATATATAAATATAACACTACTTTAAACATTCGGATATTTAAATGAGGCCTGTTACCCACTGAAAAACCAGTGAATAAAGCCTTGGATTATTTATGCTCTTTTAAATAGCTGTGAGTGCCCTGACCTTCATGACTATTTGCTAAAATATATATATATATATTTTTTTTTTTTTTTTAAATAGACAATCTACACTAACTTGGGTCACATTTTAACAAGCCCACTTTAACATCCTGACAATATCTCAATGAATCTGTCTTTCATAAAGGTACACCTACACTGTCTTTCCCCCTTAGCAAAGCTTGACAAGCCGTGTAATCAATTTAGCCTTTTCTAAACATTTGTCACATCACAAAAAGCCCCTCTTTAAAAACCAAACTTTGTCTTTCAGAAATACTGAACAAGCTGGCCCTTTTCAGCCTAAGTTTTCTATAACGTTCATGATGCCCTAAGCCTCTGCCAAAAAGCTAATTCTAGAAAGCCATAACTTGGGGTTCAGAATCACAAGTCACAAATGAGAAGCTGCAGACCAATCAGTGGTTATCAGCGAAATATCTAGAAGATAATTTAATTTTGAATCTGGAAGAATGGAAGCAGGTCTACTTATCACGAAAAGTCTGAGCAGCCGTGTGGGGTATAATAAAAGCAGAGAAAGCGACAGATCCAAACATCTGTAATAATGGAGATGGGTAAACTGGGGCGGGCTTCCAGCACATAGGACACATTTTGCACACCAATGGCTGTAAGTTTAATTTCCATTTTAGAAAAGAGAGATTATTTTTTACTGTTGTGCACCACATAGGTTCTTCTACTATGTCAGGGTGTAAAGATAGCAGTAAATTCCAGTGGTTCAGTGGGCAAATAAATCTCCCATCTCCTGGCAAAAATATCTGCTAGGAAATAGACGTCCGCCATTCTTAGAGGATACAAATGTTTCTGTACTCATCTTCAGGTAGTACAAAAATAAGTAAAATCTTTCAAAAACTGGGTTCGATTGTCGGATACTTAAAACCAATCTGGCAATATCATACTTAAAATACAGCAGCAAATAGAAGTAGTGAAGCCACACATCACTGATCTCTTGCGTACATAAATTTACTGCCAGCAGTTACAAAGACTGCAGGGTTGAAGGGGCGAGATGAAAAGGTCTCCAGAGCATTTCCCAAGGAGATGTAAGTGGCTTAATACATATTACAGCCTTGGAAGAAAGTCACAGCAAGTTTTGAGGCTTTTCTAGGATAAATTATGAATAATGGTACTAAAAACCATCATAAATAAAAAATGTAATAAAAAAAAAAGCAATGTGCAGTAAAACAGAACTTGTTTATGTGTCAAGAACTTGGTCTTTGCCCAAACAACCAAATTCACCTCCTTGTTCCTCTTTTTGTATTAGTCACAAACATGCTAAAAGTCAACTTTCCGAAATCATTGCTTCTAAACAGGAGAACTTTATGTTCTCAACAATGTTCTCTCTAAACGCTTTTTGTCTCTGACAGACTACCTACTGTGTTGTTTTAAACATACTTTTAACAATAATGAGCCCCATAAGTGTATAACAGGCTCCATAGTTGTCAATAACTTCCAGGCACCTTGACCAACGTTCAAAGCCCAGACTGAAAAAGCAGCACCTTGAGTGGCAAGCCCATAAATCTGCCCTCTTGAATGGTAGTGGCCAATCTGCTTTCTGTTCAACATATAATACGTGGAAAATGAAAGGTTAAATTGCACCCAGACGTTAGCGGTTAAACCGTAATACTAACAGACATCAAAAGGAAAAAAAAAAAAACAATAACTGCATAACAAGCTAGATAGTAAATACAAAGTATATCCCTATCCTAAATAGCATTGTAAAGGTCTCATTATATAAGATGACACCCAGAAGTAAACCTCCTAACTTTGTGAGGGCAACAGTATTTTATGGTCGAAGTTAGTGTTAGGGTCAGTGTTAGTTCTGGTAATGTCGTTTTCTCGGAATGAGTGCTCAGTCATAATACTTTAAGGCATCCTAGTGGTTTATCAGTAATAAAAAATAAACTAGAAACAAAAAAACCCCAAAAAAACAAAACGTCAAGTGGATACAGAAAGAAGTCAGTGCACATAGAAGACTCCTCTAGACTACAAACATCTTGTTAACCAAATACGGGGAATATGTATCAGTTTTATTCTACCCAAGGGGTAGGTAGTATGAAGCGTCATGGTTAATACTGCAAGTAAAAGGCGGGAGAGGTAGAGTGTCTGGTAAACATGGACGGAGAAGCCTCCCCCAAGATCATTAGTCTAAGGGAAAACTATCTAGACACACTTGCTCGGTCCCTGTCCTGGGCTTTAATAACACAAAAAAACACACATAAATCTTGAGAATGGGAAGCTCCAATGCACCCAACACTGTTATGGTTGATCAGCTAGCTTAAGGGGAGGAAGGGACATGGTCACAGAGTGTGCAGCCTGTAAAATCCTCCCTGTTCATTGGATACTGCATTAGGGTCCTTGCAGGAAACCACTGCTTCACACTGTGGTTTCCCGTCCAGATTTGAGATTGGGATCAGAGTACTGGCGTCTCATGCGAGGTGGCGTGACAAACTGGTTGTAATAGTGAGGTCTGTCACCCTGTTTGTTATAAGAGGTATTGCTGCCTTCGTTACCATCCCCATAATGATTTCCCCAGCTTTGCTGCCTTTGTTGATGCCCCTGGGGCGGCTGTTGCTGGAAATACTCTGAGTCAGTCTGCTTTAATTCAGAGGATTGAAGAAACTCAGAGGAGCCAGATGTTTGTCGCCTTAGTCCCTTCTGATAGCCATTCAAGGAGTTACTTCTCCATCGGCCAGAGGTGTTATCGTTGTTGTTGTTGCCGCCATGTCCCCGGTACTGCTGCTGCTGTTGTGTCAAATGTTGGTTGCGCAAGTGACTGAAAGGGCTCCAGATTTGCTTCTCAGGTTCTACCTCATCTTGTTCTTTAATTTCCGCTTCTTTTGGGACTTTAACTTCTATACATTTATCATTTGTAATGATGATGTGTGTACCTGGACTCCAGGAACTTCTATGACTGGGATTGCTTTTGAAGGGGAAACGTGGTTTACGGTTCTCTGGTGGGATGAAGCGATGAGGTCCGTTGCGCCTGAGCTGCTTTGCGATCTCCTGCTGCTGAAGGTTTTTAAACTTAATCTGTTCCTGCCTCATCCACTGTGTTCGCCCTCTATGAAACATGGCATCATTACTGTCTGTCTCCTGGTAGACTTGTCCTTCCTTGTTGGGGTCAAAAGTTTTAGATTTATCACTTTCTGTTCCCTTATCACGTTCAGCGCTAGAACCTCTCTGCCTACGTTCACCTTGTGGACCCATGAGGGGTAAAACTTTCTCCATTTTTAACATTTTGTTTCGTAGTGCTTTTATCTCCTCATCCTTCATGTTATTCTGGTTCTTCACTTCTTGCAATATGTCTTCCAGTTTGTCAACATGAACCTTCAGGTCATCGACATCCGAGGCACCCTTTCCAGCGGGCACTACATCCTCAATCTTCTCATCTCCCACTCCGACTGTGTCCCAGACATCTCGAGCCACTGCCCTCCAGGAATCGCGTTCATTTGGATCCTTTTTTCTATACATGGAGCAGAGTTCCTTCATTTTGACTATGGCCAGGGCTTCAATCTCTTGTCGACTATGTTGAAAGTCATTAAGTGCAACTTCGTAACAGATTTCCTTCACGGCTTGGATTTTAAGGTCGGAAATGGTAACCCACTTAGAATCCTTGCTCAGTCTCCGCCTCTGTGGGATATGATACATCTTATTTGGCTCCCGTTTCTTTCCGCTACTGGGTAGGCCACACTTTTTAACGATGCTTTGCACTTTGCTGGGAGGTAGCTTCTCCCGTAAGGATGTGATCAGCCGCCAGCTCTCTTCGCATGACCGTTTCTCGGAGTCGTCCCCGCTGTCCGAGTCTGCGTCCTTGAGAAAGAAAAAAAATCAAAATGGCCCCAAAAGAAACCAGAAAAAATGGAAAACACAAAAAAAAAAAAAAAAAACACAACAAATGGCAAACGAAAGAAAGGACATGAAATAAACTAAGGAAACAACAGGATGTGAAAAATAAAACAAAATGTTGAGGTGATGTTTTTGAAAAAGTGAAACTAAACTTTCAGTTCTCACCTATCACGTGAGAGAAGTTGGAAGAGAAGATAGGCAGCCTTCGTTAAAAGAGCACAGAGTTAGAGATGGTGAAACAACCCATGCCCAACGCGCACACAGGCCAAATCCTGAGTCTCTTCGCACAGCAAACCCACCACTCCAAGATGCAAGTAGGCAAAGACAGCCAAGAAGAAGGTCAGTAAATCGTGGTTAGTAAATGCAGATTTCAGATGCTGGTGATTAAACTTGGTTGCAGTGCTTTGTGAGTTAAGTATTCAAGAGAAAGGACAAGGTGTTACATAGGCCTTTAGTGTAGAGGGCAGTCCAGCACGTGTGTCGACGAGGTATGTTCGTGCGGTGTCCTAGGAAACTGATAAATATCTAATGGTTTTCAGAAGACTACAATCTTAATTTTAAATGCCAATCCAACCACAAGGTTTATATAAAAAAAAAAAAAGAAAAAGTGCCGTGTGTATGGAGTATCCATACTGCACACACTGTACTTAGTGCAGCACAGTAAAATCACAGGCTCACGATTAGTGGGCTCTCTGCCTGGCCTCTGCATATGTCAGCGGCTGAGCCTCTTCAGTGATGCATAGCATGCTAAACGTGCAGATTTAGCGTCATGGAGCACAGCGTGGCCAGCCAATGTACTCATTGACTCTGAACCTGCAAATTTAACAACTTTAGTGTCAATGAGCTGACTGCACGTATGTGCTACCGTCAGCCCTACTGCCCACATTTGCCAAAGGGGCAGCATCTGGCTCTGGATAAGCTTAGCAAGTTACTAGAATACGATACCTCTGTTGTCTCTGAACATACTTTATAGATCAACTATCAAATGCTATATACTACACCCAAGAGGTAACTAAAGCAGGATACTCAAAACAAACTACAAACCTCCAAAAAAAAAATGATGTAGTTGTTTACCAAAGTGCACTAATTAATTACCCTAGTCCTGCTGACACAACAACTAATAGGACAACAAAGACCAAAGACCAATAGGGTGCTTTGAATACATATGTGATTAACAAAAATATTCTTGCCCGTGTCTGTTAATAGTTTATAAACATTAAACAAGAGCACCTGTGCCTAAACTATGCAAGCTCAAGTATTCACCTTTTCTGAACATGCAGTAAAAGCACTTTAAAACAAGCCATGACTCACCTCTGTATCTAAAGGCATTATGGAGAAATTAATCTTCAAGATTTACAACAGAGGGGCTGAAAAAGCAGCTCCTCACACCTTAGGCCTCATTTACATTCTGACGCATGATGGGGTGGTAGAGCATTTACTGTATGCACTTTTTTTTGCATATCATCGTGCATATGGCAGTCAATTCATTGCAATGGGCTGCCCTACACACGACAAAGACAATAAAAGGGAAGTACAGCCGAAGCTGCAGTTCGTTCTGCACTCCTGAAGCCCGCTGTCTGCTGACACCACAGAGCCGGTCCAGGCTCGGGCAAGATCACGACAATGGAGTCGGGATCTGCCCACTTGCCTGGACCGGCACCCGGCTCAGCCTCTCAGCGAGCCGATGAGAGCCTGAGTCAGCCGCTCCCACCCCCTGCCACAGCCCTGCGCTCCAGTGAGTGTGGGAGGAGCAGTCACCAGCTTTCTGCTCACAGAGCTGTAAAAACTGAGTGATCGGCGGTGTTTGATCACTTTGGTTCTCAGACGAGCCGGGGGACAGATGCAGCATCGGATCAATGCTGCATCTACCTAGGTAAGCATAAGTGTGCGCAGCCAATTGCATTAGCGTGTGCACCCCAAAGCTCAAAGCCATGGCGATTGGTGGGAGTGGCCAAATTGCATTTACAGTGAAAGAGGCTGAAAGGGGCGTGATTAAATTTAAAAAAGCCTTCCTGTGCCCATAAAATAGGCTTTGGTCTTCCCTCCCCCCCAGTAGGGTGCTTTCACACTGATGCAGTGCGGTTTCCTCTGGGATTCAGCCTGGAGCGCTGGGCTTCACGTGTTTTCAACCGTGTTAGGGCATGTGGCCTTTTATGAAGCAGGACGACGGGGGCTCGCTTGCCTCCCTTTTTCCTGGCCTGCATGCTCAGATAAGGGTCCGATATGGATTTTGGAGGGGGACCCGACCCACTTAAAATGTATACCAGACAGAAGGGCATGCATTTTTGTTGTTTTTTTTTTTTTGCTGTGAGGTCTGCTTCAATATCCATACCAAACCCAATAGGGCCTGTCGGATAACTCCTCTCAGAGCTTTTTTTTTTTTGCAGTAACTGTCCTAAGTCCTGTTAGGAAGATTTATCTTCATCTCAAGTTCTCAAAACACAACAGGAAGTGAGAATAGATTTTCCCAAGGTGAAGGGAAATCCCCCTTTTGGATATAAAAGTCAGTGGCAAGGACGAGTCATTGGTTGTTAAGGAGCCAACACCCGCCAGCGTCCAAACAACAATGAGTCATCCCTGCTATCAGCGGGGGATTCCCCACTGACAGCAGAAGATTCCCCACTGACAGCAGAAGATTCCCCACTGACAGCAGAAGATTCCCCACTGACAGCAGAAGATTCCCCACTGACAGCAGAAGATTCCCCACTGACAGCAGAATGTATACATTCTACCTATTCCCATCCCTAAATTCTCCGCAGTAGAAAGGAGATTCTAATCCTTTACAACCTGTCCAAGAATTAAAAGAAAAAAAAAAAAAAAGCTTTAGCCAGATATAGTATATACTGCAAGATCACTACATGGACACTCTCCATTTGTTCTCATCCCAGCTATCTTTAAAAGTAACTTGGCAGAAAACATCTGGCTTTCTCCATAGAAAAAGCACCAATATTACTCTCCATATTAATTAAAAAATGGAGACTAATGTCACTGAGGGGAGGACTGGGAACTCTTGGCTTGAGGGGAAAACGCAAGCAACTGGCTCTTTCATGGTAGGTAGTCAAGGAAGGTGCACCATGCAAAGTGTGCCATGGTACTACAGTGATTGGTGGACATGGTGAAAGGGGGTGTGATTTATTGTTACACTCCTTTTCTCATCTTCCAAAACCAGCTTCCTTTGCAGCTCTCAGCTTTTGGTCACATGACATTTCGGTAAAAAAGCTCAAAGAAGGGCCCAAAAACACCTAGTGCATTACAGGAGGTTTATTAATATAAAACATAATGACAATTGAATACTCACAGAGGTGAAGAATATATAAGTGTTGTATAACACCCAACAGAATCCAGTGCAGGAATTGTGTGGGCTGATACTATAATATATATATATATATATATATATATATATATATATATATATATATTAGTGTTGTATAACACCCAACAGAATCCAGTGCAGGAATTGTGTGGGCTGATACTATAATATATATATATAAATATATATATATATATATATATATATATATATATATATATATATATATATATATATATATATATATATATATATATAAATAAACATACACACACTCTCTACAAGCCCTTCATGTGGGTGGTATATTTTCAGCAGAGAAAGTATATATGACGATTGATATGCTAGTTTGTTTAGCTCTGAAGAAGAGGGTACATCCCCTGAAACATGTCAGCTTTCCAGCGTAGTGGTTTTGTGTGTCAGGCCACAAAATTCTCGCACTGGATTCTGTTGGGTGTTATAAAACACTTATACACTATTCACCTCTGTATATATTCAGTTGTTTGTATGTTTTTAAAATGATAAACCTCCTGTAATGCACTAGTTGTGTGCATCCTCCTGTGTGCTCTTTTACAGTTATTCACTAGATTCCCTGATCTGAGGAGAGCTGCACCGATAAAGCATATCCGAAGGGCATTCATTCAATGCTACTGATGGTCCGCTGCACATTGAAATTTCATGGCAGAACTCAAAGTGCTGGAAGTGATTATTTGTTTTTTTACATGACATCTCAGAACCACAAAAGAGGTTGGCGAGTGAAGACTTTCCTCTGGCAAATGCTGACATTGTGGATCTGAATAGGGAGCAGACAGATATACCGTATAATACCCACTGTGGGTCACTGACTGCAATTCCAATTGAACAATATCCAAATAGCAAAATATCTCCACTCGGGGACAACAGCCAACATATCTTAAAGTGGTTGTAAACCCTTACATGTACCCAGTGAAGTGACTGGCTTCAGGTGATACAAAGAGATGAAACAAATCCTCCTACATACTTTATACCTGTTTATCTGCAGCTGTCTATCCCCTACATCCATTCGAAGTGCCAAAATTACACAGGATCCCTTCGCTACGAAAAGCAGGGGGTTGGAGAGCTTAAGTTACATCAGTGAGGAGAGCTCTGAGAGCTAAATTGGAGGGAAGGGATATATCCCCCTCCACACAGCACACAGGAACAGAGCCGAGGCTGTCAATCAGCTGGAGGTCTGTCCCCTGTCACCTTTTCTCTCGGAGTCAGGAAAACTCATCATAAGTGACTCATGCAGATAGCAATGGAATGTGGCAGCGGACAGAAATGACACTTGAGTCTGGAGTGAGAGAAGCACACACTATATAGTGCAGTGGTCTCCACACTGCGACCCTTGGGGCACTATTCCTCCCACTGACATTAACAATGGGACATAATGCCTGCCAATCACACCAACAATGAGGCATAATTTCCACTGACACCATTAGAGGGGCACTATACCTCCCGCCCTATTACTCCCACAGACACCAATGATGGGGACCTATTACTCCCACTGACACCAATGGTGGGGCCCTATTACTCCCACTGACACCAATAATAAGGTACTATTCCTCCCACTGACACCAATGATGGGGCAACATTCCTCCCACTGACACCAATAATTGGGTACCATTCCTCCCACTAATACCAATGTTAGGGCACTATTCCTCCAACTGACACCAACGATGGGGCACTATTCCTCTCACGAGCACCAATAATGTGGCATTGTTACCAACGCCAGGACATTTTTTACTCCCACTGGCCAAATTCCAGCCCCTCTAAAGTTTGAAGGATAGTAAACTGAGCCTTTGTTTAGAAAATTTAAAGAACCCCGATATAGAGGGATATGCTTTGTTAATTTTTCATGTCTGAGGTTTACAACCACTTTAAGCTAGTCGAGGGCTGAATGGGAGAAATAATGGATTCCCCTATCCACACTAAACAGTACACGTGGCTGCCTGAATACCCAAACAGTGACAGCATCCTATTGGATGCAGTCAAGGGGGTTCATTTACTAAAGGTAAATCCACTTTGTACTACAAGTGCACTTGCAAGTGCAGTCGCTGTTAATCTGAGGGGGACATGCAAGGAAAATAAAAAACAGCATTTTTGCTTGTATATGATTGGATGAAAAAATCAGCAGAACTTCCCCTCATTTCAGATCTTCCCTTCAGATCTACAGCAAATGCATTTCCAAGTGCACTTGTAGTGCAAAGTGGATTTGCCTTTAGTAAATCAACCCCATCGTTTCCTTGATCATTTTCCACCCGACTCCTTCAAATTTTTTCCATGACTTCTGTGGAGCCAAGTACTACTGACAGGTCCACCCACAGCTTGATTTTTGGCTGATTCAGCAGGGATCGGCTGAAATTCAAGCTGTGCATGGCCAGCTTAGTAAGATTCAAACCATGTATGGTCAGGCTGAATGTACCAAATTGATCGATCAATCAACTTGGGTACAACCAGCTGGATTTGCATGTGATTATCGCTAGTGGAGATGGGCTCGGGCGTGTTGTGAACCCTAGTCCCAACCCACCTGCCTGATGCCGACAGGATGTCGACACTGCAAACCGCTAATCACAGGCAGTGAAACATTTTCTGGTCTGCAGCTGCACAGACCAGGAAATGTCTCGCTGCCTGTTATTTGCGGTGTGCAGTGTCGGCTTCCTGGCGGGATCGAGCAAGTGGGTTGGGACTAGGATCCAGAACACGCCCGAGTCCATCTCTAGTGGCAAGTATAGCCATTCGCAATAATCTGCATCTGTTCCCGGTGGGGACGGCTTCCCCCCCATCCTTCCGTGGTCGCAGGAATAAATTTGCTTTGCGTATGACCTGCTTAACACTGTTCCAGGGGGAAAATACCACCCCCTCCCTTATCCTAGTCAACCCCTGCCAGGTGGTTGTATTTGTATATTTCCCTTGAGGGCAGTTTCCAAGTTTGCCAGTAGCTGGGCAGGGATAGTCGACTTGACTACAATGATTAGGTGAGTCTATCCACAAAACAACTGAGCTGGAAGCAGTAGGAAACTGCAGCCGTGCGATAACACCACCCAGGGGAGAATATAACCACTGACTGCAAAATGTAGTCATCGTCATTTTTACCCGACATCTCAACAGATAATTTGTGTTATTTCAGATGAGTGCGTTTGTTGTTTTGTATCTGTGATTGTAAAAGAAAAGCAGGTACAGTGCACAGCCAGTCATCAATCCGATAAAGCGAAATAGAAAAGTCCAGACGGCATGCAGTGACAGGAGAGAACGCATGCACAGCGCTGCAGATCAGTACTAAGCTCCACACAAAGATAATGCAGTCTGTAGAAATACGGGTTAATATAACTGGAAGGTGAAGAGGACTGGAGCCAATGACACAGACCAGTGATGGTGAACCTTGGCAACCCAGATGTTTTGGAACTACATTTCCCATGATGCTCATGCACTCTGCACTGTAGTGGAGCATCATGGGAAATGTAGTTCTAAAACATATGGGGTGCCAAGGTTCACCATCACTGACACAGATCATAAAGTGGAACCATCCTCTGCACACACAGAGGCAGCTGATCCATTATTCAGAGACAGAGGATCAATTCACATGGGAAGGCCGATTCCTACTCAACCAACAGGCCACGTGTTCTCATTACAGTGCAGAAATAAAAATGACTAAAGCAACAATTTTGGATGTGCTAAAATCAATTCAGCCAAGGAATTTAAATTTACTAAGATATCCCACCATATCATGGTGCAGGAATTCCCAAAATATCAAGAAGAACAATGTTCACTTGACAAAACAATGGAGGGCATTCTGTAACAATTGGAGGACGTGAGGCTCCTTTCACACAAGCGCAATTCCAAAGTTGCACAATTTCCAGCGCGACTTTGATCCAACTTTACACTCTCTGGATCAAAGTTGCATCAAAGTAACGCAGGCAACCTTTTTTCAAAGTTTGAGCAACTTTAAGTCACACCAATTTATACAGGTGCCACTAAAAAGAATGGGCTGCCACTTGTCATGCCACTTTATATCCACTTGACCTCCAACATGACAAGTTGCACAAGTGTGAATGGAGCCTAAAAACCAAAATAATGGTCATTTTCAAAATACAAAGTCAACAATGGTCATGATTTTTTACAGATTATCCCCATGCTTTGCCTCGGCCTTGTGTAATGGTAAGAGGCATGTTGTTCCCACTCAAATAACAGTTGCCTAAGGTGTGCAGGATGATGGCACCCGCAGATTCTGTTCAACTGCCCTCCATGTCTTCAAGTACACCTGTCAAGACAGAAATACAGAGGCTGTCATGCTGACCTCCTTCTAAAAAAATGTTGGCTGTTAAAGTGACCCTCTAGCAATTGGTTCAGAAAAACAGACAGGCCACTAGTATTTTCAGAAAGAGACATCAGCAATGGCGGCCCCCATGTTTCCTTTATGACAGATTTCCTTTAAGCATTAATACAAAAAAAAGCTTCTCAGGTTCTAAAGTATACAAAAACGCAAGCAGTGCACTCCATGCATTCACATTTCACATTTCCTGGCTTTAAAGGGACACTATCACCTTCTACGATACAAGAATGTATAAGAGTCTGAAGTCTGTGTGCAGGATAGAACTGCGAGCTGGTGAAGTGAGAAATTTTGCATCCCCAGCCTCCCTATGCAGTGTTTTCATTTTATAGTGTTTGCCCCAATGTAATAATGCTGCAGCAAGAAACATGTGAGGAGATACTAGTAACTAGATCATCCCAACTTTGCTGGTCTCTGCAGCAGTTTCATACTTTTAAGGTGCAAAACAAGAACATTTTTGCTTCCCCCTTCATGATTTTGTTACGACTGGGGCAAGGACTATTGTAAATCCTGAGGGATACCGGGGATGTGGAATTTCAATTACCACAGTACTGGAGCCAATATGAGGAGGTGCAGAATTCCTGGAGCATCATTAGTGCTGGTCTTTTCCTGTAAGAGGTCTGCCGGTATTTTTAGGTGTTTAAGCAGATAAAACACTGAGTGCTAACAGTGTCTTTGGGAAAACATCGCTTTCTGCCCAGAGAAACCAATTCGATTCTTCTTTTTATCCCAAAATATTCCAATGGATGTTTTAAGAGAACATCTGAGGCTATGTTGACAAGAACAATCCTCTGCTCATAGGTTAGTGCCCGATAAACTGAAAATATTAAAATAGGAACCATCTGGCCCCCACCCAGCCTCTAATGATGCTGGCAGGTCACTATATAAAAACACAGAACTGAACTACTTTGTTTACAAAAGGACTATAAGCCCCGGTTCACACAGGGGTAGCCCGACTTACAGCGCGACTCTGTAAGGCGACCTGCACATGACTTCAGCGGCGGCTTGCAAAGCGACTTCTGTAGAGAAGTCAATGCAAGTCGCCCTGAAGTCGTCCCAAAGTAGTACAGGAACCTTTTTCAAAGCGACTTGAGTCGTTCCGATTAGAACGGTTCCATAGTACAGAACTTAACGAGACTTGTCAAGCGGCTAAGTCGCCATTTTAATTGGGTGATACTGTCCCTTTATTAGAGAAACGCAGACTAAAAAAATATCAAAACTCCGTGCAACTGGTCCAAAATCAGCTTTCATTGTCGACCACTACCTCGTGCAAATAAAGTTTTGTGTTTTTGAAATAAACAGCATGACCATATATTGAGGTTCAACTTCTGCATTGCTAGTTCTGTTGTAAAAGGTCCCGTTCATGCAAAAACCCCTCTTTAAAATGTATCTAGACTCCTAGTGCATGTGGGAAAAAAAAAGGATCTAGACAAGCTCACAGAGGTTATGGCAAAGATTTAGAAGCTGCATTACACTGGATAGTACAAAGTAGAAATATAGCTTAACTGAGATCTGTAGATCTGAGATGTGTAGGCTAAGAAGTGTGGTCATACTACATGGTGTGAGGGAAAAAGTGCCAGTGAGAACAGGGGGAGGGGCGACAGTGAGGAAAATTCAGCAATGCAGCTCTTACCAGTCTCTGCTGCTCCAGAAGGAGATCTGCTTCTTCCTTCTCCTTTTTGTACAAAATTTCCATTTCCTGAAGCCTGTAGGAAGAGATAGAGGAAAACGCCATCAGCTAAAACAGTCCTGACAATACCCTAAAGCACTCGTGTCAAACATAAGGTCCATGTTTTGGGGCGGAGTTTATGGACTGTGCCAAGTCAGTTACGAAGATTACCATCAGACCTTCCATAGCAGACTGTTTGTTGGGACTGGTGGACCCGTTGGCACCCAAAAAGGAGACCCGTACACTACTTACCCTGCTCCTGTACTATGCACGTAAAATAATCATTCTGTCATGGAAGAAACCGGTGGCCCCTACCATTGTGGTTTGGAAGGCGTTAATAATACCTTACCGCTATGTACAAAGCTACGGATCTTAGTCTAGGGCGATGTGATTTCACTCTGTAAATGTGTGCTTTATTTTCCTTATTTACCGCTTTACAAGAAACAAGTCACTAGTATGGTCTGGAGATGCATTGTCCACTGGTGCTGGTGTACTGTAGTGCTGACTGTTGACTCCGTTTTAATATTTGTAACTTTATTATGAAAATTTCAACAAAAAAGAAAAATAAACCACGTAAGGCCCATGGGATAAAGGTGGCCCGCCAGGCCATTTCACGTGGCTTTTACACCTCTCCTGCAGTTGCAGAACCGCCCCTTGTCTCCACCCCCACCTTGTCTCAGCAGTCGGCAGGAGAGAGGACGACAGAATTCCTCCCCCAGAACTCCTTCTACAGATCCTGTACCTCTCTGTGCAGCTGCAGCACCCATCTAATCTCCGCCTTCCCAGTCTTAGCATTTAGCAGTCTCCGGCAGCTGACTCCAGCCCTCCTCCAGACTCTGCACTTTCTGCTTCCCAGCTCCGCCTCCAGTTTCTACCTGGCAGCAGCACAGAGTAAGGGGGGGGGGGTGTGCACTGTGATGTAAGGAAGGGTGGAAGACTCCCTATGGTGGGGGGGGGGGCTCTTGACAGCTGCTGTAAGGGGGGGTGCTCAGGACATCTAGTCTTACAATTACAACCAGGCCCTTTAAGACCATAATGATGATGCGGCCCCCGATAAAGTGGAGTTTGACATCTCTGCTCTAAAGGCAGCCATACACAGAGGAATCTTAAGCCGGCCACTTTCAACTTGTTGCTGCCTGTGCAACACATATGTACAGTGCCAAAAGGGTGGGCTATAACTTCTACATGCTACACACATGCGCCGCTGGGCAGTCAATGTTTCTGCGCTGAAAGAGTGTGCTCACTGCATGCTCCCAGCACAGAGGCCGAACTGCCCAAGACAGCTCTTTGTCCCCACTAATAAGCAGTAGCCAGCGGGACCAGCTCAGGATCACAGTGGTCACATGATTGCCGATCCTTTCCACCCCTGGGGCATACAGACTATTTAAAGGGGACGGGGGGCTCAGTTTTGAACGGAAAAAGCATAAATATAATAATAAGTACAGAATTTAAAAGAGAAGTATGGTTTTTTTTTTTTGGTTTTTTTAAGACTGATACTTAGCTGGATGCAGCGCCGGTCCCCCCGCCGGCTCTAACACTAAAAACCGAGTGATCAAACACCGACAATCGCTCAGTTCTTACAGCTCCCTGAGCAGACAGCTGGTGACTGTCACTCATTGGAGCTCTGGGCTGTGGAGGGGGAGGGAGCAGGCAGCTCAGGCTCTCAGCAGGTCGCCAAGAGGCTGAGGTGCAGGCAAGCGGATTCCGCTTGCCTGAGCCTGGACCGGCTCTGTGGCGCTTCAGCCCGCTGTCTGCTGAGAACGGGTCACAGGATGAACTGCACTCCTGTGATCAACAAGAGAAGTACAGCCAAACGAGCTTTCCCTGTACTTCTCCTTTAAATAACAAATATAATAGCGGAAAGGAGCCACAGACCAGTTTAAGTTCTACAGAGTAAAGAGAAGAGCCCGAGAAGATTGAGGTTTAGGAAAGTTTATTTGAAAATGAACATGTACCTTTTCTCCATCTCCTGTTTCATATCAATGCCCTGTTTCTCCAAGAGTTCACGCTGTGCAAACGTCCAATCCACAGGCTCCGAGGGCGTCTCTGCTGATGGCGTCTTCTCCCTCTCTGCCCTGGCCTGCTCAGGGTGGTTGAAACGGAAAACGTGGTTCTTACCCATAATGATTCGGTTCCCTGAAAAGAATGGGAAGGAAGGAGGATTAAAGTGAACGAGGAGAACTTTTTCATGCCTGAAGTAATATGAAGTGAAAACGTTCCTACTTACCAGAACGCAGCTGTACGGGAAGGACAACCCGCTTTCCATTAACGTACGTCTCTGAATGCTCACATGGCTCCAATGTGACAACAACTAAGGGAATGAGAGGCAAGAGATAAGCTACAGATGCGGAAGAAGTATTTTCTTTGGGTCCCCAAATGGAATAAAATAGTAAATTTGTTATGGGTGAACTCAGAACATAAAATTATTTGTTCCAAAACTGAACAATATGAAGAAAAGTAGTTGTGTTAAACTGGTTGTAAAACATCACATATACCCAGTGAAGTGACTATCCTCAAGTTATACACAGAGATGAAACCGATACATAAGTTGTACCTGTTTATCTGTAGTCTTCTCTCTGTTCAAAGTGCTGAACTAAAGTGATAGTAAAGTCTCCTTTTTTTCTAAAAATAACAAACACACGTTATACTTACCTGCTTTGTTGCAGTGGTTTTGCACAGAGCAGCCCAGATCCTCCTCTTCTTGGGTCCCTCTTCGACTCTCTTGGCCCCTCCCTTCTGTTCAGTGCCCCCACAGCAAGGAGCTTCCTTTGGGGGCATACGAGCTGAGTGTTCATTCAGACACGGAGCCCCGACCCGACCAGCCCCCTTCTCTCCCCTGATTGGCTAGCTGACTTTGATTGACAGCAGCTGGAGCAAATGGCGCTGCTGCTGTGTCTCAGCAAGTCAGGAGGAGAATCTTGGACAGCCAAGGCACTCGTGCTGGACAAAGATGGGGCTCAGGTAAGTATTAAGGGGGCCTGCTACACACAGAAGGCTTTTTATCTTAATGCGTAGAATGCATTACGTTAAAAAAAACCTTCTGTCTTTACAACCCCTTTAATAAACTTGTCTGAGAGTTCAAAAAAGGGGGCGGGGAGCTGAAGTCACACTCTGTAGAACTCAGTGAGGAAAGCTCTGAGTGCTGATTGGATGGAAGAGTCACACCCCCTTTACACAGCTCACAGGAGCAGCGCTGAGGCTGCCAATCTGCTGTAGATCCCTCCCCTGTCACCATTTTTCTCTTGGTGTCAGAAAAACATGTCAGAAGTGACTCATGCTGATAGCAGAACAACAAAGCAGCAGACAGATATGACACGTAGTGCTTTTAATTGAGACAAGTACACACTATAAAAGCATATGCTTTGGTTATATTTCACCTCTGAGGTTTACAACCACTTTAACTGTGACACCCTAACCTGCCCCAGTACAGTTCAACATTTGTTTGAATCCTTTACCTTCACCATTTGGCATCCTCTCACTGCGGAATATGCAATGTTTTTCTTTAATATGGGCGCCGCTTAGCACGATATCCTGTCGCCTTTCTGCATCTGCCTGACCAACCCTGGTGAAACAAGATGGAAGAGGTTACGTCAAGCAGTAACAGTGAGGCAAAACCCGAGGTGTGCAATTACATCTTATGTTGGCTTACCTGGTGATACCATCTTTGATGTAATACAAAAGGCACTCCGACATGAGAGGATCTTCATTAAGGTTAACGAGGTGAGGAGTCTGCAAAATAGAGTGTAGTCATTAACATAAATCTTCCATAATTGGAATGAGAAACATGCCTGCTGCTGCGAACACAAATGTGGGGCCCAAATTCACAGCACAGGTTTACAACATAACACATAAAACCCCAACCCATAAGACTATGCAATCCACTCCAACCAATAAAAAACAGGACTTCCCTGGGTAAAACCTCAAGCTGAATATAGACAAAGACCTAGTTACACAATTGTAAATATATGTATAGGAAATCTTACTAGATAAAAATTTTGTGATTCAGGTTCCTGATCTCCACCGCTAGATGGAGATGACCACCACTACCATACATTACACATATGTAGGCTGCTTCTGTCCCCCGGCTCATCTAACACTGAGAACCGAGCGTTTTAACACTGCAGATCGCTCAGTTCTCACAACTCCACAAGCAGAGAGATGGTGACTGTCAGTCATTTGCTCTCTGCTCTGCACCCTCCTCAGTCACTGGAGCGCTGGGCTGTGGAGAGGATGGGAGCGGCCGGCTCAGCCTCTCAGCAGCTCACTGAGAGGCTGAGCCGGTTGCCTGTCAAGGCATGTGGGCGGATCCAGACTCCAGTGTCGCTCGAGCCTGTACCGGCTCTGTGACGTCAGCAGACAGCAGACTTCAGCCCGTTGTCTGCTAAAAACGGGTCACAGGAGTGCGAAACTAACTGCACATCTGTGGTCCACAGGAGAAGTACAGCTAAATGAGTTTTGGCTGTACTTCTCCTTTAAGTTGTTATTGGGTACATTACATTAATACTGTATTTTAAGGTAAAAGTTTTGTTTATTTGAGTTGATTCATTTTTAATATCTTTTGTAAACAATTTAATAAAGCTTCATTGTAATTTCCTTTGAAGATCAAACCAATATTATTTTGATCTGCTGTCGTAGGAACCTGAAACCGTGTGGAGCCCGTTACCCATTTGGTAATCCGGCACTGACTATGAGAAATGCGCACTGGCTTCAATTTGTTACTGTATTTAAATCTGCTAAGGCTGGGTTCACACTATTGCAAATTGGATGTGGGTTTCCCCGCATCCAATTCTCATTGCAGAAGAATGTGACCAGCTCTCTATGGAGCCGGTTCACACATCTCCGCAGCGGCTCCGGTGCGAATCGCACGGGAGTCCTGTGCGTCTGTTTGGTCCGTTTCAGGTCCAAATTCAGCACAAAATTCAGGCTGAAATCGGACCTGAAAACGGTGAATGGAGACGCACTGGACTCCTGCTGTGAGCTGCTCCTTTCCTTAGTGTGAACCCAGCCTAATACATCGAACACTCAAAGCTGCCCCCATGTTCTCCATCACCCAGAGGGGGGGGGGGGCGCTTTAATACAGGAGGTGTTACTGGCCAGATCACCAGGTGAAAACAAAGGGGAAAAAGCCTAAAAAAAAGAAATCTAATGCAGCTACCTCATCTAATTATTTATAAACTGTAATACATTAAATTTTAATACTACCTAAACAACTTTCAAGTAAAATTTACAAAAACCTAAAGCCAGAATACCATTTCTCTTTATTAAACACAAATATATGTACAGATATAACTATGATATATCACAGACCTTTGGCACAGAGGGGAGGATTGTTTCACTCACAGACAAAGATCAGAAGCCCTTCATACAATGACATCCCCTTAGACAATTCAGTTCTACTCTAACAAGACAATCTAATTCATAGCACAAACCTTTTTTGGGGAAAATACCCCATTAGAGTCAGCAAACAGATCACATGGACTGGGCGATAAGATCTGTGTGACCAGGAAGTAGAGAGCGATGATTGATCGATGAAATGAGAGCGATGATCAACAGATAAAATGAAAAGGTATGACAACAGTGAACCAATCCACACAGATCTAGAGAAGACAGCATTTCCTGTACAATGTTATATTCTGGACTGTACAAAACAGCAACGTCCAGGGTTTCAGAGCAGTCAGCTCATGCTAGGACTTGTAGTTCTGAAAACATTTGAAGGTCACCAGTTGCCTAAAACTTTGCAGCCATCAATCAGAATCGTTCCATGCCTTTCCCTGAGACCCACCCAGAACTTTCTGCTGGCTGACTACCTCAATACACAAAGGACCATCAAGAAGTACCAGTTTCGCGCCAAGAAAAAAAAAAACTAACACATACCACAGGGTCTGGCTAGCTGTTATGATTTAGTTCTATTTACAGTATCTCACAAAAGTGAGTACACCCCTCACATTTTTCTAAATATTTTATTATATCTTTTCATGTGACAACACTGAAGAAATGACACTTAACGGCTGTGTGTTGAGTTATTTTGAGGGGACAGCAAATTTACACTGTTATACAAGCTGTACACTCACTACTTTACATTGTAGCAAAGTGTCATTTCTTCAGTGTTGTCACATGAAAAGATAGAAGAAAATATTTACAAAAATGTGAGGGATGTACTCACTTTTGTGAGATACTGTATCTGGCCTGCTTTTGTCCATCCCTGAGATCTCGCTTAAAATTGACTTGTGGCCAGGCTATGTACATTCAAGCAATTACATGAACTTAAACAATAGACAGGCTTTAAAGGCTACATCAGCCTTGAAAAAAAAATAAATAAATGCACAAATTCTTGCAGGGAAAGAAAAGTGCATTTTTTTTATTTTTTAGTATTGCATAGGAGCCTGCAAAGAGTTGCACCCACAATAAATAGATCATAGGTGCAATACCAGATTCCTGTAGGCCCTTTCTCCAGGTCTCTGTCCATTCCAAGTATGGACTTTCAGTTAGACAACTGGAGGAAATGTCAACAGACTAACGCCTAGTACACACGGGTCGAATGTCGGGAGTCATTGGCCGGTTCAATAAAAACCGCCCGACATTCGGCCCGTGTGTATGTCAGCCGGTCCAACAGCTTCTGTCAGATGAGCATGCTCGAAAACCAGCGGCCGACCAGCTCCCGATAGTGTTCTGGTGGGGGGTCCATCCCCCTATAAGAACACAACAGCTCGGGGGGGGGGGGGGGGGGAATCGATGTACTATAATACAAATTTTCAAACACGTTATTTTTTTTGGAAAAATGAATTAAAAAAACACTAACGTTAGCCCAATCTTTTTTGTATAATGTGAAAGATGGTGTTACGCCGAGTAAATAGATACCCAACATGTCACACTTGAAATTTCGCATGCTCTTGGAATGGTACTAAAGTTTGGTACTCAAAAATCTCCATAGGCAACGGTTTAAATTTTTTACAGGTTACCTGTTTAGAGTGAGAGAGGAGGTCTTGGTATAGAATTATGGATTTCGCTCTAAAATTTGTGGCAGTACCTCACATGTGTGGCTTGAATGCCGTTTACATATGTGGGCGTGAAGTAATTATGCGTTCGCTTCTGCGTGCGAGTTTGCGGGGACGGGGGCGCTTTAAAAAATATATATATATTATTTTTTAATGTTTATTTTATTTTCATTTTTTTAATTTTTCACTTGCTGAACTGCCACTATGATTGTTCTTACGGTGCAGGGAATCGCCGGCTGAAGAGAATACCGGGTTGATGCCTGTAGGTGCAAGCATCAGCCCGTTATATAACCACTGAAACGGGAGGACGTCCATGTACTCCCTCCCAGCGGGAAGTGGTTAAAAGTGAGAGCTGCTAAGGGAGAGAACATGGAGTTAGCCTTTAAAAATAATCCCTTGCTCACCTATGTAGCTGCAGTCCCTGTGAAGAAATTCATCTTAATTTACATCATTGAAGTTGAGCTCTGGTTAGCTTCTCAAAAGCTCACCTTCTAACGTAAACACCTGGTCCGCATTTATATTAGAAGGCTCGATGAGCTGTTTGGAGCAGAGAAATGAGCTGAGATGTTCTTTCTGCTGTGAACTTTGAAGATCCATTGCTCTACAGTATCTGCATCTACAAAGGTTAGTGAGGTCTTGCTTTGAAAGAGAAGTTTGGTAATTAAAAAAAACAAACATACATAATTACCTAGGTGGATGCAGCATCAATCCGCCACCGCCTCTAAGACAGAGAACTGAGTGATCTGAGACCGCTGATCAATCAGTTCTCGGTCTTCACTGAGCAGAGAGCCAGTGACTGTCAGTTACCAGCTCTCTGCTCTGCCCCTCCAGTGCTCACTGGAGGGCTGGGCTGTGGAGGGGGCTGGAGTGGCTGGCTCAGGCTCTCAGGGGTGTGCTGAGAAGCTGAGCTAGCCAAGTTAGCTGCCAGTCACGGATCTGGGTGCATCCTGACATTAAAGTCGAGATCTCTCCAGAGCCGGGACCGACTGAGTGATGTCAGCCAACCGCAGACTTTAACCTACTGACGGCTGAAAACGAGTCACAGGAGAGCAGAACCAAGTGCACAGCTGCGATCCCCAGGATAAGCATAGCCAAATAAATGTTGGCCCTATTTCGCCTTTAAAGCCTGTTTACTGCTTGCTAAGAATATGTACAGTAAATACTTAAATGCTCCTAGACTGGTTCACTTTATTGCGCATCAAGCATAAAGGAATGCCAGGATTTCAACACATGCAATTCTGAATATTGTCCATGGGTGCTCCACAAAGTAACCCAAGCTTGTCCAGCTGTTACAGAACCACAAGTCCCAGCATGTCATGACACCTTCTAATCTAGAATGATAAACTTCCCTACTAGACAAAACATGGGAACATACAGGAGTCTAAAAGGAGCACTAACAAAATGCCAATTAACAATAAATTCAACTACATTTAAGGTGATATCTAAAAACATTTCCATAATTACAGGAGTGGTCTCCCCAAAAAAAAAGTGGTGCAGGTAGATGCTGAAGGACTGAATCCCCACTGGCATTTTCTATCTATAAGTTATTCCTGTGGTGAGATCTCTAGAACTGAACTCCCAAATTCAGAGCGCAGTGAGCATGCACCAGTGATCACCTACTCGCTGATACACATCTGAACATCTCCTAAAAAGTGCATGTTATTCTTGCCAACGCACGCGCCATCCAATTTGGTGCGGATCACTTTTTAAAATGGGTCAGGCACTTGTTTTATAAGTTTCTCATGTGTAGGGCAGAGGAAACAAAAGAGGGGAAGACCCATGAAGTTCAGATTGAGAAAAAAGCATAGAGCAGACGGCAGTCTTCACCTAATAATGAAAATTCCTTTAACGATTAAACACAGAATACAAAAACACATGAAGATAATGGGCAGAACAAAGTAGCCACAGGTGTGCACACCCACAAGACAAAAAGGTCACACAGATTTTTCATATATTGCCTCAAGTGTCATAACAATTTGAGACACATGATAGAGGCTCAATTGGCAGGATCAAGGGAACGAGAATTACTAAAACTTCCTTCAATCGTTTCAGCAAGTAATTAGATTATGCAGACACCCTGCAGACTTCATTAGCTCAGAGCCCGATATCCTTCAAATAATTAAAACTGATACAGTAATCAATAATGACATAAATCACAACAACAAGCTTTAACAATTAAACCAAGACATGCATGCATGGGATCAAGGAGGAGAGCAGAGGTAGGCATCATGCGGTGAAGTTGGCCAGATAGCGGCTTAAGCAGACACAATGCAAACCTCCATTAGCTCATTTTCCAAGATCTACCAAGCTGACAAATGGGTTAGTGTTGTGAAAAGTCCACTTGAAATAAAGCCCCCTATGGTATATATAGAGAGACCAGAAGAAAAGTCCCAGGTTGCAATAGAGGTGGTATATGTTGCGATTATATGCTGGCCAGCGGGTCAAAGATCATGAAGTAATTAGTATTCAACCATCTATTCCATATATGCTGATCAATGGCTCTTTATATGGCAGTGCTCCAAACTTAAAATAATGTGAATGACTCACAGTGAGTTGATCCCGGAGAGGTCGGTCCTATTAGAAGATCGAATTATATAGCGTCCAGAGATAGAAGAGACATCTACCAGATTGGTTGATGTAATGGCTCTGCGAGCTGGAGAGATCCTCAGTATGGCTGTAATGGATCGCGCTATGCATGTGTTTTGTGAAGGCTTCTCCTAATGCTGTGGGAGCCTTGGAAGGTGCGAGGCTACCATCGGAATGTCTGTAATTCGCGGCTTCGTCATAGCTTCCTTAGAACCGCCGCTGGCTTAGTGAGCCTCGAGGAGTGCGAGGCTACCTTCAGAATGTCCAAAGCACGCGGCTTTGTCTTAGCTTCCCGGTGACCGCCACTGGCTTAGTGAGCCTTGAGGAGTGCGAGGCTACCTTCAGAATGTCCGTAGCACGCGGCTTCGTCTTAGCTTCCTGGTGACCACCACTGGCTTAGTGAGCCTCGAGGAGTGCGAGGCTACCTTCAGAATGTCCAAATCACGCGGCTTCGTCTTAGCTTCCTGGTGACCGCCACTGGCTTAGTGAGCCTCGAGGAGTGCGAGGCTACCTTCAGAATGTCCGTAGCACGCAGCTTCGTCTTAGCTTCCTGGTGACCGCCACTGGCTTAGTGAGCCTCGAGGAGTGCGAGGCTACCTTCAGAATATCCATAGTACGCGGCTTAGTCTTAGCTTCCTGGTGACCACCGCTGGCTTAGGGAGCCTCAAGGAGTGCGAGGCTACCTTCAGAATGTCTGCAAAATGTGAATTCAGCTCAGGTTCCCACCAAGTCTGGGGGGGGTCTGTGGCATAAGCGCAGGTTGCTTTCAAAGCACAGGTGGAACTTCTCAGAGCAACAGGCTTATGATAAGTGCTGAGTTCCGTTTGGGAGATCCTTCAGTGGTCCTCACTTTCCCAAGGAAATAAAAAGGGGCATGAAGGTACTAAAAAAGGTGCATGGCAGATGTCTGGGGGTGTCCTGTGGCTACCACACCGACGCGTTTCGGTCACAGGGATTGTAAACTTCTTCAGGGTAGCGGTTTCCCCATATTTTGTGGTAATTTATATCCTTTTAAAATATTTCGAAGAGAAAGTGGAATGTGGGGGGGGGGGGGGGGGGGTTAGTCCTTGGGTTGATTGTGTTAACCCTTACGCTGGCTGGTTGATGGCAGTATAAAGAGTAATGGTTTATTATTGCATGCGCACATCCTGTATCAATCTAGTTAGGGTATTGCTACATAACAAGTCAGACACAAAATTAGATTTCATTTTTTCAACAATTTTCATCAAGGAATTCAACACTGTTAGTAATGTTTATGGATTTATAATCCAGTTGGCCATAGGTACACACATGTTCACATGTATGGAGAGTACACATATGTATTAGAGAGTATAATATACTCAATCATAGTAACTTAAAAGAGTCAAGTCAACTGGTCAGTAGGGTCAGGGATTCACAAAAAATTGTAAATTTAGTTAGTTATTTAACCTTTTCAGGGCCATTGTCCCCAGGCGGAAGATCCATTCTTTTGCCTGGAGACAATGGCCCCGAAATCTAGCTCTTGACTGTACTAGGACAGTGTCAAAATCCCCTCTCCTACTTGATAATTTCAAGACATAGAACCCTTTAACACGTAGGCCATTGGTTTAACCCCCATGATGATCGAGGAAATGTTTGGCAATTGGCTTTTCGTCATGTTTTCCTCTGATACTTGATAAATGTTTGCCAATTTGTACCTTCAATGGCCGTTTTGTCTTGCCTATGTATAGCTTATGGCACGGGCATTCCAGCATGTATAGAACTTTTTCAGTGTTGCAATTTATGAATTGCCCAATTTCATATACTTTATGTCTATCAGCATCAGTGAAATTATTTGTTCTTTCTACCAAGCTACAAATGCTGCATTTACCACATGAATACATTCCCTTAAGGGCTGGAAGGTCTGTGAGCCAGCACCATGGGGTAGTTTTTATGCATTCTGAGTTTATGAGTTCATCTGCCAAATTTCTAGCTCGGCTAGGTGGCTTGGCCACCATAAGGGGTCTGGGGCCTACAATGTTGAATAGTACTCGTGATCGAGTCTGCAGATGCCAATGTTTAGTGAGCACATTTCTGACAGCCTCCCATTGTAGTCCATACGGGGTAATATTCCTGACTTGATCGGTCTGTTTATTTTGAGGGTCATCTTTAATTGTCTTCAGCTAAAGTAGGTCAATTTGTGATCTCTTCGATGCCTTGCGCTTTGATCGTCTTAACGTCCTATGGGAATATTTTCTTTCCCTAAAGCATTTGTAAAGTTGTGTCGCTTCGGTTCTATAATCTAGCTCTTGACTGCAATTTCTGCACAATCGTAAGAATTGCCCAGTCAGGATGCCATTGATTAGGGATTTTCTGGTGGTGGCTGGTTGCTTCAAGGAGCGTATTTGCTGCCGTTTTCTTTCTGTAAGTGCTCGGTGATGAGTGTCCCTTGCTTCACTATTATAAAGAGGTCAATAAAAGAAATTTGTTGAGGGTCCCAATTGAAGGTGACCCTTCTATTCCTGGTGTTTTGATTTAATTCCTTAATGAAGGTCTCCAGACTCTCTGGGGTACCCCGCCAAATCAACAGCACATCATCGATATATCTTAGCCAAAGCAATGCATGGCCAAGATATAGTTCAGAGCAATACACTATTTCCTCTTCCCACCATCCCAAATGTAAGCAGGCATATGCTGGCGCCCATCGACGTAACGCGGATTTGTTTGTAGTTTGTCTCTGCAAGTTGAAATAAATTATTGGATAGAGCAAAGTGAAGTAGCTCAAGGAGAAACTCATTTTGTGCCCCCATCATAGAGTAATGCTGATCTAGAAAATGTGCTGTGGCAGCAAAACCCCATAGATGGGGAATTGATGTATATAGCAAGAATTGCATCATATAGTATGCGTAGATTGACGATATGCATTAATACATGTCTAGTATCTTGCACAAATGAAGGTAGTTTAGTGACCATTTCTTTTAATTGTGCATCCAGGTATTGTCCCGTTTTTTCGAATGGTCCTTTTATGGCCGGAATTATCGGTCTTCCCGGTGGATCCTGCGATGACTTATGGATTTTCATGTGTAGGCCAGCCTATTGAAATTAATAGGGCTGCCCTAAATTAGATGGGTGGGAACGTGTAAAAAAAGAGTGTGCGCTCCTGCAAGGTGTGAACGGAGCCTCAACACAGGAGTTAAAACTGGGAGCAATAAAAGTGCCTGGCAATTTTTTTTAATGATGAAAAATTTTGCAACATAATTATTGAAACTTTTCTTCATGTACAGTATGGCCAGCTTAGTATTTTAGCTTTAGGTAAATTCTGGCAAGTAGAATCGCTCATACAGATTGAACAAATGGTTCCCAGTACAAGTTGCATGACACTACTGTGAAACACAGTTATGATTCATTTTTAACCACTTAAAGACCAGCCTCGTTTTGGATTTTAGGTGTTTACAAGTTTAAAACAGGTTTTTTTGCTAGAAAATTACTTAGAACCCCCAAACATTATATATTGTTTTTTTTCTAACATCCTAGAGAATACAATAGCGGTCATTGCAATACTTTTTTTTGCACCGTATTTGCGCAGCGGTCTTCTAAGCGCACTTTTTTTGGAAAAAATTCACTTTTTTGAAAAAAAAAATAAGACAACAGTAAAGTTAGCCCAATTTTTTTTTATATTGTGAAATATAATGTTACGCCAAGTAAATTGATACCCAACATGTCACGCTTCAAAATTGCGCCCGCTCGTGGAATAGCGTCAAACTTTTACCCTTAAAAATCTCCATAGGCGACGTTTAAAAAATTCTACAGATTGCATGTTTTGCGTTACAGAGGAGGTCTAGGGCTAGAATTATTGCTCTCACTCTACCGGTCGCGGCGATACCTCACATGTGTGGTTTGACCACCGTTTTCATATGCGGGCGCTACTCACGTATGCGTTTGCTTCTGCGTGCGAGCTCGTCGGGACAGGGCGCTTTAAAAAAATTTTTTTTTTGTTTTTATTATTTATTTTATTTTATTTTATTTATTTTTTCACTGTTTTTAAAAAAAAAAAAATTTGGATCACTTTTATTTCTATTACAAGGAATGTAAACATCCCTTGTAATAGAAAAAAGCATGACAGGTCCTCTTAAATATGAGATCTGGGGTCAAAAAGTCCTCAGATCTCATATTTAGACTAAAATGCAAAAAAAAAAAAAAAAAAAAAAAAAAGTTGTTTGAAAAATTACATTTAAAAAATTTGTGCCTTTAAGACAGTGGGCGGAGCCGTCGTAATGACGTCGCTCCGGCCGTCACATGGTATAGAGACGGGTGGGGGCCATCTTGGCCTCACTCGTCTCAGTACCTCAGCGGTGACAGGTCCCGATCTCCTCCGCCGTTACCGACGGTTCCGGTAAGCGGCGGAGGGTGCGGGAGAGCGGCGGGAGGGGGGGTGGCACCTCTCCCGCCGCCGATAACGGTGATCTCGCGGCGAACCCGCCGCTGAGACCACCATTATCGTTTACAGAATCGCTCACTGTAAAGATGGATATCTCGGTTGTGGCAGCAGCTGCTGCCGTTACCGAGATATCCATCTTCAAAAAAATGACGTATATATACAGTGAGCGGGGCTGAAGTGGTTAATACTTGCTACTGGTGTAGCTTAAAGAGGAGTCCCAGTCTGGGAAAAAAAAAAAATTAAAAGTCAGAAGCTACAAATACTGTAGCTGCTGACTTTTACTATATGAACACTTGCCTGTCCAGAGAGCCCGCGATGTTGGCACCCCAGCCGATTTTCCTGGTAAAGGAAACTGACAGTGAAGCCTTTCGGCCTCACAGTGGGTTTCCCTACTGTGCATGCTCCGAGCGCACTGCGTTTTCTAATTGGCCCGATGGCGGGGGAAGGAGGAGGGCCAAACTTCTGAGGGACGGCGCCGCGTTCTGGAAGTGGGGAAGGGTGCTTGTCAAAAACCCGTCCCCCCCCCCCCACCCTGATAGGTGCCAAAATGTGGCACCTGAGGTGGGAAGGAAGCAGATCAGTGGAAGTTCCACTTTTGGATGGAACTCCGCTTTTGTTGAGAAAAAAAACCTTTACCTCTGGGTGATCTATGTATACAAGGATTTTAACAAACTTTGTTGCAGATTCCTACCTTTTGTTATTCTGAAGAAATAGCTGTTTGTTTCTCTGTGTCCATGTGCAAAGTGAATCTAATGGGAGCGATTTTATAATTATCAATCAGCTGCTGCAAATGCAGGGTTCTGAGGAAAGTGGCAGGGTCTGACTTGTATCTTAGTGCAGACTTCTGGGAATATCAGTCAGCCAATCACAAAAGCAGGAATTTACATTTTCAGGGGGCTATCTATATACCGTCTGTGTACAGAACGCTTCCAGGTAGCCATACTAAATTTTACAGAAAACGACGACTCTGCAGACTGAAAAGGCAAGGTCATTTTTAAGAACATTCATAATTGTATATGCTATATTATTTTTCTTTCTATTTTTTTCCCCCACAAAAGTGGCGTTACCCTTTAAAGAGATCTATTTGCTCCATATGCATAGGGATCAATTGCTACTCAACTAATCTCTAAATATTTTAGCAGCATGCCTGAGCTACAAAAATCTCCTTTGTGGTGCAGCCCATAAGAAGCCAATGAGTAATTCACCTTCTTCAGCATCCACTTACCCGATCTGTGGGGACTTTGCAGTATAGATTTGGGGTTTCTAATCTACACTCCGTATTGATGGGTGTATGCTACAGGTCACTACTATCACAATGAAAACACAGTAATTCATGAGCCACAACCATCTCCTGGTTAATTACAAATACTTTGAAAAACAGCTCAGCTCGATTAGTGCTGAAAAATCTCAGCACTTTATTAATATCTCTGTCCCTAATGTTTACTAATTAACCATTTATCAGCTAGATGGAGGAAAAAAAAAAAGATGTCCAAAAGGCATTAGCATTTATCGCTGGCTCATGAATTGAGTTGATGGACAGACCTGATCTGTGGACAGAGAGTCAAAATATTCATCAAAGATCATGGAGGAGATCTGGAGGAGAGGTGAGCGTTGACAGAGAAATATACGAAAAGAAAGACAGGACATTAGAGGAAATCTATAGCGAACCAGGGAGGAGAGATTGCTGTGTGGATTGGGAAATGGAGAAGGAGGAAAGGTCACTTCAAGATGTGATAAATGATGCAGTGGACACATTTTCTGATGGTAACATAAGACATCACACAGAAAGTGTTTAAAGAATATGAAAGCACTTTCGTGGTAAAAAAAATAAAATATATGTTATTTTGTTTTAATGTAAGAAATGAATTCTATTTAGCAAGTCTTCAATGTAGTGTCTAAAAACATGTATAAGCGGTCTTACACTAAAGATGCAGTGTATTCTGGTGTTGGATGAAAAAAAGCATCCCCAACCTACCTCTAGATTTTCAAACAATCCACCCCCACCTCCCGGTCGGGTCACTGACGGCACAGAAGCCCCCCGTCTGTCATTTAGTTAGGGCCCCACACTTACCCTATCTCGCCGGCAGCATCTCGCCGGGCTGCGGGCGGCTGCTCTCTCGGTTCCCTTGTGTCTGCTCCCTCCTCCTCCAGACAGCCAACCTGATCGGATCTCCTTTCGGGCCAATCAGGTGATGGGTCATGACCATGGTCATGATATTAATTCGCTATTGTTCCACAACTGGGTGGGCTTCGGGCGCAGCCCACCCTTTTTTGAAGCCTATTAGAGCCTCTAGCTCTAATCACGTGCTTCAAAACCCCCCTTATTGGAATCCATGCATCCAGCGCCCTGCATGTAGATCAGGTGGCCGGACGCATGGATGGAGGGCAGCCCCTGTGCACCCCTAATAGACGGGCCGCCACTGCTAGAATGCCTTTTTTAAAATAATATTGCAGCTAAGGACCCTTTCACATGGGCGATACGATCAGGTCCGCCTGTCAGTATTTCAGGTGGACCTGATCGGAAGGTCCATGCATTTGTATGGACACAAGTCCGTTTACACCTGCTACCTCCAGCTCCGATCCCGTACGCTAAAAACAAAAGGGGATCTTTCCTCTTCCGTTTAGGCAGATTGGATCAGAGGGTAGTCGGGTGTAAATGGAAAGTTGAAATTGTTTATTCCTGGTTTGCAGAAACTTAGCAGAAACACCTATGTTTCATCCGCCCGCTCTGCTCCGATCGGCAGGGGATAGGTGTGCTGATCTCCTGCTGACCACCCTATGTAAAAGGGGTCCTAGAGTCACATTACCATACCAGGTAAAGGTAGGACACCTTAACATTAAACATGAAATGACAGGTGCAGTAAAGAAAAAAGGTGGGGTGTTGCTATCGCCATCTTTTTTTGTTTGAATTAAAAAGGCTAATGTGTTTTTTTAATGTGCAATAATTCCTGAAAGAGAACCTGTTAGATTAAAAAAAACACAAAAAACACAAAAAACATGAACTAAAAGTTTCTGAAGATGAAATAAAGTTTGAATTCTTGGTATGCACCTAAAGGCAAAGATATGTTATGATCCATAGCCTCCAATCAGGTAACAGTTTGTAGTAGCCTTCTGCAGTCAGAAAGATAAAATGTAATTCGATTCGACTACTGCTTAATAAAGCTCTTCAACTTGTATCCACTGAGTTGGTACCAAAGCATTAAACCTCCAGTAATCTAGGCTTCGATAAACATATGTCTAAACTGCAAGTCCCTTCAAGTCAAAGTGGATGACGGTTTACTAATGAAGCAATCGGCCATGGACTCTTTATTTCAACATTCTGCATCACCTACTTGACTCAAGTTTTTTCCATAATGAACCGGGAACCTTACCTTTTTCGGAGAGAAGACACCCAATGTTCCTCCATCCTCTCGTATGGCCACACCCATCTCCGCCAGTAATGCTTCCCTGAAATAATAAAAAAAAAAAAAACCCATCAAAGTATGTGGAAGCTGCAATGCTTCCTGCAATACCTGCCCTTAATGTATTCATTACTACATATGCTCCAACATGGAGACTCTCTTAGACTAAAGTTAGGATCACACTACACAGAGAAGCCATGATGAGGCACTGCAGCTTCCACATATATTTGCCAATGTTGTGCAACTAAAACCTTTTTTTAATGCAAAGTTCTAGACCGTGTAATTTTTTTTTGCTGTTTAGCTGGTAAGTGTCCAGGGAAATACACTTTATTTTGTTTGCAGTGTGCAAATCTCTCAAATGTGCACCCCAAAAATTGAGTTGGAGAGCCAATGGGAACGCGTTTCGGAAGGCTGATGAAGGAAGCATGGCTTGCTTCCAAAATGCGTTCCCATTGGCTCTCACGGCAGACGGACTGACAGCTCCTCTCTACACTCCCGCTGGAGATACAAACTTTGGACGGATATCTGAACACCGGACAGACCATCCCAGCTATACAGGGCAGCTCGATGCCGGCTCCCTCGGACAGATCTCAGGCTGATCTCACTCCCTCTATACAGCTTGCCTTCTTCCTATAAATCATAGCTCCCGTTTCACATTTGGACTTCCCATCCACTGCGAACTGTCATCACCCCCCACCACACCCGCATGTTAGCGACATTGCTGTTTATATAGTTTTTTTCATCCTTTAATAAATTGTGCTACACGATGCCCGCTTGGCGCTTTTTTTCCCTTCCATCTTGCATTTCAGATTGTGGATTCCCAGCCCACTTCTAAGGCAACCTTGCAAGCATCCATGGCATTAGCTTTTTATTATCGATATTTATTCCTATACCTCCGGGAATAACACTTTGTTGTTTTTTTTGTGATGTCTAGCGGGTAAGCGTGGTGGGAAATAAATTGTACTTTTTTTTGCTTTGTGCAAAAGCCTTCCATGTGCACCTTGCACCTAAAGTTAATTATAAAATTGGGGTGGTTGCCATTCCTTCCAGGTCCCGTGACTCACTCCCCTTCCTCACATAAGGTAGTGCTGATGCTCGGTGCTGAGCCGCTCAGACACTCAGCATTAAACACAAGGGGACAAGAAGAAAGTCCTAAACCCTGTGTAAGCTCCAATTTCCAACCTTTGCTCTCACCCAGGGATAGCGCCCTTCACTTCCAGCAGCTGAACAGAGTAGCAGAGGGAACAGAATGAAACTGCAGCTAGGGAGAGGTAAGTAAATCGGGGAGATTGCTGCACCAACACCACTTATGTTAGCATGGAGATCTCTTTTTTTTCTTTTTCGTTCAGCCCGCTGGGTTAAACGAAAATAAAAACATCTAGTGTGTACCCAGCTTTAGCATAACAATTTCCAAAGCTAAAGAAGCCAACAATTGACCAGTAATACAAACAGAGACATCATCATGATAAGTAAGGGGATTCTGCTGCTAAACTCTCTGAAATCAATGTAGTAGCAGAGGATCATCTCTGAGCTGAATAAAGAATATCACACTTTACATTGTTCAAAGCTGTTTTGCATTCTGTTATATACGTAGGGGCCATATCTCGGGTCTTAGCTATGCTGATATCAGCATGCTTTGTGGTGGTGGGGGTAAAAAAGCTCTCTGAGCATGCAGATATGGCACGAATTTTCATAAAAAAGATGAATGCATCGACGCCCCCATTGACAGTCTGTGTAAAGAATTTCTACTGGCAATGTCACTTTAATAAGGCAGTGGTCACGCTAATAAAACTAAAGATGATGTGCAAAGTGCACCAGCCCACAGCAACCAATGACACTTTCAATGTCACATCAGATAAGGATGATTTTTGGTTGGTTCTTCAGAGCTGTTGCACAAGGCCCATGGCTCTTGGCCCTAATTAAGCAGCAGTAAGTGATTTGTTATTTCGTACCTTTCCATGCGGATAGCTTCTGTTTTTCGAAGTTTTTCCTCCCAGGTTTCGTTGAGTTCGGCGATAATTTTCTCTGATTCCTGAAAGTTAAAAAAAATGAATGGGGGAAAATTTCAGCAAGGAATTTGTTTTGCACAAGCCATCAAATTGAACCAAGCTGTCAGAATGCACCTGTGTCATCGATGGGGAACAGGGAGTACAGTGACTTAGCACTATTGAATGGCAAAACTCAACAGAAGAATTCTGATCTCGATGTAAACAGCAAGAAAGATGTATTACTACATGAAACCTTACTATGTAGAAACTTTTTAAACAGTGCAAAAGGTTAGCACTTAAGAGCATTACCAAGAAAGTTTTGCTCATTCTGGGCGGAGTGGGGCAAGAAATGGACTCTTGTTATAAGTCCATTTCCTACCCCCACAACGAAGATGAGGCTTTTTCATCCAGGTTACTTCTATCAACTGTACCCTGGAGTTTACTCAGGGAGCTCCTCACAAATTTACTTGCCAGGAATAATTACCCTGGTTGATTATTAGAGATCCATTGATTTCTCACTAAGTTTGGCCTGGTTCCTTTTTTCTCTTCTACCACTAGGTGACCGGGTACTTGGTGGTACTGGATGTGAGAAGGGCAATGCAAGGTCAGATTATGGATATATGGAGCATCTCAGCCAATGGGCAGGGGTTTTTTTGAATCCCCTGTCCTGCTGGGAGAAACTATATATTTCGGTGGAGTCAGGTGATCAGTGTTCTGTGCCATCTGGATGGCTGTCTGGGTGGACGTGTGTTGTATTCCCCGGGCTGATACGCCGGAGATTGGGCCTATCCCGGGCACATCTGGCTGCTAGGCTATCTGAGGGCCTATCCAGAAGCAAGAGAGCATAGCAGGGTTGGGACTGCGGCTTGCAGCCTAACCAAAAGTGACGGTTCTGCCGGCCGGAGAACCTGCCGTGGTTGGAGGTAGAGGGGAAGCTGTCGCCAGTAAGGGACTATCCCGCTTAATTACCAGGGACCACAGTGAGTAACTGAAGTACCGGAGCAGCATTCTCACCAACCGTGGACAGAAAATTGGGACACTTCAGTGGGTATCAAGCCAGGGACCCACTGAAGGCGGAGGTTATGCTTGCAGAGCAGCCTTGTGTGTCAAGCCAGGGACCGAGCAGGCCAGTGGGGTGAAGCTTGAGAGGTATGTTGAGTGTCAAGCTAGGGATCCAGCAGAGAAGCGGGGGCAACGCTTGAGGAAGATTCCACCAAGCAGATTGGAGGAGCTCAAGGGATTCAGTGGCAGTGAATCAGTGGGTCTAGTGAGAGACTGGGAACTCAGTGGGCTGAGAACTACAAGGAACGGTTGTAGTGAAAGTGAAAGAACTGTTACGTTTTGTGGTAGGAACAGTTAAAGACTGTTGCCATAGGAGACAGCATTCCTACACATGCAGATGTGGCGTCTTGCTGGATGCCTTTTCCTGCATGGCTGTCCTCCTATTGAACTCTCAGAGTCTGCCAATTAATCTTGCAACTACCTAAAGGTGTCCTGGCCCTAACCCTCTCTCCCCCAAAAAGTTTGTTAAGAAAAATAAACTTTCTTTTGCATTCAAGTAGTGTCTGGCGCCCAATAACTAACTACTCTGCACCCACCATGCCTCAAAACCCACCACATACAGAAGGATGTCAGCTATCTCTGGCCCTGGAGGTTCTCACTGGATCAAAGGAGCCTGGGACCTTGCTACAAATACATGCAGGAGAACTGCCTTTACTGACAAAATCATTGGAAAGCTCTTTAACCAGTCCTGTGATGTGACACAGACACGTCTGCCAGACCTCACTTTTTCTCCTCCAGCCCGCCCTCCTCTGTGGCCCTACCCTCCTGTAAGCCGGAAGGGAAAAAGGCAGTACTATGCAAAGCAGAAGAGTCTGATTGGCTCCTTGTTCTGCCTCTCCCTCTTTCAGTCTAAGTACTGGTGGGCAGGTGATGGAAGGAGACTGATATCAAGACAGTATATATAGTGGATTCATGTAAAAATGCAGTAAATGATTTTAAAGCTGAACTAAACGCAATTTTAAATTTGCCAACAAGCGGGCTCTTTATTGCAGAAAAAAACGCAACAACTCTTCTGCAATAAAATACCTACCTGCTCCCAATCTTCTACAGAATGTAAAAGGAGTTGCGCATGAGCAATTCCGCTTACATTTCCAGCACATTTCCAGTGTGCCAGGATGAATTACTCCAACATATGCGCAGGAGTGATGTCATCCCGCATCAGACAATCAAAGAAGCTGATGACTGGAACCCAGAAGACGCAAGGTAAAAGACGCTGGTGCCAACAAGGGACCTTGCAGGCATCGGAGCATAGGAGAAGAGTTAAGTATTGCTGCCTTTAGTTATGCTTTAACCACTTCCAGCACAGGCCTATTCTGGCACTCCTCTCCTACATGTAAAAATCATAATTTTTTTGCTAGAAAATTACTCAGAACCTCCAAACACTATATAATATAAATATATATATATATATATATATATATATATATATATATATATATATATATATATATATATATATATATATATATATATATATATATAATTGTTCGGGGGTTCTGAGTAAATTTCTAGCAAAAAAATTATGATTTTTACAATATTTACATACATTTAGCAGGGAATAAAATGGTGGTCATTGCAATTTTTTTTGTCACATGGTATTTGCGCAGCAATTTTTTTCAAACGCAAAAGCTTCAGTACTTAAAAATCTTCATAGGCGACGCTTTGTAAAAGCAATCAGGCAGCTAAACAGCCATTATGATTGGTTTTATATGAGGGGATCACCAGCTGAAAAAAACGATATATGAATGGCATCATTCAGATATCTCCACATCAACCTAAGGACGTCATGTGACGTCCACCTAAGGTTAAGTGGTTAATAAATACATACAGTGCATCTGAAAAGTATTCACAGCGCTTCACTTTTTCCACATTTTGTTATTTTACAGCCTTATTCCAAAATTGAATAAATTCATTCTTTTCATTAAAATTCTACAAACAATACCCCATAATGAGAACATGAAAGAAGTTTTGAAATCATTGCAAATTTTTTAAAAATAAAAAACGAAAAAATCCCATGTACATAAGTATTCACAGCCTTTGCGCAATACTTTTTAGAAGCACCTTTGGCAAACATTCCAGCCTTAAGTCTTTTTCTAGTATGATGCTACAAGCTTGGCACACCTATTTTTGGGCAGTTTCTCTCCTTCTTTGCAGGACCTCTCAAGCTCCATCAGATTGCATGGGGAACGTCGGTGCACAGCCTTATTCAGATCTCTCCAGAGATGTTCAATCGGGTTCAAGTCTGGGCTCTGGCTGGGCCACTCAAGGATATTCACAGAGTTGTCTCGTAGCCACTCCTTTGTTATCTTTGCTGTGTACTTAGGGTCGTTGTCCTGTTGGAAGATGAACCTTCACCCCAGTCTGAGGTCCAGAGCGCTCTGGAGCAGGTTTTCATCAATGATGTCTCTGTACATTGCTGAATTCAGACTAGTCTCGCAGTTCCTGCCACTGAAAAACATCCCCACAGCATGATGCTGCCACCACTATGCTTCACTGAAGGGATGGTATTTGACAGGTGATGAGCGGTGCCTGGTTTCCTCCAGACATGACGCTTGCCATTCAGGCCAAAGAGTTCAATCTTTGCTTGATCAGACCAGAGAATTTTGTTTCTCATGGTCTGAGAGTCCTTCAGGTGCCTTTTGGCAAACTCCAGACGGGTTGTCATGTGCCTTTTACGGAGGAGTGGCTTCCGTCTGGCCACTCTACCATACAGAGTAGATTGGTGGAGTGCTGCAGAGATGGTTCTGTTTCTGGAAGGTTTGCCGCTCTCCACAGAAAAACACTGGAGCTCTGTCAGAATGACCATCGGTTCTTGGTCACCTCCCTAACTAAGGCCCTTCTCCCCGAACGCTCAGTTTGGCCGGGCCCGCTCTAGGAGGAATCTTGGTGGTTCCAAACTTCTTCCATTTACGGATGATGGAGACCACTGTGCTCATTGGGACCTTCAATGCTGCAGAATTTTTACTGTACCCTTTCCCAGATCTGTGCCTCAATACAAATCTGTTTTGGAGATCTACAGACAATTCCTTGGACTTCATGGCTTGTTTTTTGCTTTGATATGCACTGTTAACTGTGGGATCTTATATAGGTTGTAGAAAAATCTCAAGGATGATCAGTGGAAACAGGATGCACCTGAGCTCAATTTTGAGTGTCATAGCAAAGGCTGTGAATACCTATAGTGGACCGTAAGGTAATTTTTTCAACTTTCCATCTACTAAATCTTCTGCCCTTGTTGTTTTAACTTTGGATAGTAAAACAGTTTTTTTCTGTCAGTAAATACCTTATACAGCCCACTTCCTGTTTCTTGTCTGGTAAAATGCCTAGGCTTATGACATCATGCACAGCTCTCTCTCTCACTCTTGTGAGAGTTTACCAGAAAGAGGGGGGGGGTGAGTCATAAGAGGGCCAATGAAAGCTGCAGGGCTGCAGAGCTGGAGGTGTGCCTCGGCGTTTGTGTAAATCCAGGAAGTGAACAGGCAGCAGCTTCAGCTGCCCACAGTTAAAATGGCTACAGCCAGACTCAGTGGAGGGAGATTTCTGCAGCATATTTGGCAAGTACAGAATCACAGTATATATAAAATAATATTCAAAGTGGTTGGAGGGAAGCTTCAAAATGAGAAAGATGTTTTTATTACAAATTATGTGAGCAGACTGCAGTTCCTCTTGAAATATATGGTATTTTTTCGTTTTTTATTTTTAATAATTTTGCAAACATTTCAAACAACCTTTTTTCACGTTTTCATTATGGGCTATTGTTTGTAGAATTCGTGGAAAATAATAAATTTAATCTATTTTGAAACGACGCTGTAACATAACAAAATGTGGAAAAAGTGAAGCGCTGTGAACTCTTTCCGGATGCACTGTAAATAAAAAAAGTTCATAAAGGTTACCGATGTATTATTAATTTGGAGGATTGCAGTCTTGATTAGTGGTACTTTATGTCAATGTTATATAGTATATATTTTAAATGCTTCCATTGATGTATAGTACCTATAATAGATATGACTTTCGTATGTAACATTTCAGCCTCAGAAACGCGTTGTCTTTTTAAAAGTCTGTCGTTGGATCTGGACTTAAATATTACAGTGCAGCGCTTCAATTCCACTCACTCAGAAATTAATAAATGCCATTTTTTATTAGATTTGCCTGAGACTATGAGGTTGCAGTAAACAAACATTAGAGAAACTATAAATCTCCCACAAGGTGAAATTTGTCTTCATTTTTCTGCAAGTTCATTACTGGCTTTCTATGGAAATTAGCTTGTTTTTGGGTGTTCTGGCTCTTTAATCCTGATGCTGAAGTTCCTGTTTATGTCAGGCAGTGCGGTGGCGTGATTGCAGCGCTGTGGAAACGGTCACAAGAATAGGCCTATTCTTTCCCTCTGCATACAAATGTAATGTGCTGCAGCCTGAGCCTCTTATAGGCCGCATACAATAGCATGACTGTCCAGACATAAAGACTGCGCACTGTCTGCATTGTACCAAGGCTGGGTGGGGGAGATGGGAGGGCAAGGACGGGGGTCACAGTCAGCACCCTCTTCTAAAATCTTCTACTTAAAGGGCTGTTTCTACTTAACAGCTAAATAGGCAGTTGAAGCTTATGTAAAGGAACTGTTTTATAGTGAACTCCACTGTCTGAATTTCTATGACCCCCAAAGACCCTGCTGTGATAGAAGGTTTCTCCTGAGTGTGATCAAGGTGGGTATAAACAGGGAAAAGAAGATCTAAAAAAAAGAAGCGGTGGTAAGCCCTTAAGTTTTAAGTGTAAAAGGAGGGTGGGGAGGTAGATACTGCACTATGTTCTTCCTCTGAACACCAACCTGTTAGGATAAAAATATGGAAGGCCAACAGAGTCCATAGGTCAACTAAAGTCTAAAGCAGTGGTTGTCAACTTATAGGCTAAAGAGGACCTCAAATGTGGACCCTTCAATCACTAAAGGGCCGCACATTATGTTCAATATATGTAATGCTTGAGAGGACTATCAGAGACTACAGACCTAATGGGGGAAATGAGGGTCAGAGTGAGGACAGGATACATTGTCGGCTGGGGATATGCCGCAGAAGATAATATGAAACTGGGAAGATGTTACATGAGGCTGGTAGAGATCAATGCTATTACCCTAATCAATGTTCCTACTACAGACTGCTGAAGTCTGAGGGCCTCAGGTTGGGCACCAGGGATCTAAAGGCTCATTCACGTGGGATTAACTATCCATAGACCCGTCTTTACCCGCATGGGATGCACAGCTGTTCCATGAACTTTCCTCCACTCTACTAGATAATTCAAAGTATTTTTGGTGCTACAGCTGCAGTCACATAACTTGCCTGTAATGAAGTATGTTCCACTTCCTTCAATCTGATGCTTCCTGTAATAAACTTCTCTCCAGTGTTGCTCGGTCCTCTTCACAGCACTGAACTATCAGAGCTGAATGGGTTAATAGCTTTGGGTCTAACCCTGCAGTGCATTGGAGAAGATCCCGACGGGTGCCCACCCTTTTCTGTGCTCCCCTCCACTTAAAAACTCCTTGCATCCTTTTTAACAGAATGCAGCTCATTCTGTGAATGAGGAATACAATTCCCCCATTCACAGAACGTATTACATTCTGTAAAAAGAAGCAAGGACTTTTAGGAATAGACTAGAGGACAAAAAGGGCGGGCACAGGTGGGGCCTTCTTTATTGTACTGCACCCCAGCAGCTGCCACCATGGCAGGAAGTGAGGGAAATTTCCCTGAGTCCTGGATAGCAGTAAAAACCTGACAGCAGTTCTAAACCTTCCTCCACTCTATCCAAAACAATAAAAATAAAACATTTTGACTGGACAAACACAAAAATATTTTACCTTTAAATACTGTAAAAAACATAATATTCAGGGGTCAAAAAGGGGAAGAGTACCTACCTTCTCTGCTCTTGATTTTTAGCTTATTTAAAAAAAAAAAATCCATTTGGAAAAAGAGTAGGAAAGCGTTATAACCCCGTCAGTCATCTGTATCTCATCAGGGAGATTTCCCTTCACTTCCTGTCTGGTAGACTTAACAGGATGGGAGAAGATATCTCTATTGTGAGGGAGAACCTCTCTTAGGCTGGGTTCACATATGTGCGAATTGGTTGAAGGATTCACCGCATCTAATTCGCATGACATGCAAGTGTGACCGGCTCTCAATGGATCTGGTTCACACACGTCCGGGGTGGCTTCAGTCTGGATTCCAAAAGGGTCCTGTGCCTGTTTGGGTATGGTTCAGGTGCAAATTCAGGCAACAATTCGGACCTAAACCAGACTTAAACTGGTGAACAGGAACACACTGGACCCTGGGTTGCAAACCGCAGCCTGACATATGTGAACCCGGCCTTATACAGCTGTCAAAAAAACTGTCCCCATTGAAAGTTTTCCTCTCTATTCCTGTTCTGGTGGCAACCTAAAATTTTGGATTTCCCCTCACTTACATTCGTGGTGACATCGGTGATCAAGAAAATTGCAGAGGACTTGTGACAGACTCACCCAGGACAGAGGCTTTAGGAGGGGACTGAATGCTAGCCTCTTGCTTACAGACTATGGGCCCTGGCATTTGAGGGAGCTACAAGCATTTAGGAAAATACTCTGTTATGTAATGCAAAAGGACATTATTAAGGAGACCATGGTGGTCTCTGCCAGCTTGGGACTCAGTGGACAGATGTCAGTGAAAGGAATGCTGATTAATGAGGTCCGGAAAGCCCGGGTCTTTCACCCAATAGTTTCTTGTGCTCATTAACACACCTTTGTCTCCTAGCAAACTATTGGGGAATGTGTTTATACTTGTGTGTATTGTAAGTTGTAAGTGAGGAGATGGCAAGTCTACCCTGAAAGGTCATATCTCTGAGTCAACAAGTCTGGGTAAATGATTAGATAACTAGCTCATGTCAATTTATGTTTCTGGTTACAGGTGTATTGTTAGAGTAATATGAGCAGGAGGGGGAACCTCCTCTTCAACTGTATACAAGACTGTATTCTTATTCCAATAAACAGTCCATGTTCAGCAACCAAACGAGTATTGTCTTGTTTTCTGGTTGTTAGCGGTTGGAATATCTGATATCTATATTCAGACCGGGAGGAAGCGGTATATGAGAAAAGCATTCAAGCGGGACATTTCGTTACAGGACTAAACTCCTGTATGGGGACACAACACTATCACACAGACAGGTGGATGGCTGAGGAGTGTTGTAGTGGGGTGGGCAGAACCTGATGTGCAACCGAGAAACTAGTATGCTATCAGGTGTTCCTCGCTTTTGACTGACAGTGCATGGCAGTGGGCAAGCAAAGAGTTGGATATGTGGCGCCTGATGGGGAGACTAGTTCTGCGTCAGGTCTGCCTCCAGTGCAATTCGTCATTTACCAAATATGGGCATTGCCATATTTGAGTAATGTAATTAGCTAGTATCCCCAGCCCATTTGTTTACATTCAGCCTCCATGAACAGAATCTCCAGGATGGCAGCTGAATGGGACAGGTAATGAGTCATTGGTTTCTAGGACACCAGCATTAGCTGGTGTCCTAGCAACCATGAGACCCGTGTGGGAAGCACATGACTAAGCCCTGTGGGCAGGGAAAAACGCATCAAGGATGCGCCCAGGTGGAGCCGGGTTGAAACTTTTCACTTGTCTTACTTAGGCTTCTGTCTGGTGTGCTGCGTTTGGGCTTTCCTTTGCTATAAAGTGTATTCAGAGTCAGGGCAGGCTCCTATCTTGTTGGCAGCCTCATAGTGAGAGTCACCGGCGATAGCAGGATCGGGGAACAGGAGCGTCGCACAAAGCTTCTCGTTTAGGTCACTGTGCTGGAAGCTGCCACATTTATGACGGCTTCCCAGCACAAAATGGCCCACTCTGAGCATGGGCATCTCTGTTAGCTCAGAGTTGGTCTTAATTACTGAAAGTTTCCTAATATCCAACTGGGCAGTCATTTTTTTATACCTGTCGCAGCCATAGCAACAGGTTCCTAAAGTGGCAGAAAATCTACGTAAAATTTGTTGCACGTGTTGGTACTGTTACTGAAACGGTCACAAATGCTTGTCTGAAACTCCTCTTAATTCTTATAGTAGCATAATGGAACACTTTGCTCCAGTTCAAATACAGCAAATATTTTAACCTAGCGCTCCTGCTCCTTATTCCAGCATTCTGGGTTTCGTTGTGGCATTCTCCTTGTGTGCCAGTCCACCTGCAAGGTGATTAATGTGGCCAGTCTCTGGGTGGAGGCCAAACATGATTTAAGCCAGCCAAACCTGCAGTCTCATGCTTGTGATATTGTGTTTGGAACACATTTTCCACACTCCCTGTATGTCTGCCTTGCTCTGCTAGATTAGATTTCCCTGTGTATGACCTCGGATTAGATAACGACTTTTCTCTAAACTCTGCCTGCCTTTTACCTGGACTGTCATTGAACCACCCTGCCTGTCTGCCAACCGCAAGTACCGGTTTGCCTTGCTCAGTTCGTGCCTGCCCTGTCTTCGTAGTCAGGCACTATAGCAAGGTGTATAAGTCCTGGGGGCAACTGAGCACTGGCCGTATTGTCTTATGGTAATGTGGGCTGCTATAGGTGAAGAACACAGTAGCCAGCTATAGTGTCTGACCACCTGCGTTAGGGATAAGGGTGACACTGGCCCTATAGACCTAACATATAAAAAAAAACTAAACTTGATACATACAATCTAGAATAGCCATACGCATTTCTCTATACTAACTGATTTATGTTTCTTACCCCTCTCGCTACAATTGTAACTCTATTACTTTGATGTCTACTGTAGATTGACAATGTCTTTATTTTGATTTCATAATGCTGCTATACACCAAAGGATACTGCTATACTATAGGTAATTTCTCTTATTTGTACACAGTTGTATTTTGTACAATGAATATTGATGTATATTGCTTTCATTTTTCAATAAAACTTTATCGAGGGAAAAAAATAAAAAATGCTTGTCTGAATTGGGTGGAGGTAGTTTTAAAAGGACCTACCACCGTAAAAGTTTTGTAAATGCTTTTTTGAATTCCCCCGATTCCATGGGTCTAAAATAAAAGGCATACCCTAAGGTACAACTCCAGCCTAAGCATTTTTTTTTTAGTAGATAAGAGTGGGGAAGGGTAACTAGGGAAATTTTTCATCACTTCCTGGGTGGTCTCAAAGAACTCTATCCAAAACAAATATTTAGCAGGGCCTTTCTGTTGATTTCACACGGCATACATGGCAGCTGACACCTGCAGACAAGCTTCAGAATCTCCATTATGCATCACAGATAGCAGCAAATAATGTTACCTTAAGGCGTTCGATGGCTTCCTCTCCTCCTGGTGTGGACATAATCCTCTCCTGGATACTCGTCACGGAGTTCAAGCCCACCTGGCTACTGAGAGAGCAGGATGAGGGGGAAGAGGCCAGCGAGCCCATGGAGGCTGTGGAGAAATGCCCAGGTCGTTGATTTTCATTGGCTAGCAAGTATTTATTCTTAAGGTTCTGGTTGTCGTTGATATCTGACAAAGGAAGGCACGCCACAGAAGGGAGAGCTGGAGAGAAAGGGAAGCCGGGGGTGGAGTGGAAGAGGAACAAGGAAGGAAGGAGAAGGAAACCGCAGTGAGATAGGACAGAACGCTAACCCAATGTCACACCACGCAAAATGGCCGCCAAGAAAGGGCAATCAAAGCAGGAAGATGAAACAAACACAGAATAAGGATAGTGATAGAGGAGGGGGCCATGTTTATCGAATTGCTTGAAAAAAATAACAATTCCTACTACCCATGGCAACCAGATTTGCCCATTAAAAGGATAATCTGGTTGCTATGGGAAAGTACTGTTTCTTTTTCAAACACTTCAATAAATGTTTTAAAATGAGGATTACAAATGACTAAGGCCTCATTTGTCAATGTGTCTAAAAGAAGATCATGTTGTGTTGAGACAAAGATAGAGGCTGTCATAGAGGAGTTCTACTTCTGAAAACAATAGTTGCTTAGCTGTCATAATCATCTATTTGCTTTACTACTTTGAGCCTTTAAGCCTGGAACAAGAATGAAGTCAAATGTCTTCTGACTTGACAAAAGACTCAAAGAACTCAAGCCAGGGGGCCATAATAACAGCCAGGCAACTAGCATTTTAATGACAGCCTTCATTATTCTCTTATGAAAGGTTCACGTTAAAGATGCTTGCAGATATGTGGTAGTCTCACTATATGGCCAATGACTATAGCCTACTCTATATGGCCAAAAGTCTATGGACACTTGACCATGACACCTATATAAGCTTGTTGGACATCTCATTAGAAAACCAAGGGCATGAAAATTGAGTTGGCACCCTGCTGTGGCGATAACAGCCCCCACTCTACTGGAAAGGCTTTGCACAAGATTATGGAGTGTGGCTGTGGGAATTTAAATAGATTTGCTCTCGCCTTTATGGCTGTAGAAGTCTCCAACTCTTTTGGGAAGACCTTTTACAAGATTCTGGAGTGTGTCTGTGGAAATTTGTGCCCATTCAGCCAAAAGAGTTTGTGAGGTCAGGTACTAAGTTTGGAAGACCTGACTCGCAATCAGCACTCCAATTCATCTCAAAAGTCTTCAATAGGCTTGAGGTCAGGCCACTTGAGCTCCTCCACATCAAAAATATAAAAAACAATTCTTTATGGAGCTGGCTGGAACTGAAAAGGGCCTTACCCAAACTGTTACCCATAAAGTTGGAGCAGCACAATTTTTGATCATATAGTAGGTGTGAGGGTTGTGTGTCCAAAACAATTGCCCATGTATGTACCTTCAGACATGAACAGCCAAGGTTCACTGGGGGTTATAGTGATTGGACACCTTTCTTGACGTCTACCATTTTCCCTCTAATGGTCTGGTGCTGGAGCTGTCTACAGGAGAACCCTCTCTCTCTCTCTCTTCATTGGAGAATATACTAACAGTCACCCGAGGAGACTGTCCATGTGGTGGCTTGGCACAGTTGCCTAAAGGCATGTTTATTAACTTTTATCTAGTGTTTTTTGTCCACTTTTTTCTCTGTTGGTTAAAAAAAATAAGCCTTGCAGGTTGCCCTTGGACTTTAAAGAATGTTCTGTCAGACACTTTGAGAAATGAGGGTCACTGTTTTCATGCTGCTGCTATGAGGACGGCTCCCAGATCAATCAATGATCGTGCAGCGATTTATCTGCTCTGACATATCAATAACTCAGGACAGATGTACATTAAACCACATGACAGCAGCCAAGGAAAAAGGAGACGGAGCAGGGCAAACCTCTACCACAAAGTATATGACTTTTATTCAAAACATAATATTACTTGCAAAAAAAATCTGCATTGTGTCAAATACTCAAGACTGCCTGTCATCGCCCAGTTATAGCTGTCAGGGCGTTAATGCGTAAGATTTCAAGGGGGAACTAGATCATTTACAGGCAGTCATGGGTATTGACCCAACACAAGATTACAAGAGGTTATTAGATAACCCTCTTTCTAGGATTTTTAAAGATGAAATACTCTAACAAGTGTACTCTTTGAATGGAGAATGTACCAGCAGAAGAATAGCTGTTTGGATAAAAACACAAATACAAGAGCATAAAAGAGAACAAGGCAATAAGAAGCTGCAGAGCAAAGAAAAATAATACATTTCAAGGCAATATGGAGCACAGCCAAGGAGGAAGATTGATGCAGCCACACCTCCAGTCCTTACAACTGAATTCCAGAAACTCAGCTACATTATAAAAACTGCAGGTATACCATGAGTTAAGTCTAACAGGGTGCATGCCTTGTAGACTTCTCTCTATTATTCACATCTGACAGCTTTTTTGTGTTCCAGGAAGATAACTTATGGAGCTCCAACCCTGCTCACAGTTGTCTCAGTTCCTTCAAGAGCAGAGTTGTTGAAACTGCTATGCCAGCGACTCCCCGCCTTCTGCCTATTCACAGAAGCCTTTGTATTACAAAGACTTCTGTGAATGGGCAGCAGAAGGGAGGGGCTGGCATAGCTGCTGTGTGCGCTTCTCTCCTCTCAAAGCCGCAGCGTGTCCTCCGGGACAGTAAAAGAGATAAGTCCCAGACTAAATTCATAGTGTGCCTGCACTTTTTGCAAAGTTGCTTAATTCCTGGAATTCAGCATGAAGGTATCTGACTGGCGCCTAATGTGATCACAAGATCAAAACCTGGCACGGAACCTGAAAGCTTAACATGCATATCCTGCCCGGCAGAGCCCTTGTTACCCCCAAAGAAGTTTCCAGCAAACGCAGAAGCAGATAGGACTTCTGAAAAGCTAGAAAATCCCAGACAGAACCCATTCACTTTGACTCTCATCTTTCTCTGCTGTTGACTTTCAGATGCTGTGAATAAGAAGCAATTTAGCAAAACATGGGGCTCAACTGAACAAGGATTGTATGGTCTAAGTAGTTTTATGGTGATCATTTATCTTTCTATTTTTATCATTTATCATCTAATGATCATTTAAGCAGCAGTTAGTCTGTTGGATAAGGAATCTCTAGTGTGTCCAGCTAGGATACATTTGAAGGTACCCAAACTGCACAGTTTTGTCTGTCCATCCAATCCTGACGTTTATACATCCCCGCTGAAAAGGAAAGCCTGGTTGGTGTCCTAACCTTTTCACATTTAAAGTGGAACTGAAGTAGAGAAATAAAAAATTGCAGACAGGCTTTTTATTGCAAAAGAGTCATGCAATAAAATACACGTACTTTGACTTCCCATTTTAAAAAAAAAGTATATGTGCTGCAGTTCGGTTAGTTTTTTTTTTTTTTTTTTTTAAATAACAAACACATACTTACCTCCACTGTGCAGCTCGTTTTGCACAGAGTGGCCCCGAACCTCGTCTTCTGGGGTCCCCCAGCAGCTCTCGCGGCTCCTCCCCACATCAGATAACACCCTAGGAGAAGCGCTCTGCCGAGGGGGTTACCTTGCGGGCATTCTCCTGAGTCCCGCATTCTGCCTCCATAGCCGCCGAATGTATGACTCGGCCCTGCCCCCCCGGCATTGGATTTGATTGACAGCAGCGGGAACCAATGCCTGCGCTGCTATAAATCTATCCAATCAAGAACCGAGAACCCCGGGCAGAGAGATAGTGCATCCCTGCCGGGTCAAGTTCCAGGGCTCAGACAAGTAAAATGGGGGGTGGGTGGGGTATTGGCTTGGAGGCCGGTCACTGTCAGGCGTTTTTTCACCTTAGTTCATAGGATGCATTAAGGTGAAAAAACACGGTTTACAACCCCTTTAATTATAAGTGAATCTGCATTTACAGTTTTTTCTTAATCCCATTAATACCTGGTGATCCTGCAAGGGAAGTCCGCCTGATACACCTTCCTGTGTGACAACGATGCTGCACTGCTCCAGAATTCAAAGCAGAGTTGCCACTCTCATGTAGGCTGTGCCTGTGTTTCGTCAGATTAGGCGACCCGTCAGATTTTGTAACGGAAGTGACGTTCCGTCACGGCCATCTTGCTACACCTCGCACTCATCCACAGTAAGGATACAGTGAAAGGGCGGCAAGCGGACATCTTGTTACACCCACCAGAGTCATGTATTTCATATAGTGAAATTCAGTATTTTAAATCGGTAAGACTATTTTGATGTTCATTTTTCAAAGCAGCAATGTTTTGTCATATTAGCAGACCTGTGAGATCAGCAGTAAACTCAGCTTATATAGTGAAATACAGTATTTAAAAATCCGTCTGACTGTTTAGATGTTGAATTTTAAAAGCGGCGGTGAGCCTGCTGATCTCACAGGTTTGCTAATATGACAAAACATCGCTGCTTTGAAAAATCAACTTCAAAACAGTCCTACCAATTTAAAATACTGAATTTCACTATATAAGCTATATTTATTGTTAAAAATAAGTGTGAAATACATGACTCTGGCCGCTTTCTCACTGTATCCTTACTGTGGACGAGTACGGGGTGTAGCAAGATGGCGGCGTCGGAAAGTCACTCCCATTACAAAATCTGATGGGTCGCCTAATCTGACGAAACACATGCTTATACTACAGTGGGATGAGAAAATGTGGCAGGGGTGTGGCTATCAGCAGTAGCTTGTTATTCAGCACTTGGCCACACCTAGTCCTGCCCACTTCTCTCTGGATTGGCTGCACTGGCTCTGTTGCTGAATCCCTCCCACTGTGAGCTGCAGTGTCTGGGAGGGGGAGTGTGTGAGACACAAATGAAGGATGATTTGGCTCAGTCAGGAAAGCCTTATGCATCACATTGTAACAAGATTTAGTAACTGTATTTGGGACTCGTTTAGACTGTCATACAAGAGCCTTTTAGATCAGTGGTCCTCAACTCTGTCCTCAGGACCCACTAACAGGCCAGATTTTAAGTATTACCTTTGGGAGATGCAGACTAGAATACTGCAATCACTGAGCAGCAAATTATATCACCTGTGATGTTTTTCAGTCATCTTGCAAATCTGGCCTGTTAGTGGGACCTGAGGACAGGAGTTGAGAACCACTGCTTTAGATGTACTTTAAGAAAAGCTATCATAATGAGCCTATTGGTATTCTTTAAGAAACAGCAAATCTACAACAGCACCTGAAGAAGCAGTTTTTTTTACTACCCTTAGTCATGTCACAGTTCTGTCTGGGATTTACACGGGCCCTAAGCTGACATGCAGGACCCCGGCTCAAGCTGTGAGGCTGACGAGATAAAAAGGTTATCATAGATATACACACATTTCACTCCAGGAAAATTCTCCTCAATAGAATCAACTGACGGAAGGCAAGAGAAGGAGAAACACAAGACGGTTGAAGGTTTAGTATCGGCAAACACTTCCTGATCGGATAAAATAAATCTCAGTCCTAAGGAAAGAGTCAGGCCAACCGCTACAGGAGGGGTTCTGGGTATCTTGTGGGATACACTTGTAGGTTTTGTGTAAAGTTTTTATCTAAGGGCTGTAAAAGCCAAATTTGAAAACACTTCAGACTGCCAAGGGTTAACATCACAGTCAGATTTTGCGAAAAGGGATAAACTACACAGGTCGATATACTCTACTGCGTAATTTAACCACTTGGTGGTCACCTCCTCTTCAGCCCACTGCAATGTGTTGTAAATGATCTGACTGTCAACAAGCGCTAAACTAACTATAAACTACTCGTAATAATACATTTAGCGGCTATCACAAGTGAGTGTAAAGCCGGCCATAAACGGTTCGAATCTCGGCCAATTCAGCAGAAACCGGTCAAGATTCAAACCGTGTATGGGCAGGATGAATATACCCAAGTTGATCGATCAATCAACTTGGGTACAGCAAACCTGCCAGATTTTACCTGCGATTATTGCAATTGGTTGTTATAGCCATCAGCAATAATCTCCGTCTTCATCTGGCAGGGATGGCTTTCCGCCCCAGAAGAATACAATGGCTCGGAGAGAAGGAATACCCTTGTCCACACCGTCTGCAACCCGTGGTTGCAGGAAAGAAATTCGCTCCCTCTATGGCTGGCCTAACATATTTAAATAAAAACACAATCTCTTCATTAGGTTTCCTTTAATTAGAAGTCCCTAAATGCTCTCGCACATACACTGCTGATAGGAGAACATGAAATTTGTAGCTATAGCTAAAAGGGATGTTTTGTTTTATTCAGACAACATTATTGTCCCTTGGCCAGCACTCAATGCCCTCCATGAATCCTTTTTCCATCTGTACTCTCTTGCTGCACATGCTCAGTGGCAGAGTGACAAGAGATGTAGCAACTCACAGAACCCACCTAAAAATGAACACACAAGCCAGCCATAGATGGAGTGATTTTTTTTTTAAATGCAACCCCAAAAACTGCTTAATTCCCCCCATCAACATAGTTTGTGTCGATGGAGGGAATCCCTCCCGCTGAGCCTCTGTGTTCTGTATGGGGGAGGCACCCACGCCTGGAGAACAGTGTGACTACTGCTAGTAATAGCTGCTAGCAATAATCACATGTAAAATCTGACAGGCTGGTTGTACCAAAGTTGATCGATCAATCAACTTGGGTACATTCAGCCTGCCCATACATGGTTCAAATCTTGGCCGGTCCCTGCTAAACCGGCCGAGATTCGAAACGTCTATGGTCGGCTTGAAGGGTGACTTGATTAACAGTGTAGATTGAAAAACCACATACTAGCTATAGTTAAGCCAACAAAATAAAAACCCATATCGCTGACTGCTCTAAAGTAAATATTAGCATTCTAAAAATAAATAAAAATATTGTAGGAGATACAGTAAGTTTTAGGCAGTTGTGAATAAATGCTGTACATTAAGAATGCTTTCAGAAATAGAAGTGTTAGCCAATTAGTTAATTAAATCCAAATCAAAATAATATTTGGGGTGACCACCCTTGGGCTTCAAAACAAAGCCAATTCTTCTAGGTACACTTGCACACAGTTTTTGAAGGAACTTGTCAGGTAAGTTGTTCCAAACACCTAGGAGAACTAACCACAGATTTTCTGTGGATGTCGGCCGCCTCAAATCCTTCTGTCTCTTCATGTAATCCCAGACATACTCCATGATGATGAGATCAGGGCTCTGTGGGGGTCAAACCATCACTTCCAGGACTCCTTGTTCTTCTTTACAATAAACATTGTTCTTAAAGTGGTAGTAAACTCTGTTCTACCACTTGTACCTACAGGCAAGCCTATAAAAAGGCTTACTTGTAGGTATTGTGAATATATGTGCTCTGAAGGTCTAGCATACAGTGCAGGACCTTCAGAGCCTGTGCCGTAAACGACGACTCCTGCGCGTATGTGCAGGAATGGCAACCCCAGAAGGAAGAGTGGGGGAAGATGTCAGCCCTCCTCACAGCGGTGACAGAGCGGTGCTGGAGGACTTTGTTCTAAGGTAAGTCTCTCATAATGTGCTAGTACGCGATGCATACTAGCACATTATGACATTGCCTTAAAGGGGTATTTTTTTGCATCAACTGCGGCTTATTACCGCTTTAATTACAATTGGCTGTATGTTTGGGGTCGTTGCCTTAATGCAGAATGGCATGATGTATAAGTATCTGACTTTATTTCTGAGCATTGAGGACCAGGGGCGGCCCATCTATTAAGGGCGTACGGGCCCCCATGCAGGACACCGGATGCATGGATTCCAATGGGGGGGGGGGGTTTAAGCACCTGATTAGAGCCAGCGGCTCTAATAGGCTTCAAAAAAGGGTGGGCTCAGGGCGCAGAGCACTGCGAGTCAAGCCCACCGAGGTGTGTTACAATAGCGAATGAATATTCGCTATTGTAACACTGATCCTCCTCCCGGCCAATCAGGAAGCAGGTCGTGATGGAGGAGAGAACACAGGAGCCACTGCCCGCCACACTAAGGATGAGCTCCGGCGTGTTTGCAAGCTGCACGTGCCGAGCCCGCCAGGAACTCGGCACTGCACAGCGCTAATCACAAGCAGTGAGACATTTCCCGATGTGCTGCTGCAGGGATCGGAAAATGTCTCACTGACTGTGATTAGCGCATTGCCGACTTCCTGGCGGGCTCGGCACGTGCAGCTTGCCAACATGCCGGAGCTCATCTTTACCATCCTCACTTAGATGGGGTAAGTGTCGGACCATCGTCCCCCCCAAAAAAAAAAAAAAAAAACACCAGCCACCTCTGTTGAGAACATGATTAATCCTGATCAAATCTCAACTCCATTTGCAGAAATGCAGCCCCAAACTTGCATGGAACTTCCACCATGCGTCACTGTTGCCTGCAGACACTCATTATTTTACTGCTCTCCAGCCCTTCCCCCAACAAACTGCCCCCTGCTACAGCCAAATATTTAACAATGTGACTCATAAGTCCAGAGCACCTGCTGCCACTTTTCTGCACCCCAGTTCCTATGCTTTCCTTCATATTTGAGTCACTTAGTCTTGTTTCCAAGTCGGGGGTATGGCTTTTTGGCTGTAATGCTTCCATGAAGAGCTTGATTAATTCAAAAGAACTTGATGAATTGTATTGATGCTGGTTTGCAGTCAAAGGGTAGTCACACCAAATATTGATTTGATTTCGATTTTTCTTCTGTTCACTAACTTTGCATTTTGTAAATTGATAAAAAATAAACACTTAAAATACATATTGTTTTATATATTTTCTTACTTTACATATTTCTTGACACCTGCCTATAACTTTTACATAGTACTGTACATAAGGGAAAAAAAAGGCAACTATGGATGATTTACCTTTCTTTGAAAACAAAGGACTATATAGATCTTTTAAGAAGAAGCCTACAACATAATCTTCACAACAAGCACATCAAAGCACTTGGACACACCCCAAGAGGACTTCAGAGGTTAAGGAGAGCCCCCCCATTCCCCAATCCTCCCCTCCCTTGATTATCCTCAGTGCACTTTGTTCTAATTTCACCCTGTTTAACCATTAATCTCATTCAAGAACCTTATAAAACCTTAAAAAAAAAAGAAAAACAACATCAAATAAAACCACCTCGAGATCATAGAGGTAGAGTGGCAAAGCACTATGTCAAATACAGTCACCTGAAACAAATGCAACTTACTGTCGATGATATCGCCCAGGCCCTGTGCCCTCAACAGTTCCTTCAAACGTGATACTTCATCCTTAAGCTCACGTACCAGTTTAGCGTTGGGATCTTCATTAATAATAGCGTTACATTTGATCTGTTTAGCACGATCTGCATATCTGAAGGACGACAAACAAGTTCAAATCAAGTACGCAAGTAAAAAGAAAAAACCTCAAATGAATAAGTCTGGGTACAGAAACATTAAAAGTAAATATAATCTTGTGTATATATTTCAGGTCAGTTTGTCACCTTAGTGTACTGAGTGTTTCATCGTAGTTGATATCGGCTGGACTCAGAGCGGCCACCATAGCAGTACGGGAATTTCCACCTGAAACAAAAAGCTTAGTGAATATGGAGTTCTCATGGCTTTTGCTCATGCCTACAAGAATTTTTTTGCTCTCTTCCTCTTGAATCCCCTGCGATACACCATCAGGTACTCCACTACCTTCCACATAGGAGAATCCAAGAAAACCACCTGTGACTAAGCTTTGATCAAAGCATCCATTCCCTTAGGTAAATGGTTCTCAACCCTGTCCTCGTGTACCCCCAACAGGCCACGTTTGCAGGTTTTCCTTTATCTTGCACAGGTGCTTTAAATCAGAGTCAATGTTTTAGACAGCTATTTTATCTAAGCGACATTCCCAAAACATGGCCTGTTGATGTACTTGAGGACAAGGTTAACCACTGCCTCAGGTGACCTCCACACAGACGGCCGCCAGCGAGAATCCGTGGATTCTTGATTGAAGAGTTATGCCCTGCATGCACACGGTGTATGAGAACAGCCTCAGGTAGCAAGCAATTGAGCTGCAAATTTGAAAATGACTTGCTAAGCTATTGCTAGACTTGCCAGGCTTAACATGTTTGTTGCACAATTGCAGCAAGTCCGCATTGCATGACTCCAGATCAACTTTCTTTGCAAACATTCTGCAAGTCTGCTGTAAGTTCTGGTTCAGTTATGTTGTGCAATAGTCATCCCACCACATGGGGTCACTCTGACTTGCAGAGCTCTTGTTGTAGACTCACCACGGCAACTTTGCTCCTGCTAGAGACTTTCCATGCAAATTTGCAACAAATTAGAAAAGTGTCAACTAGAACTTGTGCTTCAAGCGCTCTGCAAGTGTACAACTTGCCAGTGAAAATGTGCAGCAAGTTAACAAGATTTATAATTCAACACTGCCACAAATTTTTGCCAAGTTATCCTTGCTGTCTGGGGTGGCGGTTACTCGTACAAATCAACAAGCAGCGTTGGCCCTCGGGCACCTGCGTAAATATAGCCTTATTCATGGGACATACAGTTGCTATAAAAAGTATGCACCCCCTTGGTTTCATAGAATATTGAATAACCAAATTTTAAATTGATCTAAATACCTTTTTCTTAAAATAAAATAAACTATTAGAACCCCAGTACCATTTTTTATTACCGTTGCGGTCCGCACTAGGGTGAGCTGCTCCCTCTCTGTAGGTTCTGGTGAGCACTGCCACCAGGACAGAAAGTGATGAGAAAAACAAAAAATGACAGTATGTTTTAGGCAAATCTTGACTTTGTTGGCTCGCTCTACCACCTCTCAATACTCTATTTTGGACCTTTATTGCAATGACAGACCTCACCTGAAAGTTTAATGCTTTCATCTGATCTGGTGACAATAGAGAATATTACCTCAATTTAGTAAGATTTCCTTCCAAATCCTGTTGTGCCTTTGGGACAGGAAGTGAAGAAAAATATCCCCAATAGAAAACACAACGCAAAGAAAAAAACCTGAGCAGGGTTTAACTATTCCCTATTCCAATGATGGTGAACCTTGGCATCCCAGATGTTTTGGAATTATATTTCCCATGATGCTCAACTACATTGCAAAGTGCACGAGCATCAAGGGAAATGTAGTTCCAAAACATCTGGGGTGCCAAGGTTCGCCATCACTGCTATTCTATCCAAACCTAACAAAAAGTTTTAGCTTTTGATCACCAGAAATAAACTCTTTAAATTAAAGCTTCCAATCACAATAAAGGTCCAAAATGGAGTCTTGAAAGGTGAAAGGGGGTAAAGCAAGGGAAAAAAAAAAAAAAAAAATCAAGATTGGCATATACAGTTCTGCTCATAAGTTTACATACCCCAGCAGAATTTATGATTTCTTGGCCATTTTTCAGAGAATATGAATAACACAAAAACTTTTCTTTCACTCACTGTTAGTGTTTGGCTGAAGCCATTTATTAACAAACAACTCAGTTTACTCTCTTTAAATCATAATCGCAACAGAAACTACCCAAATGACCCTGATCAAAAGTTTACATACCCCAGTTCTTAATACCGTGTATTGCCCCCTTTAACATCAATGACAGCTTGAAGTCTTTTTGTGTTATTTGTGGGTGAGGCTCTTTATCTTCTTAGATGGTAAAGCTGCCCATTCCTCTTGGCAAAAAGCCTCCAGTTCCTGCAAATTCTTGGGCTGTCTCACATGAACTGCACGTTTGAGATCTCCCCAGAGTGGCTCAATTGAGGTCAGGAGACTGAGATGGCCACTCCAGAGCCTTCACTTTGTTCTGCTATAGCCAATGACAGGTCGTCTTGGCCTTGTTTTTTGGTTCATTGTCATGTCAAAGTACGTCCCATGCGCAGCTTCCTGGCTGATGAATGCACATGTTTCTCCAGTATTTTTTGATAACATACTGCATGCCAACCATTTTGAATAAATTTCCTGTGCCTTTGTAACTCACACATCCCCAAACCATCAGCGATCCACCTCAGTGTTTCACAGTAGGAATGGTGTACCTTTCATCATAGACCTTGTTGACTCCTCTCCAAATGTAGTGTTTATGGCTGTGGCCAAAAAGCTAAATTTTGGTCTCATCACTCCAAATGACTTTGTGCCAGAAGGTTTGAAGATTGTCTCTGTGCTGTTTGGCGTATTGTAAGCGGGATACTTTGTGGTATTTGCGTAATAATGGCTTTCTTCTGGGGACTAGACCATGCAGCCCATCTTTCTTCAAGTGCCTCCTTATTGTGCATCTTGAAACCGCCACACCACATGTTTTCAGAGAGTCCTGTACTTCACCTGAAGTTATTTGTTTCTTTTTTTTTCCTCCCGAACAATTTTTCTGGCAGTTGTGGCGGAAATTTTATTTGCTCTACCTGACCATGGTTTGGTTTCAACAGAACCCCTCATTTTACACTTCTTGATTAGAGTTTGAACACAGGCGAATTGCATTCTCATTTCCTTGGATATCTTTTTATATCCCTTTCCTGTTTTATACAGTTCAACTACCTTTTCCCGCAGATCCTTCGACAATTCTTTTGCTTTACCCATGACTCAGAATCCAGAAACATCAGTGCAGCACTGGATGAAAGATGCAAGGTTCTGTCAGGAGTCCAGAAGCTCATTAACCTTTTATACACACAAACTAATTACAAGCAAACAGATCACAGGTGAGGATGGTTACCTTTAACAGCCATTCAAATCCCTTTGTGTCAACTTATGTGCATGTTATCAGGCCAAAATCACCAGGGTATGTAAACTTTTGATCAGGGTCATTTGGGTAGTTTCTGTTGCCATTATGATTTAAAAAGAGTAAACACAGTTGATTGATAATAAATGGCTTCAGCCAAACACTAACCATGAGTGAAAGAAAAGTTTTTGTGTTATTCATATTCTCTGAAAAATGGCCAAGAAATCATAAATTCTGCCAGGGTATGTAAACTTATGAGCACAACTTTAATTTCACCTGCCTATAAATTATCTGAAGGTAACCTCTGCTTAGTTTTATTTTTACAATATGCTCTCTCTGAACTGCCAGGGATCCAGAAATCATGATATGGTACAATATTCATATTTGGACATCAAGCCCCCCCTTCCCCTCTCATTTTCCTTCTCCATCCTTTAGACTTGTAATGGTGTTGATTATAGCAATGGACCAATAGGGAGATCTTGAAGGGTGAGCCAACCATCAATATTCTAGGGAAACATTGACTATGCATTAAGATAAAAAACCTTATGTGTGCAGCAGCCCTCCTAATATGTACCTGAACCCCATCTCTATCCAGCAATGTCCACGAGTGCCTCAGCCATTCTAGGACTATCCCTTCTGATTGGCTAAGACACAGCAGCAGCGCCATTGGCTCCTGCTGCATCAATCAAACTCAGTTAGCCAATGAGGAGAGAGGGGGCGGGGCCGGAACGCATACATGGAACTGCAGCTCGGCTCGGGCGCCCTCACAGCAAGTTGCTTGCAGTGGGGGCAACCAACAGCAGGAGGGAGGGGCCAGGAGCTCCAGCCAGGGACCCGAGAAGAGTAGGATCAGGGCTGCCACCACTGCAAAGAGGAGGTAAGTATAACATGTTTGTTATTTTAACTGGAAAAAAAAAACAAGAGTTTATAATCACTTTAAAGTGGTTATAAAGTCTGAACATCTGAACATTTTTTTTACCTTAATGCAAGGAATGCAAAGTGTTAAGGCATCAGTAATCCTCCTCAACCCCCCTTTTACTTACCTAAGCCCTCATATGATCAAGCGCTGTGCTCTGCAGCTCTTCTCACTTCCTGGTCTCTCGGCTTTGCTAAGGCAGGAGCTGGGGGGGGGGGGGGGGCCTGACTCCCACCATCAATAGACACAGACGAGGCTCAGGAGCAAGTCTGCAGGAGTTCCCCACATAGGAAGTTCTATGGGGGCTGAGGGGAGGAGTGCTGGTGCGGGATCCGAGAAGAGGAGATTCAGAATTGCACAGAGCAGGTAATTATAAACCTGTTTTTTATTTTTTTATTTTAAAACTAGCATTTACAATCACTTTAAGTGGTCCATCACTAAATAAACAACGTACCCAAATTTTCCCGCAGCAGCCAGGTGAGCACAGAATCTCGGTAGGGAATGAAATCCGACTTCTTTTTCTTTTTACTCTACAATACAAAATTAGAAATATTACTTTTCGTCTGTTTAGACAGAGAGCAGAGGTTGTGCTTTATGGTTTGCAGGGAGCAATGAATAACAACAACAAAAATCAGATGACTAATAGGAAGTAATGAAATGTTTTATGCATTTCATAAGTGGGCAGCTAATCTATCCTCGTTTTAGATTTTGTACTAATGGAAGATGCAAGTAACACAATGTTTAAAATACAATTTGCCAACTAAGTGCACACATTCATTGGAGCACCCTAAATAATAAATGCAGTTTTTCAGGCTAAAACAAATTCAGTAATGTAGCAAAGTCTGAGTTTAGAATTTTATTGCATAATCCCATTTCGCCAGTTCTGACAGCCAGCGTTTGCCTGATGCAAACTGGAGCAAGCATACAAGGTGATGCCAGGAAGTGTCTACGGGCTTCAGTGACCATTTTGGAGAGGTCAACCATTAATATAAGAGTCCAAAAAAACCCATGGGGGCAGGGGGGGGGGGGTTGGAGATGACAAAAATGACTGTGAGCAACTAAACAGATCTAGCAAAATACAGACACAGTCCACACTGCTGTTTATTAAAAGCTTGAAGGTATACACCACCAGGAAGACCTACCTTGCTGGGACAGTTATCCTGAAAGGACAGCATGAATGAAAACACAAATATAATACATCAGAAAAGTACTGACCCATACACCACATGTATAGATCACAACAAATTCAACCTGCTTTCACATATTAAACGAAGCTTCAACATAAAAACCCCAATAAATTATACCAGATTAGGAACAGGTTAATGGCAACCTTGACTACTAAATATTTCATACTGTCTGTTGATACTTCAGCATTTCATACAGGAAATGTTACTGTCACTTATTATGATAATGGTACTAAACTGGCCCAAGGACTAAAATATAAAACCTTTAAAGTGCAACTATAGCCAAAACTTTTGTTTTTGTGTTGGTTAAAGAATGGAATGTTTAACCAGTTGCCGATGGCCCTATAGAAGTTTTACTGCTACAGGGTGGCTGCGCAGGATCACGTATATATATATATATATATATATATATATATATATATATATATATATATATATATATATATATATATATATATACATACATACATATATACATATATATACACACACATATACAATATATATATATATATATATATATATACATATACACACACACATACACATATATATACACATACACACATATATACATATTATATATATATATATATACATACATACATACATACACACACATGCACACACATACGTGATCCTGCACTTCCAGGTAGCGGGCGTGAGTGCACGCAGCCAGAAGCTCGCTCCAACTGTGATTCTAAACAGCAGGAGCCAATCAGCGGGTACGGCGGACTCGATGTCTGCCGGCACCTGCTGGTCATTCGGTACACAGGCAGAATGGAAGTCTGCTTATGCAAACAAGGCAGATTGCCGTTCTGTCAGTAAGGAAGGCATGGATCCTGTGTTACAGCAAAGCAGGGACATGGATCCATGTCTTCCCATAGTAAAAGCACTTCCCACACTACACTAAAAAACACTAGCTGGGCACACAGCTGAACTAAAAAAAAAAAAATCTTACAGATCTCTGCCTCCACACAAGCGATGTGGATGCAGGGATCTCCCCCAGTGTGCCACTGAATTCTGACAGTAGGTGTGGCAAGGATCGCCTAATTTCCCTACATAACATAAGAGGACTTACCACTTCTGCCAAAGCAGAGATGACTTTCCCCAAAGTGGTCAGAGATTTGTTGATATTAGCACCTTCCTGCAAAACAAACAAAAAAAAAAAAACAATCAGCTTTGATCACAGTACAGATGATAATTTTAGTGAATCCCTCAACTAGAACATTGACAATGAGAGGAGAACACTAAATGCACAGAAAATAATTCTATTCGGGGTGTGTGCAGCTAAGGATCTAAAGATAATGCTGACTATATCAAAAGTTTTATTCTCTGCATACTGCAGCAAAATGTATCTATGTGAATAAAATGATGTTCCAGTTTGGATGTAGATGACAAGTTCTGAAAAAACCATAAGGCAAGGTGTTCACACATTTCTGCTCCTGAGGTGCAATAATGCACTTTTTTTTTTTTATTGTGCATTAAAGTGCACTGCAGACTATTCAAAATGAATGGGCTGGTAATGCACCTCTATGTCCCAAAAAAGAAACATGCACCTTTCCTGGCACAGCACTGCACAGCAATGTACCACATCTGTCAACAAGGTGCGTTGGGGTTCCACTCAGAATGAATAGAATCACATCGCTTTAAAGTAATTATTCCAGCAAGGCAAAAGTGTGAGCCGAGTCTAGGGCCCCCGTCACACAAGCGGACCTTTCAAGTCTGCCTGTCAGTCCATGCAGTTCTATGGAGCGATGGATGTCAGCGGTGACATGTCCACTGATATCACCCCCACTAAATTCAGATGGATGGAAACCCTATTTTCCATCCGTCTGGTGGATTGGATCGGATGAAAACGGACAGGCGGATCAGTTTTCATTCATCCCCATAGCGGAGATCTGACAGGTCCGTCTCTCCACATTGAGCAGAGACGGACCTGTCATCTGCCGTCTCAGCAGGGATCAACGGATCGATCTCAGCTGAGCAAACTGAGTCAGTGAAAACGGACATTCATGTGTGAAAAAGGGCAGAAATGTTATCACTCACAGACAAGATTAACATTTGGACTCACTTTTAGTCGCGTTCCTTTTGCTCCTGTGGAATCGGCTCTTTCACTTCCGGCCAAATCTACCAGACTGATTTTACTGACCTGAGATAAGAAGAATCTTTATTAATACAAGAGGCAGATCACATACACAAACTGAGTAAAGATATGACAAAAGTGTTGTTAAATTATATATACAGGTGCATCTCAAAAAATTTGAATATATCAAAAAGTTAATTTATTTCAGTAATTCAATTTAAAAAGTGAAACTCATATATTTTATATAGATGTGTTACACAAAGAGTGATATATTTCAAGCATTTATTTTTATTTTTTTGGATTATGGCTTACAGCTAGTAAAAACCCAAAATTCAGTATTAAAAAATTAGATTACATAAGACCAATAAAAAAAAAAAAAAAAAAAGGATTTTTAATACAGAAATATTGGCTTACTGAAAAGTATGTAAAGTATAGTATGCACTCAATACATGGTCGGGGCTCCTTTTGCATAAATTATTGCATCAATGCGGCGTGGCATGGAGGCGATCAGCCTGTATTGCAATGCATGTGAACTAAAAATCCCTGTTTTTGTGCAGTTTGCTAGAGAAAGTATATAGCTGTATGCAGAGGGTTCATCCAGATTTTTTAATGTTAAAAGGAGAAGTTCACCTTTTTAACAAAAATAAATAATAAATGCACATCTTCTCATAGGTAAAAAAATATGCGGGGGCCAGTGGATTTGTAACATGTATGTTACACCCTGACTATGGGTGTAACATGTTACAAAAGGTGACATACCTTAACATATGTGCTCACACCTCTTTAGCACCTGGTGTGTGTGTCATATATATATATATATATATATATATATATATATATATATATATATATATATATATATATATATACATATATACATACATACATACACACATACACACATATATATATATATACATATATATATATATATATATATATATATATATATATATATATATATATATATTTTACACATACATACAGTAATTTTATTATAAAAAGCGCATACAAAACCGAACCGGACCCTATAACAATATAAAACATCCCATATATGATTGATAGAAGTTCTCCCAGAAGCTTTTATTAAAAAAGTACAAACTGTGTAACCAAGAACAGGTTTGTGGGATAATGGGCTTGGGTGAGCCACAGAAGAGACACTGTAATATTTAGCAAGATTCAGGCACATGAACTGTCTGTGTTCCCTTTAGCACCCAACCAGTCACTGCTTTTAATTTTATATCTTAGAAAGGGACTGGAGGAGAGTGAGTCTGATTGGTTGCTAACCAGAGTCATTGTGAGAAAGAAGCAGAATAATTGGGATCTCCCGAATCACGGAATTGTTGGTCTGCCTGTTGAGATGCATTGCTTACCTTCTCAGTGGAGAGGTTGGTGTCTATGTCGAGTTTCTTTTGGGTAAAAACAATGGTAAAGACTGCGTGGGAGCGGCTGCTGGTCTCGTTCATGTTTGTGGCGGCTACCGTCCTGTAGAGATAGATTGAATATAAAAATATTGCGTATTCCTAAACAGAGATAACCAACTTTATCCAGAGATTTACAGGCTGAAGAAGTAGCACTCCAATGGCGATCATTTTGGAGCTTCTAGAATAGGTTCTATGAAATGCACCTGACCTCCAGTTTCCAGATTGCCGGTCCAGGCCTGCATCTCTGTCTCCTGGCTTATACCTGCTCAGATGTGACATGTTAATGCCAGTACATAGTATTCTGGCTCTGAGACCTCAGCACTGTATGATTTTGGCATGAAGCTCCCAGCACTGTGGGAGTAAAAAAGAATTCCTTATTCTGAGACTGCACGAATAATAACCCCTTCCTCAAAACCTAACTTAACCCTAAAATTACCCCCTCCTCCCCTGCACTAAGTTAAAGTGAGTAAACTCTTCTTGAAAACTTGTACCTACAGGTAAGCCTATAATGAGACTTGCCTGTAGGTACAGTGAATATCTCCTAAACTTCCACAGTTTAGGAGGTAGTCACACTGTATGCAGCCGGTAATGTCACCAGCGCATGCACTCTGAAGGGACACAACATACCCGCGTCGTCCCTTCAGAGCTCCGTGCCACGGTCCGTGACTCCCGCGTGCATGTGCGGGTGCGACATCATTGTAGCATGGCCGGAGCACAGGAACCCGGAAGAAAGACCAGAAGCCCTGTCTGCGGTGACAGCGCGCCACTGGAGGACTTCGTTCTAAGGCAAGTATTTCATAAAATGCTAGTATGGGATGCATACTAGCACATTATGCCATTGTCTAACAGAGTATAAAAAAAATTGAATTAAAAAAAAAAAAAAGTGCGGTTTACTACCTCTTTAACCTCTAGCTGTGCATCCTTATCTCCTACCCTGTGCCAATGTGTTCTCACATACTAGCCAAAATGTGAATTGATCAGCATGCAACTGTCTGCTGGAATGATCAGAAAACCAGAAAGCATTTTGCTTTCACACGAACAGCCTAAAAAAACATCTATTTATGCTTCTCTATATTCACCTGGCCTTGTTTCCTGCATCCATCAGGTCGGCAATATCAGTGTATGAGGTGACAGCTAGCTTGGATAGGTCTTCCACATAGGGCCCCAGCAGCGGGTGTTCCCTGACACGGAGGTTGCCTTTGTTTTTGGGGTTCAGCAGGTCTCGGACTCTCTCACAGTAAATTTCCATGTAGCTAACCTGTAAACGGCACAAAAAGATGAAATGTGAACAATGTGCAAGGCTATGTACTCCACAAGGCTAACACTCTCCCCCCCCCCACCCATATCAAAGACTAAAAAGAACTCCTTGTCTGGCATTCTTCTTTAAAGGATTCTGGTTATCTGCTATTGCTCTTGATGATTCGGAATACCCATGAAATGCGTTGAGCTACTGTTACATGCTACATCATTGCAAAATATATGTTTGAGATTTTTTTTGTCTATTATGTCAATGGGCAACTTATTACTACCTTTATTATCAATTTACAATTCGAATTTATGCAGGAATATATCCATATACATGCAATATCAAGTTGTCATCTATTGTCATTGACTATATAAAGTTTATCACTATTATATGATTGTTTATTTGGAATCAATAAACATGATTGCATTTTATTCTTTAGTAGTGTGCTTCATTTAAATTCCCACAATTCCCACCTTTTCTTAAAGTGGAGTTCCACCCACTTTTACAACTCTTCACCATCCCTCACTAAACTGTGCACTTTAAACAAATTGGATATTTTTTTATTTTTTTTCTCAGCACTTACTGTATATCTGCTGTATTCATTTTTCACTTCCTCCTCCCTGGCCGCGGCCCATCGCATCATTTCCTATTTGCAATGCCTTCTGGGAAGGGGCGGCAACTTGCTCTGAAACTGCCGTTGCTATGGAAACCTGACCTGAAACCTATTACACTGCTTGTGCTGCACTGAGCATGTGGGGCGGCAACTTCCTCTAAAACTGCCATTGCTATGGAAACCTGACCTGAAACCTATTACACTGCTTGTGCTGCACTGAGCATGTGCGAGATCTGCAAGGATGAGATCCAGGAAGAAATACAGTCTGGCTTCAGATGCCCACACTTAAGATGGCCACGGCCTGCTGTAAGTTTATAAAATAACAAACTACTACTATAAACTAACAAAACAGACCTTAGTTTACAGACTAACTTTACTAGAATACATTAAGCTTGTGTATTATAGGGGTATTTTTATTTAAAAAGTATAATTTCGGCAGGAACACCACTTTAACTCCTTATATAAACTGTTTTTGGTTGTCATGGTGCGGAGGAGATTCATTTTATATGAATCTGTCAGGTACAGTGAATCATTCGTGTGTAAGGATGGGCAAAATATGATGTCTTTCAATAGTAATAACAGCAGTTTTAGTTTTTCTGAGTCCCTCCGACCTATTGTCTGTTTAAAGAGGAACTTTTCCCTATAACAACTTGATATAAAATAACGTTCTTTAGCAAAGAACATTCATTCCACATTTATAGATATGCTATCAAAATTAGTGTGCACTGTATATTGCCTGCAGCATTGTTCCTGTTTCTCCTTGCCAGGGGCTGCCATTTTGCTGAAGCCCAGAGCTCCTGAGCAGCAGTAAATCTCTAGGCTGTCACCAGATTAGCCTCTAGTGGCTCTGCTTTTCAGCACAGTGCCAAAAAATAGAGAGCCACTGAGCATGTGCAGAGCAGAGTGAGACAGTGTATTGCTGGCTTTTAAACAGTATAGGCACTTTTTTTTTAATGTTTTACATAGCTATACCTGCAAAGGGGGCCAGCCTGAAGTGATCTAGCAGGACTTCATCTTTTGACTAAAGTTCCACTTTAAACAGGCATTGGATGCCTAATTTTTCCACTTTATTTAAAGAATAGGGTGACCTTTGGGAACATGTTCCACTCATATTTAGGGTGTAACAGAACATGCTCCTAATCAGCTGCCTCCCACTGCCAGAGCCGCCCTCCCTGTGGCAGCGGCGTGGGGTTCCTCTCCCCTGCAGCCGCTATCACATTTAAAGCTGGTGTGGCTGAGCGGGGCTCCATCCATAACATTCATTCACAGCGATCTGTGACTGTCTTAACTACAAGTCCCGTCTGACACCGCTAAAGACAGTATGTAGATTCAATAGGATGTGAGCATGCCGATCAGCGCCCTCATAGTTCATTCGCACTTCCTACAGCTCTGAAACTGAAAGTCCGTACAGAGGAATGTGCAGTGTTTGCAGGAGCCTGATATTGCAGTCCTGATCCACTGATCACAGGTGCAATGCTCTGCAGGCTCCTGTCAAAAAAATTGCATTTTTTTCCTGCAAAAATGTGCATTTATTTTATTTTTTTCAGAAATGTGAACTTATTGTTTAAGGCAGGAGTCTCCAAACTTTCTATACAAGGGGCCAGTTTGCTGTCCCTTTAGGGGGGCCAGACTGTGGCCAGTGGGAGTAGAAAATATCCCAGTGTCAGTGGGAGTAAACAATGCCACACCTTTAGTGGGAGGATTAACACTCCATCATTGGTGTCAGTGGGAGGAAGGGTGCCCCGTCATTGGTGTCAGTGGGAGGAAGGGTGCCCCGTCATTGGTGTCAGTGGGAGGAAGGGTGCCCCGTCATTGGTGTCAGTGGGAGGAATGGTGCCCCGTCATTGGTGTCAGTGGGAGGAATGGTGCCCCGTCATTGGTGTCAGTGGGAGGAAGGGTGCCCCGTCATTGGTGTCAGTGGGAGGAAGGGTGCCCCGTCATTGGTGTCAGTGGGAGGAAGGGTGCCCCGTCATTGGTGTCAGTGGGAGGAAGGGTGCCCCGTCATTGGTGTCAGTGGGAGGAAGGGTGCCCCGTCATTGGTGTCAGTGGGAGGAAGGGTGCCCCGTCATTGGTGTCAGTGGGAGGAAGGGTGCCCCGTCATTGGTGTCAGTGGGAGGAAGGGTGCCCCGTCATTGGCGTCAGTGGGAGGAAGGGTGCCCCGTCATTGGCGTCAGTGGGAGGAAGGGTGCCCCATCATTGGCGTCAGTGGGAGGAAGGGTGCCCCATCATTGGCGTCAGTGGGAGGAAGGGTGCCCATCATTGGCGTCAGTGGGAGGAAGGGTGCCCATCATTGGCGTCAGTGGGAGGAAGGGTGCCCATCATTGGCGTCAGTGGGAGGAAGGGTGCCCATCATTGGCGTCAGTGGGAGGAAGGGTGCCCATCATTGGCGTCAGTGGGAGGAAGGGTGCCCATCATTGGCGTCAGTGGGAGGAAGGGTGCCCATCATTGGCGTCAGTGGGAGGAAGGGTGCCCATCATTGGCGTCAGTGGGAGGAAGGGTGCCCATCATTGGCGTCAGTGGGAGGAAGGGTGCCCATCATTGGCGTCAGTGGGAGGAAGGGTGCCCATCATTGGCGTCAGTGGGAGGAAGGGTGCCCATCATTGGCGTCAGTGGGAGGAAGGGTGCCCATCATTGGCGTCAGTGGGAGGAAGGGTGCCCATCATTAGTGTCAGTGGGAGGAAGGGTGCCCATCATTGGTGTCAGTGGAAAGGATTGTGTCCCATTGTTGGTGTCAGTGGCAAGAATTTTGCCCCCGTTGTTTGTGTCTGTAGGAGGAATAGTACCCCAAAAGCCAGATAAAGTCAAGTAAAGGGCTGCATTTGTCCCCCGGTCCGCAATTTGAAGACCACTGTCATAAGGGTTTGTTAACACTAGATCACATGGTAAAACGCATTGGGCTAGTGTGCTTGAGGTCTGGCAGGGGGTAGGTGAAATGTACATTTTAGCACATCTCACCGTTTTTTTTTTTCTCTTTTAACTTTTTTTAAAGTGTCACTTTGGTGACATGCGGTCCCATTAATTGCACTGCAAAAAAATTCAGCATGACAATGTTTTTTTTACCCCGTTCATGTACCAAGTCTCCATCAGTGGCATTGTTCTCCATTTCTATATCGATTGGGTTGCGTTTTTAACTGATGATGGCTTTTCTACATCAGATTGTATGGTTTATGTTGCCATTATTCATTGTTGCTGCGTGTTGGATACTGCAATTACTAAAAGCAGAACTTCACTCTCTCAGTCAACATCCACTATTTTTAATTCTTTAGGTGCTAGCAATAGTAAATTAAATAGATAGGAAAGTATTATCATATTTACTAGTTTTTGGGGTTTTTTTTACATTTCTGCAGTTACTTTGTGGTTTCTTTGTCTAGGCAAATGATGTCATACATCCCAGGAGTCTTCAGGAGGGGAGGAAATAAAAAAAATACATTTCAGCACGTCTGTATTTGTCTGCCCTACGTCATACCAGTATTTTTTTTTTGAGAAAGGGGCACGAAGAATACATGTAAACACTTGTATTGTGTGTGGGCATATTAAAAGAATAGAAACCTTTCTATTCTTGCAATTTAGCCATAAGCTGTATGAGTGTCTACGCACAGACATCCACGCACAACCATTCATGTCTATGGACAGCTGTTGGCAGCATCTGGGTTTCACCAGAGAGGGGAATACGCTGGAATTTACATTGAATGGGCTCAGGGCATCCTTGTACAAAAGCCCTTAATGGCAATAAATTACAAAATGTCTTGAATGGCAATGACATACACAATATCAATGTTTAACAGCGCAGATCTACTACTAAGACACAAAGGTAACCTTGTATGTCGAGGTCTTACACTGCTGCGGGCTCTCAGTCATGTGATCGCGCACATTTCAGTGTTTCCAAGTAGTAGAGCTGCCCAGTGTCAGCCCCCCCCCCCCCCCCCCCCATCCATTGCCACAGACACACATAATAACTGGCTCCATACAAGCAGCCGGTGGCAGTTAATATCCAAAACGTATAATCGGATTAAAGAGCCCGGTGGGCGCCGGGTGTTTAAAAAGGCGGCTTTATGGAAAATTCACTTTTCATTTTTTTTCTCTGGCTAGGATGGAAGGCGTTTGGCTCTCGGCTCACATTAGAAATGGACGCATTAAACTTTGAGAAGGAAGTTATGAATAATTCACAGCGAGTTCAGATTTTCAGATCATGGATATAATCATAGCCAGCAGAGTAGGCAGCCCGGCCTCTATCAGAGATAAACTGCATATGAATAAGACATAGTGGAGCAAGCTGTGTCTTTATTACTGACGCAGAGAAATCCGACAACACCAACATACTGGAAGTGCAACCTCAACACTCTGCTCCACCCACAACTTTAAACTCATTTACTGACATGCTTCTGTGCTGCTTGAGGACTCTGCTCCACCCATAACTTTACACTTATTTACTGACATGCTTCTGCTCTGCTGGAGGACTCTGCTCCACCCACAACTTTACACTCATTTACTAACTTGCTTCTGTGCTGCTGGAGGGCTCTGCTCCACCCATAACTTTACACTTATTTACTGACATGCTTCTGCTCTGCTGGAGGACTCTGCTCCACCCACAACTTTACACTCATTTACTAACTTGCTTCTGTGCTGCTGGAGGGCTCTGCTCCACCCATAACTTTACACTTGTTTACTGACATGTTTCTGTTCTGTTGGAGGACTCTGCTCCACCCACAACTTTACACTCATTTACTGACACGCTTCTGTGCCGCTGGAGGACTCTGCTCCACCCACAACTTTACACTCATCTACAGACCTGCTTCTGTACTGCTGGAGGACTCTGCTCCACCCACAACTTTACACTCGTTTACTGACATGTTTCTGTGCTACTGGAGGGCTCTGCTCCACCCACAACTTTACACTCGTTTACTGACATGTTTCTGTTCTGTTGGAGGACTCTGCTCCACCCACAACTTTACACTCGTTTACTGACATGTTTCTGTTCTGTTGGAGGACTCTGCTCCACCCACAACTTTACACTCATTTACTAACATGCTTCTGTGCTGCTGGAGGACTCTGCCCCACCCACAACTTTACACTAGTTTACTGACATGTTTCTGTTCTGCTGGAGGACTCTGCTCCACCCACAACTTTACACTTATTTACTGACATGTTTCTGTTCTGTTGGAGGACTCTGCTCCACCCACAACTTTACACTCATCTACAGACATGCTTCTGTACTGCTGGAGGACTCTGCTCCACCCACAACTTTACGCTCATCTACTGACATGCTTCTGTTCTGCTGGAGGACTCTGCTCCACCCACAACTTCACACTCATCTACTGACATGCTTCTGTTCTGCTGGAGGACGCTGCTCCACCCACAACTTTACACTCATCTACTGACATGCTTCTGTTCTGCTGGAGGACTCTGCTCCACCCACAACTTCACACTCCTTTACTGACATGCTTCTGTTCTGCTGGAGGACGCTGCTCCACCCACAACTTTACACTCATCTACAGACCTGCTTCTGTACTGCTGGAAGAGGACTCTGCTCCACCCACAACTTTACACTTATTTACTGACATGCTTCTGTTCTGCTGGAGGACTCTGCTCCACCCACAACTTCACACTCATCTACTGACATGCTTCTGTTCTGCTGGAGGACTCTGCTCCACCCACAACTTCACACTCCTTTACTGACATGCTTCTGTTCTGCTGGAGGACGCTGCTCCACCCACAACTTTACACTCATCTACAGACCTGCTTCTGTACTGCTGGAAGAGGACTCTGCTCCACCCACAACTTTACACTTATTTACTGACATGCTTCTGTTCTGCTGGAGGACTCTGCTCCACCCACAACTTTACACTCGTTTACCGACATGCTTCTGTGCTACTGGAGGGCTCTGCTCCACCCACAACTTTACACTCATTTACTGACATGCTTCTGTTCTGCTGAAGGACTCTGCTCCACCCACAACTTTACACTAGTTTACTGACATGCTTCTGTTCTGGAGGACTCTGCTCCACTCACAAGTTCACAATTCTCTCCTATCAAACTTCACACTCATTTTAATCAAATTCTCTGAGCTGTTGGAAGGCTCTGCTCCACCAACAACCTCAGGCTCATCCCCTGACATACTCTGTGCTGGCCAAGGAAAAGAACCAGCCGCGCCCTGTGGAATCCCATGTAAAACTTTACTGTTCTGGACAAAAGGACATGAAGCCCTGCCTAGGACCTCCTCCTCTGAGCCATTTCACAAAACAATTGGGCTGAACCATAAAGACCACATGTGAAGGACTCTGCTCTACCCACAAGGTGACACTCATCTCCTGATATTATCCCTGTGATGCTGGGAGGACTGATCCACAGACAGCCTCAAACTCCTCCAAGCAGATAGGGGTCCTGCCTGGATATGTCAATGACTCTGCTCCTTACACTATCTATCTACAGCTACATCTTTGTATATTTAAAATGTGAGATGTAGAAATATTTGAGCTTGCTGTACGATACAAAATGCCCTCAGAGATCTTGATGAAGTCTTCTAAGCTTGATATTGATTTTAAAGGGAATCAATTCCCATAAATAATGTATGTTTACAATGCTGACATTGCACTCTCCACTTCTGAACAGAGAGACCCCCATCTTATAACAAGGAGTCTGAAATCAACAAACTCTCTGCTATCCGTCTTTTACAATGTGTCACTGTGACAGCACATGGGAGACCCTGGAGCCTTCAGAACCCCAGAGGAGCCCTCAGATCTCATTCAGAATTATGAAGGTAGAAGTGGATGGGGATTTTGTTCACAAAAAAAAACAGATTTAGCTGCCATGTTACTAATGTGTTGGTCAACATAATGGAACTTAAAAAAAGAACTGTAACTGAAAAGTGGGTCACTGAAATGAGCTGATGAAATTACCGTAATTAAAGTGGACCTTCAGTCATTTTTTCATCTTTCCATCTATTAAATCTTCTGCCCTTGTTGTTGTTTTAACTTTGGATAGTGAAACTTTTTTTTCTGCCAGGAAATACCTTATACAGCCCACTTCCTGTTTCTTGTCTGGTAAAAAGCCTAGGCTTATGACTCTCTCGTGAGAGTTAGCCAGGAAGGGAGGGGGATGAGTCATAAGAGGGCCATTGAGAGCTGCGGAGCTGGAGGTGTGCCTCTGTGTAAATCCAGGACGTAAACTGGCAGCAACTTTAGCTGCCCACAGTTAACCGGTTCCCGACCGGCTCCTGTACTTTTACGTCGGCAGAATGGCACAGCTGCGCAAAGTAACGTACCCGTACGTTACTTTGAATTTGCCGCCGTGTGCGCGCGCCTGCCGCGATCTCCGTGAGTCGGGTCGCGGGTCCCGCGGACTCGATCACCGCGGGCATACCCGCGATCGCCTCACGGAGAGGACGAACGGGGAGATGTCGTTGTAAACAGCATCTCCCCGTTCTGCCTAGTGACAAGTGTCACTCGATCTCTGCTCCCCGTCATCGGAGCAGAGATCAGTGACGTCACACACACAGCCCACCCCCCTGACAGTTAGAATCACTCCCCTAGGACACACTTAACCCCTCCCCGCCCCCTAGTGGTTAACCCCTTCACTGCCAGTGTCATTTATACAGGAATCGATGCATTTTTATAGCACTGATCGCTGTATAAATGACAATGGTCCCAAAAATGTAAAAAATGTCCGACATGTCCGCCATAACGTTGCAGTCACAATAAAAATCGCTGATCGCCGCTATTACTAGTGAAAAAAAAAAATTATTAATAAAAATGCCATAAAACTATCCCCTATTTTGTAAACGCTATAACTTTTGCGCAAACAAATCAATAAACGCTTATTGCGATTTTTTTTTACTAAAAATATGTAGAAGAATATGTATCGGCCTAAACTGAGGAAAAAAAATGTTTTTTTATATATTTTTTGGGGATAATTATTATAGCAAAATGTAAAAAATAATGCGTTTTTTTTTCAAAATTGTCGCTCTTATTTTGTTTATGGCGCAAAAAATAAAAATAAAAATCGCAGAGATGATCAAATACCACCAAAAGAAAGCTCTATTTGTGGGGAAAAAAAGGACGTCAATTTTGTTTTGGAGCCACGTCGCACGACCGCGCAATTGTCAATTAAAACGACGCAGTGCCGAATCGCAAAAAACGCTCTGGTCAGGAAGGGGGTAAATCCTTCCGGGGCTGAAGTGGTTAAAATGGTTGCAGCCAGACTCAGCATATTTGGCAAGTACATAATCACAGTATATATAAAACAATATGCAAAGTGGTTGGAGGGAAGCTTCAGAATGACAAAGATGTTTTTATTACAAATCATGTGAGCAGACTGCAGTTCCTCTTTAATGCAGACTTGGCACTCCATGCAAGGTGCGCTCAGTTTGTAAGGTCCCCTTTCTATGTTAATCGGATCTGCTAAATAAACGTAAATAATACACATGCAGGGGATAAATATTGGTAATCAAAACACTTACCTCTCCCCCTTAACCCCTGCTTCGGTACTGCAGGGGGCGACGTCAGCTTACAATGTAGCCCAGATCCTGCAAGAGGACGCTGCAATACAGTGCTAGTAGCGCCTTCTCGTGAGATTTGAGCTACTCTGCATTTCCCAAGATACCTCCTGAAGAACAGTGACATCACCCTTGCATAGCCCTCATGGGTAGAAGAGAGGATTAGGTAATGGTAATTAATTTTTTTTCTCCCATGGGTGCTTTTTTTTGGTGTTTTTTTTCCCTTTACTTCTCTAGCGTTATGGGATGGGGGAGGGGAGCAAAAATAAATAAGCAGGCCTTGCAATTTTAGTGCAAGGTTTGCTGTGATGTAACAAATGAACACTATTACTTCCCTTCCCTCCTCATGAAAAAGCAGCTGATATGCAGCCCAAGACATGACAACCTTACAAACTATGCGTTTCACCTTCCCTACATCATACTGATTAGCGGCACATAAGACCTCTTGTACAATGGGGCATTCAGCAGCAGTGTGCCCAGGAGGGACAGGTGTAGCATGATCCAGCCCTGCTGCAGGCAGCCTGTCAAAGTCTATGATAGCAGGCTTCAACTGCACGGGGCTGACCGCTATACTGAATAGTACCGGCATTTAGGGCCCTGCCTGTTCAGGGACAAGGTTCTGGAAGGCAAGTCATCCCCTAGCTGTGCTGAATGTTGTACCTTTTCTAGGTGCACTAAAGGTGCTGAGAGGAATGCACTGCTGCTGTACGCCCCACTGCACAAAAGGCCTTACATGTAACAGGCTCACCTGCCCTCTGCCTATCTATTAGACCCCTTTCACACTTTTTATTTTTAATGCCAAAAATAGCGCCTATAAAGCGTCTCTCAAGCAACGCCAGTGTAAAAGCCCGAGTGCTTTCATACTGGGGTGGTGCGCTTGCAGGGCAGGAAATAAAGTCCGACAAGCAGCATCTTTGGGGCGGTGCGGAAGCGGTGCATACACCATCACTGAAATCAATGGGCGGCTTTTCGGGTGCTTTTAAACCCTTCTTTGGGGTTAAAAGCGCCCCGCTCCTGCCCGCACAGCGCCGGTAAAGCGTCGATAAAACTAGTGACACTTTACCGCTAACGCAGCCCGCACCCCAGTGTAAAAGGGGCTCTTATAATGCATGTGCTTTCACTGTGGAGGCTCTCAAAATTTAAAGACTGCAGATAATACTGGGGTGCCGTGAAGTGGCTCTGCAGCTTACGCATGCATTTGTAAATGTGTGCAAACTAAACCCCTGTTCTTAACGCATGCTGTTAGACAGGACAATTCGGTTGGTTGCAGGCTGGTCAATAAGTTGAGCTGGGTATTTCTTTGGTTCTGTTTGACATGCGTCGCCCTTCCAGTGCTCCTTGCTGCAAAGACCAGTTATAGGTGAGGGTAGTGCCCATTTGTTTGTACTGTTGGAATACTGGTGAGGGGACGCACTGGACACCTTTGCTGCCATTGTGCTATATGCTGGGTGCCCAGTGCGTGTCTGTGCCATTAAAGTGGTTGTAAACCCTTACAGACCACTTTTACCAACAGGTAAGCCTAGATTAAGGCTTACCTGTAGGTGCAAGAAATATCTCCTAAACCTACATAGTTTAGGAGATATTTGCAAAAGACAGGCACCGATGTCTACGGCGCATGCGCCGTAGACAATGGCGCATGCGCCGTAGACAATGGCGCGCAGGCGCACTGAGTGTGCCGTTTCTAACGTCGATCATGCCGTTAGTGGCGGCTCCTGCCCTCTGCCTATCCATTATGAGGCATGTGCATTCGGCCCGCACCTCAGTGCAAAAGGGATAGGACTGCAGATAATACTGGGGTGCCGTGAATTGGCTCTGCAGCTTACGCATGTATTAGCAAATGTGTGCAAACTAAACCCCTGTTTTTAACACATACCGTTAGACAGGATAATTCAGTTAGTTGCAGGACAGCCGGTAAGTTGAACTGGGAATTTTCTTTGGTTTTGACATGCCCCTTCTATGTGCTCCTTGCTGCAAAGGCCAGTTATAGGTGGGCGCAGTGGCCATTTATTTGTTCTTAAATGTAACAGAAATGGGGGAGCCCCCCCCCCCCCATCATTGGAGCTGAGCCATTTTTTTTCCCCCTAGTTCAAAGTGTGCTCAGGATGTGCTCACATGCAGCACGGGAAAATAAAATCCCAGGATTGCACTTGCAGTTACAAAAGGAGAAAGCTGTAGATTTTACTACACTATTCTTTAAAGTAAAAAGTTCCCTGCAGGGATTATTTCTAAAAATTTACCAAAATGCCCAGAGCTACCAATCCGATTCCAACTTTCTAAACAATCAGAAAAAGCACAGATGAAATCTGATTGGTTCTTTTGAGCATCGCGGCTTTAAAATTGGCTGCTAAAACACGTACAGTAACTGCAAATTGGAGTGTAGTTTTCATCATCCCTTGTTTCCAATTTCACATATCTGTTTAAGAGGCTCTCCGCCCACAGTATTGGCTTTATAACTGCTATAAGGTGAGTGAGCCATCTCCAAAAGGTCAAAGTGTCCCTGGTTGTTGATGACAGTGGTGTGCCCTGAAGCGGGCTGGTCACAAAGGCTTCAATGGTGCACTGAATGAATTCCCTTCCCTTTGTGTTAAAGCAGAACTTCACTCTCTCGATCAACATTCATTATTTTTAATCCTGATGCTGCTAACATTAGTAAATAGATAAGAAGGTATATCATATATACTTGTCTTAAACTTTTTAAAATTATTTATTCAGTTACTTCCTGGTTTTGAGGCCTAGGCAAACGATGTCATACATCGCAGGAGTCTTGAAAAGGGGCTTTCTCAGCTAAGCACGCCCTCCTCCTGCATGCCTGAGCTATGGGCATATGGATTCCAGGACGTAAACGCTATGTGAATAATCTGCCCTAACTCAAGATGGCCATCAAAGTAATTAAAACGTGAAAACACAACATATGCTGTACACATACAGTGAATGATGATATAAGGAACAGTAAACTAAATGTCCCATATAAATGAAATCCAATAAAAAAAGAAATGTTCATGAACATCAAACAGGGAAGTGGTGGTAGACGATACTACCCCAGTTGAAGTCCTATTGGACGAAACGTGTCAGGCCTGCTTCACTTGCTTTTACATTTTTTATATGTGATCACTTTAACGGAACTTTTTGGAATTTTAAAGAAATAGATTAAAACTCTCCCTTTTTGACCTGCACCATATGGAGCTCCTTTTTTTCTTATTTTTCATTCCAGTCCTAATGGTCTAACATTCCATTGGCCTTTGGTACGAGTACGGACCCTCTATTGAGGTCCATTTCACTCCTAGCCCTCAGAAGTGCCCGAATCCTGGACATCTGGCCGCGATACACTTCTTGGATCCATCCCGACTGATCGATCGGCTGTTCGTTCTTGGAGCGATCCCTCTACATACTGCAATCATAGCCGAGTTGGTTCCATTGTTTGACCATCAGGCCTTGGCCAATACAAACTTGACTGACCCATTGTCGTACGGCAAGTGGGTCCACCCTGTCTAGTAAGAAGTATTTATCTACAACTTTCCATTTGAAGAATTTTAGTCCAGCTCTGAACATGTTTTACAGTCTGTTCCTGGTTTACATTGTTACATCATGTGCCATTGAGGACTTTCTATTAATCATTCAGACTGGGCATAAGCTTTATATTGTCTACCACCGCTTCCCTGTTTGATGTTCATGAACATTTTATTTATTGGATTTCATTTATATGGGACATGTAGTTTACTGTTCCTTATATCACCATTCACTGTATGTGTACAGCATATGTTGTGTTTTCACGTTTTAATTACTTTCATTGTTTGGCACACTATAGACATAGTATTCCACTGGTACATTTAGCGTTACACTTTGTATACTATATTCACTTTGGACTTTGTTTTGGTGTTAGCAGCTTCACTTTTAGTGGTTTAGAGCAGCAATTTCCCCCCTTTGTTTCTCAAGATGGCCATGCCCAGAAATGCTAGGGTGGCGTTTTTTCCACAGTGATTTCTATGCAAAATAGAGCATGGAGACCTGGATGGATGGGGGAGTTTGCTTTGAGGATTAAAAATTAAACAGCATTTTTGGCTTGTGGTGCTCAGATGCAGTGTAGTTCCACTTCAACTTTAAAATTGATTGACTGACTGCCATTTTCTCTTTTTGCTGAGTTTAATGTGTGCCCGCCAGCTACATCTATACAGAAGTTCTGCAAGTAATATTGCACCATAGGGAGAAATAGTGCAGCCTCCAGGTATTCCTGCCTGCTCTCAGTTTATTTAAAGCTATAAATTTCCCAGCTCTAGTTCTCCTATAGATTTGTACATATCATGCAGAGTCCACTTTCTGCAGTATGCAGCTTACACTTTAATTTACAAATTTGTAATGGATACGTCTGCTCTTACTTTAATTTAGAAGTGGATTGAGTTGTCTTGGTTGGCATGTCAGGTTCAGCGCTGGGGAGTTCTTGTGTTTTGAGTAATTGTATTTTTGCAGCACATGTGACAGCCAGGGGCCAAGCACAAGTCAAGAAAGCACCAATATCTATGTAGTTCACCTGACCGATTAATATGCAGCCTCCAGCCCACACTGGTGCTATGGCATTAGCCACATTAAGCAGCAGGTACATGAGGTGCTTACCTGGTTCTTGCTAGACTATTCAAAAAAAGTATAGGGGAGCCAGACACCAGGGTCCATGACAACCAGCTTATTCTCCTCTGTGTGATCAAGCCTATACTGGACACACCCCTCTATCGCATTTTACCCCTTTAGGCCATAATGCCTCTATGATTAAAGTGGTTTCTAAAGGCAGAAGGTTTTTTTTTACCTTAAAGTGGTTGTAAACCCGAAATTTTTTTTTTTATGCCATAATGCAGACTATAAGATTTACTATCATTTGAGCCCAGTCTTGCCACAAAGAGTTAATCCAGCTCTGAGCAATCCTCTTATTGTTCAGTGAGATAAAACTTGACAAACAGAGAAAAACTTTGTCAAATCCTCCCCCTTGCTGTGAGTGACAGGTGATTTACATCTCTCGTGCACTAGCCTAAGATAAAAAAATAATGCATAATTCCCACCCCCACTCCTTTCTTCAGCAGCTCTGCCAGGATTGGCTGTTCCACACCTCACCATGATTTGGCATGCTGAAGTCATGTGGTTACTTTTCTGACTTTTCACTGGATGTTAGAGATCATAGCAGAAGTTCAGTGTAAGAAATACACAGGAGAAAATGTATATTGACAAGGGGAGTGTAGAGGTGGGCGGGGAGTCTACTGACATCACGACTCCACCCACCGAGCTCCAGACAACAGACCTGCCCACAGAATCTGCAGTTTTCGGGGTCTCATAACAGACAGAGGGGAGACATTTGGTAAAGATACATGCAGGAGGCGTGTATATTCTTATAGACAACACCTTCGGCAGTAGTTTAGAAAGGATGCCATTGGGTTTACATCCAACTTAAAGCGGTAGTAAAAGTCCCCAAAAAATGCTAAAAAAAAAAAAAAAAAAAAAAATGGTCCCCCTGCAGATTAAAGTCATAATGTACTAGTATGCACCGCATACTAGTACGGTACGTTATGAAAAAACTTACCTGCAAACAGAGCCCTCCAGCGCTGCGATGGCTCCCCTGGCGCTTCCATCTTCGCCCGGTCTTCCTTCTGGGTTTCGTAAGCTTGGTCACCCGAATGGCCCGGCCACGGTGACGTCACATCGCAGAGACACACGGAGCAGGCCGTAAATGTGGTCTGAGCTGGCAATGCGCAAGCTCAGATCACATTATCCGTGACAGGAAAGGGGGGAGATTTATGACAGAAGAGACCCCCAGGGTCTGCCTGTCAGCGGATTTTTTAATTTTGACTTTACTTCCACTTTAATGCATTCTCTGCATTAAGGTAAAAAAAAAAAAAAACACTTACGTGCACAGCTCCCCCCAGCTCACCCTCATACTTACCTGAGCCCGATCTCGATCCAGCACAGGCTTTCTTGGCTCTCTCCCTCCTTATTGGCCCAAAGGCAGCAGCGGGAGCCATTGCATCCTGCAGCTGTCAATCACAGCCATTGAGGAGGAAGGGGTCGCGGCAGGACCGAGCTCTGTTCTGTGTGTCAATGACTAAGGAGCGAGGACACATGAGTGCCCCCACGGCAAGCAGGTTGCTATGGGGGCACCCATAGGGGGAGGGGGGGAGACAGGAGTGTCGGCTTGGGACCGGAGAGAAGGAGGATCGAGGCTGCTCTTTGCAAAACCATTACACAGAGCAGGCAAGTATAACACGTTTGTTATTTTATTTTTTTTTAATGGGAACATTTACAACCACTTTAAGCCCTATAGGGGTGAAACACACTAGAGGGGTATGGCTCCCAAGTGGAGAATGAACTCAAGCCGACCTCTGGATTTTCGTTACTGGGGTACACACTAACAGGGGGCGGTCCTGCATTACACTTGGAATTCCACTATTGAGTTAGACATTAGACCAGCACCTGGCAGCAGTTACTCGAACCAGCCGGTGTATTACACAGTAGCATCTGAGCGGTGCTTTCTTTTACATGTTTTACAAGTCTATATTGTGTGAAACATTAGAGAGGGGTGGTCAGTGTGCCAAGTGCGGGTTTAATAAAGTTAGATAGGATCTGACACCATCCCTATGTGACTTCATGCTTCCCTAGTGAGTTTATAGAACATGGTTGGGCCCCCTTTGGTCAGCATCAAGAGTTCCCCCAGAGGTAAGGGACTTCCATAACGGCTTGGAGTGGTGAGATCTCCCTACAAACACCCTTCAAGAGATTTGGTAAGCATCACATTCTCGTGGATTAGACTTCCTTTGCAATACAGAACCTACAATTACTGTACCATCAACTTAATATTCTACCCTCAACTTATATATTTCTTTTTTTTTTTTTTTTTTTTTTTTAAATTATACATCATAAACCTGACTCATTTCTTTTAATAAAATACATAACGTGCATTTCTGACATCCAGTGCTGCAAACTGGACAAGGACAACTTAACATACAGACAGGAAGAACTCACCTCTACCGAGAAGGACACCTCATCGTCATTATTGTCATTGATTTTCTCAAAAAGGTCCTCGCACAGCTGGGGGAGGAAAAGCACATGAGGAGTCAGACTGTAGTCAGATGAGCTCACGGTGCTGACAGCAGATAATGACTAAGTAGACAATTCCTCACAAAGGATGTAAAGGCCGTCACTGAATTGCAGGAAATATCACATTAAATCAAATGAATCAAACCCACATACATTCTTGGTCCGTCCATACAAGGAGTGAATTTCTTTCCTGCAACCACAGGTTGCAGGAAAGAAATTTGCTTGACTCTGCCATCAACACAGACAGTGCTGATGTGGGAATCCCTCCTGCTGGGCCATTGTCTTCTCCCGCCAGGGGGGGGTTAGGGGCCGGCATTGGAAGCCATCCCCTCCAGGAGAAGAAAATGATTATTGCTAGCGGCTATAGCAGCCACCAGCAATAATCGCAAGCTAATCTGGCCAGCTGAACTGGCTGAGAAGGCAGATGTAAACAGATGTGTGTTTGTTTGCATCCTTTATCCAGCCTTACCCTATAAAGATATAGCCTACTTCTCACAATTAATTTATATTAAAGAAGAAGTCCACTAAAATCTCTGAAACTACAGGCATCCACGATTTAAGATGAACCGGTCTAGCCCTGTAAAGAAGAAATTGCTATACACACCTTTTCTGAAGCTGCTCCGGTCCGGTCCCACGCTGAGCAGAGGACACAGCCGACAACAGAAGCCACACAGGAACTCTATGGGTGACCTCACTTCCCACTCATTTCCCAACCGTTGTTGGCTGTGTCCTCTGCAGAGCTTCCCCCCGCTGGAGACCGGACCAGATTGGCATTAGAAAAGGTATAAATCAAATATAATGGTGCGCTACTTTTAGACAGTGTCAAAACACTATTAGATTGGTTGCAGCTTGTTTCATTTAGTTATTTATCACTATTTACATTACCTAATTATTCATATCAGCACTTTAGTATTTTTCTATATACATTCAGAAAAGGTATGTATAGCGATTTCTTCTTTACAGGGTTAGATAGGTTAGTCTTAGATCTTGGATGCCTGTAGATTTAGATATTTTTGTGTGGGCTTCCACTTAAGCGGTATTAAATCCAAAACCAAAAATGTAATCTATTGCAGCTTACTAATCATTATATGTGGTGGTTGCATTTGTTTCCTTTTTTAGGCATTTTTCACCTGGTGATCCGGCCAGTAACACACCTCCTGAGTTAGAGTGCCTCCACTCTAAATTTTTCCAGGTATGCCGAACGTCTGTTCCCCCCACTGCATGCTGTGGTTCCCCCAGCCTGTGTATATCTTGATTATGCATGTACCGATGGAAGGAACCAAATCATGCAGCGGGAGGAGCAGGTATTCAAATATGTTTTTTTGGGGGTTTTTTTTGGTTATTATTAAGAGGGGGGGGGAGAGACAGAGGGAGGAGGTATTAGAACCCCTCTCTGGTTTTATTGCTGTCGGTGTCCTTGATAATGGAGCTTTCCCTCACTTCCACAGTGTCACTGGGACAGGAGGTGAGGACAATGAGGACACAAACAGCAATACATTACCAGCAAAATGTTTTAACTTTCCTCACTCTATGCAACAGGGAAGGAATAAAGGTTTTGACTTGAGTTGGGATTTTTTACTTTTTTTTGCCATATACAAACAACAAAATCCATACCTGGGGAATGATTCCAGCTTGAGTCTCTTCCTGCTTGCCCATCATAGTATAGGATTTGCCAGCACCAGTCTGTCCATAAGCAAATATACAAACGTTGTAGCCCTCAAAGGCATGTTCCAGCATTTCCTTTCCAATGTCATTGTAGACGCGGTTTTGGGATGCAAAGGAAGGATCTTCCGGCTGTGGGAGACACAAATCTTAGACACTTATCTTCTCCTGGCCCAAGAATCAATACAATTAATTATGATTGTGGAACAAAAAACAAGAAGAATGTTAGCCCATGGCAAACACAAGTAGTCATCAGCTATTCACTATACTGGAGGGAGGATTTTTTTTTTTTAAGTCCTTAAAAAAAAAAAAAAATTAAAGTGTGTGGTTCGAGACAATTCCTCTTCTTCCAATGTGGCCCAGGAAAGTCAAAAGATTGGTCACCCCTGGTATAGAACAACCTTTCTCAACCAGGATTCCATGAGCAATTTTTGCCTTTCAGAAAAGTAACCCCTGATGCCAAAGATTATTGTAGCTATATGCAATGGGGCATTCTTCCAACTGACCACCAATGTAAAGAGCATTCTTCCCACTGATCACCAATGTAAGGAGCATTCTTCTCACTGATCACCAATGTAAGGAGCATTCTTCCCACTGATCACCAATGTAAGGAGCATTCTTCCCACTGATCACCAATGTAAGGAGCATTCTTCTCACTGACCACCAATGTAAAGAGCATTCTTCCCACTGATCACCAATGTAAGGAGCATTCTTCCCACTGATCACCAATGTAAGGAGCATTCTTCTCACTGATCACCAATGTAAGGAGCATTCTTCTCACTGACCACCAATGTAAGGAACATTCTTCCCACTGACCCCCAATGTAAGGAACATTCTTCCCACTGACCACCAATGTAAGGGACATTCTTCCCACTGACCACCAATGTAAGGGACATTCTTCCCACTGACCACCAATGTAAGGAGCATTCTTCCCACTGATCACCAATGTAAGGGACATTCTTCCCACTGATCACCAATGTAAGGGACATTCTTCCCACTGATCACCAATGTAAGGGACATTCTTCCCACTGACCACCAATGTAAGGAGCACTCCCTCTCACTGACCACCAATGTAAGGAGCACTCCCTCTCACTGACCACCAATGTAAGGAGCACTCCCTCTCACTGACCACCAATGGAAGGACACTCCCTCTCACTGACCACCAATGTAAGGAGCATCCCTCTCACTGACCACCAATGTAAGGAGCACTCCCTCTCACTGACCACCAATGTAAGGAGCATTCCTCTCACTGACCACCAATGTAAGGAGCATTCCTCTCACTGACCACCAATGTAGCAAGCTCTCTTCACTGGAAAGGAGCACTACACTAACCACTGATGTAAGGGAACATTGTAATTTTCACTTTCTGAATTTCTATTCTAGCCTTTATTATTATTCCATTACATCACTGTCACTGAAAATACGTGTTATAAAGAGTGGGTGTCAAGTATTCAAACTAAGCCACACAACTTTTTCTTTTGTTTATTCCTATATTTCAATGTGCTGTTTAATGTACTGCGAGCTGTAAATGTAGTAATTATAAGCAGGGATTCCCTAAAACCCAGAACGTATTTCAAAAGGTCGACAGAGGTGGAATTAGAGAGACTCTGACTGTACAATACTCAAACTGTCAGAGAAAACAGTATGTAGGATTGTACAATCTCATCACACATACATTACAATTGGCCTACAGCATTTACTGAAATTTATACAGTCATTGTTGTATAAATACAATCTCAGAGTTGGGGAGGTTGAATAAAGACACCAGTCTATCCAGTTTAACCTGTGTCAATGTGTGTACCAACTGTGGAAGGGAGTCCCACATCCTTACCGCTCTAATCCTTTACGCAGTTGAACAATGAACCGATTTTCATCCAATTTCATTGGGTGGCAGCCTGTCTTCCTTAGCGACTACGAGTCTAAATAGTTTTTTCTGCCAGTGATAGAATCACTATTTAGATATTTGTATATTGCGATCATATCTCCTCTGTCAGTCACAGCCAGAGAGGAGAGAGCGTAGGACAGGGCAGAGCCACACTGTGTGCGTCAATGGACACACAGCATGGCTCAGGGGCTAGCCCACATGAGTGCCCCACATAGCAAGCGGCTTGATATGGGGGCACTCAGAGGGGAGGAGGAGCCAGGAACGTCATCAGGGAAGAGGAGAATCAGGGCTGCTCTGTGCAAAACCATTGCATGGAGCAGGCAAGTATGACATGTTTATTATTCCAAAAAAATCATTTAGAATCACTTTAACAAAAAAAGAAAAGAAAAACTTTGCCATACTTCCTTCCACGTTCACCTTCACACTGTTCAGCCACTGGCAGCAATGGTCCTGTGTAAGCTCGGAATCACAACTGAGAGCTTACAGAGAGATGAGGATTCTCTTGCTGCCCACATGTGACAGCATTGGACCAATCATCAAGTACCCATGCTGTCACACGGAAAGAAAAAGTAGCGAGTCATTATTACAAAAAGGAACACAAGGGGGCGCCAGCTAACTACAGCATCAATGGGTTTATTGCAGGGGTAGGCAAACTTAAAGTGGTTGTAAACCCTTTACAAACATTTTTTGCTACAGGTAAGCCTATAATAAGGCTTACCTGTAGCTACCCAGGATATCTCCTAAACCTGAACGGTTTAGGAGCTATCCCCTGTATTTATATGTGCCGACGTCATCGGCACTGAAGCAAACTGAAGCAATGGCACACACGTGCTGTTGCTTCAGTGAGTGTGCCGTTACCGGCGGCTCCCACGCGCATGCGTAGGAGTGACATCGCGGCTCCGGCCAATCACATCGGCGGAGCCCGTGATACCCGGAAGTAACTCCGGGAGCGATGTCGGCCGCCGGAGCGGTGAACGAGGACCGCGGTAGGGGCTTCGAGCTAGCATACTAGCTCATTATGCCTTTGTCGAGCAGTTTCTTGTTTTTTTTGTCTAGGGTTTACAACCACTTTAAAGTGGTTGTAAACACTTTACAACAACTTTATGCTACAGGTAAGCCTATAATAAGGCTTACTTGTAGCTACCCTGGATATCTCCTAAACCTGCACGGTTGAGGAGATGTCATCGGCACATGCGCACTGGGGCAAATGCCGTTGCTTCAGTCTGTGTGCCGTTACCGGATGATTGGAAGTAACCCCCGGTAGAGATGTCGCCGGCTGGAGCGGGGTACGAGGACGGCTGCGGGGGCTTTGATCTCAGGTAAGTTATTCATAATGAGCTAGTATGCTCCACTACAGAGGAGGAATCGGCTTTTGCGGCTCGCGCTCCCCACTACAGATCCAACTTTACAAGTAGTTCCTCTGCATTGCACTCTGTCAGCAAGCCCAGACCGCGATCTACTAGTCACCTGTCCACGATCTACTGGGTGCTGAATCCCGGTATTTTGCAATTAAAAAGCCAAAAACCCACAGATGCTGCACTTAGCTGGCGCCCCTTGTGCTCCTTTTTGGAATTTCAAAGATTTGTTCTCATCTCAGGTGGTGCTGCCTACTGAAGTACAACACCTTTCCGATGGGATTTTTATGAACTTCTTATGAACATTTTATGAAGTACTTATGCTACACAAGTGTGTCTTCACATTTATTTAGGGGGGTAGAGGCTAACTCATGTGGTTTTAGCATTGGCTTTTCTTTGTGCCACAATTTAATTTGTTATATGTGCCCCTATAAATGGAAGTTCTTTTACAGTAGCCAAACAGAACAGTAGGGGAGCAAAGGGAAGGAGAATATGAGCTGCTGGGTATTTGGGGAATTCGCTGAACCTGTTGTCCAACATTTAAAGGGGTTGTAAAAGCTAAATACCGCCCCCCCCCCAGCCCCCCCGTTTTACTTATCTGACCCCTCGAAAGTCCAGCGCTCGCCCCCGACATCCTCTTCGCCACTCAGCCGGGCCGTTGATTGCTTAGAGTGGATGGATTGAAAGCAGCGCAGCCATTGGCTCGCACTGCTGTCAATCACATCCAATGACGCGGCACACCGGGGGGGCGGGGCCGAGTGATACAGTGAGCGGCTATGGCCGCCGGCTGTATCACGGGAGCGCGCCCGCAAGCACTCAACACCATGCGAGAGAGCTCGCATGAAAGTGTTGAGTCCTTTGCGGGGGGGAGCCGAGACAGCCGCCCAGGGACCCCAGAAGACCAGGTTCGGGGCCACTCTGGGCAAAACGAGCTGCACACTGGAGGCAAGTATAACATGTTTTTTATTTAAAAAAAAAAAAAAAAATTAACTTTGGTGATCCTTTAAAGGCCTGTAAACGATACACTGGGTGAGACACATCTATAAGAGGTATAAAAATGAACTGATGTTGCAGCATTATTCATTCAGACACTGTGGCACCTCTGCATTCAGGCTTGACTTTGCCAAAGAGCTGAACCATGGGCCATTGGGAAGAAAGGCCAGCATTGTGCGCATCTGTGTGGTGCTGAACTCCATACTGCCAGCTCAGTCAACAGAAATGAAGTCCTGCAGAAGGCAACACTTTGGGGTGGATTTACTAAAACTAGAGAGTGCAAAATCTGGTGCAGCTCTACATAGAAACAAACCAGCTTCCAGGATTTTTTTGTCAAAGCTTAAAGCGGAGGTCCGCCCACCCCTGCAAAAATTAAAAGCCAGCAGCTACACATACTGCAGCTGCTGACTTTTAATAATAGGACACTTACCTGTCCTGGAGTCCAGTGATGTCGGCATTGCAGCTGATGTTTCCATCAGCTGTCGGGTGCTGCCGCCGCCATTCCTGGTATGGGAACCCGGTAGTGAAGCATTACAGCTTCACGCTAGGTCCCTACTGCGCATTGGCACTGCTGCGCTCTCCTACTGGCCCGGTGGCGGGGGAAGCCGAGCTGCTAAAGTAACGTGCTGTGGTCTCCCGGAAGTGGGAACAGGATACCTGTCAAAGACAGGTATCCGCCCGCCCCCCCCCCCCCCCCGAAAGGCGCCAAATGTGGCACTGGAGGGGGGGGGGGGCTGGGGGAGACAAATGAGCGGAAGTTACACTTTTGGGTGGAACTCCGCTTTAATTGAACAAGCTGATGTTAGAAGCTGATTGGCTATCATGCACAGCTGCACCAGATTCTGAGTGCTCTAGTTTTAGTAAATCAACCCTGTCGAGTCCAAGGCGCCCATCATATTACGCATGTCACTACATACTGTCTACTGTGAACAAGCTGCAGGCAATGTACAGAACACTTACCGAAGTGTGAGACCAGTATGAATAATCAAAGCTGAAACTTTTTGCTGGTTCTTTAGGATTCTTTGGGTTAATAATACCTAGAAGAGAATAGAAGAAGGAAATTAATCACATTTGCTGGTAAGGGGGTCAGGACAAGCATCTGCAAAGTAGATATTATACATCTTACAATTATGGTATGCAATAACAATACTGTTAAAGAGTAACTCTAATTTTGTTAAAAAAAAACAAAAAAAAAAAAACAACATACCCCTCTGGGTGATCTGTGTACATTGCAAGGATTTTAACAAACTTCATTGCAGATTCCTACCTTTTGTTATTCCAAAGAAAAAAAAAAGCTGTTTGTCGGTGTCCATGTGCAAAATTAAGATGAATAGGAGTGAATTTACAATTATCAATCAGCCGCTGCACCTGCAGGGCTCCAATGAGGAAAGTGGCCGGGTCTGCATCCCTTTAGATGTGATTTGCCATTGGGGGTATCTCACCAAAAATGACATTTTTGTTCCAGGGGATGCCCAAAATCTGAGTTGCATCTTAGTGCAGACTTCTGGGAAAATCAGTAAGCCAATCACACAAGCAGGAAGTTACATTTCTGGGAGGCGTTCTGTAGATCATCTGTGTACAGAGCGCCTCCAGGCTGTCATATTGCATTTTACACAAAATTACAGAGGCTGCAGATTGAAAAGAAAAGGTGATTTTTAATAACATTCAATTACAATATGACTTGTGTGGCAATTATATACACTATATATTTTTTTTTCTTTTTAATTTGATAATTTTTTTTTCCCCAGGAAAGTGGACTTACCCTATAAAACTCTGCCCCCCCCCCCAATTTCCATTAGCCTGAAGGAATATCACTTTCCCTGGAGATGTGACCTGGATGACTTCACCTGCGCAGCCAATAAAAGTTTTAATTTGAAAGGATTGAAAAAAATACACTGATGAGCAAAATACAGAAGTGCCCAGCAACCAATCACTAATGACCTTTCCGTGATCTGGGTGTCATGAGTTGCTACGCATCATCACCCTGTGCACATTGTTATGCGACCAGGAACAGGCCGGCTGGCACGAAGGGCAAGGCATTCCTACTGGAAGCCTGGTTTCAACTTTCGGCAGGCAGAAGAAAAGAGGGAGACATAAAAGTAAACCGGTTACTTGGAATGAGTAAAGCATGGGCAGGGCTTTACCCTTTGCTGGCATACTTTCCACCCATCCTTGGTAGAGCCCTCCACTCTTCCTGTCCTCTCTCTGTATATTCTAGGCCAGCTGGTACCCCTTTATCATTCGATTCACATACACCGATCAGCCATAACTATGACCACCCACCTAATATGGAGTAGGTCCCCCTTTTGCCACTCAAACAGCCCTGAATGGCCGAGGCATGGGCACCACTAGACCTCTAAAGGTATGCCGTGGTATCTGGCACCAAGCCGTCACTAACAGATAGATCCTTTAAGTCCTGTAAATTGCGAGGAAGGAACCCCCAATCCAAGCCGATTGGGATTTGCTTTTCCAGTACATCCCACAGATGCTCGATTGGATTGAGATCTGGAGAATTTGGAAGCCAAGTCAACACCTTAAACTCGTCGTTGTTTTCCCTCAAACCATTCTTGCAGTGCCACTGGGTGATTATGACGAAAGGGGCCACCGTCACCAGTGAAGACCGTTTCAATGAAGGGGTGTACTTGGTCACTAACAATGTTTAGGTGGGTGGTGCGTTTCGAATAACGTCCACAATAATGGCAGGAGCCAAGGCTTTCCAGCAGAACAAAGCCCAAAGCATCACACAGCCTCCACCGGCTTGTCTTCTTCCCATACTGCATCCTGGTACCATCTCCTCCCCAGGTAAGTGACGCACCCCGGCCAGCCACATGATAAAAAAAAAGGGAAACGTGATTCATCAGACCAGGCCACCTTCTACCATTGCTCTGTGGTCCAGTTCTGATGCTCACGTGCCCATTGAAGGCACTTTTGGCTGTGGACACGAGTCAGCTATGGGCACCCAGACCGGTCTGCGGCTACACAGTCCCACACACCACAAACTGAGATGGCCATTTTTTTCTCCTTTAAGCAACTCCCGCCCACCATATAGACAAATGACGGCGGGATCCGCTCTTGTTCTGGGACGACATCTGATGGTCGCCCAGTCTCACCGTGATCTCGCGCCAATCTCAGACACGCTGTGTCCCTGGGACACAGTGTGACCCTGATCTGGGTAAAGAGACGATGACGCGGCTCTTTACCCATGTGATCCGCTGTGTCCAATCACATGAAAACACGGAAGTGCTGTTCATCAGCTCTCTTCGCCTCACACTGAGGAGAGGACAGCCAATCAGCAGCATTTCCTCTCAGGGGAGGCCTGTACTGATCATCAGGGCATTGATCATCAGTGCCCTGATGATCAGGGCATTGATCATCAGTGCCCTGATGATCAGGGCATTGATCATCAGTGCCCTGATGATCAGGGCATTGATCATCAGTGCCCTGATGATCAGGGCAGCACCAACAGTGCCCGTCAGTGACACCACTCTGTGCCCGTCAGTGACACCACTCTGTGCCCGTCAGTGACACCACTCTGTGCCCGTCAGTGACACCACTCTGTGCCCGTCAGTGACACCACTCTGTGCCCGTCAGTGACACCACTCTGTGCCCGTCAGTGCTGCATATTAGTGCCGCCTATCAGCGCCCATCAGTGCTGCATATTAGTGCCTCCTCATCTGTGCCCATCAGTACAGCCTAAAAATAGAGCTTTTTCCCCAAAAATAGAGCTTTCTTTTGGTGGTATTTGATCACCTCTGCGTTTATTTTTTGCGCTATAAACAAAAAAAAGAGCGACAATTTAGAAAAAACAAACAATATTTTTTACTTTTTGCTATAATAAATATCCCCCCCAAAAAATGTAAAGAAAACTAATTTCTTCATCAGTTTAGGCCAATATGTATTCTTCTACATATTTTTGGTAAAAAAAGAAATCACGATAAGCGTATATTGAATGGTTTGTGCAAACGTTATAGCGTCTACAAAATAGGGGATAGTTTTATGGCATTTTTCTTATTCTTTTTTTTTACTAGTAATGGCAGTGATCAGCGATTTTTAGTGGGACTGCTACATTGCGGCGGACAGATCGGACACTGTTGATACTTTTTGGGACCAGTGACATTCATACAGCGATCAGTGCTATAAAAATGCACCGATTACTGCGTAAATGTCGATAGCAAAGAAGGGGGTTAACACTAGGGGGCGATCAAGGGTTAACTGTGTTCCCTAGTGTGTGTTCTAACTGTAGGGGGGAGGGGACTGTCTAGGAAGAGAGAGAAAGATCGGTGTTCATACTTAGTATGAACACAAGATCTGTCTCCTCTCCCCTGAGAGAACGGGGATGTGTGTGTGTGTGTTTATACACACACACACACACACACACACACACACACACACATCCCCGTTCTCATTCTGTCATGAGACGCGCTTCGGGCGAGCAATTACTGTATATATGACACTGGCAGTGAAGGGGTTAACACTAGGAGGCGATCGAGGGGTTAAGTGTTCCCTACGGAGGTGTTTCTGTGGGGGGGAGGGGACTGACTGGAGGAGGAGAGAGATCGCTGTTCCTGATCACTAGGAAGAGACTCTCTCTCTCTCTATTCCCCTGACAGAACTGGGACCCCGTACTGGTTCTCTGCGGAGCGATCGCAGGAGGCCGGCGCAATAGAGCCAATATATCGCGCAATAGAGCCAACCTGCTGCAGTATAACTATGGCAGCTGGTCTTAAAGTGGTTAAATACCATCAAACGAAAGCTCTATTTGTGGGAAAAAAAATTATTAAAAAAAATGTATTTGGGTACAGCATTGCATGACCGCGCAATTGCCATTCAAAGTGTGACAGCACTGAAAAGGTGAAAATTGGCCAGGCCAGGAAGGGGTTGAAGGTGCCCAGTAGGCAAGTGGTTAAACACATCAACTTCAGAGACAACATGTTCACTTGCTGCCCCATATATCCCACCAACTATTAGATGCCAGTGTATGAAGATAATCAATGTTACTCACTTAACCTGTCAGTGGTCATAAAGTTATAGCCGATCGGTTTATAGTGCAATATATTGGCACAAATACAATTAATACTGCAATGCAGAAGATGAGATGTACTGCAGGAAGTCATAAATTGTGTAAGCTCCTTCTACAAAGATCCTCATACCACCCACTGCCCAGCACTCATCTCTGCTACCGACATGAAAGTCGGCACAGGTGAGAGCGGGCATTGTACAAAGGCCGCACAGACACACCCGTCTGCCACCTGGTACCCCCCTGAGCTTCCTAGCAGATGTCGAGTCCTTGTGATTCCCGGGAACTCTCCGCTCCACCAGAAATAGCCGTAGTTGCCAAACTGCAGCACTATTTCAGACTCTGCTGCCCTTTTAGGCGTCCAACTTGTGACAGAACAAGCGAGGAAGTCAAAGCAGTCAGGAAAAAAAAAAAAAAAAAGAGCTGAGGCCTGCGTTTTCCATTGCAGGTTCTCCAGAGTTATCTGTGATTTTATTAATAGCATCATCTGTACATGTTACTTCCACCCTCAGATGTGAGCCACTTACCCCGAGCCGACAGCCCGCTCAGCCCAATATCCCACCACTCCGTATGGATGATGAGAATTAACCACTTGCCTCCCAAACCCATTCTGACATTTCTCACATATATGTATTTTTTTTTGCTAGAAAACGACTTAGAGCTCCCAAGCATTATATATATTTTTTTAAGCAGAGGCACTAGAGAATAAAATGATGGGCGTTGCATATTTTTATGTCACCCAATATTCGCGCAGCTGTTTTTTTAACACAATTTTTTGGGTGGAAAAATACAATTTAATAAGTTTTAATGTGCAAAAACACAACTGTTTGGTAAAATATAAAAGATGATGCACTGATCCAAATCATTTGGGTGGAGGGAGGATCATGGTGTGGGGTTGTTTTTCAGGGGTTGGGCTTGGCTCCTTAGTTCCAGTGAAGGGAACTCTAAGGCTCCATACACACTGGAGCCTTAGAGATTGCTGTCAGAAAACGCCGATTGAAAAAACGCGATTTTAACAGTGTTTTGTACTAGCGTTTATGAGAGGTTTTTTAGCGTTTTTGGGCGTTTTTAATAAAAATACACAGAGGACACTCCAAAAATCCCACAATGTATTACCAAACCCCCACAATGCATTGAAAACAATAGAACGCAGAACGCTTATTACCGCACGTTTAGTGGTTTTCATGGTCAGAAAAACAGCACTTTGAACGCGATTTTATGGGGTTCAGAGAAGAGCTGATACACTGCTGATAAAAGCTAAAACACGTCTATGTGTGCATGGACACATAGGATAACAGAGAAGAGTTTATGGGCTGTTAAAATAAAAAAAAACGCCCAACTCCAAAAAAATGGCCGTTTATGGGCTCCAGTGTGCATGGAACCTTAAGACGTCAGCATACCAAGACATTTTGGACAATTTCATGCTCCCAACTTTGTGGGAACAGTTTGGGGATGGCCCCTTCCTGTTCCAACATGACTGCACACCAGTACACAAAGCAAGGTCCATAAAGACAGAGATGAGCGAGTTTGGGGTGGAGGAACTTGACTGGCCTGCACAGAGTCCTGACCTCAACCCAACAGAACACCTTTGGGATGAATGAGAGCGGAGACTGCAAGCCAGGCCTTCTCGTCCAACATCAGTGCCTGACCTCACAAACGCTCTTCTGGAAGAATGGTCAAACATCCCCATGGACACACTCCTAAACCTTGTGGACGGCCTTCCCAGAAGAGTTGAAGCTGTAAATGTTTTACTTTATTTTTTTATAAGCACCACAATCGGACCTGAAATCAACCTTTTATAATATGCTGTAGAACAAAAGCGGGAGATGCAGCATTAAGGAAACAGTCAGGTGTGCTGCACCGCTAACAAGAAACCTGCTGATAGGAGGAGAGAGCAGAGTGAGAGAAAGATGATGTCATCAGTCTGCTGCTTCTCCTTTCAGTTTAGGTACAGGCTGGGGGAGGGATAAGACCGGTCGGTGTTACTGAACTGCAGCAGAGGTAGTCCCCTGCCCTGCCAGACTGACTGTGTGACAGAGCTGTGCAAATTTTAAGACTGGATGGGCAGAAATACAAATCCTTTCCTATGTAATCCACCTCCCTTCTATAGATTACATCTGTTTGCCTGGAGTTTAGCTTTAAGTCTTTTTAGCAATCATTTTGCCTTTTGGATGGATACTGAATCTGACATAATCAAACACAGGAATACAGAAAACCCTTCGGGTCCAATCATGTCAAACAAAGAGCCTTTCCTGATACATGGATTGTGAGATGCAGCAATTAACAAAAAAATGGTAACATTAATACAGCACAATTCTCATTATAGACTCAGCAAAAGATTGGAAATGTAAAACAATAATATTTGGGTAATGGCTAAAGACTCCCATAGACATGGCCATACATGTGTGTCATTAGTCTCATCTCTTTATCTGCAAAAAAAAAGATCTGACAGTTCTGACAATCCACAAACTTCTACCACACTTTGTAATCAGGACGTTCTCTGGTTCAGACTTCTGGCTTCCTGGAGCAAATCTCCAATGCTGGTCCTGCATTGTACGGGAGGACGTCAGATAGTGAAGGGAAAAGGGGCCAGGACAAGGGGTGGGCAGGAGAAGAGGCTGCCCTGGGCACTATACTATCAAGTGAGATGGGGGGGCGGCAGGGGGTAAGAATTGTCCCAAGTGGGGAAATTGGGGGGGGGGGGGGTTCTTTAGAGGGATTTGTGTTTGAGAACGGGAAAAGGATTTCAGCAAGGAGGGGGTTGCGCTAGAGAGGTAATATGGTAGAGAGGGGAGTGAATTGTTCTAGGAGTGGAATTTTTTTTTTTTTTTTTGGGGGGGGGGGATTTGTGCTAGTAGGGATGTGCTAGGAGAGGAAATTTGGGAAGGGTGGGATTTGTGCTAGGAGGGGGGATTGTGGGGGAATTTGTGCTGGAAGGGGGGGATTTGGAGTGGGGGGGGGTATGTACTAGGTGGGGGAATTTGTGCTGGGAGGGGGGATTTGGAGTGGGGGGGGAGAATGTGTACTGGGAGGGGGATTTTAGGGGCATAGGATTTGTGCGAGGGTTATTTTTTTTTTGGGGGGGGGGGGGGGGATTCGTGCTAGTAGTGATGAATGGGGGTATTTGTGCTAGGAGGAGGGATGGGGAGGAATTTGTGCTGAGAGGGGGAATTTGGAGGGGGGGGGGGGAGAGGATGTGTAGTAGGAGGGAAAATTTGAGGGGTATAGGATTTGTGCTAGGAGGGTTATTTTTTTTTGGGTGGGGGGGGGGGGGGGGGGATTCATGCTAGTAGGGATGAATGGGGGTATTTGTGCTAGGACAGGGGATTGGGGAGGAATTTGAGCTGAGAGGGGGAATTTGGAGTGGGGAGGGGGTAGAGAGAGGATGTGTACTTGGAGGGGAAATGTGAGGGGTACAGGATTTGTGCTAGGAGGGTTATTTTTTGGGGGGAGGGGGGAACGGGGGTATTTGTGCTAGGAGGAGGGATTGGGGAGGAATTTGTGCTTAGAGGGGGAATTTGGAGTGGGGAGGGGGTAGAGAGAGGATGTGTACTAGGAGGGGAAATGTGAGGGGTACAGGATTTGTGCTAGGAGGGTTATCTTTTTTAGGGATGGGGTGAACGGGGGTATTTGTGCTAGGAGGAGGGATTGGGGAGGAATTTGTGCTTAGAGGGGGAATTTGGAGTGGGGGGGGATGTGTACTAGGAGGGGAAATTTGAGGGGTACAGGATTTGTTCTAGGAAGGGTAATTTTTTTTAAAGGGGGGGGGGGGTTCATGCTAGTAGGGAAAATTTCAGGGGTAGAGCATTTGTGCTGGGGGGGCAGCAATAACTTTTGCCGGGTGGGGGGGATTTGGAGCAGGAGGGCAGCTTTGTATTGGGAGAAGGGGGAATTTATGCTTGGGGGGGGGGGCATGCAGATTAGTACTCAATTTTTGGGGGGGATTTTTGCTGACACACAATGCTGGGGGGGGGGGGGGCGCAGTTTGGCATGTTTGCCCTGGGCTTTAGATGATCTTGTCCTGCCCCTCCAAGGGACCGGTGGCCAGTGTGGAATAAGGCAAGAATATCACCTGATTTATCATCTCCTAAGCAAAATGAGCAGTTAACCCTTCGAGGTAAAGAGGGGGGCCCCATTGCAAGGGCAAATTTTATTTTTTTAATCTTTTTTCACCAGGAGTTCAGCTTTAATAAATAAAAATTCAGTAATAATGAGCCTGGGTGACCTGTTGCTGATCCGGCCTGGCACAGCAGGAAAGCCTGACACAGATGCATATCCTGGGATGTAGGGTATAAATAGCAGCAGTATGGAGACGCTCAGTTACCAGGCAGCAGCCCCCCCCCCCCTCCCCGGGGGACGGTGTTGCTGGTGGTGGTAGCAGCTGCAGATCTAGGGATAGAAAGGATTAGGGATAATAGTGACTCACTCTGAACATTCTGTTTCCCAGAGAGAGAGGAGAGGAGAAGGGAGGAGAGGAGTGTAGGATTCCTGGTGCCCTGTACACACAAACACTCCCTCTCCGTCTGACTGAAAGTTCCGGCTACACCGGGCACCGTCTGCTCACATCCATGGGCTGATATGCCAACCAAACCAATCATCATTTATACCATAGAATACTACAAAGGACACCGGTGTTTAGTCCTAAGCTGCTTTACAAAAGAGAGAATAAACACCATTTACTCCTCTGCAGGTGTCAGGTACTTATATATAATTCAGAGCCAATTATAAGGATCTGCAGTGTGTGTGATAAACAGTATTTATAATTATGAAATCCGTCCAATCAGCAGGAGAGACTGGAGGGGGGGGGGGGGGTCAGTGGGGAATTAAAGCGTCATAAGCCCCTTGTTCCCCGCTCAATCATTCAACGGCCCACTGACACAGTTATATAATCTCAGCCTGGGAAGTAAAGGGTCAGCGTGTTTCGAATTTATTAATGTGTTTGTCAGATTTACCTTTTTATTGAACACCTTCCATCGGTGTTAGAAACATTCAAAAATTTGGACTAGATCTTGTGGCTGCCTGAATACCCAAACAGTGACAGCATCCGATTGGATGCAGTCAAGGGGGTTCATTTACGAAAGGCAAATCCACTTTGCACTACAAGTGCACTTGGAAGTGCAGTCCCTGTAAATCTGAAATGAGGGGAAGCTCTGCTGATTTTATCATCCAATCAATGTACAAGCTAAAATGCTGTTTTTTATTTTCCTTGCATGTCCCCCTCGGATCTACAGCGACTTTTCTTCCAAGTGCACTTGTAGTGCAAAGTGGATTTGCCTTTTGTAAATAACCCCCCTTGTGTTAATCCAATCTCACATGTAACATACTGATTGCACAATCTCCTTTAGGACACACTTGATTAAGGCTGGGTTCACATATATGCAGCTCTGCGATCCATGTTTTTTTTTTTTTTACGGGTACGGCAGTCCATTCCTTTGAATGGGCTGCTGTGCCTCCTGAAACGCAGGAAAAAGGTCCCTGCAGCATATTAGAAATCGCAGCCTGCACGGGAACCGCAAGCGCAGTGCGGTTCCCAGTGCGGGGGTGACTTCCAGTGCGTGCGGCGTGCCAATTAGGATTACTGGCACCCGCATGCGTCCAGTGTGTTTTTTCTGTGTGGGTGGTTGCGGCTGTGGGACCCTCAGCGGGAACCACCCACACAGATGTGAACCTAGCCCAAGGCCGGTGCGAAAAGTAGCAGCAGAAATCAGACATTCCTGTCGCATCTCTCTGAGCAGATGGGTGCGGCCGCCAGCCCCATTTACTATGACAGGCCATCAGCGGCCGCAGCTATCTGCTGCAGTCCTCACAGCCAGCAATCACATGTGGTGGAGCGCTTGGAGTGTACAGCCCGTCAACACTGTTCCTGTCCTGTGGCGGCTGCATAAGTGTCTGTTTTGATGGACTATTTCCAACTAACTCCTGCGATCTTCTGCATATTTCAGTGCGGTCATCCACATTTTCCTTTCAAGCTTTTTATGGTTGCGAGCCTCTCTTTCTTCCAAACCTCACCATCATGGGCAAGACCAAAGAGCTGTCAAAGGACGTCAGGGACAAGATTGTAGACCTGCACAAGGCTGGAATGGGCTACAAGACCATCAGCAAGAAGCTTGGTGAGAAGACAACTGTTGGAGCGAATATTCCCAACTGGAAGAAATACATAATAACCATCAATCGCCCTCGGTCTGGAGCTCCATGCAAGATTTCGCCTCATGGGGTGAGGATGATCATGAGAAAAGTGAGGGATCAGCCCAGAACTAGACGGGAGGAGATTTTGAATGATCTCAAGGCAGTTGGCACCACAGTCACCAAACAAACCATTGGTAACACAATACGCCACCATGGATTGAAATCCTGCAGCGCCCGCAAGGTCCCCCTCCTCAAGAAAGCACATGTACAGGTCCGTCTGAAGTTTGCCAATAAACATTTAAATGACTCAGAGAAGAATTGGGTGAAAGTGCTGTGGTCAGATGAAACCAAAATTGAGCTCTTTGGCATCAATTTGACTCGCCGTGTTTGGAGGAAGAAGAATGCTGACTATGACCCCAAGAACACCATCTCTATAGTCAAGCACGGAGGTGCAAACATGCTTTGGGCTGTTTCTCTGCTCTTCCAAAGAAATGAAGGGTCTATAAATTTTATCAGATATATAGGTACAGGCGGAATTTGTCGCATTAAGGGGCCAATGGATGGGGGTCATGTATTGTAAAATCTTGGATGAAAACTTTCTTCTCTCAGCCAGAACACTGAAGATGGGTCATGGATGGGTCTTCTAGCATGACAATGACCCAAAACATAACACCAAGGCAACAAAAAGGAGTGGCTCAAGAAGAAGCACATTAGGGTCATGGAGTGGCCTAGCCAGTCTTCAGACCTTAATCCTATAGAAAATGTATGGAGGGAGCTGAAATTTTAAGTTGTGAAGTGACAGCCAAGAAACCTTAAGGATTTAGAGAAGGTCTGTAAAGAAGAGTGGATCAAAATGCCTCCTGAGATGTGTACAAACCTGGTCACCAACTACAAGAAACGTCTGACTTCTGTGCTTGCCAACAAGGGTTTCCCCACCAAGTAGGATGTCATGTTTTGTTTGGGTATCAAATACGGTACTTATTTCACTCACTGAGTTGCAACTTAATTTATAACATTTGTATAATGTGTTTGTTTGCTTTTTGGATTTTTGGTTGATATTCTGTCTCTATCATTTAGAAAGATAGACCTTTCATTTCTTTGTAAGTGGGCAAACTTACAAAATCTGCAGGGGATCAAATATTTTTTTTCTCCCACTGTACATGAAATTATGAAGTTCAGAATGACAATTATTGAGATCACCCAACCTAAAGCGACACGTCCGTGTCAGGAATCTAGGACCTCTCTGTGGCATTTCAGTCTTGGAGATCTTCTGTAAATGTTCCTTGGTGCCCCAAATATATCCCAGGCCACTAACCAGGCCATACAGAAGAGTAGACAATACTAAGGTTTACTAGTGGCTTGATTTCAGCTTCTTTGCTCTTTCATGGGCTTGGCTTCATCAAAGGCACTGGATAGCAGCAGAGCGATGTTTAAAATATGCGTGGCGCAGCGCCACTGTAAAGACAGATCGGTGGAAAAGGATGCTGCCTCTCATGGTGTCCGCTCCGGCGCTTTCCTTATTTGTTGGGGCTGTAATTAAATTCTCTGTTTGCAAACAAAAAGGAAAGAAAGTTTCTTGAATCTGCCACCTCAGCTGTAATTAAAACGCTCAGCCACTGAGAGGAGGGCTGAACGGAAACCGCCAGCTCCAGAAGGATTATATTATACCCGGCCTGGTTCCTGCAGTCAGCCGCTTAACCTCTTAAGCATAGGCTGCACACTGAGCATTGGAAGAGGATGGCTTCCATTGCGGCTTGTGGTTTTCCTAATCTAGACCAGACAACCATGTCTGACCCTGAAATATTGTGACTCTTACATCACCCTCTCCTATAAAAAAAAAAAAAAAAAACCTAAAAACTATATTATATTATATTTACCCTTTCCATGCTCCAGCGCTGTCCCTGGAGTCCTCCTCTGTCCAACGCTGAAGTCCCCTTTCATACCTCCCAACTTTTTGAGATGGGAATGAGGGACACCTATCAGCAAAAGTATGCAGGCATAGGACACACCCCTTGCCACGCCCCCTTAAAGGGGAATTGTACAAAAAAAAAACAAGATTGGTTAAACCCACTAGTGCTTTTTTTTTACCATTACTATTCCTTTATATTGGCTTTTGGAATTTACAAATGCAGCAATTTAGAAATCAGATGAAAGGTTTAGCGCTGGAAAACACCTTTTTGATAGATAAAAAGTGCATTTTATATACATCTATATAGATCAGACCAAAATGAGGGACAAATGAGGAGGAATGATGGACATTGCTCCAAATCAGGGACAGTCCCTTGAAATCAGGGACAGTCCCTTGAAATCAGGGACAGTCCCTTGAAATCAGGGACAGTTAGGAGCTATGCTCTTTGAACAGAATAACCACTCCTGCCCATTGCAGTTACAAAACTGCAGGAAAAAATAGTATGTATGGGGTTTCTTTGTCAATGAAAAAAAACAGGGGGTGCTTTGGCAGGTAGTGGTTGGAAGGTTAGGGTTCTGCTTTAAAGTGGTTGTAAACCCTTACATATTCCCAGTGGAGTGACTGGCCTCAGGTGATACACAGATGAAACAAATCCCCCTACATAAGCTGTACCTGTTTATCTACAGTCTTCTCTACCATTCAAAGTCTAGAATTTATAACGTTTGTCTGTGCTGTCCAGAAAAGGGGAGCTGAAGTTACACTATGCAGAGCTTAGGGAGGAGAGCTCTGATTGGAAGGAAGGAATACCCCCCACCCCTCTCCCCTTACACAGCACACAGGGACAGAGCCGAGGCTGTCAATCACAGGGTGTGTGCCGGAACTCCCTCCCGTCACCTTTTTTTGTGACGCATGCTGATAGCAGAGGAACGAAGCAGCAGACAGAAATTACACTTAGTGCTCTGGAGTGAGACAAGTACACACTATAGAGGGATAGGCTTTGTTCATATTTTATGTCTGAGGTTTACAACCACTTTAAACGCTGTAGCATATAGCAGCCAATTGGAATTCACTCTGCTGCAATCAGGCCGGTACAAGATGGATTCCGATTGGCTGCTTTGGGTTACTGCATAAAGAATGATCACTTAGAACATTTTTTTTTTTTTAATACGTCCTTTATGGCAACGTCACTATCTGTGTTTTCTACTTTACTGCAGGTAACTGTGTTGCATTTGAATAGACGCAAGCAAAACAGTAACATATTGATTAGCAGGTGGCTAAAGTACAGAAATATATCTTCCTTTATTTCAGAGAGTTTATCAGCAGGTAATAAACATGATGTTTACTGTCACATCACACACCAACAATAAATCTATATGCCACGTGTGCGACTTTTATAGCTAAACAAGGGCTGAAGATGAAAGATGGGTGGCTGAAAAGCTGCGGATAGCAATAATAAATGGCTCCTTGGTATACACATTAATCCTATTCACCTACATTTTCCATATACATTACATGACGAAAACTTAACTGGCATTATTGTGTGAAAGCGACATGACATTCCCCTTTAAATATCACACAATGGCTCAGAATGTAGAAGAGCGCAGGGGGCAACAACACTCCAAATGAAACAACTCAACAAGTACTGAAGCAGATTCCTATTTTCTGCTCGGTGTCACACATTATATTCCATGTGACGGGTACACAGAATTTCTACTCCTTCCTCTACATGCAGATAAGGAGGTGTTGTGAAGGGGCCACACACAGTTCCTGATGATGACAAATGCAATGAAACAAAGTAGCGAGGGCGCTGGGATTAGACAAACTGAAATAAGTTTATTTACAAACAGGGCCGGCCCTACCATGGGTCCCCGCTGGCTCCATTGGACCCAGGTGGCACTTTGAGAGGGGCGGCAAATTGATGCCCAGGATTTTTTTTTTCCAGCAGTTTTGTGTGTTATCCAGGGGCGGAGTGGGCCAGGGGGGGCAAGGTGACAACTGCCCCCCCCCCCCCCCCCCGGGCCCCTCCACTGCCCTGTAAAAAGGCTGCCTTCAAGACGAATACTCCTAGTTGCCGGGTGCGAAGATGCTCACACACAGCCTAACACTGGGTGTTAAACACCCGAGCACACATGAAAAGCCCAGGTGTGTGCGCTGCCGGGGCGGGGTAACCACAGGAGACAGGGCAATGAAAGGTCCCTTCCCCCCAGCTCCGCCAGCAGCCGATGTTTAGGCACAGCTTGCGAGGCTTGCATTTCTATTGGGTGGAACTGGAGGAAGGGGTGCGGCCAGCCCCGTGCCTGGCCTACCTTCTTCTGCTCTGGTGCATGTGTCAGGCTAGGCACTGTGAGCACTGGGGGAGAGCAACAGAAAGGCAATATAAGTTAGTTCTATGTGACAGGACACAAAGGGTGTCCATCATTGTTTCTAGTAGTGGCTGATGATCTGCTGGATGGCCAAATGTTGCATAACATGTCATGCTCAAAAATCACAATACAGCCCTAGCTTGCCATTATACTACCCTAGCCTGCCCCTATATACTGCCCTAGCCTGTTTATATACTACCCTAGCATGGTCATATACTGCCTTAGCCCGTCCATATACTGCACTAGCCTGTCCCTATACTGCACTAGCCTGTCCCTATACTGCACTAGCCTGTCCCTATACTGCACTAGCCTGTCCCTATACTGCACTAGCCTGTCCCTATACTGCACTAGCCTGTCCCTATACTGCACTAGCCTGTCCCTATACTGCACTAGCCTGTCCCTATACTGCACTAGCCTGTCCCTATACTGCACTAGCCTGTCCCTATACTGCACTAGCCTGTCCCTATACTGCACTAGCCTGTCCCTATACTGCACTAGCCTGTCCCTATACTGCACTAGCCTGTCCCTATACTGCACTAGCCTGTCCCTATACTGCACTAGCCTGTCCCTATACTGCACTAGCCTGTCCCTATACTACCCTCAGCCTGCCCCTATACCCCCTCAGCCTGCCCCTATACCGCCCTAGCCCGCCCATATACCGCCCTAGCCCGCCCATATACCGCCCTAGCCCGCCCCTATACCGCCCTAGCCTGCCCCTATACTGCCCTAGCCTGTCCCTATACTGCCCCTATACCACCCTAGCCTGCCCCTATACCACCCTAGCCTGTTTATATACTGCCTTAACCCACCCCTTGGAATTGAACATAATGATATGTCATAGACAAGGTGCTGTTGCATGTAAATCTGACTTTCTGATGAATAAAATTTTACTTTTATCATGATATAAAATAATGAATGTGGGGGCCTTTTGGTGGGCGTGATTTTTTTCTTTTGGGGGGGGCAGCATTTAAAATTCTTGGACCCAGGCCAGCCCCATTTACAAACATAATAGCATTTACATGTTAAAACGCTGTGTGCAGCTCACTGTGCAGGAAAAGAGGAAAAAGGTAGACCTGGCCAGGAAGGATCACAGCTCGAACTCCGGTAATTCCAGCCACATAGCCGGACGGTGGATCCGCCAAAAGAGGAGGAAAGCCAGCGGCGTCCATGGCTGCTCTCGCCACACAACAACAACACAGCCAAAAATGAACGGGTCAGATGTAAATAGGCAGTAACGTGTTTCAGGAGCTCTGCTCCCTTTCTCAAGCCTACTTTTTCTAGAAACTCCCCACACTTTTTATTTTCTCTACATACATAGACCCTGATTGGGAAGGTGACTCAATAGGTACGTCACACAGAGAGGCAACTTAATGTCATGTAAACCTAAACCAGTTTGATGACAGTCTGAGCTCACAGGAGGTGGGTTTGGATGACACAGAGTGTTTAACCATGAAGGCGACCATTCCAGGACCACAGAGTTTTGTGGACGGACAGTGCTGGATAGGAGGTGAGCATCTCTGGATAAGAGGTGAGTATCTCTGGATAAGAGGCGAGTATTGCAGCAAAACCTGCTTTTTTTTTTTAGGTTTACACATGCCAAGCAAGTTTTTCTGGATTTTGTTGTGGTTATTCTGTCTCTCGCTGTTAAAATAAACCTACCATTAAAATTATAGACTGATCATTTCTTTGTCAGTGGGCAAACATACAAAATCTACAGAGGATCAAATACTTTTTTTCCCTCACTATATATCTGTCTTTACTCCGAAGCACCTTGTGCTCTGATGTTATTAGATAGTCAACCAACCCAACACATTATAAGGCCAATTTAGCCAAGATCCAAATAACCTACAAGCATATATTGTATAAATGTTGTATGATGTGAATGTACAATGTATATGTAAAGCGCTGCGTAAAAATTGACGGCGCTATATAAGTACCTGAAATAAATAAAAAATAAAAATAAAGACTCTGGGCAGATACTGAGGAACGTTAAGGAAACACATGCAAACTCCATGCAGATGGCATCCTTGGTGTTAAAACAAGACTCCAAAGCTTCTTTTTTGTATGCTTGATTTTAGGTCAGTCAAGGCATTGACACCTTTGCAGCCATTGTGCTACATGCTGGGTGTTCAATGGGCACCTGTACCTTTAAGGGCACTTTCACACTGGGATGTTGGGGGCGTCAGCGGTAAAGTGCCGCTATATTTAGCAGCGCTTTACCATCGTTTTAGTGGCTCTTTTTTCGGCTGCTAGCAGGGCGCTTTTAACCCCCGCTAGTGGCCGAAAAAGGGTTAAAAGTGCCGCTGTAGCGGGGCTTTGCCGGCGCTTCGGCAGGGCTGCCCATTGATTTCAATTTTTAGACAGGTTAATCTGGTTGGTAAGCAATGCTTGGAATTTTTACCAAGGATTTTTCCATGGCTTTTGTTTGATTTCCAAAGCTTCAAGGCAACCAAACAGCCACTGTGTGCCCGAAAGTAACAAAACTAATGTATAATGCTGCAAAATCTGAACTTCTTCTTTGAAGCAAAGGTACTTTGTGTTGTTTACCCCCTTCCCTCAATACCAACCATGTGTGCCGGAGCAAAGGAACAAGTTGTACCAAGGCGGTGTACAAAAAAAAAAAAATCACACTTTTTTTAAAACAATGGATGGATGTACCGTATGTATCTCACATTCATGCGTTTCACCGCCAAGACTTCGTCATACAGGTATGGAGATTGTGAGGGCTAGGGGAAACACACAGGTGTTAATGGGCTCATTTATTTTTCTTTTCTGTTATTTTTTTCCCATGTGTGCGCAGGCTATAAAAGGGAAAACTATGGATTTTCATTACCTTTATTTTACATTTAAAGATTATAAATTTTAAGCTGTTTTCAACTGCATTTTAATACATGTATTTACAAATAAATATACACTATATTGTCAAAAGTATTGGGGCGCCTTCCTTTACACACACATGAACTTTAATGACATCCTCAGTCTCCTGCACACATGGTTGAGATTGAGGGAATGGGGGGGGGGGGTAAACAACACAAAGTACCTTTCCCAGTCCGTAGGGTTCAATATTGAGTTGGCCCACCCTTTGCAGCTATAACCGCTTCAACTCCTCTGGGAAGGCTGTCCACAAGGTTTAGGAGTGTGTCTATGGGAATGTTTGACCATTCTTCCAAAAGCACATTTGTGAGGTCAGGCGCTGATGTTGGACGAGAAGGCCTGACTTGCAGCCTCCGCTCGAATTCATCCCAAAGGTGTTCTATTGGGTTGAGGTCAGGACTCTGTGCAGACCAGTCAAGTTCCTCCACCCCAAACTCGCACATCCATGTCTTTATGGATCTTGCTTTGTACACTGGTGTGCAGTCATGTTGGAACAGGAAGGGGCCATCCCCACACTGTTCCCACAAAGTTGGGAGCATGAAAATGTCCAAAATGTCTTGGTATGCTGACGCCTTAAGAATTCCCTTCACTGGAACTAAGGGGCCAAACCCAACCCCTGAAAAACAACCATAATCCCCCCTCCACCAAATGATTTGCACCATAGACACACTCCTAAACCTTGTGGACGGCCTTCCCAGAAGAGTTGAAGCTGTTATAGCTGCAAAGGGTGGGCCAACTCAATATTGAACCCTACGGACTAAGGCTGAGATGTCATTAAAGTTCGTGTGCGTGTAAAGGCAGGCGTCCCAATACTTTTGAGAATACATCTCTGTTTCACGAATTAGGTATGTTGTCTGATGATCACATCCCCCATTTAGCTTAATGTCTTATCCCTGGGTCAGTTTAATGGCGTAATGTTCCTAGAAAGAAAATAATCTAATTTATGAGTTGATCAGATGCCGCTGGAGAAATCTGCTGGTGCTTTCGCACACACTGCTATTATTGGAGAGGAAAACAGAGCTTGAAAAATTATATGATTACATTCTCTCTACATAGCAATCTGACACGCTTCATCAACTAAGCCCACATTCAAAAGGAGAACTACAGCAGAGCATTGACTTTATGCATCTCACAGGCAGAGAAAGAGAATTCATCCTATTAGATGTCACCGATGTCTGCTAGTGTTTTTAAAACAAAAGAAACTTTTTTTTTTTTTAAGTTTTGGATAGTGTGAAGAAGGATTAGAACATCTGTCAGGCTTTTATTGCTGCCTGTGGCCCCCGTTATGGAGAGTCACCCTCTCTATTTGTCCTCTTTACCATTACAGATACTCCTCGTTTAACGACCGCTTGGACTTACGACCAGCTCTTCCCACCCGAACGACGCGCTGTACATCATTGTATTGTACAGTATATTTGCTTGTGTTCTGTACTTATGCAAATTAAAATATCATTGAGCTGGAGTTGTGTGTTTAGACCTTTTTTTTCACACTACATTACTTAAAGTGGTACAACCACTTTTACCTGAGATGTGTCCCAAGAGGTTGCTGGCATTGGGGGGGGGTGAACTTCTGCTTGCCTAGGTGAGCAAAATGAAAATGTGGGAGTAGGTACCTGTGAAAAATAGGTACCTGCTCCCAGCAAAAAAAAAAAAAAAAAGAAAATAATCAGTATAATGAGAGGAGGGAGGGATGAGGAGGATGAGTGGGACTTCACATTTTAGATGAAGTTCCATTCCAACAATACATTGCTTTGTAATGCATCTTATTTTATACAAAGTGAGAATGATGATGTCATGTGAAAGAGTAAAAAGCAGTGACATCATTCTGATACCACCCCAGCAAAGTGATTCATCCATATTATGAAATATAACAAAAATAGATGATATACAGTAACATTCACTGTAAAAAAATCAGGGGGTGTAAAAGGAATGAATCAGAGCAAAAATGCATGACACTGCGATCAGCAGCTATAGTCGTTCTTTCTATATTCCCCTTAAACCGCTTTCATACTGAGGCAGTTTTTAGGCGTTTAGCGCTAGAAATAGCACCTGTAAAGTGCCTGAAAACTGCCTCCCATTCTCTGCAATGAGTGCTTTCACACCCAGGCGGTGCGCTTGCGGGACGTTCGGAAAAGTCCTGCAAGCAGCATATTTGGGGCGGGTTGGGAGCGCTGTATACAGCGTATACAGTATATGTATACAGCGCTCCCAAAACGCCAATGCCCATTGCAATGAATGGGCTTCTAAAGCGCCTGAAAAGTGTCGCAACACAGGAGTTTTTAACCTCTTCTTTGGGTCACAACCCAGGCCACCTTTAACACATGGCAGTTGCTGTCAGAGAGGACCATCTGGCAGGATACAGAGGAGGGTGGAGAGGTGGGAAGATCTCACATGTGTGCGGGTCGGGGCCCGTCATCAGGCAGGCTCCGCACGTGTACTACAGTGTGCGCCAGTTGGCAGTTGGTGCCAGCGGAGGGCCCCATGGAGGAGGAGGTCAGGGTGGAGAAGCGCCCCGCCCCCCCCCTTTTTTATGTGTGCAAGTCGGGGCCCGCTGTCAGGCAGGCTCTGCTCCGGTACTACAGTGTGCACAAGGCTGTGCGGGGGGGCAGGGTGAGGCCAGTTGGTGCCAGCGGAGGGCCCCACGGAGGAGCCCTTTCATGCAGCTGATGGGACACAGGCTCAGCTACCCCTCCTGGTACGGCTGGACAGGTAAGAGCTGGGAGGACTGCTGATTCCCTAGGTGTGTGTGTGACACTGCCTCCCACCTGTGATGCTGAACCCCCACCTGCCCCTTAACCTGTTCTAATGCGCCCCCCCACCTTTCCTGCTTGATGCTGCCCCCTACATGTCCCGCTGCCCCTCTTCCATGAAACTTCCCCCACCTGTCCCGCTGACCTCCTGCTATGACACTTCTCTCTCCAGTTTCAGCTGCCCCTGCCTGCCATACTGTCCCCCTCCTGTCGTGCTGCTCTTCTCCTGTGACACTCCCCTCCCTCCTGTCTCCCTGCCCCCTGCTAACACACTGCCCAATGCTCCCCTCCTGTCTCACTTCGCCCTCCTGTGTTAGGAAGAGATGGATATGGAAGAGATGGGAATGGAGGAGGAGGACATGGGATAGAGGAGGACATGGGATAGAGGAGGACATGGGATAGAGGAGATAGGACTGGTGGAGGAGGAGAATGTGGGATGAAGGAGATGGGACTGGAGGAGGAATGGGATGGAGGAGATGGGACTGGAGGAGGAATGGGATGGAGGAGATGGGACTGGAGGAGGAATGGGATGGAGGAGATGGGACCGGAGGAGGAAAACATGGGATGAAGGAGATGGAACCGGAGGAGGAAAACATGGGATGAAGGAGATGGGACTGGAGGAGGAATGGGATGGAGGAGGAATGGAATGAAGGAGATGGGACTGGAGGAGATGGGACTGGAGGAGGAATGGAATGAAGGAGATGGGACTGGAGGAGGAATGGAATGAAGGAGATGGGACTGGAGGAGGAATGGGATGGAGGAGATGGAACCGGAGGAGGAAAACATGGGATGAAGGAGATGGGACTGGAGGAGGAATGGGATGGAGGAGATGGGACTGGAGGAGGAATGGAATGAAGGAGATGGGACTGGAGGAGGAATGGAATGAAGGAGATGGGACTGGAGGAGGAATGGGATGAAGGAGATGGGACTGGAGGAGGAATGGGATGGAGGAGATGTGACTAGGGGAGGATGTGGGATGGAGGAGATGGGACTGGATTAGGCGTACATGGGATGGAGGAGATGGGATTGCGGGAGGATGAGGAGTACATGGGATGGCTAGTGGGTGGATTTGGTGGGACAGCCAGTGGGCACTGGTGAATGTTGGTGGTCAGGTCCAGGGGGGCCCTAGACCTAAAGCTGTTTAAGGGGCCCCAACATTTCTATTGGCTGCCCTGCTTATATGGGTCTGTGTGATGTTCTTCATCTGATGCACAGGTAGCAATATTCATCAACCATGCCTCTCAGTCAGCTTGTCACATAAACAGGAATGCTTGGTTCAGGATTATGGCCTACATGCCTATGAGGAAAAAAGGAGGAGGAGTAAGCAGACAACCCAGAGGAGGTTTTCAGACAGCCTGATTGACCTTTCCCCCATAAGCCGGTTGCTGGTGTCAGAAAAGAGATTTTCCAGCAACTAGACCAGATTAAACAACTGTTGCCTGGTGTCTGTAGCCACCTTAAGTGATCTCCAGTGCTGAAGCACCTCTTCCCCTGGGATATATACAGCTTACTCACTTTACCAATTCATAGCACAACCCAACCAGTGTTGTCAGATGAAGAGCCTGCAGTGTGTGGATTAGAGAGCAGCCATGAACAGATGGCCGACGTCCGGAGCTGCTTCAGGGCCCCTCTAACAACAGGACTCCGAGTTCAGATAAAGGGATTTCGGGGGGGGGGGTCAGAGGGAGCCGTGTAATGTCTGTCCCTGAACCTGGAGATCCTCAAAAAAACCAAAGTCTGACGAGATTGAGGTCACCAGAGCAATTTATTAAGTAAAGAATCTTTATTCCTACATTACACTAAAGAAGAACTCTGCTAAGCTTTGTCTGCATCTAAACACAACATGGCCGGCCCACCTAAAACCCATTCTTCATGTTTTGTTGGAGGGTTGGAGTGTATGGCGTGTACGGCGTGTACGGCATGTATGGAGTAGTGTACAATCTGTCTGTTTTGCTACAGTATGTCTGTCCTACTGGGGAGATTTCTCCTAGAGACATCTCATTTCTTTAAAGCAGGGATCTCCAAACTGCAGCGCTTTGCTTGTCTTCAACCGACCCTTGGGGAAATATTTCTCCCACCGATACGAGGCACTAGTTGTCAGACTGACACCAACAATGGGGCACCAATCCTCCCACTGACACCAACAATGGGGCACCAATCCTGCCACTGACACCAACAATGGGGCATCATTCCTGCCACTGACACCAACAATGGGGCATCATTCCTGCCACTGACACCAACAATGGGGCATCATTCCTGCCACTGACACCAACAATGGGGCATCATTCCTGCCACTGACACCAACAATGGGGCATCATTCCTGCCACTGACACCAACAATGGGGCATCATTCCTGCCACTGACACCAACAATTGGACACTGTTCCTGCCACCAACGATGAAGCATGGTTTACTTCCATGGATGCCGAAGCATTTTCTACTCACACTGGCCACAGTCTGCCCCCTAAAAATCTGATGGACAGTAAACTGGCAAAGTTTGGAGACCCCTGCGTTAAAGGAAAAAGAAATCCCCTCTTAGACAGCTGTCCCCGGCAGAGGTGCCTCCATTACAGGACTTCCCCTCACCTCCTGTTTCGGTGACAACTGTCAAATCGTGGATAATTCATCAACTTCAGTTGCAGACAATGGTCACCAAACAGATAAGGATGGTGGATCACTATTGCAGGGACACAGCAATAAAACTGGGGAGCAGTTCTAACCTTTCCCCCCCCCCCCCCCTCCGTACCTAAGGGCCCTTTCACACCGAACGCGGCTGAATGCAGTTGGCTGCATTTTGAAATGCACTCCAACTGCACAGACAGTCTAAAATCAAAGTAATCCTATGGGCATAGTTCACATCACTGCAGTTGAAAGAAAAAAAAAAGAAAAAAAAAAAAGAAGTAGAGCATGCTGCATTTTTCTGCACCGCAAATGCGTGCTACAAATGCACTGCACCTCTTTAAGCCAAGAAAGTCAAGCCCAAAAAACGTATAGAAAAATGCACTACAAATGCAGGACAAAACGCATTCAAGTGTGCTTCAAATGCTATTGAAATGCATGTAAACATGCAGTTTCTGGTGTTAATGGGCACTAAAAGAAAATGTTTTGACTTAAAGGTTTAGTTCACCTTTCTGACCATGTTTCATGTTACACTCATTATTTGGGGTGCAACGTGACATTTGGGCACATTCCCCCAACCCCCCAAACCTCAAGTGACTTGCTGGGCGGTTCTCTCTGCTGTTGAGTTTAGCACAGCTGTATGTGGCTCAGCCATGTCATCCATTCACAGACTACAAGTCCCATCATCCACCAGGGCAGACGGGCTCAGACTGCACTGGTACAAGTGCGGTGATGTCACTGTACTTGTAGTTTACTTCCTCCAGCCCCATAGCAGTAGGTCTTTTCCTCTGTACAGATCTGGGGCTACGATATAAACAATGCAGGAGTTTGTGAATTGCACCCACAGTGCTGGTCATGGCTGCAACATTCTGTAGGCTTCAATGCAAAATATTTAATAAATGCTCATTTTTATTTTATTAATATTATGTACATTCATTGAATTTTTTGCAGTGTGTGGACCATGCCTTTAACTGACCTCATCATAGTAAGGGCAAAATCTAGAATGGTAATCATTACTCAACAGTTCATATATGACCGATTTCATTATAGGGAAAGCCGTTGGTGGGGCCGACTGCTCCTGTGGTATTTAACCACTAGCCGACCAGCGCATGGTGATGTTCATCGGCACAATGGCACGGCTGGGCAAATGGGCGTACAGGTACGTCCCCTTTAAATCGCGGCATTGTGGGAGCGCGGGCGCGCCGCGTACTCCGTGACCGTGGGTCCCGCGGACTATGTCCCCTGGGGGCCCGCGATCATGTCACAGAGCGGAAGAATGGGAGATGCCTATGTAAACAAGGCATTTCCCCATTCTGCCTAGTGACAGGACAGAGATCTACTGCTCCCTGTCATCGGAAGCAGTGATCGCTGTCATGTCAGTGACAGCCCATCCCAATACACAGTTAGAATCACTACCTAGGACACACTTAACCCCTTGATCGCCCCCTAGTGTTTAACCCCTTCCCTGCCAGTGTCATTTACACAGTAATCAGTACATTTTTATAGCACTGATCGCTGACAATGGTCCCAAAATGGTGTCAAGTGTCCGATCTGTCCGCCATAATGTCGCAGTCACGATAAAAATTGCAGATTGCCGCCATTACTAATAATTAAAAAAAAAATAATAATAAAAAATGCCATAAAACTATCCCCTATTTGGTAGATGCTATAACTTTTTTGCTCAAACCAAATCAATATACGCTTATTGCGATTTTTTTTTTAACCAAAAATATGTAGAAGAATACATATCTGCCTAAACTGAGGAAAAAATATGTGTTTTTTATATTTTTGGGGGGATTTATTATAGCAAAAAGTAAAAAATTTTGCTTTTTTTTTTCTAAATTGTTGCTCTTTTTTTATGTATAGCGCAAAAAATAAAAACTGCAGAGGTGATCAAATAACACCAAAAGAAAGCTCTATTTGTTGGGTAAAAAGGACGTCAATTTTGTTTGGGCGCAATGTCGCACGACCGCGCAATTGTCAGGTAAAGCGACGCAGTGCCGAATCGCAAAAAGTGCTCTGGTCATGAAGGGGGGTAAAATCTTCCGGGGCTGAAGCAGTTAATTGGCTTCTGTCTAATTGGCCCTGGTATATGCATGTGAGTTAGGGACCTTAGAGTGTAAGCTCCTTCAGGGTAGGGACCGATGTGAATGTACAATGTATATGTAAAGCGCTGTGTAAATTGACGGCGTTATACAAGTACCTTAAATAATAAATAATAATCAAGGTAAGGGTAAAAACTAGAACGGTAATCATTACACAACAGTTCACATATGACCGATTTCATTATAGGGAAAGCCGTTGGTGGGGCCCGACTGCGCCTTTGGCATTTAAAGATGCTGTAGCATGCCGAGCATGATGGGAAATACGCCATAAACCACCCACGTCTGCCATGATCCCTGCCAGCCTTCAGATCCCTGGCCCTCTCTGCTGTATCACGGCAAATACAAGAATTTAAAGAAAAAAAAAAAAAAACTGGGAGGAATGGAGTGAATAAAATAACCAGGAAAGGCATCAAATTAACATGCAGACAGAAGGAAGCCTGTGCGACACAAAGGTCTGAGATCTGCAGGCAGAAGGGGATTCTGGGAAAAGGGAAACAGACATGAATGAAAAATGAAATTCTCCAGGAAGGCAGCGAGCGTCAGAAAATGCTGGAAAAGCCTTCCTTCTCCCAGCTGCTTCTGTGGATTCAGTAGCTATAAATACAGTCTGTGCAGTTGCTGTTTGGAGAGAGACGGGGCTGATGAGGCCATATATATACAGCCAGCTCCGGTCTCTGCTTCCCCCCCCCCCCCCCTGCACCACCAGGCCAGGCACAATGATGCAGCAACACACTGATTTATAACCCACGGCAACCCAACAGCAGCCAGCGTTTACCGGGCTAACCACAGTGCACCGAAATCCGGTTGCTATGCACATCGCATGCCATACATTGCAGTGTTTTATGATGAAAAACAAGAACTAATGCAACTCGCATACAACAATAAAGGCTCAATTTACAAAGCTAACACACCAGGATAAATGTCTTTATTGCCATAGATATGGTGGGCTTTAAAAGAGACCCCATCACTTTAATGGGCAAGGTGTCAGTTTTTTAACCACTTCCCATCCTGGCACTTTGCTGCTCCTACATGTAAAAAAACATTTTTTTTTTCTAGAAAATTACTCAGAACCCCCAAACATTATATTAGATATATATATATTTATATATTATTATTATTATTATTATACAGTATTTATATAGCACCAACAGTTTACGTAGGGCTTTACAACTTGAGGGTAGACAGTACAAATACAATACAATTTGATACAGTAGGAATCAGAGGGCCCTGCTCCTTAGAGCTTACAATCTATATCTCTATCTCTATATATAGTTTTTTTTTTTTTTTTTAGCAGAGACCCTAAGGAATAAAATGGTGGTCATTGCAACTTATGTCACACAGTATTTTTATGTCACACAGTATTTTCACAGCTATTTTTTAAACTCGTTTTTTTTTTTGGGGGGGGGGGGGGGTTGACAGTTTCATGAATTAAAAAAAAAAAAAAACAGTAAAAGTTAGCCCAATTTTTTTTGTATAATGTAAAAGATGATGTTATAATGTGAAAGATGATGTTACGCCGAGTAAATAGATGCCCAACATGTCACTCTTTAAAATTGCGCACACTCTTGGAATGGCGCCAAACTTTGTTTCTTAAAAATCTCCATAGGCAATGTTTTAAATTTTTTTTACAGGTTACATGTTTAGAGTTACTGAGGAGGTCTTGGGCTAAAATTGTTGCTTTTGCTCTAACGTTCGCAACGATACCTCACATGTGTGATTTGAACACTGTTTACATATGTGGGCGGGACTTATATTTGCGTTTGCATCTGTGCGCGAGCACGCAGGCGCTTTAAAAAAAATCTATTTTTTTTTTCATTCTTTAACTTTTTTTTTTTTTTTTTACATTTGCTCTTTAAAAAATTTTTTTGGATCACTTATTGTTCCTATTACAAGGAATTTAACATCCCTTGTAATAGGAATATCCTTCTAATAGGAATACGGCATGACAGGTCCTCTTTATGGAGAGACCCTACATCTCTCCTCCAAGCTGGAAAGGCTGAGAGAGTAAAAAAAAAAACAAAAAAAAACAAACCCCTCTCTGCCTTTCCAGCTGCGTCCCCGGCATTGTTTACTTCCACTGGCCCAGACGTGATGTCATAACGTCGCACCCGGGCCTTCGAGGGTCATAGAGATGACAGGGGACCATCTGGTCACCGGAAATCGCTATGCTCAACCTCTGGCGGCAACCGATTCGCTCTCCAGCTCACCGATCGCAGGGCCAAGCTGGGAGAAGCACCGGAGGGCGGCAGTAAGAATGATCAGGTGGCTGAACTGCCGCTATAATTTTTCTTACGGTGCACAGAATCTCCAGCTGAAAAAGATGATATTTGGATGATGCCTGTAGCTGCACCCATCATTCAGATATCCCCTCGCAAAGTTCAGGTCGTCATATGACGGCCTATGGGATGGAAGTGGTTAAGAAGAAGTGGGGGAAGAAAACGTGCTAACAAACAAACAATAGCTGCTAGCAAAACCAGTCAGATGTACTGTGCAATCAAAATAATACATTCAAAGAAATGCAGCTCCAGTAATGATAAAAAAAATATATATACAGTATATACTCGAGTATAAGCCGAGGCACCTAATTTTACAACAAAAACTGGGAAAACGTATTGACTCGAGTATAAGCCTAGGGTGAGAAATGCGCAGCTACTGTAAGTGGAAAATGGGGATCAACAATGCCCATTTGCAGCCTCACTGTGCCCATTTGCAGCCTCACTGAACCCATTTGCAGCCTCACTGTGCCCATTTGCAGCCTCACTGTGCCCATTTGCAGCCTCACTGTGCCCATTTGCAGCCTCACTGTGCCCATTTGCAGCCTCACTGTGCCCATTTGCAGCCTCACTGTGCCCATTTGCAGCCTCACTGTGCCCATTTGCAGCAATAGGTCCCCTGACCTTCAAACTCTGTAGTTAAGGTTTCCTAGATGCCCCCTAGCTGCAGCCAAAATTTGGGGTCTCTGGACCCAAAGGGTCCCAAAATGACATTGTTAAAGATGGGCACAGTTGACCGACTTTGGGGCCCCGTAACTCGGTGCCACTTGGTGCTAGGTACCCCAAATTTGGTGTGCAAACCCAGTGGAACTAGCACTACAACATATTCAACATATTCAAGTCGGTTCGGAAAATGTCAAGCACTTTTCTGCAGCAGAGAATGACATTTTCCGAACCGACTTTGGAGCCCAGTATCTCGGGGCGACTTGGTTGCTAGGAACCCCAGCTTTGGATATGTTGTAGTGCTAGTTCCACTGGGTTTTGCACACCAAATGGGGTTCCTAGCACCAAGTGGCCCCGAGATACGGGGCCCCAAAATCAGTTCGGAAAATGTAATTCTCTGCTGCAGAAAAGTGCTTGACTCGAGTGTAAGCCGAGGGGGGCACTTTCAGCACACAAAAAAAAAATGTGCTGAAAAAGTCGGCTTATACTCGCGTATATACGGTATGTATCCAACCCAAAAAAATTTGGGACACATCAATTTAAATAGTCCAAAGTGATGAGATAAATAAAAAAAACATAAAGTAAAGAAAGGGAAGAAAGTCCAGTGGAAAAATATCCCTGCGATCATGAAATGAATGAGATCCAATTTATAAGCGATCCAATTCCACCACCATAGTAAGATGGATTTTTACCAGAATTGTAGAACTCTATTACGGAGTAACAAACGCCCAATGTGATAACTACAAGGCAGCGCGTGTCATCAAAACACAAAAGATCAAGGATTCAGTGGAATCTCGGTAGGTATACAAGTATGTGTTTTCCTCATGGATACGGAATGAAATGAGACATCCACATAGTGTAAGGCCTGATTCACACTTATGGCATTTTTAATGCTTTTTGCATTTTTAAGATTTGCACTACAGAATGTGTTCCATAGGAAACCATGTTATAGATGGACTGTAGTGCAAATCTGCAAAATGCAAAAAGCACAAAAAAGATGCATAGGTGTGATATATATATTTTTAGCAGAGACCCTAGAGAAAAAAGGGGAATCGTTGCAACATTTTATGTCACACTATTTGCACAGCGGTCTTTCAAATGCAATTTTCTTTGGAAGAAATACACTTTCATAAATAAAAAAAACAGTAAAGTTAGCCCAAATTTTTTTGTAAAATGTGAAAGAGGATGTTACGCCGAGTAAATAGATACCCAACATTTCATGCTCTAAAATTGTGCACACTCGTGGAATGGCGACAATTGATGGTACTTAAAGATCTCCATAGGCAACGCTTTAAAAATGTCTGCATGTTACCAGTTTAGAGTTACAGAGGAGGTCTAGAATTATTGCTACCTCACATGTGTGGTTTGAACACTGACTACATTTGCGGGAGCGACTTAGATATGCGTTAGCTTCTGCGCATGGAGGGAGGAGGGGCTTTCCTTTTTTTCTCTTTTACACTGTCCCTTTGAAAAAAAAAAAAAAAAAAAATTCTGATCACTTTTATTGCTACCACAAGGAATGTAAATATCCCATGTGACAGTAATAGTAGGGTGACCAGACATACCCGATTTCTGGGGACAGTCCCCGGATTGAGGACACTGTCCCCCGGACCAAGTCTGTCCCCAGTTTTGTCCCCTGATTGGATTTGAACAGGGGCTGGGGCAATTTCAAAGACAGCCCGTGCAGAATAAAAAGAAAAAATCTGAATTGCACCCCCCCTCCTCTGCCGCTCCTACTAGCTTATGGGGGTTTATTTTTTCCATTATCTGTGCCCCTCTCTGATGATCATGTGCTGGTCAGAGCGGAGGGACTATTTCTTCAGTTTCGGGAGCATGCCCATTCAGCTCCACTCGCATGTTATTCTGCCTTGGCTCAAGTCCCGGCCAGCCGCCTGCCTGCTTATCTCCTTGCCTTCCCTGGTGGAGTGATCTTCCTCTGCTCCCCACCCAGTAGTAGCCGAGGCCCGAACAGTAAAGCCCCATACACACTATCAGATTTTCTGCTGATTTTTGTCTTCAGATTTACCAAAACCATGTAGTGCAAGGGCCTGTCTGATCGCATACAAATTGAAACTCCTAAGGTTTGACCTCATATTATATGGTTTTGGTAAATCTGAAGGAGAAAATCAGCAGAAAATCTGATAGTGTGTATGGGGCTTTAGACTTGACAGGCTGTGAGGCGGGCGGCGGCGGGCAAAGAGTCGTCGATTGATGCCATTACAAGTAAAAAAATAAAATATGTCCCCGGATTTCGTTTTAAAAATCTGGTCACCTTAAGTAATAGGCAGTGACAGGTACTCTTTTTGGAGGGATCTGTGCACGTAAAAGCATTCAAAACGCCAAGTTTGGCAGTTTTGAATGTTGTCATTTGCCGCCTTTAAGTCTTCTGTAAACCGGAAGTGATGTCATGACATTGCTTCGGGGGTTACTAGATCTGAGACCCCCATCAAAGCCAATACCGGCTGGGATGTAAGAGCCTGAGCGAGCTGCGTAAGGCGGCGGGAGGGCGCCCCCTCCTTCCGCTTGGGATAACAGACGAGTGGCTTCTTAGCCGCATTGGTTGTCATCCCATTGTCTGCCCGAAAATCAGCCGGTGTCGGCGAACGTCAAGTAACCGCACTCACCGATCGGCTGCCGCTGTGTCTGACGGTGGAAGCAGGCTGCTGGCTGTATGCATGCACGCCCCCTACCTGGAAGTGTCGGATCACCTATATATACTTGATCTGGCGCACACCGCTGCCACCCTGTAGCAGTAAAACTGCTATAGGACGGTCAGCAAGCAGTTATTGTGGAATGTGTGTTCCTTGTGAAAGAACATTATTTTTTTTTTTTTTTTCATCAAGTTGTTATGGGTAAAGGTCCACTTTAGGCTCGTGGCAACTTTTATGGCATGTGGAAAAATTGCAGTCACAGTTTATGGGGCCGTCCTGTGCAGTGCACGGCCCCGGCCAACAGACACGGGGTCAATGCTGCTTTCTAGAAGCTGCTGTGGATGGGATTTAGCGCTGCAGAGTGCTTGGCTGGGGAATGCTGGATTAACGCGGTCATTTAATACAAAAACACTTCAGCTGAGCAGGCAAAGACTGCAATATACAGAGGTCATCCAAGAGGGAGAGAGCAAAAAAGTGGGGAGGACATGTGATCGAGCTCATCCCGTGCAAATGACACCAAAACAGGTTTACAGCTTCATGCACAAAAAAAAAAAAAAAAAAAAAAATCTTCAAGTGTTCATACTTTGTTTTGTCACGTCTTCATGGCATCTAGACTATTCCAGCAATGCGCATAGGACACATGCCAGCCGAGAAATATGAGGAAAGAAAAAAATGTTAAAACAGACAAATCCCCAGTCAATGAAAAAGCTGCACTTTGTTTTGGTTCCTAAAGAAATCAGACTGGAAATACTGGGGACTTTCTCTGTATCTTTGCATCTTTATTGGATCCTAAATTGAGCAAGTTCATAGAAGGGGGGCCTAGTCTGGGTTGAGATCAACATGTATGCAAAACAGAGGTCAATATGTATGCAAAATGTATGCAAAATGTATGCAAAATTGAGGTCAACATGTATGCAAAATTGAAGTCAACATGTATGCAAAATTTTTTTATGGGGGGGGAGAGAATGTCTCATTTTGCCATTTACATAGAGTGGGTAAAATAAGGATGGGACACGTCACCATTTTTCTAGGTAAATACAGTAAAACCTTGGATTGCAAGCATAATTAGTTCCAGAAACATGCTTGTAATCCAAAGTACTTGTATATCAAAGCAAATTTCCCCATAAGAAATAATGGAAACTCAAATGATTCGTTCCACAACCATTTATATATAGGTTCTTCAGTTTATAGCCCAAATAAAGAGATTATAGCAATGTGATAGGTTGTGTAATGTCCATCCACAAATGGAAGCCTCCACAAGGGGAGCTCCAGAGTATAAAAGAGAAGAGAGGCGCCTCTAAGTGTAGCAATATGTTGCTAAATGTTGTACCTTCATTAAATGTAACCATAATCGCTACAATTAGGAGGCGCCTCTCTTCTCTTTTATACTCTGTTGTGACATGACGCTACTGGTATATCAAGTCAAAATTTAAAAATTCTGCTAGTTTAGCAAAACGCTCTCAAACCAATTTACTCTCAAACCAAGGTTTTACTGTATTTCTAAAGGTGCTATGGACATGAAAATTTTCCCCAAATGTCACAACCCATGCAATCCATACATACTAAGTCGCATGCGTTGCTCAGGGGTTATTTTGGCCCGTTCTTCCACACAAACAGTTCTCAAATCTTGAAGGTTCCGTGAACCTCTTCTATGAACTCTGATCTTTAGTTCTTTCCATAGATTTTCTACTGGATTCAAGTCAGGTGATTGGCTGGGCCATTCTAGAAGCTTTTTCTTTCTTTGAAACCAATTGAGAGTTTCCTTGGCTTTGTGTTTGGGATCATTGTCTTACTGAAATGTCCGCCTTGGCTTCATCTTCATCATCCTGGTAGATGGCAGCAGATTTTTATCAAGAACGTCTTGGTACATTTTTCCATTCATCCTTCCTTCAATGATATTAGATTTGCCAGTACCGTATGCCAAAAAACAGCCACACACCATGATGATCCCACCTCCAAACCTCACTCTTGGTATGGGGGGTGTTTTCGGTTGATGTGCCATTTGACCTCCAAACATGGTGTGTATTATCCAAAAAGTACAATTTTAGTCCAATCTGACCAGACTATCATCTCCTAGTATTTCACAGGCTTGTCTAAATGTTGTGCAGCAAACTTTGAATGAGTTTCAGCATGCTTTTTCTTCAGTAATGGAGTCTTGCATGGTGAGCGTGTATACAGGCCATGGCAGTTGAGTGCATTACTTATTGTTTTCTTTGAAATAATTGTACCTGCTAATTCCAGGTCTTTCTGAAGCTCTCCACAAGTGGTCCTTGGCTCTTGGATAACTCTTCTGATAATTCTTTTCACTCCTCTGTCAGAAATCTTGTGAGGAGCACCTGGTCGTGGCCGGTTTATGGTGAAATGATGATGTTCTTTCCATTTCTGGATTATGGCCCCAACAGTGCTCACTGGAACATTCAGAAATCCTTCGGTAACCAATGCCATCAGTATGTTTTGCAACAATAAGGTTGTGAAGATCTTGAGAGCTCTTTGCTTTTACTCTTCATGAGAGGTTTCTTGTGTGACACCTTGGTAATGAGACACCTTTTTATAGGCCATCAGTTGAGACTGAACCAGCTGATATTAATTTGCACTTACAAGGGGCAGGATTGCTTTCTAATTACTGATAGATTTCAGCTGGTGTCTTGGCTTTGCATGCCTTTTTGCACCTCCCTTTCTTCATGTGTTCAATACATTTTTCCTGTCATTCCATTTTATTACATATAACTTCATTTCTGAACTAATTTTTTGGTGTCTTTGTATGTATGGATTGCATGGGTTGTTACCGACATGTGGTGAAAATTTCATGTCAATAGCCCCTTCAGAAATAGATTTACTTAGAAAAATGGTGACGTGTTCGATACTTATTTTACCCGCGGTATAAAAAATATTACCTGAAAAGGGACAAAAAAACCATTGGAGTACTGTCCATGATAGTTTTTTTAATTGCACTAACTTTCACATTTTTAGGAAAATTTTTGGGGGTGTACCACCTCCTTCAAGGTCCAAGCAGTACTCAATAGCATTAATGCAGCTACAATCACCTCAAGTTAAAAGGCACAAAAATGTAATACATGTACCCATATGAATATAAAAACAAAATTTATGTATGTATTTTAAGTATTTTTTGTATTTATCAAAATTTGCATTGATACCCGCAGAGCATTCTAACTGCAATCAATGTGCTGGGGGTGCAATGCTCAGACTCCTGCATTGTTTCCTAACCCTAGGTCTGTAGGGACCTTCTGTTATGGGGCTGGAGGAAGTAAACAATGGACTACAAAACGTTGTGATTGTGATGTCACCACATTTGTGCGCCATTGAGATCTCCGAGACCCCATTCACACCTCAGCGTTTTGGAGCTCGAAGCTCCAAAATGCTGGAGGAGAAAAAAAAATCAATTATTTTCTATGGAGATGGCTTACATCTCCACTCGAAGTCGCCTGAAGCCAAAAGGCTAAAGCTCAAAAAAGATCGATTTTTTTTTGTAGCTCAAATCAAGCAAATTTGAGCTTTTTTTGGAGCGTTTTTATTCCCAGAAAAATTTATGGAAAAGCGCCATTTGCGTGTTTTTGTGCGCCTTCACGGGTTTTTGTATGATGTTCTGCTCAAATGAAAAAAATTTAAAAAATAAAATAGTAATATATAAATAAATTAAAATAAATAGAACAATAAAAATTATACATAAATAATATGTAATAATACATATATAAAAATGAACCACTAACCTTAAACAAATACTAATATTATGATTATTATAGCAATAACAAAAAAATACTATTAATAATAATAATTATTAATTTATTCATTTTGTGTTAGGGTGTTTATTGTTTTTAATTTTTTTTTAAGGTTTAGGGGTTAATTATTACTTAGTATTAATTTATTGAATTTATTATTTATTTATAATTATTTTTATGTGTGTATTTATTTTAAATTTTTTTATTATTATTGTTATTATTAGTAGTAGAGATATTATTAAAACCCTAAAAAAAAAAAAAGAAAAAAAAAAAAAAAGTAAATAACCCTAACCCCAACTCTTAAAACCCCCCCACCCCCCGGTCATCTCCCAGCTTACGGGAGCCATCCGTTAAGCCCGGAGACAATCCAATGCAGGAGATGGCTAGGCAGGAAGTCAAGTGAGAGCAAGATGGCCCCCACCCGTGTCTATGCCCTCAGTAAAACGCAGCGACCTTCGCCGTCACTTCCAGTTCTCAGGCATAAACAAAGGATTTTATTTTTTCAGAAAGTCGAAATGTAAATTTTTTTTTTCTTTTGCTTTGAAAGGTAATTGAGAAACCTGGGGGTCTCAATAAAGAGGACCTGTCATACTTATTTCTATTACATGGGGTGTTTACATTCCTTGTAACAGTATTAAAAGTAATAAAAATGAAAATAAAAAAAAAGGACACAGTGTAAATATAAAACATATATATTAAAAAAAAATATATAAAAAAATAAAAAAAAGTAAAATAAATAAGAATTTTTTTTTAAAGCACCCCAGAAGAGCGCAGAAGTGAACGCATACATAAGTCATGCCCGCCTATGTAAACGGTGTTTAAACCAAACATGAGGTATCGCCGCGATCGTTAGAGCGAGAGCAATAATTCTAGCGCAAGACCTCCTCTGTAACACTAAATTGGTAACCTGTAAAAAAATTTAAAGCATCGCCTATGGAGATTTTTAAGTACTGTAGTTTGTCACCATTCCACGAGCGCGTCACATGACGTTAGGTATCTATTTACTCTGCATAACATCATCTTTCACATTATACAAAAAATTAACTATTGTGCTTTGTTTTTTATTAAAGTGTATTTCTTCCATATAAAAAGGAGCACCAAGAAGAGGAGGATCTGGCCTACTCTGTGCAAAACTACTACACAGGGCAGGTAAGTATAACATGTTTGTTATTTTTAACCACTTGCAGACCAGCCGCTGTCGTTATACGGTGGCAGGTTGGCCTGTTCCCGCAAATCAACATAGGTGTACGTCGGCTCCTCAAAGAAGCCATATCAGGCGCGCACCCGCTGTACAGCGGGGGACCTAATGCGCAATGTTCGCCGGCTACCCGCGATACGAGAACCAGAACGGGGATCTGTCAATGTAAACACACAGATCCCTGTTCTGACAGGGGAGTTAGAGAGAGATCTGCTGTTCCAAGTGATTAGGAAGGAACAGCGATTTCTCTCCTCCTCCAGTCAGCCCATCCCCCAAACAGTTAGAAACACCTCTCAGGGAACACACCTAACCCCTTGATCGCCCCCTAGTGTTAGCCCCTTCACTACCAGTGACATTTATACAGTAATCAGTGGTTATTTTTAGCTGTGATCGCTGTACAAATGTCACTGGTCCCAAAAAAAAGTCAAAAAAGTGTACGATCTGTCTGCCGCAATGTCGCAGTCCCGCTAAAAATCGCAGATCACTGCCATTACTAGTAAAAACAAAAACAAAAAATCTACAAAATGCCATAAATATATCCCCCCATTTTGTAAATGCTAAAACTTTTGCACAAATCAATATACGCTTATTGCGATTTTTTTTTACCAAAAATAGGAATAGATATTGGCCTAAACTGATGAAAAAAATTAGGTTTTTATTTTTTGGGGGGGATATTTATTATATCAAAAAGTAAAATAGTTTTTTTTTTTTTCAAAATTGTCGCTCTTTTTTTGTTTATAGCGCAAAAAATAAAAAAAACTGCAGAGGTGTTTAAATACCACCAAAAGAAAGCTCTATTTGTGGGGAGAAAAAGGACATCAATTTGGTTTGCATGACCGCGCAATTGTCAGTTAAAATATCCCACAGTTTGTAGATGCTATAACTTTTGCGCAAACCAATCACTATACGCTTATTTTTACCAAAAATATGTAAAATACATATTGGACTAATTTGATTAAGAAACTTGATTTTTTTTTTTTTTTTTTTTTAATCGGATACGTTGTGGTTTTTTTTTCAAAATTGTCGGTCTTGATAGCCCAAAAAAAAAAAAAAAAAAAAGACAAATTTTATTTGGGTACAGTGTCACATGACCGCGCAATTGCCAGTTAAAGCGACGCAGTGCTGTATCGCAAAAAATGGCCTGGTCCTTAAGGGGGAAAACCTTCCAGTCTGTAAGTGGTTAACAGAAAAAAAAAAAAGACTTTACAATCACTAAGTGTTTAAAATCCCGGCAATGTACATCGATCACCCAGAGGGAAAGGTTTTTTTTCCCCCTCAACAAAAGCGGAGTTACTCTTTAATGCCATGATGAAAACTGGAAGCCAGAGACAGTTAAAACTGTGCTCCTTGTATTTATTCCAAAACCCCAAAAAAGTTTTATTTTATGTTTTAAAGACAAAAACGCACGGACAGGGATTGCAACACAACACGATCAATAGGGGAAGCAGCCGCTTGGTGTGATCGATTGTATCAGCTGTCAGTACATGCTGCATTGTGCCTCAATAAGAACTACAATTATAGTGATATTCTTAAAAATGCAACTTAAAGGAGATATGATCCAGAGCTCCGCCCCTTGTGTGCAGCTTTTAAAATGCCTACAGGAGATTGCCGTCAATACGAGAGAGCCATCAAGCCAGGGAAAAAAAAAGAATCGATACAGAATGCAGAAGGGAGGATAGATTTTTTTTTTGCTGTACAAGACGCACGTTCAGACCACAAGAAGAAGAAGAGACGGCTAAGGGCTAAAAAAAAAAAAAAAAAAAAAAGAAAGAGTCTGATGTACGAACGGATCGATCGCTCACTGCTAAGGACTACAGAGGGGTATCAAATCGCTCCTCTGCTGTGAAGAGCCGGGACTGGGCCAAGGACAGATCACATTACCAACCTGTCTTGTGTCAGCTGAGGACAGCTATAGGGGTAGTGAAGGTATTTCACCTGCTTAAAAGGGGACCCTTACACCAAAATTACTCTTTGCACCATTGTTCCTCTCCACAATCTAAAAAAAAGAGCCAACTTTTTTTTTTTCACGAATTCCCAGTCCAGCCCGCCCCCTGCCTCTATTTTCAAGAATGACAGATAACTTGTCTCCTGCAGTTTCCTGAGATATCCACGTCACATATCCCAGGAGGCTCCAGCTTACAAGCCAGGGGTGCTCACTTCTATTTTATCCTGCGAGCTTAGTGTGCTTTCTCATAGTGTGCCACACCCGCAAGATATGATATTAGTCTATGGCCTCTAGCAAGGAGTACCATGTATACACTAACCGCCCACTTTATTATTAGGTACACCTTGCCAGTACCGGGTTGGACCCCTTTTTGCCTTCAGAATTTCCTTCATTCTTGGTGGCATAGATTCCACAAGGTGTTGGAAACATTCCTCAGAGATTTTGCTCCATAGTGACATGATAGCATCACACAATTGCTGCAGATTTGTCACCTCCATATCCATGATGCCACTAAATCCCAAAGGTGCTCTATTGGATGAGATGTGGCGAGTGTGGAGGCCATTGGAGTACAGGGACCTCATTGTCCAGTGGTGAGATGATTGGAGTACAGGGACCTCATTGTCCAGTGGTGAGATGATTGGAGTACAGGGACCTCATTGTCCAGTGGTGAGATGATTGGAGATTTGTGACATGGTGACATTATCCTGCTGGAAGGAGCCATCAGAAGATGGGGACACTGTAGTCATAAAGGGATGGACATGGTCAGCAACAATACTCAGGTAGGCCGTGGGGTTTAAACGATGCTCAATTGGTACTAAGAGGGCCCAAAGTGTGCCAAGAAAATATCCCCCCCCACCATTACACCCCCACCACCAGCCTGAACCGGTGATACAAGGCAGGATGGATCCATGCTTTCATGTTGTTTACGCCAAACTCTGACCCGACCATCTGAATTTCGTAGCTGAAATCGAGACTCATTAGACCAGGCAACGTTTTTCCAATCTTCTATTGTCCAATTTTGGTGATCCTGTGCCAATTGTAGCCTCAGTTTGCTGTTCTTCGCTGACAGAAGTGGCACCCGATGTGGTCTTCTGCTGCTGTAGCCCATCAGCTTCAAGGTTGGATGTGCTGTGTGTTCAGAGATGGTATTCTGCATACCTTGGATGTAACGAGTGGTTATTTGAGTTACTGTTGCCTTTCTATCATCTCAAACCAATCTTCCCATTCTCCTCTGACATCAACAAGGCATTTTTATCCACACAACTGCCGCTCACTGGATATTTTCTCTTTTTCAGACCATTCTCTGTAAACCCGAGAGATGGTTGTGTGTGAAAATCCCAGTAGATCAGCAGTTTTTGAAATGCACAGACCAGCCATCTGGCACCAACAACCATACCACGTCTAAAGTCACTTAAAGCGGGAAGTAAACCCATCCATAAAACACGTGCCGGAAATGTAACACCATTGGTTGTGCTCTCAACCAAACTGTAAACCATCCAATGGCTGGTGTCATAACTGATCACATGTGCAGCACCATGGCAGTTGTAGATTAAACAGAGGCAAACATGGCAGCTTCCTTGGCTGAAAATGATAAGGGGGTTTTACTTACACTTTAAATCTTTCTGATGCTCAGGTTTGAACTTCAGCAAGTCGCCTTCACCACGTCCAGATGCCTAAATGCATTGAGTTGCTGCCATGTGATTGGCTGATTAGCAATTTGTGTTACCAAGCAATTAAACGGGTGTACCTAACAAGGTGGCAGGTGAGTGTATATTGTATATTTATATCAGTCCCTGCCCTGAAGGAGCTTACAATCTAAGGTCCCTAACTCACATTCACACATACACATACTAGGGGCCAATTTAGACAGGAGCCAATTAACCTATCAGCATGTCTTTGGAGTGTGGGAGGAAACCGGAGTACCGGGTGGAAACCCACGCAGGCACAGGGAGAACACGTGGCTGACAACCCTAGTGTTGTCAGGCGGAAGTGCTAACCACTTAGCCACTGTGCTTCCCCAGTGATCTTACACCAGCAAAGTGACGCTTGCTTGTGGTAGATTGCAGAACTTCGAGCCGCCTGCATGATGACTGAACCCATTTCTCTCTTTTATCATGACATGTTCACAGCAACCCCTACAGAAGAAAAAAAAGCTCAGACTTAGAAATCTGCAGAATACATTCTCACTTCACCATACCCTTCTGTCCATTTCCTGAAGGGTGAAAGGTGGATACAAATCTCTGAAGATTAATTTGTGGAGGCAGGAAACGTGCCGTCCTCTGGAGCTGCAACAACAAGTGTTTCTTTAGAGAAAGGCATGCAGGGGTGAGGCTACACCCAGGCTGGGTCAGCGACACGCCATGATAGCAGATCAGCCACGTGACTTTGAGGAAACACCAATATAGGACAACAAATCCAACAAAACACATTGAGCTCCAGTCCAGCCAAATCTGACATTAGAGGCTTTTGGAAGGTACTGTGGAGTAAACTATTCTGATTTGGGGGATGGCGGTGGTAGAACACTAGGGGCGCCACTATCATATTTGCATATTGGTCACCAACAACGGTTGGTAGCTACACGAGGTGGTCCCCGTCATTGACATAAAGTAGTAGTTGTGATGGTGGGGTGTTTATTTCTGCTAATAAAGGACAGCAGCTCTGCAGAGGTGAATTCTGCAGGCAGGGTACCTCTCTAGGCAGACATGTCTCGCTACAACACGCTTCAGGGAACTCAGGACTAGGGATCGACTGATATCATTTTTTCGGTACTGATATTTCAGCCACCTCTCAGGCCGATATTTTATACATTTAAAAAAATGTATTTTTACGTTGTCTTTTTATTTTTATTTTATCACTGTTATTGCTGTTACAAGGAATGTAAACATCCCTCGTGATAGGCACTGACAGGTACTCTTTATGGAGGGATCGGGGGTCTACAAGACCCCAAACCCCTCCTTTGCACTTGAAAGTATTCAAAACGTCAAGATCAGCATTTTTGAATACTAACCATATTTTAAAACTGGCGTCTTTAAGGTGGCACTAATCCAGGAAGTGATGTCATTGCTTCCGGGTTACTAGATCCAAGTCCCGAATGAAGCATCGGCTTTGTACGGGTCTTCAGCCAGCCGGCGGACGAGCTGGCTGGTTGCTTCGGACCTCCCAGTGGGACGCGAGAGCCCGGGCGAGCGGCGGGCGTTGGGGGTGTGTCCCCTCCCCCTGCTTGCTGAGCCGCATCGGTTGTTATTACAATAAAGCCGATCGTCTGCTCTAAAGGGTTAGGGTAAAACTCCTTGAAGCAATATCGGTAATATCGGGTACAGTTGTGACTGATACTTCCAAAAATTTTAATATCGGCCGCACCGATAATCGGTCGATCCCTACTCGTCACAGCCTGCAGCAGGGCCGCCCGATATTTATTAGAAGTGTTGCTCCGTCACTCTTCGTGGGACAGACGGCAGCGCATGCACATAGACTCCTACTTGGATGAATGTCTAAGTGCTGTGGCTGAGGCAGCATTCACAGCCGGCACTCAGACAGCCATCCGTCTAATCCTTTTGCTACAAGCACACCTCATTAGGATCCTTCCCCATCTATCAGAATGCAACAGCCCTAAAGAAGAGGGGAGTCTCTTTTCCCCACGAAACACGTTGGCTTAAATTTACTTGTTGCTACCTTCAATAAAACATCTTCAACCACTTAGCCGGCGGCTCGCTCCCGCTGTGATTACACTCAACGGGAGCCGATTGGCAGGTAACACGGACTCGATGTCCAGAGAGGCAGAACTGCAATCTGCCTATGTAAACAAGGCAGATTGCCGTTCTGACAGGAGGGAAGGGATGGACCCTGTGTTCCTGCAAAGCAGGGAGGCGGATCCATGTCTTTCCCTAGTAAAAGGACCTCCCATAATTTAGAAAAGACACTGGTCAGGCAGTTAAGGAATGTTAACCCCTTCCCAGCCAGGGTATATGATCAACATGTACAAGTATATAAGGGGTCCATATAGTGAACTTGGTGTTGAGTCATTTACTTTACGGTCATCACAGAGGACAAGGGGGCACTCTTTACCTCTGCAGGAAAAAAGATTTCATCTCCAAATACGGAAAGGTTTCTTCACAGTAAGAGCTGTGAAAATGTGAAATAGACTCCCTCCAGAGGTGGTTCTGGTCAGCTCAGTAGATTACTTTAAGAAAGGCCTGGATTCTTTCCTAAATGTACATAATATAACTGGGTACTGACATTTATAGGTAAAGTTGATCCAGGGAAAATCCCCTGCTGTAGCAAATTGGATGATGTTTTGCCGGGGTTTTTCGCCTTCCTCTGGATTTAGGCCCCTTTCACACTGGGGCGGTGGGGGCGTCGGTGGTACAACAGCGCTATTTTTAGCGCTGATGTACCGTCGTTCTTGCAGCTGTATTTGGCCGCTAGCGGTGCGGTTTTAACTGCCGCTGGCGGCCGAAAAAGGGTTAAAAATCACTCGTACAGCGCGGCTCTAGCCGCGGTATTGCCGCGGTATAGCCGTGCTGTCCCATTGATTTCAATGGGCAGGAGCGGTTTAGGAGCAGTGAATACACCGCTCCTTCACCGCTCCAAAGAAGCGGCTTGCAGGACTTTTTTTCACCGTCCTGCCAGCGCACCGCTTCAGTGTGAAAGCCCTCGGATGATTACGGGCCGCCTGTCCGTTTTAAACCGTTTCGATAGATGGATAGAAAATAGGGTCTCCATCCGTCTGGATTTTGCGGAGCGTATCAGATCGGATGTCAGTGGACATGTCACCGCTGACATCCGTCGCTCCATAGAGATGTATGGAGCGACCGTTCAGATGCTCTTAAAAAAATTACAGGCGGATCTGAACGGTCCGCACCTGTGAAAGAGCCCTTACTATGTAACTAATTAGTACAATGACAGTGCATATTTTTAGCACTGATCACTATATTAGTGTCACCGCTTCCCAAAAAGTGTCAGTGTCAGAATATCCGCCGCAATATCGCAGTCCAGCTATAAGTTGCTGATCGCTGCCATTGCTAGTAAATAAAAAAAATAAAAATATCCCACAGTTGAAGACACTATAACTTTTGCGCAAACCAATCAATATACGCCAATTGGAATTTTTTTTTTTTTTACCAAAAATATGTAGAAGAATACATATTGGACTAAATTGATAAAGAAATGAGATTTGTTTAATATATTTTATTGGATGTGTTATATAGCAGAAATTTAAAAAAAAAATTATTTTTCTCAAAAATGTCGGTCTTGAAAAAATAAATAAATAAAAAGGACAAATTTTATTTGGGTATGGTGTCACACGACCGCAAAATTGTCAGTTAAAGTGCCGTGTAGCAAAAATGGCCTGGTCAGGAAGGAGGGTAAATCTTCCAGAGGTAGTAGTTAAAAGTAGAAGTAGTTAAACCCCAATTTCAAACTCACATTTACTGGACGCTCCTTTCTACCAACTTTCCAAAATAAAATATTGAATCGCCCGTAGACCGTACCCTGAGGCAGCAGCCCCAGGCTTCCGATAGGGCTCACCTACCACCTCCTTTCAAGTTGGGCACAAATCTTTGGAAGGGAATTCTTCCCACCCGCTCACGTCATCACCTACCTACAAGCAGTGACTGATCGAATGAGTCCAGTGATCTCCATCCCTAAAGATCCACTGCAAAATTTGGATTTCCCATTACTTTCTGTTCTGGTGACAAAAGTCCCCAGGGACAGATGGAGACAGCAGAAATCCACAACAAAGTTGCAGACCGCAAAAAAAAAAAAAAAAAAAAAAAATAAAAAAAAAACCCTGAAAGGGGGGTGTCCCCCCCATATATCCAAAAAAAATTTAAAATAAATGTCTTGGGATGCACTTTAAAGATTTGAATTTCTTTTCTTTCTTCCACACGGAAGAGGTAGAACGTTTGCTTCACAAAGCCCTGATCTGGCTGCGGGATTCCTCATGCGTGGTAAAATTTAATTTAATCACCGACCAGCCTTAACTTCAATCCGATCTTCATGCTGAACCCTTCAAACACATACCATGTGCGCCCAGCCCCGGGCACAGTGCCAGCATAGCAGCCTTTAATGGAGACGGCTCATGTGACAGCAGCTGGCCGGGCTCTTCCCCACACAAATATTGCCGTTCCTAGGTGATGGAAATAGGAGCCTGGGACAGGTCACAATGCAAAAACCATGGCAAATATTTAATGTCTCCTTTGAGGCCTGCTAGTAAAAATCTAATGTTGTGGGCACAGGGGACGCAGAAGGTATACACAGACTAGGCTGTGCCGTACTGCACGACCTATTACCACTTCACAGGTGGGCTTGGCCTCCTAATTCAATTTATGCCAAAAAAAAAACAAACACAAGGTAAGACTACTTCTTGTCTGAGCTTTCAGAAAAAAGGGGGCGGGGAGCTGAAGTTACACTCTTCAGAGCTCAGCTGATTGGAGGGCAGGGACACACCCTCCACACAGGAACAGAGTTGAGGCCGTCAATCACAGGCTGTGTTCTGGAGCTTCAACTACTTAAAGTGGAACTTCAGGTCATTTTTTCATCTTTCCATCTATTAAATCTTCTGCCCTTGTTGTTGTTTTAACTTTGGATAGTGAAACTTTTTTTTTCTGCCAGTAAATACCTTATACAGCCCACTTCCTGTTTCTTGTCTGGTCATTAGCCTAGGCTTATGACATGATGCACAGCCCTCTTGCTAACTCTTGTGAGAGTTTGCCAAGAAGGGAGGGGGGATGAGTCATAAGAGGGCCAGTGAGAGCTGCAGAGCTGGAGGTGTGTGTCTGTGTAAATCCAGGAAGTGAACAGGCAGCAGCTTCAGCTGCCCACAGTTAAAATGGCTGCAACCAGACTCAGTGGAGGGAGATTCCTGCAGAATATTTGGCAAGTACAGAATCCCAGTATATATAAAATAATATGCAAAGTGGTTGGAGGGAAACTTTTTATTACAAATTATGTCAGCAGACTGCAGTTCCCCTTTAAAGTAGAACTAAAGGCAAACCTTTGTTTTTTTCATTTTGGAAAGACCAAAGGGAGGCTTATAACCCTGGTCAGGTTTTGGTTTTTTTTTTTCGTTTTTTACCATCTGTGTCCGTTGGGGAGATTTCCCTTCACTTCCTGTCCCATAGTAGCCAAAACAGGAAGTGAGAGGAAATCCCTCCAAAGTGAGGAAACCCCTGGTTGTCTCCAGAACTAGTGTCCCCATTGGAAGACTTTCCCCTCTATTCCTGTTCTGGTGACAACCCATACTTTGGCATTTTCTTTCACATCTATACTTGCTTATAACGGGCATCGGGATAAATAGAGAGGGTGAATATCCCTGATGGGGGCACCAACAGCAACAAAAACCTGACAGAGGTTCTAATCCCTCTCTACTCTATCCAAAACTTTAAAAAAAAGTTGCTGTTACTGCCAGAAACACCAGATGACAAACTTTGCAACATATTTGCAAAAAGCTTTTTATTTAAAGTGTTACTAAACCCAGGAGCCTGCATTCACTATATCTGGTCTCCCACAGGACACAGAACATGAACATGCGATTATTTTAGTTAATATCAACTACTAAATACCTTTTCTCATCAGCAGTATATAGCAGTCCTGTGACTTCTGTCACTGTCTGGTTAAAGCTTGTAGGAGGAGTTTTCATTCTCCTCTGATTGTCCTATAAGGCTGCAGGACCCCTGACCCTCTGTCTGGACAGTGCTGATTGGCCCTGTGCTGATCACATGCATTCTCCCAAGAAAAAAAAAAAAAATCTCTCTAGCAATACACACCAAATTGAACATGTGCAGCTGGTCCCCTTGCCTCTGTACTATCAGGAAATATATTGGGGACAGTAGAAAAAGGGGAGGGTCAGAGAAGACAGAATCAAACAGCCCTTTTACACAATGCGGAGGATTAACCCCTTAGGTTTCACAGCGAGTATAACAATCATGCTTTACTGCATAGACTGTTTTTTACTGTTGGGGGTTTAGTAACACTTTAAGAAGTTTAAGGCGGTATTAAACCCAAAAGCAAACATTTTGTTGCAGCTTACCAATTCTTTAGATGTGATGGCTGCATTTGTTTTCTTTTTTAGGCTTTCATTCCTTTACTTTCACCTGTTGATCCAGCCAGCAAGTCTTTTTTAAAAGCACAAGTTCTCCAGCAGAATGTATCAGTTTACATTTATGAGACGAACCATTTAACCCTTAGACCCCTTGCACACTGGGATTCTTTTCAAGCGTTTTAGCGCTTAAAATAGCGCCTGTAAAGGGCATGAAAAGTGCCTCTTAAGCCTCCCCAGTGTGAAACCCTGAGTGCTTTCACACTGAGGCGGTGCGCTTGCAGGACGGGAAAAAAAAGTCCTGCAAGCAGCATCTTTGGGGCGGTGCGGGAGCAGTGTATACACCGCTCCCAAAATGCCCTGACCATTGGCAGCGCTGCCAAAGCAGCTGCAAAGCGCCGCAACACGGGCGTTATTAAAGTGATTGTAAACCACCTTTTTTTTTTTTTTTTAAATAACAAACATATCATTACCTCCACTGTGCAGTTTGTTTTGCACAGTGTGACCCCGAACCGCATCTTCTGTGGTCCCCCAGCGGCGCTCGCGGCTCCTCCTCGCATCGGTAAACCCCCTGGGAGAAGCGCTCTTCCTGAGGGTTACCTTGCGGGCGAGCTCCCGAGTCCAGCATTTGCGTGCATAGACACAGAATGCCGGATTCGCCCCCGCCTCCTAGCGCCCGCGTCATTGGATTTGATTGACAGCAGCAGGAGCCAATAGCTGCGCTGCTATCAATCTATCCAATCAAGAACCCCGGCCAGAGAAGGTGAGCGCATCTCCACCGAGGGAACGAACAGGCTCCGGTGAGTAAAAACGGGGGGCTGGGGGGCCGGTCAGTGTCAGAAGTCTTTTCACTATAGGATGCATTAAGGTGAATAAAGATGAGGGTTTACAACCCCTTGAACCCTTTTTTCGGCCACTAGCGGGGGTTAAAAGCACAATGTATAATTTTTCTTAAAGTTGAACTCCAGCCTTACTATTTTGTCTTTCACAGTAAGGCCCCTTTCAGACGGGACGGACTCCGCCCCGATAAGCAGGGATATCCACTCACAGATCCTCTGCTGGTAGGAGCAAAGCATGGGAGTCCCCCCACTCTGGATGAATCCACACAGGAGGAGGAGAGTTTTAAATGTATTAGCAGATTTAGATACACTAACAAATTGAAGTCAAACTCCAGCTCACATTTTAGAATCAGTTACAGCACAGTTTTTTTGTTTTGTTTTTTCCCTTTTTGGATAAAGGTTTTACATGAATAAATAAAAGCTGCTCATTTTAATCACCCCTGACAGACCCCTTTCACATCGGGGCGGTGCAGGCATTAGCGGTAAAGCGCCGCTAGTTTTAGTGGCTATTTACCGCCAATGTCCGCACCGCCCCTACTGAGACATACTGAGAAATAGATTTAGGGTTTATATAAAAACTTTAGTTTTAAAAAGGGTTTCTAAGCTAAATTTACATTTTTTGGAATCTAGATATTCCCCTTGGAAAAGCACAAATCTAGGTGATAGAAGTCAGTTGACTGTGAATAATAAGCACCTGACGATGAGGAAACACGTGTATAATCATCAGAATCGCACATGTAACAACATCCCCTGGAAGTCGCACAGGAACAAGGATGGACTGACACAGCGCAGGGCAGAAGAGGACTTGGGCTGGATACAATACAGGCTCAGCAGGGCCGAGGTCGGGGGTCACCCAGCAGAGACGTGTCAGCACTTCCTGTCCAGGTGGCTTCCCTCTAACGTAGGGACTTGCCTCTCCTATTGGAGACACGCGAGATAAAAATGGAAAGAATACAACTAACCACCAATCGGATGGTAAAGTGTATATCTAGCCAAAACTTTTTGTTTTTAACCTGTCTGGTTCTAACTGTTATTTCCCGTCACGTTCTGTCCTGCTGAGGTTTATTGTCATGTGCAATACAGATTCTGATATCTAGATCTAATTAGAATTATACTAAAATTCTCCTTTTTTTTTTTTTAAATGTTTGTGCTTATGTTACTTTATGGGATCGTGTTTTCTAGCCCTGAAGAAGGGGAGTATTGGAACCCCAAAAACATGTTGGCTTCCTCTTGTGGCCTTTTGTCATGAACATTAAAGATTTACAGATCTAGATTGTGAATTAGAATATCCTAAAATACGCCCCTTTTTAAAATCTTCATTCTTAGTTTACTTTATAGGGTGTCAATTCCTAGCCCTGAAGAAAGGGTAGTGCTGGGCTCCTGGAACATGTTGGCTTGTAACCCGTCTAATATTGTAAATTAGGATATCCTAAAATACTTATATACTTACTGTATATACTAAAATATTTTTTTTTTTAGATTTTCGCTCTTCTGTTACTATATGTGATCTCATTTCCTAGCCCTGAAGGAGGGGAGTATTGGGTCCCTGGAACATGTTGGCTTTCTCTTCTGGCCTTTTGTTATGAGCAATAAATGACGTTCCGTCACAGCCATCTTGCTGCACTCCGCACTAGTTCACAGCAAGGATACAGCGAGAAGGCGGCAAGCGGACATCTTGTTACACCCGCCGGAGTCTTGCATTTCACACTTATTTTTAACAGTAAAGTCAGCTTATACAGTAAAACCTTGGATTGCGAGCATAATTCATTCCAGAAACATGCTTGTAATCCAAAGCACTTGTATATCAAAGCAAATTTCCCCATAAGAAATAATGGAAACTCAGATGATTCATTCCACAGCCATTTATTTATAGGTTCTTCAGTTTATAGTCCATATAAAAAGATTATAGCGATGTGATCAGGTTGTGTAACCATAAAATGTCCATCCACAAATGGAAGCCTCCACAAGGGGATTAGAAGCAAAATCCAGCAGGAGCTCCAGAGTATAAAAGAGAAGAGAGGCGAATCTAAGTGTAGCAATATGGTTACATTTAATAAAAGGTACAACATTTAGCAACTCACATGGTTGATGATTAAAAGAGGCACATCTAAGTATGCAGGCATCCGGGGTAAAGCTGTCCACATAGACCGTCCTGCACACCGCCGGCTCTCACTGCTGTCGGTCTGCAATCGTGACCAGGAAGACTACCCTGCAGTAGAGCGATCTGAAAGTGAGGCTTGAACCGCTCATGGAGCGCAGCGTGAAAGGGATGACGTTAGTGGCGGTGTGGGGGATGGTCTATGTGGATAGCTTTACCCCAGATGCCTGCATACTTAGATGTGCCTGCTTTAATCATCAACCATGTGAGTTGGTAAACGTTGTACCTTCATTAAATGTAACCATATTGCTACACTTAGAGGCACCTCTCTTCTTTTTTATACTCTGTTGTGATATAACGCTAGTTGCATATCAGAACATCGCTTGTATAGCAAGACATTGCTTGTATAACAAGTCAAAATTTATAAAAAAAAAAAATTGTCTGGTCTTGCAAAACTCTCTCAAACCAAGGTTTTACTGTAAAGTGAAATACAGTATTTAAAAATCCATCTGACTGTTAAGATGTTGAATTTTAAAAGCAGCGGCAAGCCTGCTGATCTCACAGGTTTGTTAATAGGACAGAACACCCTTGCTTTGAAAAATCAACATCAAAACAGTCTTACAGATTGAAAGATACTGAATTTCACTATATAAGCTCGGCTTACTGTAAAAAAATAAGTGTGAAATACCAGACTCCGGTGGGTGTAACAAGATGTCCGCTTGCCGCCTTCTCACTCTATCCTTACTGCGGAGGAGTGCGGGGTGTAGCAAGATGGCGGCGTCGGAACGTCACTTCTGTTACAAAATCTAACGGGTCGCCTAATCTGACGAAACACGGGCAGGGTGCTGTACACAGCTTCCTGAAAACTTCACAGCACCCTGGCCTTAGTAATCCTCTCAAGAGCCCTCAGCTCTGGTGTAAGCAGTGGGCTGGATCTTGGGAGGAGTTATGCAAATATCAAAAAAATGTCTTTATTGGTGGATCTCAGTCTGGAGGAGTGGGTGTTCCTAGACAGGCGACATTTGCATGCACGCCACCCTAGGTAACGCCCACATGTGATGCTGGGCATCTATGATTGGAAGGACGGAGATCTAAAGAATAAAATGATCAGGTGGGGGGGAGTGGAGGATTCTGGATGCCCACCAACCAGGATACGAGGCAGGGTCTTGTCAGACTTGCTGCAATTTCTAATGCACATTGTAAGAAGCTTACAGTGTGCAGTGAAATCAGAAAGACAAGAGAGGAATCGGTACAGCTGTGCAAGGTTTGAAGGTGAGGCTGGATTTAAGCTTTAAAGCCAAATACTGAGAACCCCCCCGGAAAGTAAGGCTCTCCTCTCCTTTCTCTCAGCAGCCCGGTGTTGAAAGATTTAAGAACATCTGCCGATGAGCTGCACGGCCGCCCCTACCCTTCCCTGAGCTGGGCTCTCTCCCACATTCTTTCCTTACTGTGCTATGAGCTGGAAATAGCTTGAAAAACACTCAGAATCACATGCCGGATGATACGCCATTGTACTCATTCACTTGGACACTCTGTAAATATTTCCTTTTCAGCCAATCCCGGCCTGTCTGTGAAATTCATCTCCTGTCAGCCACTGGAATAAAGACGCACGCTGTGCTCTCTTCTCATATAATCCGTTGGATCCAAGGAGTGCAGTGACATGGGAACAGAGAAGACATGAAGGTGCACGGCGGTCCCACTACCAGTGCTTTACTGACACTTAAAGGGTAACACCACAATCAAGAAAAAAAAAATTAGCAAATATAAATATAGCGTATAAAATTGCTACACAAGTCATATTGTAATTGAATGTTATTAAAAATGTATTTTCCTTTCCAATCTGCAGCTCCGTAATTTTCTGTAAAATGCAATATGGCAACCTGGAGGTGTTCTGTACACAGATGGTATATAGAGCGCCCCCCCCAGAAATTTCATTTCCTGCTTGTGTGATTGGATCACTGATTTTCCAAGAAGTCTGCACCGAGACAAATCTGATTTTTGGTATCCCCTGCAACAACAATGTCATTTTTGGTGAGATACTCCCAAAAGGAAAAATCACATCTAAAGGGGATGCAGACCATCGCCACTCTCCTCAGAGCCCTGCAGATGCAGCAGCTGAATGATAGTTATAAAATCACTCCCATTAGATTCACTGTGCCCATGGACACAGACAAACAAACAGCTATTCCTTCAGAATAACAAAAAAGGTAGGAATCTGAAACAAAGGTTGTTAAAATCCATGCAATGTACATAAATCACCCAGAGGGAAGGATTTTTTTTCCTTAACAAAAGTAGAGTTACAATGTAAAACGTTACTAAACCCAGTTCATACGCCCCCCCCCCAGTGTCCACCCAAAAATGGAACTTCCGCTTTAAGGGAAGGGCGCCCACAGTGACAAAGCCGGTGCCGCGGAGAGGAGGGGGAGATGAGCGGGGCTTCGTTCCCCCGCATCACTGGACCCTGGGACAGGCAAGTGACCGATTATTAAAGTCAGCAGCTGCGTTATTTGTAGCTGCTGACTTCATTTTTTTAGTCGGAACTCGGCTTTAAAAATACTGACACTATATAAAAGGGATATGCAATTAGCGGACCTCCAGCTGTTGCAGAACTACAAGTCCCATGAGGCATAGCAAGACTCTGACAGCCACAAGCATGACACCCAGAGGCATGATGGGACTTGTAGTTTTGCAACAGCTGGAGGTCCGCTAATTGCATATCCCTGCTATATACCTTTTTGGATGATCTGTACACAAAAGTTACATCATAAACTGCACAGTTTCTCCAGTGCTGAGAGATCATGTAGGAGGAGATTTCCACTTCAGCCTGTATACACGCCCACATGTGTGATGTCAATATCATGTCACCTGGCTAGCTCTGAGAACAAGAAACTGTTCTCTCCAGCATAAAAGACAACTGAGCATGTGCAGGTCGACTACCCTGTCTGTGTTAGCTGGCTTTCCACAGATAGATAGTGCAGAATTGCGGGGTGTGGTGGTGGAGGGGGGGGGGGGGGGATCTGTGCATACAGGATCAAGCAGCCTTTTTACACAATGCAGAGGATTAACCCCTTAGGTTCCACACTGAGTATAACAAGCATGCTTTACTGCATATACAGACTGGTTTTACTGTTGTGGGTTTAGTAACACTTTAAGTTCACCTGAATAAAGTATATTCTGCCTATTAATTCAGCAGGATCTAGTGCAGGGGTCTCAAACTGGATTGGACTGGACTGCATTTCAATGGGAGGTGCATTTTTGGAACTTTTTTTTTTTTTTAACTGACCAAAAAAGCAGCAAGCAAGATTTTTAACACCACAATGGAAGCGCAACGGACCAGTGTGAAGACATACATAGAATTTAAAGGGATGCATTTTTTTTTTAGCTTTTCTCGCGCTAAAGCTGCCAATAATGGCCAACGATAAATTCATATTTATTTAAATTGATGATATTAAATTAAAAAGTCCAATATTCTACAATTATATATAAAAATATATCTATGTCATTTTTCGATTCGGTCTATTGCATCCTGTATTTTTGGTTTCGGTACCGAAATTTCCATTCGGTGCAGCTCTACTTACCACACCGCATATGTGCAAACCTAGGCTTAGGGCTGGTTCATACTAGGAACTGCAAAGGAATGTGCGATTCACATGCAGTTCTGTGCAGTGCGTTTTAACCCATGCATTATGCATGGGCTGAAATCGCTCCGCACTAAAACCGGATCCTATGGTACCTTTGTACCATGCGATCCGGTGCAGGCAAACGCACTGTGTTTGCGACCTGCTTTTGGGGTGTCATTAACTTATTACTGACACCCGCTGCAGATCGCAAATCATGTTTTGATCGTGGTGCGGAAAATGTGCACTAAATGCTGGTTTCCTGTACCGTGTTCTGGTATGAACCAGCCCTAAGGCTGGGTTCACACCTATGCGAATTGGATGTGGATTTCTCCACATCCAATTCGCCCGACAGGAGATTGTGACCGGCTCTCTATGGAGCCGGCTCACATCTCTTCGCTGCGACTGCGCAGCGGCTTGCACAGGTACGCTGTGCGTCTTTGGCTTCGTCAGGGCCGAATTCAGGCACAAATTCGTCACTGAAACAGAGAACAGGGATACACTGGACCCCCCTGCTGCGAGCCGCATCGGTATTAGGTGTGAACCCAGAGCCTCAGAGATGGGGAGTGGTTGAGCAGTTTCGCAAAAGGCACTAGTCAGGGCTGACACTAGTCTACAAAATCTGTGGGTTGTCAGCCCACAACAGGACTTAGGAGCGGAGTGTATTTTTGGCAGCTTTACAGGTATTTTGCTGTGCTTGCAGTGTTTTTAAAAAGAGATAGAATATGTGGAAGTGTTCATGTATTGCTGAGATGTACTGCATGTGCGTGTTTTCTTTTTAATTTGCCATGATGGGCAATTAAAATATTAACTGGCTACTAAAAATATAAATCTCCTGCACTAAAAATACTCCCCAAGAAAACAAAATGACAAAGCAAACCATTCAAGATCACAAAATCACTTAGAACATCACCACTGTCAGACAGTAATCAGAATCCCTTTTTCTGATTCTGATTGGTTGCTATGGGCAACACAGATGTTTTTTTTCTTAAGCCTCTTTTATTCAGGAAGGCCTACAGAAAATCGGGAGTAAAAGGGGAAGAAAAGTGTATTCAGAGAGGACAGAATGAGAACTCGGCAGCAGATGCGGCCTGCATACTGAGCACAGGACTGAGATGCACTTTACAGCACTTTTACAGACAGACGCAGGGTACGGCTGAAAGCCTTTGTTCCTGCATCCGAACAATAAATTCTGAGGGCATCTTTAATGTCAGCGTGCCCCGCCTGCCCCCGGGGGACCCAGCAGATGAAGTCATCTTAGCTATGTCTAGGAAATAAAACAAGGGGTGGAGGGATGAACTCTACTTACTGGTTGAGTTGCCTTGCATCTGGATGATGCATTTTGAGTCCTTGCCGAGCTCCCTGGAATTGAAAGGTCGAACCCGCACGGCCACTTTCACGGAGGCGCCCGACATGGCGGTCAGCGGGAGGGATGTGCCAATTATACAGACTAATGAATAGAAGTTCTGGAGGGGGTGATAGGCTTCAGGTCCTCATTCTGTAGAAAGAAAGAACATAAGGTAAATACATTATCCACACACAGTATTATATATATATATATATATATATATATATATATATATATATATATATATATATATAGAGATAGAGAGAGAGCGCGAGATAGCGAGAGAGATAGAGAGAGAGAGAGCGCGAGATAGCGAGAGAGAGAGAGAGAGAGAGAGCGAGAGAGCGAGAGAGCGAGAGAGCGAGAGAGCGAGAGAGCGAGCGAGATAGCGAGAGAGCGAGAGAGAGAGCGAGAGAGCAAGAGAGAGAGAGCGAGAGAGCAAGAGAGAGAGAGCGAGATAGAGAGAGAGAGATAGCGAGATAGAGAGAGAGAGATAGCGAGATAGCGAGATAGAGAGATAGCGAGAGAGAGAGCGAGCGAGAGTGCGAGAGAGCGAGATGGAGAGAGAGAGATAGAGAGAGAGCGAGATAGAGAGATAGATAGATAGAGATAGAGAGATAGATAGAGATAGAGAGATAGATAGAGATAGATAGATAGAGATATAGAGAGATAGAGATAGAGATAGAGCGAGATAGAGATAGAGCGAGATAGAGATAGAGCGAGATAGAGATAGAGCGAGAGAGATAGAGATAGAGAGAGAGAGAGAGAGAGAGAGAGATAGAGATAGAGATATAGATATAGAGAGATATAGAGAGATATATATATATATATATCTAGATAAATAGATATATAGAGAGATAGAGATAGATATAGAGAGATAGAGAGAGAGATTAAAAACTTTTTTTTTTGCTAGAAAATTACTTAGAACCCCCAAACATTAAACATTTTTTTCTAACACCCTAGAGAATAAAGATACAAGAAAAAATGAGAGCAAGGTGTATGCAAAGGGGGGGGAAAAAAGGGGGCCAATATCCTAGAAACTAGAACTATAAAGAAAATTATGCACTGAATGTGCATGGGGGTCGCCCTTAATGGATATTTTTGGCCACAGGTGAGTATTAAATCTCATAGATTATTGTATATAAAAGTGCACTAGAGTGCCATCTTTATTAAATACATTCAATACATAAAACAATATAATGACAGTAGGATTTACAATTGTGTAAAGTGCAAATACAAACACTATACATTAGCTTGCATATAGAGGATATGGCACCCATGTGCCTACAGCCCGCAGCCTGTATGGGGAGAGTCAGGCAGATGAGTTGTATGGCGTGTACCCGACATGTTTCGGAAATAGGTATGTATTACTCCTTCATCAAGGGATTTATAAATGGGTGCTCAGATCTATCTGTAAATGTCAAAGGACAAAATAATAATGAAAAAATATCTGTGTCGTCATAGATTATATGCGACTGCATTTTTGCGATATATGCGATTTTAGTAATCATTGAAAAGAAAATATATATATAGTATGAGAAAGGTTTGGTATGGACTAGTTATACTTACATCAATTTGATTCATAAGGACAAAAAACAGCAGTAAAAACAATATAATATAACTGGGAGCAGGCTGGCTTCTGGTTCACATGACACAAGGTGGGCAACCAAGGGTGTGATGCGGAGCGTTGCAGCACTTTCACAAGGGATGACCGATGGAGATCTATGTATTTAAAAAAGTAATGTTTGTAAGTATACAAGGCATATAAGTAAGCCCATACATTGCTGAAGGATAAAATATTCCTTCAGCTGTAGTTGAAAAGAAGGAGAGTAGATGTATAAAATAAGTACTCAGATAGTCTAAAACAAAGTATCTATTCTAATTACCTTGTGGTTGTTTAGTAATCTCATGAGACCAGACCTCCAGGCAGCAGTTCAAAAAGACTGACAGTGGCCATAGGAGTGTCTGTCTCCTAAATAGGACAGCTGATTGGACATCAGCCAATCAGTGTCCACTCCACATAATCAGCTGCAAAACAAGCAGCCATGTGTGGAGATCGGGCATCCCCCAGACGACGAGGCGCGCGGCGTAGCCACGCCCCGGGGGGCGTGATGACGTCACGCGTCTTGACGTCACCGGCGGGTATACGGTCCCGGCGCGGTTAACGAAATCCACATCGGGAGCCGTACAAGAGGTCATCCGCATGCAGAGAACCCATGGGGCACACAGCCAAGTGTTGCCCCATGGTCATGCATGCGTAGATCTTACCCGCCGGGTGTCCGTGCGCACGCGCACATCCACACCAGGAGATAATGCGCCATCTTGTGGATGAATATAAAAGGTGAACGCAGGTGAATCAGCAAAAAAGAGTCAACAAAAAGCCAGCCTGCTGTACATTATTGCGAGAAAATTATGCATGAAAAAGGTGAATAAATGAAGAAATATACAAGAACCAAACACAAAAAACAAAGAAAAAAGCATATTGTAAATGGCCAAGGGTTACATAGGGGCAGTTTACGAGATAACAATCAGTTTCAAGCCATATTAATAAAATAGGCAGAATCTTCAAGTTCTTTGAGGTAAACAATGAATGTTCATTATTGTAATCAAACAATTTGTATTGTAGCAATATAAGGAACCCAGACATGCACATTGTTTAGACCTATCGTATAACGATGGTTTAAGTTAAAGACCGTCTAAATATATATGGGCACATTGTCTTGTATCCATACCTGTATCCATCTGGAAATATTATACCACAACGATGGATATTCTTTAATGCATAAAGTCTGGGAGCTATCAAAAAAGCATAATACAAAGTGAAGCATTTATATTGAAATATGAAAATAAACAGTGGGGTCCAAGAGGAGGAGATTCTAACAAGCGTCTTCTCCAATGTGAACTAAGATGGATACACAACCTACGGGCCAACCATCCACCTGGCCTAAACGGGGCCTTCAATTTCAAACCATTCCTGCCTGGGTTCACATCGGGGGTCTGTGAATTAGATCTATAGGGACCTCGTAATATACCCCACTGTTTATTTTCATATTTCAATATAAATGCTTCACTTTGTATTATGCTTTTTTGATAGCTCCCAGACTTTATGCATTAAAGAATATCCATCGTTGTGATATAATATTTCCAGATGGATACAGGTATGGATACAAGACAATGTGCCCATATATATTTAGACGGTCTTTAACTTAAACCATCGTTATACGATAGGTCTAAACAATGTGCATGTCTGGGTTCCTTATATTGCTACAATACAAATTGTTTGATTACAATAATGAACATTCATTGTTTACCTCAAAGAACTTGAAGATTCTGCCTATTTTATTAATATGGCTTGAAACTGATTGTTATCTCGTAAACTGCCCCTATGTAACCCTTGGCCATTTACAATATGCTTTTTTCTTTGTTTTTTGTGTTTGGTTCTTGTATATTTCTTCATTTATTCACCTTTTTCATGCATAATTTTCTCGCAATAATGTACAGCAGGCTGGCTTTTTGTTGACTCTTTTTTGCTGATTCACCTGCGTTCACCTTTTATATTCATCCACAAGATGGCGCATTATCTCCTGGTGTGGATGTGCGCGTGCGCACGGACACCCGGCGGGTAAGATCTACGCATGCATGACCATGGGGCAACACTTGGCTGTGTGCCCCATGGGTTCTCTGCATGCGGATGACCTCTTGTACGGCTCCCGATGTGGATTTCGTTAACCGCGCCGGGACCGTATACCCGCCGGTGACGTCAAGACGCGTGACGTCATCACGCCCCCCGGGGCGTGGCTACGCCGCGCGCCTGGTCGTCTGGGGGATGCCCGATCTCCACACATGGCTGCTTGTTTTGCAGCTGATTATGTGGAGTGGACACTGATTGGCTGATGTCCAATCAGCTGTCCTATTTAGGAGACAGACACTCCTATGGCCACTGTCAGTCTTTTTGAACTGCTGCCTGGAGGTCTGGTCTCATGAGATTACTAAACAACCACAAGGTAATTAGAATAGATACTTTGTTTTAGACTATCTGAGTACTTATTTTATACATCTACTCTCCTTCTTTTCAACTACAGCTGAAGGAATATTTTATCCTTCAGCAATGTATGGGCTTACTTATATGCCTTGTATACTTACAAACATTACTTTTTTAAATACATAGATCTCCATCGGTCATCCCTTGTGAAAGTGCTGCAACGCTCCGCATCACACCCTTGGTTGCCCACCTTGTGTCATGTGAACCAGAAGCCAGCCTGCTCCCAGTTATATTATATTGTTTTTACTGCTGTTTTTTGTCCTTATGAATCAAATTGATGTAAGTATAACTAGTCCATACCAAACCTTTCTCATACTATATATATATTTTCTTTTCAATGATTACTAAAATCGCATATATCGCAAAAATGCAGTCGCATATAATCTATGACGACACAGATATTTTTTCATTATTATTTTGTCCTTTGACATTTACAGATAGATCTGAGCACCCATTTATAAATCCCTTGATGAAGGAGTAATACATACCTATTTCCGAAACATGTCGGGTACACGCCATACAACTCATCTGCCTGACTCTCCCCATACAGGCTGCGGGCTGTAGGCACATGGGTGCCATATCCTCTATATGCAAGCTAATGTATAGTGTTTGTATTTGCACTTTACACAATTGTAAATCCTACTGTCATTATATTGTTTTATGTATTGAATGTATTTAATAAAGATGGCACTCTAGTGCACTTTTATATACAATAATCTATGAGATTTAATACTCACCTGTGGCCAAAAATATCCATTAAGGGCGACCCCCATGCACATTCAGTGCATAATTTTCTTTATAACCCTAGAGAATAAAATAATAAAATTGTGAGAGAATATATATATATATATATATATATATATATATATATATATATATATATATATATATATATATATATATATATATATATATATATATATATATATATCAGAGGTTATATAGCCTTATCTCATCAGCTGACACAGAAAATGACATTGTTAACTATGGCTATTAAGCAACCGGGGCAAGAAAGTCAACATTGGGGTGTTAAGAAAACACCAGCAATACAGACATCCCCTGTCTGGTAATCCTTAACAATACAACGATCGTGTTCTATGGCGCCATTCAAAATATCACCAGCAAATTGAAAATGGATTGGATCCTGAAATTCTGATAAATCTATTTCTTGTAGCAGCTTCAAGAGGGCCTGTCATCAACTTAAAAAATTGCAGGTAAACACGAAATTATTAGGTAACCGCATACTCCCTCTACTCCTCACGTTGGTGTCCCTAGATCAGGTAGGATTCATCCCCGGACGTGAAGCTAGGGAACATACCCTGAAGGCCATCAGCGTACACCACTGGTTGTCCTCATCCTCCAGACCGGGGTTTTTCCTGTCCCTCGATGCCTTGAAAGGCGTTCGACAGAGTGGCATGGGACTATATGGCAGAAGTTTTACAAATAAATGGGGTTTCGAGATTGCATGCGTCAATACATCCTTGCTCTTTACTCGTCCCCAACAGCGAGAATCAGGGTCAATGGTCACTTATAGGACGCCTTCTCCGTGTCGCATTGAACTCGACAGGGATGTCCTTTATCCCCTTATCATATTCATACTCACGCTGGAGCCTATACTCCGCAGGCTTAGGGCTAACCCAAACATCAAAGGGGTTGAAATTAATGATAAACAATACAAACTGGGCGGCGTACACGAATGACATCCTTTTATTCCTCACAGACCCCATTACCACAATTCCTAACCTCTTAAAAGATTTCTCCCTCTTCTATTCCCTCTCCAATCGCCAAATTAATTTCGCAAAATCCAGGGCCCTCAACGTTTCCTTACCCGCCTCCACAGTGGCACTATGCCAAGCCAACTTCCTTGTTGGGTGGGATGCACATGCTATTACCTATCTAGGCCTTCAACTACCAGTTCAATTAGATGATCTTTATTCCAGAAACTTCATCCCCATTCTTAAAACTGTACAAAAGGACCTTCAAGATTGGAAGAAGGGCACATTTTCTTGGTTCGGGAGAGCAGTGATCATAAAAATGAACATCCTCCCCAGACTTCTCTATCGGTTACAGACGGTTCCAATCAAATTAACTCTTTACTTTTTTGCTACATACAAACAGCTATGCCTAAAATTTCTTTGGGCCGATAAAAATTTGCGCGTAAGATGGGAGAAACTAGTGACGCCTATGCTGAAGGGAGGAATCGGCCTTCCTGACATACAAAAGTACTACTGGTCGTGTCATCTGGCCAGAATTTTAGATTGGCACCTACACAAGAGTACTAAAGCCTGGATTGGCCTTGAGGAGGCGTTCTCCCTATTGCCAATCCACCATCTCCCATGGATAAGCCCTCAATGGACCCCGAGGGAGGGTAAAACTCATCCTCTAATTGACCCTACGGTACAAATCTTTCGCACAGTTTGTAAGAGACTGAGTATTGCTTCCTCACCCGGACCATTGACCCCAATCCGGACTTTGCCCCGGGTATCATGCACCCCGACATGAACAGCACGCATGCAAACCTTTCAGTCAGAGCAGAATCCTTCTTTGAGAAAGGGAAGCGGATACCCTTCCAAACCCTCTCTCTTCCAGACTCCCTGACGCGAACATCCCTTTCTTCAATTTCCTTCAGATAAGGCACTTCCTACTTAGCTCCACTCCTCATTGAAAGTGGTGCAGAGCTCAAACACATTTTGAAGCCACATGCAATAGATCTGAACCCCAAAGACATATAATATCAGATATGTACTCCTTATTGTTTGCTAAGGCCTCTGCCAAAGATGATGTGACCAGCCAAAAATGGAAAAGAGAATTGGCTACTGATTTAACACAGGAGGAGTGGGACCATATATCTTTACCCATATACACAAAGGGTCCTCGAATGTCACTGCGCAGGAAAATGGATTTTAAAATATACTCCATGTGGTACAGGACCCCCGACAGAATACATAAATTCCACCCCAGCATCCCCCCCACTATGTTGGAGATACAACACCACTCACGAATCACTACTACACATCTGGTAGGAATGTCCCCAAATCCAACCCTATTGGAAAAAGGTACATCATCGTCTTACCTCCCAAATCACAACCTACACCCCAGACTTTAGCCCAGCTCAATACCTACTCCACCATACATCCATTCCCCAATCGGCCTACAAAAAGTCTCTCACCCTACACCTTATAAAGGCAGGAAAACTATGCATACCCATTCATTGGAAGACTAACTCGCCCCCCCCAGTACTTCCGACTGGCTCCATAGAGTAAGAAAAATAGCTGAGATGGAAGACCCAATTCATCAGGCACGGGATACCCCAGCTAAGTTCCATAAAGCATGGGCCTGTTGGCTTCACTTTAAGGAATTACTTTAAGGAATCAACAGAATACCGCAACATCCTAACCGGATCTTCATAGCTTTACCTGGAGGGGCAGGACTTGATACCCAACACACAAGACGGACAATTACCTTTGGATACACCCCCCCCCCCCCTTCTTCCCCACACCCCTTTTCCATCATATCCATTCACTAGGCTCACAGACAGATTCTAGAACTCGATGACTAGGAACCCATATAAACTCCAACATAGACTAGAATAGGAATTTGGCCATTACACCAAGAATCCGAAGTAGTATTTGGACCAGTCCGCAAAATCTAAAACGTTCTGTAGCGAACATTTTATAACCGGGAAACCGGCAAGACAGAAAACGCAAATTAGACAGGTAACTCCCCCACCCACGCACGGTTAGTTCCCGACAGGGGCGTGTGGGTGACGGGGTGATATACCCGGTCTCGCGGTGGAATTTACAGTACAATCCCACAAAGATTTCACCAGGAAATTCATACATGCCCTTCTAATTCCAAGATCGACTACAGTTTTAAGCGTTCTAGTTGATTTATGTGATTAACTTGATTTTTTTGCACTTTAAAACGTACCCCAATGATAATGTATTTCAAGTGTATAATGTCATTTGGCTCAATGTCTAAATTTCATGTACCATGCAGATGCTTTAATAAAAACATTGGGAAAAAAAAACAAAAAAAAACAAAAACACAACAATTACAGGTAAAAGCAAAGAAAAACAAATCAAGCATTTTAAATTCTTACTTGCGGTCTTTATACTTACCATAAATAATTTTTTTAAGCATTTGCAATAAGCCTTTGAACGTGCTAGAAAATGATCTCTCCAGTAAGGAGTCGATTCCCCAGCACAAAACCCTCCCTCCTTGTGCTTCATAACCCTCACCTCTTCTGGGAGTGTCTAATTACTGTCTGACTACTACTGTGCTGACCCAGCTCCTCCACACACCCTCCCCTCACCTCACCTCCCAACATAAACTTTTAGAAACAACCAGGGGAGGTGCAAAAGGAAAATTCTAGAGAGTTTCAGATATGAGTTACATAGTTAGTCTGGTTGAAAAAAGACACAAGTCCACCTAGTTCAACCAATTAAAAAAAAAAAGGAAAAAAAAAAAAAATCATACAAATGTGTCATAAGCACAGAACAAATGCATGTAAATGCGCATGCAGAACTGCATACTGAATGTGGGAAATGTGGAGTATAAAGGGTTAGTTCACCTTTATCAAAAAACTGCTTATGCAAAGAAGTGGTTTCTGTAGGTAAAAACAAACTGTGCAGCTCTGACTAAAATGTAAAAATGCCTTTGCTGCACGTGTAGGCCATTTATGTACCTCAAGAAGCCTGACTGGAATATTCCCAGGACGTTGCTAGGATGTTGCTAAGTGAGACGTCATTACTGCCCACCTCCTCCATCACAGGAGCGAGATTTTCCACCAATTCAAACCCCCTCACATGCGCTTTCTCTTCCCTGATACAGTAGCTCTGAGCTCAGCATCTGAGAGCTCATTCTTGTGATGGTGGAGGTGATCAGTAACGACTAGGCCTCACTTAGCAACGTTCTGAGAGTATTCCAATCAGGCTTTATGAGGTACATAAATTTCCTCCATTTCAACTTTAGTCAGAGCTGCACAGTTTGTTTTTACCTGCTAGATGCCCATTATGTGCATAGGTAGTTTTTTGGTAAAGGTGAACTAACCCTTTAGCCCGGATTCACATTGATGTGGTGCAGTGGTGCAGGACACCAAATGTAATTCGCACAGGAGTCACAGCACATTCATGCAGTGTCTCTGAGGTGCAATTTGGGCCATGGATTTGTATGGCTCAAATCGCACCGCTTTCGCACCAAACTCATGCAGGACTTTTTGTACGCACCAGAATCGGATCACATGGGTGTTGAACATCCATGCGATCCGATTCTGAAAATCGCACTGCGTTTTCACTCTGCAATCAGTTCGCATTAAGGGCCGGTTCACACTGCTGCGAATTCTATTGCGAATTTGAGCTGTTACGATCGCTCAAATTCGCAAGTCATTTAAATAACAGTTTTTCATTAGTGACGTTCACATCAATGCGTTGCGAATGTAAGCTGCGTACAAAAAAGGGTCCTGTGTGAGTTTGATCCATGTGTGATGCGAATTCAATGCAATATTTGCCGTAGAATCGCAGTAGATTCGCCAGAACACAAAGAATTCGCAACGAAAATTTGCAACGTAATTGGATGAAATTTATGCAAAATTCGCACCGCAGCAGTGTGAACCGGCCCTTACAGGTTGTGATTTTGATGCAGAATTCGCTGTCAATTCGCACCGAAATCTAGTGTTTGAACTGAGGCTCAAAGAGAACTGTGTTCTAATTCTCCGCCTCATTCAGCCACCGCGGTATTGGTAAAAACTGAATCTGGTCACTACAAGTAATGGTTCGTCCTTCCTGATAAATGAGACCGAATGTTTTCAGGCCAAACAGCTCATAAGTAGCAGTATAGATGGAATCCTGACTGAAGGGGCACTAGGCCCAACCCCACCCACCTCAGCCATTTTGTTTTGCAGCACTGACTCAAACGCTGGCAGCAGGCCAAAAATGATTTTAGGGAATCGCTTCATGTATATAACCCACAAATGATGTAATCACTGGTGAGGAATAAATCACTTCCCTTTATGCTGAAAAAACTTGCGGCATGTTCTTCAAAAGAAGGCCGGCCTGAGGGGGCCATGTGTGTGTCTGAGGAGAGCTCTGAGGAGATTTTGAGGTCTAAAAAACGTGGCTCAAATCAGCAGTCTTCCTTCATAATAAAACCTCTTCCTCAGAACGTATCCTCACAGCAGGCCAAAATATGAAAGCTCGGCTGTAAGCAATTGTTAGATTCTCCTCAGAAATAGTACAAAAGAAGGAAATGAGTACAAATCCTCTCAGATTTCAGCTGTGGCAGCCATTTTGTTGGCTAAACTGTTATGAATAAAAATCAGGAGTTCCCCTCACAGGGAATGGGATCCAGGTTGTCCTGTTGACCAAAGTGGACCGGCATCAAAGAAACAAGTCTGAGGGCCAGTTCACACCACATGCAGACCAGTGCATTTTCTTTTCTGCATCAGAAGCGCATAAATAGTAGGTTATATGGTATAGTCCACCCCAGTGCTATCAGTTCCAGAGAAAAAAGTAGGCCATGTTGCATTTTTCCTGCACTGGAACACATTAAAATGCATCAAAAAAACACGCTGGAACGCACACAAAATGCATAAAAAAATGCACCAGAATTCACATATCCCCATTGAATGTTAAGGAAAAAAAGAGAAGTAAAAATGCATCAAAAACACACATGCAGAAATCCATCCGGAACGCATTTGGACGCGTTTCCATGCTGTGAACTAGCCCTTATTCCTTGTGTTGTATCGTGCTGGCCAAACAAGCTTTTATTTTATTATCCAATCAATATCCAATTTGAACAAAAGATCGAATGTGCAAAAAATTAAATAACCTACCTTCTGATTGGTTTAGACCCAATGTCGAATGGATTCTAACAAAGTGAGCCCATCGGCCAGGGCTGAATATTATCAATCGTTTAGTATCAAACGGCAGCACTGAGATACGTTGTTCACGAATATGATCGCCTTTGAGGCCGGGTTCACACCTATGCGAATTGGATGCGGGTTTCTCTGCAACCAATTCGCATAGCACGAGAATGTGACTGGCTCCCTATGGAGCCGGTTCACATATCTTCGCTGCGGCTGCGGAGTGCACTGCACAGTCTTTGGCTCCGTTTCAGGGCCGAAATCAGGCATAGATTCAGGCCCGATTCGTCCCTGAAACGGGGAACAGGGACGCAAAGCGCTCCTGTGCGATCTGCAGCCGGTTCCAGTGTGAACCCGACCTCAATCAATCAGATTACATGGTGGAAACAGATATGTGTTTGGTAACCTACAATCATAAATTGTGATCGAGTCCTAACTATCAATTGGATACCACTTCTCCTATGTGTGGCATATCGACCGAATGGGTTGTCAACTATAGATTGATTATTCCTATCAGAGATCGATCATGTATGGCCACCATTAAAGCAGAGTTCCACCCAAAAATGGAACCTCCGTTTATCTGCTTACTCCCCCCCTCCGGTGCCACATTTCGGGGGGGGGGGGACGGGTACTTGTTTTTGACAGGCACCCCTCCCCACTTCTATGAGATTGTGCCGGCCCCAAGAAGTTGCCCCCCCCCTCCTCCGCCGCTGGGCCAATTATAAAGCGCAGCGTGCTTTGCGGATGCGCAGTAGGGAACTGGGTGTGAAGCCAAAAAGCTTCACTGCCGCTTTCCCTTACGATGAATGGCGGCGGTTGCACCCAAGAGCCGATCCGAAAATCAGCTGGGGTGCAGACTTTGCGGGCTCCCTGGACAGGTAAGTGTCCATATATTAAAAAAGTCAGCAGCTACAGTATTTTTAGTTGCTGACTTTTAAATTTTTTTTTTCCCCAGGCGGAATACCTCTTTAAAGTAACAAAATGGCTTCCTTGGCTTCCTGTCAGATGCACTTAAAGCAGAGCTCCAACTCCCCCTCCAAAAATTAAAACTCAGCAGCTACAAATACTGTAGCTGCTGACTTTTAATATTAGGACCCTTACCTGTCCAGAGATCCCGCAATGTCAGCACCCCAGCTGATTTTCCGATCGGCTCTCAGGTGCTGCCACCACCATGCGTGATAAGGGAAAACAGCCGTGAAGCCTTTCACGCATGCACGAAGCGCGTTGCCCTTTCTAACCGGTGGAGGAAGGAGGTTTGCTTATGCGCATTTAAGTCTATAGGGACGCATCAGTTGCATGGACACAACCGATCGTCCTAAAGTGAGACATGCATGCAGGCGAGTGGCCCTGAATACACACTGTCTGGGATTAAGTGTCCATGCAGCCGCTGCATCCCCATAGACTTAAATGGGCTGTTTTTTTGCACAGCACCTAGCGGCCCCAGCCACATAAACAAATGGCCAATTCACGTTGTCCGGAACCCAGGGCCCAAATAAGTGAAGCACCGCAATGGTGCAAACAAATGTCATCACAATGGTGCAAGTGTGTTGCATCGCAATAATACACACATTACTACATGTGTTTCCGCAACACATAGATGTAAGTTAGCCCCCATGGGACAGACCGTTCACAATACCAGTGTCTGCCATGTGACTAGAGCCAAAGTAATCAAGGACCAATCGTAAGCCATAATTACTGCGTACGCCCTGCCGCTTGTCAGACAATTCAATTCACACCCAGAAAGAGAAAAATTATATGATGGGAAGAGACTAGTAATATTCTTAATATTATGTCAGGTCTGCAGAAATAACAAACCTGCATCCAAACCTGAAAATCCGACCGAACGCCGGACTGTCTACAACCAAACAAGAGGGAAGGACGACCGATGGGCCTAGAAACCAAACAGGCTCTAGTCTTATCCTGCACTGAGAAAATGATCACCATCAGATGCCCAACTGGGGGCGCAAAGAAAGGGCCCCTGCTGTGTCATAAATGGGTGTGGCGAGATTGTTTAAGGGGTGTGCTTTAAAATGGGGACTTACCCCCACAAAAAAGTAAAAAAAAAAAAAAAGAGACATGGAGATGACATAGGAAGTTGTGCAGTGTACTTAATGAATAGGGACAGAAGCCAAGAATCACTTCCGAGATGCAAGAAAAACCTTACCATGCAGTGTCCTCGCAAAACTAATAACAGATACTGAGAATTACACCCGGCATACAGGACAAGAGAAGTGGTACTGTGCAGAGCCCATACATATAGAATAAGAACAGATACTGAGAATTACACCCAGCATACAGGACAAGAGAAGTAGTACTGTGCAGAGTCCATACATACAGAATAAGAACAGATACTGAGAATTACACCCGGCATACAGGACAAGAGAAGTGGTACTGTGCAGAGCCCATAGATATAGAATAAGAACAGATACTGAGAATTACACCCAGCATACAGGACAAGGGAAGAGGTACTGTGCAGAGTCCATTATATACAGAATAAGAACAGATACTGAGAATTACACCCGACAAAGGACAGGAGAAGTGGTACTGTGCAGAGCCCATACATACAGAAAAAGAACAGATACTGAGAATTACACCCAGCATACAGGACAAGGAGTAGTGGTACTGACCTCAACCCGACAAAACACCTCTGGGATGAATTAGAGCGGAGACTGTGAGCCAGGCCTTCTCATCCAACATCAGTGCCTGACCTCACAAATGCGCTTCTGGAAGAATGGTCAAACATTCCCATAGACACACTACTAAACCTTGTGGACGGCCTTCCCAGAAGAGTTGAAGTTGCAAAGGGTGGGCCAACTCCATATTGAACCCTACGGACTAAGACTGGGATGTCATTAAAGTTTGTGTGCGTGAAAAGGCAGGTGTCCCAATACTTTTGACAATATAGTGTATGTGTGAATCCTTGTGGTCCAATAATACAAAAAACGAGACTCCACCCGTCTGACACGCTAATAAATCCACCACTAAGACACTAATAAAATGTCACCGCGGCTTCATAACATGATCAGGTGTCACCGCACAAGTCAGAGGAGCATTTATTATTCATACATGTGACTCCGCACACCGGAACCAACAGGCAGATTCTGCAGTGACTGTCATGTCATATATTATGGATGAGCAGAGGAGAATGACCCATAGTTCCTCTTTCTGGGGACACAATACAGATACCGGTCCCTCGATTTCTCCATCAAAATCATACAGACAGACAGAATACAGATACCGGTCCCTCGATTTCTCCATCAGATCATACAGACAGAATACAGATACCGGTCCCTCGATTTCACCATCAGATCATAAAGACAGAATACAGATACCGGACCCCCGATTTCTCCATCAGATCATACAGACAGAATATAGAGACCGGTCCCCCGATTTCTCCATCAGATCATAAAGACAGAATACAGATACCGGACCCCCGATTTCTCCATCAGATCATACAGACAGAATATAGAGACCGGTCCCCCGATTTCTCCATCAGATCATAAAGACAGAATACAGATACCGGACCCCCCGATTTCTCCATCAGATCATACAGACAGAATACAGATACCGGTCCCCCGATTTCTCCATCAGATCATACAGAGAGAATACAGATACCGGTCCCTCGATTTCTCCATCAAATCATACAGACAGAATACAGATACCGGACCCCCGATTTCACCATCAGATCATACAGACAGAATACAGATACCGGTCCCCCGATTTCTCCATCAGATCATACAGAGAGAATACAGATACCGGTCCCTCGATTTCTCCATCAAATCATAAAGACAGAATACAGATACCGGACCCCCGATTTCACCATCAGATCATACAGAATACAGATACCGGTCCCCCCGATTTCTCCATCAGATCATACAGACAGAATACAGATACCGGTCCCCCCGATTTCTCCATCAGATCATACATACAGAATACAGATACCGGTCCCCCCGATTTCTCCATCAGATCATACATACAGAATACAGATACCGGTCCCCCCGATTTCTCCATCAGATCATACAGACAGAATACAGAGGCCGGTCCCCCGATTTCTCCATCAGATCATACAGACAGAATACAGAGGCCGGTCCCCCGATTTCTCCATCAGATCATACAGACAGAATACAGATACCAGACCCCCGATTTCTCCATCAGATCATACAGACAGAATATAGATACCGGTCCCTCGATTTCTCCATCAGATCATACAGACAGAATACAGATACCGGTCCCTCGATTTCACCATCAGATCATAAAGACAGAATACAGATACCGGACCCCCGATTTCTCCATCAGATCATACAGACAGAATATAGAGACCGGTCCCCCGATTTCTCCATCAGATCATAAAGACAGAATACAGATACCGGACCCCCCGATTTCTCCATCAGATCATACAGACAGAATACAGATACCGGTCCCCCGATTTCTCCATCAGATCATACAGAGAGAATACAGATACCGGTCCCTCGATTTCTCCATCAGATCATACAGACAGAATACAGATACCGGACCCCCGATTTCACCATCAGATCATACAGAATACAGATACCGGACCCCCGATTTCACCATCAGATCATACAGAATACAGATACCGGTCCCCCCGATTTCTCCATCAGATCATACAGACAGAATACAGATACCGGTCCCCCCGATTTCTCCATCAGATCATACATACAGAATACAGATACCGGTCCCCCCGATTTCTCCATCAGATCATACATACAGAATACAGATACCGGTCCCCCCGATTTCTCCATCAGATCATACAGACAGAATACAGAGGCCGGTCCCCCGATTTCTCCATCAGATCATACAGACAGAATACAGAGACCGGTCCCCCCGATTTCTCCATCAGATCATAAAGACAGAATACAGATACCGGACCCCCGATTTCACCATCAGATCATAAAGACAGAATACAGATACCGGACCCCCGATTTCACCATCAGATCATAAAGACAGAATATAGATACCGGTCCCCCGATTTCTCCATCAGATCATAAAGACAGAATATAGATACCGGTCCCCCGATTTCTCCATCAGATCATAAAGACAGAATACAGAGACCGGTCCCCCCGATTTCTCCATCAGATCATAAAGACAGAATACAGAGACCGGTCCCCCCGATTTCTCCATCAGATCATACAGACAGAATACAGATACCGGACCCCCGATTTCTCCATCAGATCATAAAGACAGAATACAGAGACCGGTCCCCCCGATTTCTCCATCAGATCATACAGACAGAATACAGATACCGGTCCCCCGATTTCTCCATCAGATCATACAGACACAATACAGATACCGGTCCCCCGATTTCTCCATCAGATCATACAGACAGAATACAGATACCAGACCCCCGATTTCTCCATCAGATCATACAGACAGAATACAGATACCGGACCCTCGATTTCACCATCAGATCATACAGACAGAATACAGATACCGGACCCCCGATTTCTCCATCAGATCATACAGACAGAATACAGATACCGGTCCCCCGATTTCTCCATCAGATCATACAGACAGAATACAGATACCGGACCCCCGATTTCTCCATCAGATCATACAGACAGAATACAGATACCGGACCCCCGATTTCTCCATCAGATCATACAGGCAGAATACAGATACCGGACCCCCGATTTCTCCATCAGATCATACAGACAGAATACAGATACCGGACCCCCGATTTCTCCATCAGATCATACAGACAGAATACAGATACCGGTCCCCCGATTTCTCCATCAGATCATACAGACAGAATACAGATACCGGTCCCCCGATTTCTCCATCAGATCATAAAGACAGAATACAGATACCGGTCCCCCGATTTCTCCATCAGATCATAAAGACAGAATACAGAGACCGGTCCCCCGATTTCTCCATCAGATCATACAGACACAATACAGATACCGGTCCCCCGATTTCTCCATCAGATCATACAGACAGAATACAGAGACCGGACCCCCGATTTCTCCATCTGATACCTGTGCCGTTCCTTCAGAGTCATGCTGTAAAATGTGATGCATACTAGCACACTGTGGCAAACTGCCCAGGGCCCAATTTTTTTTTTTTTTTTTTTGCGGTTTACTACCGCTTTAAGGAGATTCCCCCTATTTGTTGTGTTTACCAATACTATTGAAAGTATAAGAAAATCCCAAATTTTGGGTTGTCCCCAGAAAATGAATAGAGGGGAAAACTTTCTAATGGGGACACCAGTTCTAATGACCTGGGGGACCCCAAGGAATTCCCTTAATTTGCAGTGATTTCCTCTCACTTCCTGTTTGGCTAAGGGACCGGAATTTAAAGTTAAATCTCCGCAATGGGACACAGATGGCAAAAAAAAAAATATCTTACAGGGGTTATAACCCTCTCTTCCTCTATCCAAAATAAAAAAATAAACAAAAAAAAATGTTTTGCCCATAAGGATTATAGTGTGGTTTAGCAGGGTTAACGTTTTGCTGTGTGCGTCACTTCCCGTTGAGAGGTGATATATGCAGGTGGTGTTGGGCCTCAAGGTCTCTCTTTTCGATCCGGTGGGAAGTTGGGTGCAGGACCACCTCTGTGAGACGTAATCGCTTTACCAAGTTGGGGTGACCCCAAGCGGAATACATTTTGGCCTAAATTTAAGACAAATTACTTTTTTGCTAAATTTTATAACAGAGACTAAGTAAAACAGTTTTGCTTTAAAAATTATCCGTCTTTTTTGCTTTGTTTTGCAAAAAATAAAAACCCCAGGAGGTGATTAAATACCACAAAAAGAAAGCTCTATGTGTGAAAAAAAATTATAAAAAGTTCATATGGGTACAGTGTAGCATGATTGCGCAATTGTCAGTGTGACAGCGCTGAAAGCTGAAAATTGGCCTGGGCAGGAAGGGGGTAAAAGTGCCCTGCACTGAAGTGGTTAAACTACCTTGTCGGGGGGACACAGATCAAGTTCTACTTAAAAACGTACAGGACACGACAGCACAGCCCTAGCGCAGCATTTAAGGTCTGGAACAGCTGGAAAATGCCCCGACTGCCTGAACTTGTACTGTTTTGTAACTTTTTGGAATTGTATGAACTAAATTTGTTAACTGCCGGTGAAGTAATCTGCCTGATTTGAAATGTCCGATATGAAGGAGAATAGGAGTGTGCTCCTATAAGAATGTCAACAGGAAATGGAGAATAAAGCTTCTGGGTAGTGAAGAGTGGAAAGTAAAGGGAAGGAGGAGAAATCTGCTCAGGAGAGGAGGTGGTGGTGACCGGTGAAGGTGGTGGAGACCGGTGAAGGTGGTGGTGACTGGTGAAGGTGGTGGTGACTGGTGAAGGTGGTGGAGACCAGTAATGGAGGTTTGCCCTTCTTAGCAGCAGGGTCCCTATATTAAAGCCCACTTTGTAACCGAACCCTCCTAGAGACCGGGCCTTGACCGCGGTATGCAAGGCCTTGAAAAACATACACCAGCTTCCTTCCATACCTTTGGGTGGTAGAGTAAAGTCTACCGTGTAGACAGAAACTGGTGGAGACAATCTGCGCTCAACACCGTACCTCTCGAAAACGTCTCTGTAGTCAGTTCCGGTGTTCTATCGAATAGTGCCCTCCGTCGAAAAATGCCCGCACATAGGCAGTACGGAAGGCCACTCCAGCTGATTTTCCGATGATGTCACCATAGTGCATGCGCACATCGTAGGAGGCATTTTTTCGACAGGAGATACCATTTGACGGTCAGAATTGAAAGTTATGCAAATAGTGGGGGGAGACCGTAGTTGTCAGATTGTGCCTCGCTGTTGCGGGGCGGGTTTGTCCGTGTGCTGAAGGTCGGGTTTTGCCTGTGTCTAAGGGCGGGTTGCAACACACACAAAACCCGCCCTTCAACACACTCACAACCTGCCCAGCAACAGCGAGGCTCAATCTGGCAACTACGGTCTCTCTCCGCTGCATAGCTTTCAATTTTCCTTGTCAAATGGTATCTCCTGTCGAAAAATGCCTCCTACGATGTGCGCATGCGCTATGGTGATGTCACGCCAGCTGATCGGGAAATCAGCTGGAGTGGCCTTCCGTACAGCGCATGCGCGGGCACTTTCCGACGGAGGGCACTATTCGATAGAACACCAGGACAGGTGTCACTGGCAAGTGAAAAGACGTTATCCTTCTAGTGTGTTACCAGGTATGAAAGTTTGGCCTCCAGCCATGAGGGGCACTACCGCACAAAGGAAAGCAATACAATTGTGCTAACGCTTGGCAGTCGTAATTATAGGTCATGCAGTTCTCATATGCTAACAGACAGAATATGGATACCAGTTCCCTGGTTTCTCCATCAGATCCCATCAGAATCAGTTCTTCAATGTTCACAATCTCAAAGTTTCTATTTTCTGTCTGTGCCTCTCAGCCACGTCTCTCTGTCTTCATCAGGATTCGATTTCCTGTGTCCTGGGACACGGCTGCTCTCTGGATAGAACAGATCATCTGGATTTTATTCTGGGGTGACCTGGAAAACTTGCAGCTGTATAGGACTTGACATTATCGCTATATAGGAATATCTCATGACATTATCTTTAGAGGCCATAGACGAGACATTCCTGTAACTGTCTACAGCAGAGGGAACCAGTCCCCCCCACCCAATACAATAATATTATATAATATAATACGAGGGGCCTTCAAAAAGCTTGCACACTTTTTTTTATATATAATAGAGTTAAAAAAAAAGTGCAGAAACTTTTAGAAGAACCCTCGTATAATATAATAATAATACTGTCCGCTATAATCCAAGATAAAGCTACATGGATATTAATAAGAACATGTAGATGAAAGAAAGCCGGCAGCTTGTTCTTACGCAATGAATGAGTTTATTAATCCAGGTGTGGCACAAAATAATACAGGGCTTATGCGTTTTGGCGTGCAGCCTAAATCATAGCCATGATTAAGGCTACATGCCGAAACGCGTAAGTCCTGTATTATTTTGTACCAGCCCTGGATTAATAATCTCATTCACTGCGGAAGATCGAGCTGCCGGCTTGGTTTCATCTACATGTTTACTCGAGTGCTAGGAGGACACTACAAGCCAGTGCACGGACTGCTCACCACCTCTGGGAATTACTACAGGTGTTTTCTACTATACTTAACTGCTTCCCACCGGCGTCATTGAAAAATGACGGATGGGTGGGAACCCTATAGTTCTGGAAGGACATCATATGGCGGCCTCCTAGAGAACGGGCCATGCTCCGGCGCGATCTCGCCCGCTGTGTCCACCTGAAACAGCAGATGACCAAACACTATACCGGCCCACCGCCAGTGTCATGTGATCGCTGTGACCAATCACAGCAGACCACATAACAGTTGTAAACAATGAATGGCTTCCTTTCATGCCATTTATTGTATACAATTGTGTTGCTAGCTGCGATTGGTCACAGTGATCACATGGTACAAACAGGGCCAATCACAGGTAATCACAACAATAGACAGTGTCTACACACTGTCATTCAGTAAAAATATTTACTTATAGCAGTGAAATTCACGCAAACATAGTACTGTATATACTCGAGTATAAGTCGACCCGAATAGAAGCCGAGGCACCTAATTTTACCACAAAAAACTGGGAGAACTTATTGACTCGAGTATAAGCCTAGGGTGAGAAATGCGCAGCTACTGTAAGTGGAAAAAAGGGTCAACAATGCCCATTTGCAGCCTCACTGTTGCCATTTGCAGCCTCACTGTGCCCATTTGCAGCCTCACTGTGCCCATTTGCAGCCTCACTGTGCCCATTTGCAGCCTCACTGTGCCCATTTGCAGCCTCACTGTGCCCATTTGCAGCCATAGGTCCCCCGAACTTCAAACTCGGTAGTTAAGGGTTCCTTGATGCCCCCTAGCTGCAGCCAAAATGTGGGGTCTCTGGACCCAAAGGGTCCCAAAATGACATTACTGCAGATGGACACAGTTGACCAACTTTGCGGCCCTGTATCTCGGGGCCACTTGGTGCTAGGAACCCCAAATACGGTGTGAAAACCCAGTGAAACTAGCACAACATATCCAAAGCTGGGGTTCCTAGCACCGAGTGGCCCTGAGATACGGAGCCCCAAAGTCGGTTTGGAAAATGTCAAGCACTTTTCTGCAGCAGAGAATTACATTTTCCAAACTGATTTTGGGGCCCCATATCCCGGGGCCACTTGATGCTAGGAACCCCAGCTTTGGATATGTTGTAGTGCTAGTTCCACTGGGTTTGCACACCAAATTTTGGGTTCCTAGCACCAAGTGGCCCCGAGATACGGGTTCGTTCGGGAAATGTCATTCTTTGCACCAGAAAAAGTGCTTGACTCGAGTATAAGCCGAGGGGGGCATTTTCAGCACAAAAAAATGTGCTGAAAAACTCGGCTTATACTCGAGTATATACAGTATGTAAAAAAAAAAAAAAAAATCCTGAATAACTCCCTAGAGTGGTACAGTGTTAGTAACACAGTCACAGTATGTTAACCACTTCTGGACAGCCCACCGCACATATACTGCGGCAGGGCGGCCTGGCTGTGTGAAACGATGAAGCTGTACGTCGCTTCGTGCATGAAATACTTTAGGTGCGTGCGGGTCCTGCAAACTTGATGTTCGCCGGCAACTCACGATCACTCCACAGAGAGGGAGAACGGAGATCTGGCTATGTAAACAAGGTGGATCCCAGTTCTGACAGGGGACAACAATGAGATCGGCTTTTCCAAGTAATCAGGAACAAGCGATCTCTGTGTTGTCCCCAGTGAGCCCATCCCCCACACAGTTAGAACACACCCAGGGAACACAGTTAACCCTTTTATCGCCCACTAGTGTTAGCCCCTTCCCTGCCACTGTCATTTATATATTGATCAATCATCACTGTATTGGTGTCGTTGGTCCCCAAAAAGTGTCACTTAGGGTCAGATTTGTCTGCCGCTAAAAATCGCAGATCGCCGCCATTACCAGTAAAAAGAATAAAAAAAAAAAATTAAAAGCCCCTAAATCTATCCCCTATTGTGTAGATGCGATAACTGTTGCGCAAACCAATCAATATACGCTTATTGGGATTAAAAGGGGTGAACAGCGCCGATCAGTAGACATAAATAGGACCCTCAGAGGCAAAGTAAATACTTTTTACTATTGTTAAAAAAAATATAATAAAATGTTCACCAAGGCATACAGCAGTCAATTGATGGTCATGCAGAGACTTGGATTAAAAAAAAACTGACTCCTGGGTAAAACTGGGTAACCAGCATGCACCTCTCGATCTCGCGCGATTCACCGGCGGCCGTAGCGCCGATTGTTTCTAAAGTTGCCATAACAATGGGCGGCGATGGAGGAAGGTCCCGCCCCATTGTTATAGCAACAGAGGGCTTTCTTCCACTTTTTAAAAATGGCGCTGTGATCTGCCTTAACGCGATTTTTGATCACAGTGCTGCCCACAGACACATCATATCCCAGGAGCATAGGTGAGGGAGGAAGTGGCGAGGAGCTCCGCGGACCAGGAAGTGGCAGATTAGGAGGACTACATAGCAACAGGACGATTCTGGCAAGTATATAAAAAAATAAACTTCCTCCAAATGTTTCTTTATAGGTTAAAAGGAGTCTGTTAATGGAAAAAAAAAAAAAAAATTCAGGGTGGAGCTCCGCTTTAAGCATGTTGATGAGAGAGGAAGACACAAATGAGAAAATAAGCAGATTAAACCTCAACTTTAAGCGTTACACTAAATAATTGTGATTAGCAATGCGTGGATTGGTTGCGGCGCCAGCGTACATCGAGCCGCTGCGAAATGTTTGTTGCCAATAACAAATGGATCTAATAAATACTATACATACGGGGGGGGGGGGGGGGTAAATCTGTTTTTTGTCTCTCATTCCCCAGACATTCCTCTGCTTCTCTCCATGATACAATAGGATTACGTCCTGTTATTTTCTAAACCGTATTTGGGTCACAAGGAAGAGCGATGTTTGTATAACAAAAGCTGCCATAGCCGGGGCTTTCATCCACAGCGGATTGCCTTTATTTGTAGGCCAAAACCCATGAAAAAAGGGAGCCGTCAGCATGAATGAACATTTTTCTACCCAGCCGCCGATAAAAAACAAACCTCTAACTGTACGCTTCACACCGCTGGAGAGATAGAATCTGGAAAACCTGGATTGAAAAGAAAAAAAAAAAAAAAAAAAACACCCTTCGGATCACCGGTCCCTTCTAAAAGTCCTTACATAATTACCCGAAATATGTTCTTAGGCTGAGCAGTTACACCTCACCTGAAATCAGGCTTTCAAGGGGAGGGGCTGCGCCATAAGCTGTGCTGGAAGGGGAGGTACTAAGGTGGACATCACCAGTGTAATAAGATACAATTGTATACTAAAAGAGCAAGGAGTGCACAAAAAGTTAGGGCACTCTGTAAAAAAATCTACATTTGCAGATCATTGCATTTTGTTTAAACATTTTATTCACAATAGAAAAAAAATAAAAAAATAAAAAACACATATCAAATTATAGACCGACCAGGCCTTTTCTGGTACTTTTTGTTGACAAGAGAAAAAAAAAAAAAAAACGGTATTTTTTGCTAGAGAATAAAATGGCGATTGTTGCAATTTTGTATGACACACGGTATTTGCACAGCAGTTTTTGTTTTTTTTCCAAACTCATTTTAATTGGAAAAAATACACGTTAACCACTTCAGCGCCAGAAGATTTTACTCCCTTCTTGACTAGGCCATTTTTTGTAATACGGCATTGCGTTACTTTGTGAATGATGAAAAATGTAGCTCTAAATAGTAAACATGTATGCGTTACTTTAACTGACAATTGCACAGTCGTGTGACGCTGTACCCAAATAAAATTGATGTCCTTTTTTTCCCCACAAATAGAGCTTTCTTTTGGTGGTATTTGATCACCTCTGCAGTTTTTATTTTTGCGCTATAAACAAAAAAAAAAATTTTGGAAAAAAAAAAAAAAAAACACACGATTTTTTTTTTTTTCTACTATAAAACATATCCAATAGAAAAAAATGTAAAAAATGTAATTTCTTCATCGATTTGGGCCAATCTGTATTCTGCTACATATTTTTGGTAAAAAAAAAAAAAAAAACCCAATAAGCGTATATCGATTGGTTTGCACAAAAGTTATAGCGTCTAGAAACTTATGGGATAGATTTCTGGACTTTTTATTTGTTTTATATAATTTACGAGTAATGGCGACTATCAGCGACTGTACTACTGGCAGGGAAGGAGTTAAAATCAGGGGCGTTTAAAGGATTAAACGTTTTTTCTGGGAGTGTTTTCTTACTGTGTGGGGGATGGTTGTACTGTCGGAAGACAGATTCGTGTTCCTGCTTAGCAGAAACATAAGATCTCTGTCCTCCTTACTAGCAGAACAGCGATCTGCCTAGTTTACATAGGCAGACCGCCATTCTGCCCCTCTCTGAATGATCGCCAGGTTCCCGTTGGACCCGCTGATTGGCTCTAGCTGTGTCCAATCACAGGGGGAGTAGGCCTCCGGCAGTGCCCCAGACCCGGAAGAAGAAATCACGTACAGTTACGTGATTTTGCGCTTAAGGGCCGCCCTGCCGCAGTATATGTACGTGGGGTGGTCCTTAAGTGGTTAATAAATTTTACTCTTAAAAAAAAAAATTTTTGTAAGATATAAAAGATGATGTTACGCTGAGTAAATAGATACCCAACGTGTCACACTTTAAAACTGTGCACGCGCGTAGAATGGTGACAAACTACGATACTCAAAATCTCCATAGGCGAATCTTTAAAAAGTTTTTACAGTTTAGAGTTACAGAGAAGGTCTAGGGCTACAATTATTGCTCTCGCTATAACGTTCACGGTGATATCTAACGTATGGTGCAAACTCCGTTTACATATGCATGCGCAACCTACGTATGCATTCGCTTCAGCGGTAATTTTTTTAATATACCGTATTTTATTTTTGTTTTATTTTTATACTGTCCCCTTAGAAAAAAAGTATGGGGTTTTTGTTTTTTTGCAGATTTATATTTACCTAGGTAGTATCCAATGCTGCATCTGTCCCCCAGCGCCTCTAACACTGACGCCTCTCACAGCTCCCCAAGCAGAGAGCATGTAACTGTCAGTCGCAGGCTCTCTGCTCTGCCCCTCCTTGCTCACTAGAGCGCTGGGGTGTGGATTGGGTGGAAGTGGCCAGCTCAGGCTCTCAGCAGCTCGCTGGGAGGCCAAGCCGGGTGCCAGTCCAGGCATGTGGGTGGATCCGGACCCCAGCCCTGTAATGCCAACAGACAGTGGACTTCAGCCCGCTGTCTGCGGAAAACAGGTCAAAGGAGTGCAAAACAAACTGCACTCCTGTGATCCATAGAAGTACAACCAAACAAGCTTTCCCCGTACTTCTTTCTTTTTTTTTTTTCATCACTTTTATTCCCAGGTCTCTCTTTACAGTGAGACCTGGGGTCTATAAGACCCTAAATCTATCTTCTACCTTTGACAGCAAAAGTTAAAATAAATAAATAAATAAATAAAACCCACAGAAAAAAAAATATATTATGCTTTAAAAAAAAAAAAAATATATATATAGTTTGCTTTTGCCCCAGACTGGAAGTGACATCACGACGTCGCTCCGGTCCGCCTAGATCATAAAGGTGAGACAATCGGGTTTCTCCCGACCTCTGAACACCCACACGAGCCATTGGATCGTTTCCCGGGCTCGCCGGCAAGAATAGTAAGCCAGAGAAACACCCATTAGCGTGGGAGGAGGGGGAAACGACCCCCTCTCGCTGCTTATAAAAGCGATCCAGCAGCTAATCAACCGCTTGGCTCGCTTTTATGAGAAAAAGAAACCGCCGGCTGAAAAAACAAAATATCACTTCAGCCATAACCCTGGTAAACCACTTCAAAGCCACAATGTATATATACGTATTGCGGTCTTGAAGCATTTAAAACAGAGAAATTGTAGCATTTAAAATATATATATATATATATATATATATATATATATATATATATATATATATATATATATGATTATTTTGATATTGCCTTTGCAAACCCATATATTTGTGAAAGTAGCAGTGGCATCATCACTGTACTATACACATCCTATGCAGAGACCAGAGTTGTGGGAGGGGCCCAACAGTCCCCACCCACTACAGGTTGCCTGCTGAAAAACTACAGGAGGGGGCGGAGACAAGACCAGTCATCCTGCACAAGGAGAGAGAGCAGTAGTGTCCGGTCTTTATCACAGGAAGTCTCACACTGGATTTACTGCACAGATCTGGAAGAAATACACAAAGCATACCAAAAGATTCAATGTAGAATAATCATGACAAATGGATTTAGAAAACATTTGCTAATCCCAGAGGTGAGCTTTAAAAAGGTAAACCTCAGCCAAAAAGTATTTAAGTATAGACAGGTTAGGACCTCAGTCAACTTTTCTTTTTTGCCATCTGTATCCCTGCTGGTAGCCTTCTTTTGTGTTTACTAAGACAGGAAATTAGGCGAAATCTCAATAATGTGGACACAGACTGGAATGGCAGTCATAAACACAGTGCATGGAGTTTAAATAGCATAAGGGAGCCACAGGTGCAGTGTTCAGCCACCCACTGTAATGAATGGTTTTACGTTGCTATACAAAGCTTGTGTAAACTCTCACATAACCCTAAATGTAGACATGACCCAGAGTGAGGGGTCAGAAATGTCAGCCTCCATTCACAATACTCTACACATATAAGATTGTGGATATCCAAACCTTTATTTCACTTATTATACCACATGGGGAGTTTAGAAACAAAGAATGCAGAGTTCTCCTCTAATGTGACCCACTTGACCAGCCTCAGTTTACTTCCTAGACCTGCTGGAACATGATCTGATCCAAGACTTCCAGGGAGACAACACAGGAATAAACTCAATTCCATCTAGTCGGAATCCCATAAAGGGCATCAGGAATGTCTAACCAGGAATAGAATTCCAGACTCTCCGGGGGAAGCACACATCCGAAACTTTCAGGAGGGGGGTCTCTCTTCCTCAGCAGGCCCCCAACCCAAGGAGAACAATAGGGAGTAGCTCAGGCCTTTGTTTCAGTATCTCTCAGAGAACGCAGGGGGCACATCCAGCTGTTGTAGACTTCAGTCCTCTTATAAATAAAGCACATGGGAAAAGAGCTTTATTTAAAAACGTCAAAAGACACACACGGGTACAAAGGAGGCTCACAGACTAAAGAACATTAGCCAAGGGTCTAATGCAGCCTTTTTTTTTTTTTTTTTTTTTTTTTTTCTAGTCACATCAGACGACCATTTTGAGGGGCACAAATCAACTTAGAAGTTCATTTAAGTTCCGTTCCCTCACATCTTTGTCTCATCATCGTGACTCTTTGCAATAGATAAAGTAGAAAAACTCCCCACCAACCCCTTACCCACCCCACCAACCCCACCTCCCCACCCCGAAACCCATCTCTCCAAGGTCTAATGCGTCTATATCCCCTGATCTATTATGGGGCTGTCAAGTCTTCGGAATAGCTCCACGTTTTTTTAAATTTTTTCCATTGTTCCCACTCTCCCAGGGTCTCCCTGCTCGCGTCCCCTGCTAGACCCGCCCCTGTCTAATGCAGCCTTTCTAAAGCATTTTACCCCAGAGGAACCCTTGGGATAATTTTAGGTCTCAAGAATCCCTGTTAAAACCAATTCATTGGTGGCCATAGGGAAAAATGCCAGCCTTACAGGAGGTGGTCAGTTAGAAGCATGCTCCCTTTACATTGGTGGTCATTTGGAGGACGCCACCCTTCTAGTGGTGGCCAGATGGAACTGCTCCCCTTTACAGCAGTGGTTGAAATGTCACATTTACAGACAGATAAACCCCTGCTAAAACCAATTGATTGGGAAAAATGTCCAACTTACAGATGTGGTCAGTTAGGATGCCTCCCCCCACAGCGGTGATCAGTTGGAAGGGTATCCCCTCTTACAGAGGTGATCAGTTAGACGGATGCCCCCCCCCCTTTACAATAGGTGACCAGTTGGAAGGATGCCTCCCATTACAGTGGTGACCAGTTGGAAGGATGTCCCTATTACAGTGGTGGTCCGTTGGAAGGATGTCCCTCTTATAGTGGTGGTCAGTTGGAAGGATGTCCCTCTTACAGTGGTGGTCAGTTGGAAGGATGTCCCTCTTACAGTGGTGGTCAGTTGGAAGGACACCTCCCTTACAGTGGTGGTCCGTTGGAAGGATGTCCCTCTTACAGTGGTAAACAGTTGGAAGGTTGTCCCTATTATAGTGGTGGTTCGTTGGAAGGATGTCCCTCTTACAGTGTTGGTCATTTTGAAGGATGCCTCCCTTACAGTGTTGGTCATTTTGAAGGATGCCTCCCTTACAGTGGTGGTCATTTGGAAGGATGCCTCCCTTACAATGGTGGTCATTTGGAAGGATGCCCCCCTTACAGTGGAGGAATTGTCAGAGAGGGGTGGAGAACGGTTGGCAAGGTGGACGAGTCTGGGAGCAGCATTCATGATAGACTGAAGAGGGGATAGCCTATGGAGAGGTAGGTCTACGAGAAGGGAGTTGCAATAGTCAAGGCGAGAGATAACAAAGGAGTGAACGAGGACACAATCCTTGCATGCTGGCATCTACTGCTTATTAGCAATAAAAACCAGACAGAGGGTCTAACTAGTCCTAGCAACACCCATAAGAAACAAAGAAATGACTCTACGGTTTTAGCCATTCTAGGAAACAGGCCCCTATGGTAACACTTGCCCAGTAAAGTCTGCTGTAAGCCATAGTGGTACCAAATATCACCAGGCACATCCATGGGTGCCTACAGAAACAGAGCACCTACCTTGGTTTACCATCAATGGACCTGAATTTTTTTTTTTATTTGGAAAGGACTGAATACATTACCCTGCTACTGGCTGTAATATTTTTTTTTTTGCAGTGTGGTCTGTCTTCTGCATGTGAAGAATTTGACCTCTAAAAAGGGAGTGTAATGAATTGACCTGTGCTGGGAGGAGGGGTGGGGGAGGGGAACACAATCCGATGATGAGATCATCCTTTCACTTCCACTAATGATACATCTTTTCTGATGTTTGCACATTCTCGACTTCCTCTATCTCTGTGCCCACCACACGCTCACCCCCCTTGAAGATGCTACATAAGAGATGTTCTATATTGTCTCCAAATATGAGCTATCAAAATTCTTCTTTTGGTGTCAAAGTTTCCTTTATTTTTGCCTTCCTTGGTTCCCCCCCATTTCCCTCATCATCATACTTCATACATTTTCAAATAAAAACTTTCTGCTTTCATTACATATCTTATTTTTAGACCTAGTGAAGCCATCACGAGTCTCTCTGTGCTCCTCTATGCAATGCAGGCAGATTATGTCTGGTGGGAGGGGCCAGCAGGGCACTGTACACAGCTTCCTTGGAACGTTACAGCACCCCGCCGCAGTACTCCTCTCAAGGGTCCCAAGGGGTCCTCAGCCCTGATGCAAGCAGTAGGCTGGCTATTGGGCGGAGTTATGCAAATATCCAAATGCCTTGATGGGTAGAGGTCATCCTGGAGGAGTGGGTGTTTCTAGACAGGCTGCATTGGAATGTAGACCACCCTGGGTAATACATACAAGTGATGCTGAGCCTGATGGTAAGGCTGATCTATTATATCGGACACCTGGAGAAATTTGCTGTCCTTGCCCTTCCAGTATTAATATTATTGGGAGTCAGTGCTGGTGCACCCCCCACCACATCATCATAACCAACACAAGGAAATCCCCCCCATTGGTTGATTGGAGCAACAAGTGATCCAGGCACTACTACCAAACAGGCTGAGTGGAAATGAGGGGATGGAAGGCGCGTGATCTAACGCATGAATCAAAGTGATATAGTTTATTCATAAACAAAATAGATGAGTACAGAAAAATTACTATGAATTGATACAAACTAGGTTACAAGATATTCACTAAAAATTAGTTATGCCCAAACAAGGGCAAACGATCAAGGTAGGCTAACGCGTTTCGAGGTGTTCCCTCTTCATCAGAGCCCTGGAAAGTTAAAGGAGCGTCTGCTAGCACTTCTCTTGCAACACAGAACAGCACTCTGCTAGGAGGATCGCAGAATTCCCAGAAAGACTGCCTTTACCCTGCGACCTTACAAGTAGTTCAAAACGCAGGTACACGACAGACAAACAACAAATAACAAACCAAGCATTCATTCTACGGTATGTAGAGCGATGTGATGTGGATACCTCTGGAGTAAAAGATCAGCCACCCCTCTCTCCATGTAGATCTACCACATCCTACAGACCTTTCTTTTACTTTCCAAGGCTCTGATGAAGAGGGAACACCTCTAAACACGTTAGCCTACCTTGATCATTTGCCCTTGTATGGGCATAACTAAATTTTTAATGAATATCTTGTAACCTAGTTTGTATGAATTCGTAGTAATTTTTTTTTTACTCATCTATTTTGATTATGAATAAACTATATCACTTTGATTCGCGAATAGAAATTAAAAGGGGGGGGGGCACCAGGTTTAAGATTAGGTTTAGTCTGAACTTCCACTTTAAGGCCTCTTACACACGGGAGTTAAAAAAATGCTGAGTTTTTTGCTGATCTGAAATGAGATGCATTGTTGTCTATGGGACATTGCACACAGCTGAGTAAAGATCAGTAATACACCGATGAGTACAGAGCAGTAAAACAAAAATAAAACATTTTTCATTTGAGTGAAGTAATTTGCTTGCATACCCGTGTTAACTCGTCTATAAGCACATTTACGTGAGTATGAGTATATTACAACAGGGATCCCCGATGCCGATCCATGGCCTGCTGGGAGCAGGGGTTGGCGACAGGCAGCGCAAAATTAGCACAACCTGCGCTACCACCCTCCGACCACCAGAGGTCCCCTGCTCCAGCTCTCCTAGCACTAATACTCTCTATCCTCTCTGTGGTCAGGATGAAGGGGAGGGAGGAGAGCCGGGCCGGGGATAGGATCCAATAGCACTGGTGAGACCCAATCTACACCACCACCCCACCTCTACCAAAGAGAACAGGCTGCAACCCTCCCCCCCTCCCCAGGGGATAAGCTGCAACCCCCAAGGTAACAGGCTGAAACACCCCCCCAGTTGACAAGCTGCAAACCCCTCTTAAACCACCACACAAATATCCACCAACCCCTCAACCCCTTGTGTCCCCCCCCCCCCCCGGTCCGTATAGGGGTTCACTTCGTAGCCACGGTCCCTGGTGCTGGGGAGGTTGGGGGGAACGCTGAATTACAATATTGGCAATTAAGAAATTCACTCGTCATTACGCTTATGCACTTTTATTTGTCTATACTCGACATTACTCAGGTCTTTACACAGTTTTTGGCCCTTTGCACACGGGTGTCACAAGCTCCTGAGTAAACATCAGTAAAGTATGACACCCGTGTGCAAGGGGCCTAAGGCTGAACTCCAGGCAAACAGATGAATAAATCATTTAATTGTGAAAATACTTACCCAAAAGGGATTTGTAAACCTGTTCAGCCGGTCTGGTTGTTGAAGCAGCCCGACTGATGGTACAGCCTGAATCTCTTTGCGGGTTACACGGCACTAAGCAATCCGCTTGGTCTAGCCCTAGCTGGTGGTCTGACAGTAAACAAAGTAGACCTAGCATCAGATCGGTGGTGGTCAACCTATGAGCTATAGGGGGGCTCAAATGTGGCCCCCTGACAACACCAAAGGGCAGTACGTAATGGACAGTATATGTAATGCCTGAGAGGACTGTCAGAGACTGCAGACCTAATAGAGGAGATGAGGGTCAGAGAGTGAGGACAGGATACATTGTTGGCTGAAGACATGCTTCAGAAGATAATATAAAACTGGGAAGATGTTACATGAGGCTGGTAGAGATCAATGCTTTTAACCTAATCAATGTTCCTACTACAGACTGCTGAGGTCAGAGGGGCGCACATCATGTACCAAAGGTTGGGCACCAGGGCATTCAATAGTAATGTAGCCTGGTATTTATTACCTCTCATAGAGATCTGAGTACTCCCCTGACAACGTATTCATCTGTTCCTCTCTCCAAAAGACAAGAGTCATCTTTGTTCAGGCACTACCCAAGGTCACCATCTATTTTTCTTGGACTGAGATGTCAGAGATCACATATCTAATGTAATCCTGGTGTCTGTGCATTCTTTGGCTGTCTGACACAGATCAGCACCTTGCTACAAGATTTCAATGTATAGTCTGATCACTGGTCAGGAGACTGAGGAAATGCGTCCTTCTGCCTGCAGCAGACTGATGACATCATCTCAGCCTAGGCACAGTCACTGAACTGAAGCTCAAGGTTGTCTTTTTGATGATAAAAGTGGACTTTGTTTCCATACTGTTGTGTAGAGCAGTGTTTCTCCACCTTTTTTCAGTCAAGGCACCCTTTAAAAATGGACAGTCTTGAAGCACCCCATTCTAAAATGTAAAAACTATTCTAATAGCTTTACATAATGCAGCAACGTCCACACAAGTAGGACACCCAAAGTTAGAGGCGATTTATTCTTCCAAAGCAAATACACTTTTGCAAACTGGTACTGACTAGTATTCCAATGTTTCTCTTCTCCCTCAATTTCTCTCCATCAGTCAGCTAATGTGACCCCAACGCTGCAGGAGAGGGGGATACAAGGATGCTGTGCAGGCGACTGACATCCTCCATATCAACTGATGATGCCATTGGTCTTTGGGACGCCAGCAGCTAGAAGTTGCAATGGTGCACAATGAAAACCTGCGGCTTTGTGTAATTAAAAAAAAGGTAGGCTTCATCCACAAGCCGGCTTGTATACAATTTTTGGGCAATTGTTAGGCATTTTGTTAAAGGCACCCCAAAGAAACCTCAAGGCACTCTGGTTGAAAAAGGTTGGTGTAGACTGTAATAAGCCAGAAATGTGTTCACGTTACCGAAAGCGTACCAGTACTGAAAGGAACTATATCAACCTGGAGGATCTGCAGACCATAAGTTGAGCAGATTCCACAGCTGAAGATAACCAGTACCACTTGTATGTAAAGTAGAAGGCTGACTCTTCTTCTCATACACCATCTATAGAAGTAAACCGACATTCCAACAAAAGGAAGGAGGCGCGCTTCCTAGAAAGCCAGTAAATATAGGATGTGCCTTTCATCCCGCGCCCGGCATCTCCAGACAACCTGCTTTGTTTACTGAAAGCCAAGGAGGTTGATCTCCGGCCTTCATCCAGCTTCATAAGAGAGATCTCAGCCTTCCACTTCTACAAGAGTGTACACACCAGGCTTGCCTGCCCTCTTACTTCTCACGGTGGACCGGCTTATTATAGATGGCGACAGATAAAAGAGCGGACATCTTCCCGCACTCATTAGGACTGTCAGAACACAGAAACCAAAACCTTGGCTCTGCTGATTCTCCTCCCAAATTCTGCATTGTTGTACACAGTGTACAGAGGTTTTAAAGCAAAAAAGAAAAAGAAGAAAAAAAAAAAAATTGCCAGATAAAGACTTTTGATAGAAGAACATATTATGTCGCGTACACACAGTCAGACTTCTCGTCGGAAAAAGATATGACGGCTTTTCAAAACGGGATTCCGCTCAAGCTTGCCTTGCATACACACGGTCACGCAAAAGTTCGCTGAACTTATGACCGTCAAGAACAGGGTGACTTACAAAACTATGACGAGCCGAGAAAATGAAGTCCAATGCTTCTGAGCATGCGTCGAATTGTTTCCGAGCATGCGTAGGAATTTTACGCGTTGGAATTGCCACAGACGATCGCATTTTCGGATAGGAACTTTTTCTGACCGAAAAATTAAGAACATGCTCTCAATTTTTTGCTGGCTGGAATTCGGCCAGCAAAAGTCCGATGGAGCGTACACACGGTCGCATTTTCCGACAAAAAAAATCTCATTGGTCTGTTGCGGGCCCGAAATTCCGCTCGTGTGTACGCGGCATAAGTCCCTTTTTGCCAAAAAAATGGATTTACCCGCCAGTAAATTCAAATTGTTTTAATGTGTACAATGACTGCGATGCATACACAGTCCAGTGTACAGTCCCGGCATCACAAAGGGAATGAAGCATGGTGCACGCATGCGAGTTACCTATTCAGTGCCAGACCAATGGGCAGATCAAGAAGATGGTAGACCCTCAATAAGAGGAGGACGTGGTACCGGCAGGGGCAGAGAGGAGTGCAGAGCTCCTGCAGCAAATCGTGGACACTCTCTTGTAAACTCTCACACAGCGATCACATGCAAGTGATCAGCCTTTGAATGCAGGCAGCCCGCATCCAGGGAAAATCCCTTACATGTAATCTCTGCATGAGAGATTACATGCGAGTGACCAGGATTAGCTGCGGGAGCCGGCAGCCTCTCATTGCTTTTAATAGGATTGTCTCTTGCGGCTAAATCGCAGGAAGCCCCCGCTGGGGTCCTTGCACGTAACCGGAGTGCGGGTGCATTCGCAAGTGTGAATGCACCCTTAAAAGAGGAGTTCTGCCCCCCAGCAAAAAAATTAAAGCTGAGTTCCACACAAAAATGCAACTTCCGCTTTTCGGAACCCTCCCCCCTCCGGTGTCTTATTTGGCACCTTGCAGGGGGGAGGGGGGTGCAGATACCTAAGACAGGTATTTGCACCCACTTCCGGCATAGACTCCCATGGGTCTATGAGACTGCCGTCCCGACCGCGCTGTCTGCTGGGAACACACAGCTCCCAGCAGAGAGCGGGGACCACAAGGGACGCGCAGCGCGACTTGCGCATGCGCAGTAGGGAACCGGGAAGTGAAGCCGCACCGCTTGACTTCCTGATTCCCTCACCTAGGATGGCGGCGGCAGCTGCCGAGAACCGAGCGGGTTCTCGGCGTCCCCTGCCGACATCGCTGGACCCCGGGACAGGTGAGTGGGCATGTAATAAAAGTCAGCAGCTGCAGTATTTGTAGCTGCTGGCTTTTAATATTTTTTTTTTTGGCGGTGTGGGTGAACCCCCGGCTTTAAATGTCAGCAGCCACACATACTGTAGCTGCTGACTTTTAATGTTAGGACACTTACCGTTCCTGGAATCCAGCAATGTCAGCTTCCCAGCCGGTGTTTCCGTCGACTTTCGGGTGCTGCCGCCGCCATTCGTAGCAGGGAGCCGTAAAATCTGGCTTCTGTTGAACAGTCATACTGGAAAACCAGCATCCGATCGGCCCTCACAACCAATGGCTGCAAGCACTGATTTGGGGGAGGGGGATACTATGTCTCAGCAGAAGAGATCTTTGTATCACACATTGTTGTGTTGATGCAGGGATCGGTCTTTTTTTTTTTCCCTTCAACCCGCTGGTTGAAGGGAAAAAAAAAAAGCAGTCAGTGTGTACCCAGTTTATCTGATGTAGTAAAGACTTTATGAAGGTCTAAGTTAATCAACAACCAGCCTTCAGCTAGCAGACAATGAATAAAAAAAATAAAACCAAAAGCAAAAGGGAAAGTTAATAGAGAGTGACTCACACGACTACCAACCAGCCTTTCCTTCACCCCCCAGAAAACAATACCAAACTACTGCAGACAAGACTAGTTAAACAAGATGAGCAATTCTCCAGACAAACATTACTTAAAGATAATGACATAATTATAGTCCTTCTACCCGGCTGTCAGTTAAAGGAAAACTTCACCAAACACTGACCAGATAAAAATAACTCAATGCAATTCCAGCAAAACAGCCTCACTCTTCACAAAGTACCCAATCTTCCAATAGTCAACCCTCACTCTTCACAAAGTATCTAATCTTCCAATAGTCAACCTTCACTCTTCACAAAGTATCTAATCTTCCAATAGTCAACCTTCACTCTTCACAAAGTATCTAATCTTCCAATAGTCAACCTTCACTCTTCACAAAGTATCTAATCTTCCAATAGTCAACCTTCACTCTTCACAAAGTATCTAATCTTCCAATAGTCAACCCTCACTCTTCACAAAGTATCTAATCTTCCAATAGTCAACCTTCACTCTTCACAAAGTATCTAATCTTCCAATAGCCAAACCTTACTCTTCACAAAGTATCCGATCTACCAATAGTCAAGCCTCGCTCTTCATGGAGTACCCAATCTTCCAATAGTCAAGCCTCACTCTTCATGGAGTACCAGATCTTCCAATAACCAATCCTCACTCTTCACGAAGTGAAACAAGCAACCTAGGTGTATCACCCTCTAGAGAACAATAGAACCCATTATAACCAGCAGCTCCTCAGAGGGTAGTTATGACCAACTATGAAACTATAACTGTGATACATTGAGACTGAGTGGGATTGTGCCCAGAATAGAAAAGAGACTTGACTCCCAATAGTCAAGCCTCACTCTTCACAAAGTACCCGACCTTTCAATAGTCAAACCTCATTCTTTATGTAGTACCTGATCTTCCAATAGTCAAGCACTTGCACTAGTATTCCAAAACACCAGGAACTCCTAGTTAAATAAAGGGAATAGCCATTCCTGGCAGGATGCACAGTGGAAATGGGTTGCCGAGATAATGATGGCAAGACCAGGGGAAGGAGCACCTATGCGTAAAGCTGAACTCCAAGAATTCTAAAGATTGCATACTTGGCCCATAGTAAGTATTCATGTCTCATACCTTATTGAATGCTAAGGAAGATAGAAATCACTGTAGTAGTTGTCGCTATTACAGCGATAGCTGCAATCTTCTGGGTCCTGCTTAGGCTGCCCCATTGCATGCCGACAACAGGGGGTCACTCACTTGGCACTGCTGGTAATCACAGAACGCATTAGGTAGGACTGTATTTGGACTTGTGGTACATGTTACAAGCCACCTCCTTTATTTGGTGATGCAGACACTTCCCATTGGGTCCATCATTGGTGTCATCCCACCATTTTCTCCAGTAGCGACCTGGTAACATCATGATGAGGGGCAGAAACAAGACTGGTCGGCCCTGAATACAGAGGTAGCGCCAGTTTTTACTTCAACAGGTGACGGGGAGAGTTACATGACAGAGGTTTTAAATGAGTAAAGACGGAATTAGGCTGGTCATACATTATAAATTCTGTTTTCATTCAAACAGCGGGCTGAGCAAAAAAACGTGCACATTCCCTCATCCACACATTCAATGTGGATGGGGGAATCACTCCCTCTGTGCTATTGTGTTCTCATGGCGGGGAGCCTTTCCCACCATCACAACACAATGATTAGGGTTGCTGGCTATAGCAATAGATCAACTTCTGTACAACCAGGGTGCCCATACATGGATGAAAATTCGGCCTGTCCCTGCTGAACCAGTCAAATTTCGATCCAAGGATTTCTGCTGTTCTGTCAATTTCTCCAACAAATCAGAAACTCCAACCATGTCACTTCCGGTTTATTTAAACCCTTACCAATTGGGGATTTTGACAAATTGGTGGTTGGACACAACAACTGAATAGAGTCCGGTACAGGAAGACTGAGCTGTTTTGACAGCACAGGGGCTAATGAGGACAAACTTGTCCCCGCCCCTCGGAGGCAGCCATTTTGTTGGCTAGTATCGGAGAGAAATGAGAATCTCCGCTCATAATATCCTGCCCCGGACTCTATTCTGTTGCCAGTGTTGTGCCCAACCACCAATCCGTCAAGAACTTCAATTACTGCTAGCTTAAAGAAACCAGAAATGAAGGAATTGGAGTTTCTGACGGGTTGGAGAATTTGACAGAACACCGGCTGCAGAGCAGGTTTTATGGTTTTGTGAATGGGTGGGAGGGATGGAAGGGATCCTATGTCACCCAAAGATGAGTTAATAATGTGGCTGGCCCTTCCGTTACAGGAAAGGAGAGCAAAGCCCAAGTGGTGCCTCAAGGAATAGACTACCTACCGTTAAAGGATAAAAAGTGCACAATCTGAACATGTTACATCCATAGTTAGGGTGCAACATGTTTAGCATCTCCCCTCCCCGTGAAAGTGGGCAGAGGATCCTCTCTCTTGCACCTGCTGTCACAATTTAAAAACAGCGTGGGTCACGGGTGCAATGCTCTGCAGAACCTCCTAGACCAACCAATCTGAATTCCTCATATACTGCTCTGAAATTTGTCACGGATTACTGCATTTAACACGCGTCTTCCCATACTCTTCAAAGAATAAAGACAAATTATTGCTCACACTTTTGTTTGCAAACAAAGTTTTATATGGTCTTTATATGAGAATGGCCCCTCCCAGAGTGCGTCTGAAAGACAGCGGTCCTCTGTTCATTGCGCCTGTAATGGGGACCATATAATGGTGCTTTGCTTTACCACACCTCATTTAAATAGGAAACACCAATAAAACTGAAGTTTATTCTGCTTTTATTTTGCCTTCCCTTGTTTCCCCTCCCCTTTACCATGCCACCGACATTTTTAAAACGTAACCTTTCCATTTATTTTACATATCTTTTTTTATAGACAGATCATCCCCAGGCCTCTGTGCTTCTCTATTATGAGAATATCTCCATTGTCAGACTGGGGCTGATTTACTTTAACTGGAGAGTATAAAAATCTGGTGCAGCTGTGCATGGCAGCCAATCAGCTTCTAACTTCAGCTTGTTCAATTAACCGCCAACCGCATCACTTAGATTTACAGCGGCAAGGCAGCTCTCCTGCACTGGATCATGTACCTAGTACGTGATCCGTCACCTCCAGGTAGGGGCTGCGCGTGCGCCACAGGTGCTGTGATTAGACAGCGGGTACCAGCCAATGAATGTCCGCCGGCACCCCGCAGAGAGACACAAAACAGAGCTCTGCATATGTAAACAAGGCAGAGCTATGTTCTGTCAGCAGGGATATGATGGATTTTCTTTCCCTGCTAAGCAGGGAAAGAAAATCCACCACATCCTTTGGTAAAAACAGCACTCAAAAAAAACACTGTTTAGGCACATATTTAACCCTTTGACCGCCCTAGATGTTTGACCCCTTCCTAGCCAGTGTCATTAGTACAGTGACAGTGCATATTTTTAGCACTGATCACTGTATTAGTGTCACTGATTCCCACAAAGTGTCAGGTAATGTCAGACGGTCCGGTTCAATATCGCAGTCCCGCTAGAAGTCGCTGATCGCCACCGTTACCAAGTATAAAAATAAATTAATAAAAATTCCAGTACATATACACCATAGTTTGTGGACGCTATAACTTTTGCGCAACCGAATCAATATACAGTAATACCTTGGACTGCGAGTGACGCGGTTTACGAGCGTTTCGCAATACGAGCTAATATTTTTTTTTATAAATTCTGACTTTGACTAAACTCTGACTAAATTCTGGTTTGCAAGGTGCAGGGTCGCCGGTGACATTCGGAAACACCCGGTTCCCGAGTGTTTCGGAGCGGTTCCCGAATGTCTCTGGCGCGCCCCCCACCTCTGGCCACACGCGGGACTGTATAGCATAATAGTCACTGTGGAAGGAATTAACTGAGTCTCCATTGACTTCTATGGGGAAACGCACTTTGATATACGAGTGCTTTGGCTTACAAGCATTCTTCTGGAACTAATAATGCTCGTAATCCAAGGTACTACTGTACGCTTATAGTGTTTTTTTTTTCTTTTTCCAAAAATATGTAGCAGAACACATATTGGCCTAAATTTATGAAGAAATTTTATTTTTTTTATTGGATATGTTTTAGAGCATATTGGGTTTTTTTCACAACTGTTGGTCTTTTTTTGTTTATAGCGCAAAAAAAACAAACAAAAAAAAAAAACAAAAAACGCAGAGTTGATCAAATACCACCAAAAGAAAGCTCTATTTGAGGGGAAAAAAAGGATATAAAATGTTATTTGGGTACATTGTTGCATGACCGCCCAATTGTCAGTTAAATCAACGCAGTGCCACATCGCAAAAAATGGCCTGGTCATGGGGGGGGGGGGAGCTTTGACAATAAAATCTGGAAGCCGATTGTTTCCATGCACAGCTGCACCAGAATTTGCACTCTCCAGTTTTAGTAAATCAACTCCACAGTGTGCAGTGAAATCAGAGTAAGCCAGTCCAGGAGAGGATCCGGTACAATGTGAAAGACTGAGGCCGGGTTCAAATATGTGCGAATTGAATATGGGTTTTCTCCGCATCCAATTCGCATGACATGTGAGTGTGACCGGTTCTTAATGGAGGCGGTTCACACATTTCCAGGGCGACCGCCGTCCCCATGCCAAAAGGGTCCTGTGCGTGTTTGGTTCAGGTGCGAACTCAGGCAAATATTCAGACCTAAATCACACCTGAACCGGTGAACAGGAACACACCGGACATACAGTATCTCACAGAAGTTAGTACACCCCTCACATTTTTGTAAATATTTTCTTCTATCTTTTCATGTGACAACACTGAAGAAATGACACTTGGCTACAATGTAAAGTAGTGAGTGTACAGCTTGTATGATTGTATGAGTGTAAGAGGCTGTATGTGAACCCGGTATAAAGGGAAGGCCGGAGTTCAACTTTGAAATATATCCAATAGCCAAACCTTTTTCTTCTCAAAAATGAAGAAGTCAGGCTACAAGTTTAAAATAAATATATTTGAAATGTCATCACAATGCTGCTGTTCTGTAGGCCAATATCCATGGGGACCCATATCCATACTTTGTATAAAGGAACTGTGATCAATCCATAGGATAGCGGGAGGGTCTATAGAAAAGTCGGGCAAAGAAATGGATCTGTAGACGGCTGGCTGATGAATGACAGGAATTTCACATGTGCAAATATTAATACAGCGCGACACGGAAGCGGTATGGCCACGCTCTGCCATGGAATGCACACAAGGACACAAAGCAGATGGGGTGAGCCTATAACCATCAACACAGGATAGCCACTAACCACAGGCATGTCAGTGGGGAACAAATGAATGGAGAATTCAGGAGTCAGTCAGGCTGATCGAGGACTAGCACAGAAAATCTGTCTCCCAAGAAAACAGAACTTTGCTATGCAACTAACAGCTACCCACCAGTGTAGCCAGATGTAGGTGGTCACATTCAACGGGACCTGTCCTGACATTTCTAGATTCTCCAAACCAATTCTCCAGTTCCAAATCTAAAGTTTGGATCCGTGGGTTTCCTCCAAGTCCATAGGTAACCCAGAGACATTGGATCATGTTCTCCCAGTTTGGTCATTTTTGACTGGATTGGGCAACCATGAGATCTATGAGCTACTGGTAGATACCACCAAAGGAAGCTCAACGTGTGATTGGCATTAAGCCTTATTCTAGAGCAGTGATCTCCAAACTGCGGCCCTTTGCTTGCTTTTATCAGGCGCTTGAGCAGTTCTTTCATCCACTGATACCAGGGTGGGTTTTATTTCAATCAAGTCGATTTAAATCACTAGTAAAAAGGCTGGATTTATAATTTTTAAAGAGTAACTGTCATCTCTGCCCCGCAGAGGCTCCTCCTCTGACCCGCTGTTGACTCACCGACAGTCTCATTCACTTTAATGGGACGGCTGGTGATGCGGCAGTGACACAACAAGGTGAGGGACGTGGCGGCAGCAGATGATTGGATGCCCGCTAACAGGCCATGATGGATGTGAAATGACAGGTGCTCTTTAAAATGTAAGGACTCATTCTTGCTGGTAGTTAGAATTGTTAATATTTGCAAACAAAATGAAGGTTTCCTATTTAGAATAATAAGCTGTCAGGTTAGTAAAACAGCGATATCAGAGCCGATTCAATCATACAGTTTGTAGTGTACATAGATTTGCAAAACAATGGGATAAAGGAATATTCCTGAACTTTGTTTTATCTCATGGTTATTGTAAAATTGTGTGAATACATCAATGCAGTGCTTGTTATCCCAGCTTGCAGAGCTTGGATTCATTGAATGAGTTTACCAAAAATGTAAATATTGCAGAATATACAGCCTCACGATACATAACTAAGCTCCATTTTGTGCTGAATTCAGCACAAAAAAATCCACATTCAGGGTTTTACACGAGTAGGGGCATATACAAGCATACAGCCATTTAGGTCTATGGGGTAGCTTAATGCAGCAATTGTGGCTCCCAGGTGGGGGGAACACGCCAGAACATTCCATTGTATGACCCCAGGCGGCCATGTCCATACACCCTAAACATGACAGCCCGACCCAGGAGCGGCTGGATCAGGATTCTAATGCAGGACCAGCTCACCAGTATCTGGGTGGAGGTTATGTCTGGGCTCTATTCATTTTGGCTGCAGACATTTTAAATAATAAAAAGTGATAAGAGCCCCAGATTTGCAGATTTTAGCCTTTCTTCAACAACAACAACAACAACAACAACAGGCCCCACTGCTGTTTACTCATCAAAGGCACCATGTAAAAGCAGAGGTCATATCTCCATAGTTTCATCCTTCTCAACATCACTGTGACCTCATCTTCCATGTGATTAATTGATCAGATAACAGACACTTCAAAAGGCCAAGAGAACCTATAAAGGGTACAGTTAGACCAATGATCTCCAAACTGAGGCCTGGGGGCCAGATCTGGCCTTTTGCTTGCTTTTATCTAGCCCTTGGGGCACTATTTCATCCACTGATACCAACAAGGGGCCATAATTCCCCCACTGACCCCAATGATGGGGCACATTTCCTCCCACTGACCCCAATGATGGGGCACAATACCTCCCAAGGACCCCAATGATGGGGCACAATACCTCCCAAGAACCCCAATGATGGGGCACAATACCTCCCAAGAACCCCAATGATGGGACACAATTCCTCCCAATGACACCAACAATGGGCACAATTTCTCCCGAAGACACCAACAATGGGATAAATGATAAACACACAAAACATAAATATTTAACACATTTGGTAAATAAAGCATGTTTTTTTAGTGAATTTACTACTTTTGAGATGAATACTGCATGAGTCCTTTTAACATAAAAATTCATGCAGTATTTATCTCTTACTGAATTGACCCCCCAAAAAATGTACTGTAGATGATAGATTTAAAATCCTTGCAATTTTCCGTTGAACATTATTCGGAAATTGTTCCATTTCTAGACTCAGACCCAATAACAAACGATGGGGCACTATTCCTCCCAATGAAACAAACAATAGGACATTATTTTTTCCCACCAACATCAGGACCTTTTCTACTCCCAATAGCCCCAGTCCTGCCCCTCTAAAGTCTGAAGGACAGTAAAATGGAGTTTGGAGACCCCCGGTTTAGACAATAGGCTAGCTAGGTTTTTTCCTGGCCGAAGTTGATGGTCTTTCAGATGTTAATGAACTACAATACCCAGAAGGTTTCCACAACCTGCAGGCATGCCGGCTCTACAAACCATTTATTATTAAAGGGGAATAGTGTCCCAATGACACCAACAATGGCACCCAATAACACAAACGATGGGGAACAATTCCTCCCAATGACACCAATGATGGGGTCAAGGGGAACAATAACAGAAGAGACTCCATTGGTCTCTTCTGTCATAATTGCTTCTCGTTGCCTGTCAGCGTTTATGTACACTGAGGCACGCATGCGCGGCTCAGCGGACACTTACACCACAGCTCTGTTTTAGGACAGTAGGACTCCCTTGCGCATGCACAGGAATGACATAATTGCAGCATGGCCAAACAAGTAGCCGAAGACTCCGAACCTGGAAACACCTATGACACACACGAGCACTGACACCACATCGCTGGAGGGGATTGCTTGCCAGAAGTCGGCCATAATGTGCCAATATGCTATGCAATAAAAGCTCCTGGAGACCCAATTATGGGGGGGTTTTTTGGGAAGAGGGGAGGTTTTACTTCTGCTTGAACCAGTTGTGGACACTGGGTAGACCTCACATGTCCAAAAATAAAATGATAGAAGTATATATAATACCTTCTGTCCTTCTGCTGCCCCCACCTCGCACTTTCAGTGATCCCCGAGGCTCCGTTCACATCCCGAAGGTGCGACCAAATGTGTGCACTTTTTTGTGCATTTCCACAAGTCAAGTTTAGGGCAGCCTAAAATTTTCAATGTGCTGCCCTATAAAATGAAAAATGCGCAAAAAAAAAATAAAAAAATAAAAAGGTGCTCGCACCATTTGAAAATCACGCAACACCAAAACTTTTTGGGCGCACGTGTTAGCTCCATGAGCGGGGGTGCCATTAAGAATTAATTGGCACTGCCGCACGTCTGTAAAAGGGCAGTGCGTTTTTGTGCGATGCAGGAAAGCGCGTGATTTTGCGTGTATTCCCGCACCGCGATAAGTGTGAACGAGGACTGGCTGCAAAAAGGGATCAGCCTTGCTGTGTAAATACAGAATCTGTAGAAGATACAAAACACAGACGTTTGACCCAGTGCTTAGACACAATGTTCAGATGCAAAGAGAGAGATACAAAGGTTAACATTGTTACTTTTTTATTTACTTTGTTTCATGTGGCTGCAGATCAAAGCAATGCACTTCCTTCTACATACAATGTAGGTTAAACACTTCACCTCCAGAAGGTTTTACCCTCTTTATGAAAGGGGTGTTTTTTGAGATCAGGAGCACTCTCAGCCAGGGCATTGAAAATAGGTCATGGATGGGTATTCCAACATGACAATGACCCAAAACACACGGCCAAGGGAACAAAGGAGTGGCTCAAGAAAAAGCACATTAAGGTCCCGGAGTGGCCTAGCCAGTCTCCAGACCTTAATCCCATAGAAAATATGCTGAAGGTTCGAGTTACCAAATGTCAGCATCGAAACCTTAATGACTTGGAGAGGATCTGCAAAGACGAGTGGTACAAAATCCCTCCTGAGATGTGTGCAAACCTGGTGGCCAACTACCATAAAAGTTTGACCTCTGATTGCCAACAAGGGTTTTTCTTCCTCCAAGTACTAAGTCATGTTTTGCGAACGGGTAAAATACTTATTTGATTAGTCACAGCAGAAGCCGTTCAGCGAGTGCCGGCCAATGGAAGACTGCCTATGTAAACGACGCAGAGCTCCGTCCTGTCAGTAGGGATGTGGTGGATTATATTTCCCTGCAAAAACACCACACAGTACACATAAACACCAGCTAGGCACACATTTAACTCTTTGATCACCCTAGATGTTTAACTGCTTCCCAGCCAGAGTCACTAGTACTGTGACAGAGCATATTTTTTAGCACCGATCACTGTATTAGTGTCACTGCTTCCCACAAAGTGCAAAAGTGTCAGTTAGTGTCTGATCGTCTGCTGCACTTGGAAGTCCCTCTATTAATCACTAATTGCCACCATTACTGTTAAAAAAGAAATAAAAATTCCAGTATATATACACATCATAGTTTGTAGACGCAATAACTTTTGAGCAAACCAATCAAAATGTGCTTAATGGGATTTTTTTTAACCAAAATCATGTAGCAGAATACATATTGGTCTAAATGAATGAAGAAATTTGATTTTTGCATTTTGTTTTATGTGTTTTAGAGCAGAAAGCAAAAAAACATTTTTTTTTTTTTTTTTTTTTGCAAAATTGTCGATCTTTATTTCGTTTTTAGTGCAGAAAATAAAAAAAGCAGAGGTGATCAAATACCTCATAAAGAAAGCTCTATTTGTGGGGGACATACAAAACATAAAAGAAGAAAAATAAAAAAAAAAAAAAAAAAAAAAAGTGTAATTTTTAGCCTTTTCACATTTTTTCCCTAAAAAAAGTTTAAATAATTTTTGGAAGTCTATATTGCAGGAAGATTGCTTTATTTTGCCTAAAATTATATGTATATATAAAATATATTTATATATTTTTTTTCCTTTTTAATTACCGTATATACACACACACACACACACACATATATATATAAAATATACAAAGTATATGTAAATTAATAGGTCCAGAGATGAAAAATACAAATTTCTGGCCTATGGGGGGTGTACAGGCATGCAAGATGAAGTGGTAAATTATATTATAATATAATATGAATAGCAGTTGTGAGGCCTATCCCTTATCAGCCAATCAAAAACAAGCTCTCGTTAGCATGATAATTGAAAGCCGTCATCACATTACACAGCACTTTACAGTTCTCTACACCACACACACAAACACACACACCCCCTTTAGAGCAGGGGTAGGCAACCTGGGGCCCTCCAGCTGTTGTGGAACTACATTTCCCACGAGGCATTGCAAGGCTGGCAGTTACAATTACTCCCAGAAGGAATGATGGGACTTGTAGTTCTACAACAGCTGGACGGCCCCAGGTTGCCTGCTTTAGAGTAATTTTAGGTGAAATATCAATGGCCTACCAGTATTTCTTTGGGTTGCGGAAGAAAACCATGCACACTCCATGCAGACGAAGCTAGGACTGGATCTGACCCCAGAACCTCAGCGCCGATAGGTGAAAGTTCCTGCAAAGCTCGGGAATCTGAGCCAGGGCCTGACCAGAGAGCTTCATCCTTCTTGGAAAACAGTGAGAACGCAATAATAAAACGATCAACCGCTTCTTCTAAAAATGACTCATCACTGGTTCATCTCCACCGGGGCCAATCCTAAGCCTCCTGGTCACCAAAACGCTTCCCGGCTGCCAAAAGGCCGTCAGATCACAGCTGACGTCTCACCGTATCCGAAGCTCATCCTTCATTAATGCATCATCCTGTACCAGAAACATTTGTCTCCTTCCATTCCTACAACCGCGTCAGCTGCCCCTCCTCGCCGTCATCCCGTCTCCATAGCAACCCCATCTATTAGAGCTGTGACATCATGGGAAAGTCATCCCAGACACCTGCCAAACAAACCTGCAGCCAGTGGTTGAACCTCACCCCCCCACCCCCACCCCCACAACCCCACCGGCGGGTACAGCGTTCAATTTCCCAGCAGAAAACATAAACGGCAGCGTGTTTCATATGCAAGGCGACTCTTGAAATGAAAAGCGGATATCATCAGCAAAAAAAATCCAATAAATCTAGCACACGGCGTCTTTTACAGTCCAAATTTATCTGGTGACAATGTTGCAACCTGACTCCAAGCCAAAGAGGCCAGCAATGCAACAATATAACCTTCAAATACATTGTATCACCTCCATAACATGCAATGGGGGAGATTTACTAAAACTGGAGAGTGCAAAAAACCTAGTGCAGCTGTGCATGGCAGCCAATCAGCTTCTAACTGCAGCTTGTTCAATTAAAGGAGTTGTAAAGGCAGAAGGTTTTTAATCTTAATGCATCTTTATGTGTAGCATTCTCCCCAGCACCCCCTAATTACTTTCCTGAGCCCCATCTCATCTCCACGAATGTCTAAGCCGTCCGGGACACTCCTCCTGATTGGGCTGAGACACAGCAGCTGCGCCATTGGTTTCCGCGGCTGTCAATCAAACTCAGCTAGCCAATCAGGAGAGAGAGGGGACAGGGGTCCGTGTCTGAAAAGACACACGGAGCTGTGGCTCGACTCGAGTGCTCCCATAGGAAGCTGCTTGCTGTGTGTTCACTGGACAAGAGGGGAGGGGCCGGGGGCAGCAAAGAGGGGAGGGGCCGGGGGGCAGCAAAGAGGGGAGGGGCCGGGGGGCAGCAAAGAGGGGAGGGGCCGGGGGGCAGCAAAGAGGGGAGGGGCCGGGGGCAGCAAAGAGGGGAGGGGCCGGGGGCAGCAAAGAGGGGAGGGGCCGGGGGCAGCAAAGAGGGGAGGGGCCGGGGGCAGCAAAGAGGGGAGGGGCCGGGGGCAGCAAAGAGGGGAGGGGCCGGGGGCAGCAAAGAGGGGAGGGGCCGGGGGCAGCAAAGAGGGGAGGGGCCTGGAGCAGCAAAGAGGGGAGGGGCCTGGAGCAGCAAAGAGGGGAGGGGCCAGGAGCAGCAAAGAGGGGAGGGGCCAGGAGCAGCAAAGAGGGGAGGGGCCAGGAGCAGCAAAGAGGGGAGGGGCCAGGAGCAGCAAAGAGGGGAGGGGCCAGGAGCAGCAGAGGGACCTGAGAAGAGGCGGATCCAGGTCATTCTGTGCAAAACCAACTGCACAGAGGAGGTAATTATAACATAACTTTTTTTTTTTTTTTTTTTTCTTAAACGAGACTTTAAAATCACTTTAATCTTTGACAAAAAAAAAAAAAAAAAATTAGAAGCTGATTGTTTTCTATGCAGAGCTGCACCAGATTTTGCACCCTCTCCAGTTTTAGTAAACCATCTCCACTGTATCCCCTTCATGGAACATAACACAATCATAATATTATGACAAATGTGATCATCAAAAAACAAACACCACCAGATCCTTATTATAAAACTAAAAATAACTACGGTAATCAATACTAAATTAAGAATAAATGTATAGTGATGCCAGTGGCCTAAAATAAATAAATAAATAAATAAATAAAAAAAAAAAAAAAGAGTGCGCAGAAAATGCTTAACGCATCAAAAATTTAGAAATGCTCGGAAATGTTTACAGATGTGTGACAAAATAAATGTGAAGATCCACAAATCGGATAAAAAAGTTGGCATTTAGACAATGAGGGGTATTTGCAGCCTACAGATCTCTCCATTGAGCCTTGGTTCACACTTGATGCCGTGCGAATTTACAGCAAATTTGCTGTGGATTTCGCACGGCATCAAAACCCGATTGGGGAGAGTACGTTAAAGCGGCGCTCCACCCAAAAGGGGAAGTTCTGCTTTAAGCAAATCCATGGCTCAAATTGTATCCCAGAGACACCGCATGAAGTTTGCACGGGAATGTGCTGCGATTCCTGTGTGAATTACATGCGCTGCATCACCGTGAACCCGGGCTGATGGAGAGCCCACAGCGGTTGGAAGATCTGACAGCCATGCAATCATCCAGTAAAAAGTCGGTGGCACAAACATGTGCAACGGCTTCAGCCAAGCACCCCTGTTTATACCCTGAGCCACCTCACCAGCCAAGCACCCCTGTTTATACACTAAGCCACTGCAGCAGCTAAGCACCCCTGTATATACGCTGAGCCACCTCACCAGCCAAGCACCGCTGCATATACACTAAGCCACCTCACCAGCCAAGCACCCCTGTTTATACACTAAGCCACCGCACCAGCCAAGCACCCCTGTTTATACGCTGAGCCACCTCACCAGCCAAGCACCGCTGTATATACACTAAGCCACCTCACCAGCCAAGCACCCCTGTTTATACGCTGAGCCACCTCACCAGCCAAGCACCCCTGTTTATACGCTGAGCCACTGCACCAGCCAAGCACCCCTGTTAATATGCTGAGCCACTGCACCAGCCAAGCACCCGTGTTTATACGCTGAGCCACTGCACCAGCCAAGCACCCGTGTTTATACGCTGAGCCACTGCACCAGCCAAGCACCCCTGTTTATACGCTGAACCACCTCACCAGCCAAGCACCCTTGTTTATATGCTAAGCCACTGCACCAGCCAAGCACCCGTGTTTATACACCAAGCCACCCCACCAGCCAAGCACCCCTGTTTATATGCTAAGCCACTGCACCAGCCAAGCACCCGTGTTTATACACCAAGCCACCCCACCAGCCAAGCACCCCTGTTTATACACTAAGCCACTGCACCAGCCAAGCACCCCTTTATCCACTGAGCCACTGTACCAGCCAAGCACCCCTGTTTATACACTGCGCTACCGCACCAGCCAAGCACCCCTGTTTATACGCTGAACAGACACTCCTGGCCCGCCCGTTGAACTGGGATGTAAAATGAGTTCTGAGGGTTAAAAATGAGAATATCTGAATATTATGAGACTGGAAGATGGCGATCACGGCGCACAGGCCCGAGCCTCTAGGAGCCGATGGGGGATAATCAGAGATGATAACTAAACACTATAAAGATGTTTTATTGTAACGATTGACCCCGGATTGTGAGCGGGGGAGGCGGCAAGGCCTGACAACCGGAGACTGCTGCCATCTTGGGCTTTCACTTAACATGGCTGCTCAGGGATGGAGTCCAGGAAAACATCTGTAAGGCTCATTTGTCCCGGCAGAGCCGGCAGCTTTCTATGACGGATCAGATGTCTGCTTATGTGGGAATAAAATATGGATGCAGAAAACTCCCCCCCATGGAATCAGGATGGCAGAGCCAAGGGAATGGATTCGATCGGCCATACCTCTCTGCAAACTGATTGAGTCATTTGTAGGAGCCGCCTGGAGGGGCTCACTGACTGCTGGAGGGGTTAATAAGACACTGAAGGTGGGGTGGAGGGGGGGGCACCCCGGGGAAATGCACCAGAAAACAAGAGCAAGCCAGATCTGCAACACCCAGGGAGAGAGGAGTCCCTGGCCTGCCCATGGTGCCGGAATCCATCAATCCCCCTCCCCCCCCCCCAGGAAATAAATCTCCCAGGAAAACAGAAACTGCAGGCTGTGTGTGTGAGAGGTGACTTCATACGGAGGGGACGGGGAGGTGAGGGGTTAATGAAGAGAGACGGGTGGAATACCGGCATAGGCCTGAAATAACATTACTGACACCCCCAGTCCAGAACTGACACCCCAATCAGTGCAATCCACTGCAGAGCGCAGGATCCCTCTGTGTGCCTTCCTATATCCTGATTGGAGATTTCTATCTAGGTGTGATCTCTACACAGACTCCCCATCAGAGATATCAAAGGAAGAGACAAGGGAGAGGAGATGGAGAGATGAGATAAGACATGAGAGAGGAGATACTGAGAGAGGAGATGAGATGGAGAGAGGAGAGATGAGAGAGGAGATACTGAGAGAGGAGATGAGATGGAGAGATGAGATAAGACATGAGAGAGGAGATACTGAGAGAGGGAGAGAGGAAAGTCATGTGATACATAGAGAGAGATGGACAGATATTGGATTGGACAGACAGACAGGTGTGATATGAAGAATAGTGGATGATGTAATAGGTGGATGATATGGGGGGGGGTTGGGATAGGTGGATGATATGGGGGGGGGGGGGTTGGGATAGGTGGATGATATGGGGGGGGTTGGGATAGGTGGATGATATGGGGGGGGGGTTGGGATAGGTGGATGATATGGGGGGGGGTTGGGATAGGTGGATGATATGGGGGGGGGTTGGGATAGGTGGATGATATGGGGGGGGGGGTTGGAATAGGTGGATGATATGGGGGGGGGTTGGAATAGGTGGATGATATGGGGGGGGTTGGAATAGGTGGATGATATGGGGGGGGGTTGGGATAGGTGGATGATATGGGGGGGGGGTTGGGATAGGTGGATGATATGGGGGGGGGGGTTGGGATAGGTGGATGATATGGGGGGGGGGTTGGGATAGGTGGATGATATGGGGGGGGGTTGGGATAGGTGGATGATATGGGGGGGGGTTGGGATAGGTGGATGATATGGGGGGGGGTTGGGATAGGTGGATGATATGGGGGGGGGTTGGGATAGGTGGATGATATGGGGGGGGGTTGGGATAGGTGGATGATATGGGGGGGGGTTGGGATAGGTGGATGATATGGGGGGGGGTTGGGATAGGTGGATGATATGGGGGGGGGGTTGGGATAGGTGGATGATATGGGGGGGGGTTGGGATAGGTGGACGATATGGGGGGGGGGGTTGGGATAGGTGGACGATATGGGGGGGGGGGTTGGGATAGGTGGACGATATGGGGGGGGGGGGTTGGGATAGGTGGATGATATGGGGGGGGGTTGGGATAGGTGGATGATATGGGGGGGGTTGGGATAGGTGGATGATATGGGGGGGTTGGTATAGGCAGATATGGGGGGGTTGGGATAGGTGGATATTATGGGGGGATGATATGGGGGGGGGGGGTTGGGATAGGTGGATGATATGGGGGGGTTGGGATAGGTGGATGATATGGGGGGGTTGGGATAAGTGGATGATATAGGGGGGGTTGGTATAGGCGGATGATATAGGGGGGTTGGGATAGGTGGATGATATGGGGGGGGTTGGGATAGGTGGATGATATGGGGGGGTTGGGATAAGTGGATGATATAGGGGGGGTTGGTATAGGCGGATGATATAGGGGGGTTGGGATAGGTGGATGATATGGAGGGGGGTTGGGATAAGTGGATGATATGGGGGGATAATATGGGGGGGTTGGGATAGGTGGATGATATGGAGGGGGGTTGGGATAAGTGGATGATATGGGGGGATAATATGGGGGGGTTGGGATAGGTGGATGATATGGGGGGGTTGGTATAGGCGGATGATATAGGGGGGATGATATGGGGGGGTTGGGATAGGTGGATGATATGGGGGGGTGATATGGGGGGGGGGATGGGATAGGTGGATATGATGGGGGGGTATGATATAGGGGGGGGGGATGGGATAGGTGGATGATATGGGGGGGATGATATGGGGGTGGGTTGGGATAGGTGGATGATATGGGGGGGTATGATATGGGGGGGTATGATATGGGGGGGGGGATGGGATATCAGACTTCTGGGGTATCATCATCTCTCATATACAGATATCTGATCATCAGCCGTCACCCTCCTCCATAGCGGACAATGATTGTACAATTCTCAGTCATATATAATCAGTGTACAGTAATGTCCTCCTTGTCATCTGTCACCCCCATATCACCCGGAGTCCTGTCATCTGTCACCCCGGGGTCACCCCATGTGCTGTGAGCCCCCCCAGATGACGTCATGTGGGTGTCGGTGAGGATCGGGTGACATCCCACCCCTATTTGTTATGATGGTCGCAATGACGTCATGTGACGTCACCCAGTCGCGATGCCACACCCCACCCTCTATCACGATCCCCTCCCGCGATAGGAGGACGGCCCAGCTGCCATGCGGACTCACCGTGAGCAGGGGGCGGCTGTGGCTGCAGCCATGGAGGGGAGAGGCCGGGACCGTGCGGCACTGTGCGGGGAATGATCCGTCCTCCTCCGCTGACTGACTCTGACTGAGGCCCCCAGAGCCCAGCCAGCGCCGGAACGCCCCGCCCGCCTCGCCGGAGTGACGGCCCTCATGACCAATAGTCGAGCCAGCTGGGCATCAGAGGGCCAATGAGAAGGCGAGAGGGGGGGGACGGGAGGTGACGTCCTGGTCTGCGGAGATTGCGGATGCGCGTAGGGAGGGGAGACTGCTGCCCTCTGGCGGTCGGGATGGGGCGGTGCGGCAGAGGCGGCCGGTGCAGACGCAGCATCAGCACCAGTTTATGGGAGTAATAAAGAGAATGCCGGCTGTGATCCCCACCCGGGGCTGGGGGGAGGGGAGCCATACAATGGACACGTGACTAGGTGCAATGGGAGCATAGCAGGGGGGCCAGGACCCCCACCCAGAGTGCAGCTATAGGGGAGGGACCCCCCCAGAACTCAGGAAAGGGGACCCCCCACCTGAAAGCAGGAGAGGGGACCCCCCCACACCCAGAACTCAGGAGAGGGGAACTCCCCACACCCTCCCAAAACTCAGGGACCCCCCCACCCAGAATGCAGGAGAGGAGAACCCCCCACCCAGACCTCAGGAGAGGGACCCCCCACCCAGACCTCAGGAGAGGGGACCCCCCCACCCAGAATGCAGGAGAGGAGAACCCCCCACCCAGACCTCAGGAGCGGGACCCCCCCACCCAGACCTCAGGAGCGGGACCCCCCCACCCAGAATGCAGGAGAGGAGAACCCCCCACCCCGACCTCAGGAGCGGGACCCCCCACCCAGACCTCAGGAGAGGGGACCCCCCCACCCAGACCTCAGGAGCGGGACCCCCCCCCACCCAGACCTCAGGAGAATGGACCCCCCACCCAGAATGCAGGAGAGGAGACCCCCCCACCCAGACCTCAGGAGAGGAGAACCCCCCATCCAGACCTCAGGAGAGGGGACCCCCCCACCCAGACCTCAGGAGAGGGGACCCCCCCACCCAGAATGCAGGAGAGGGATCCCCCCCCCCACCCAGAATGCAGGAGAGGAATCCCCCCTACCCTCCCAGAACTCAGGAAACCCCCCCACCCAGAACGCAGGAGAGTTGGCTCAAACTTGTCTTGCATACACACAGTCATACAAATCTTGTCGGAAATTCCGATCGCTAAGAACGGGGTGACGTACAACACGTACAACGAGCCGAGAAAAATGACGTTCAATAGCCAGTGCAGCTCTTCTGCTTGATTCCGAGCATGCGTGGCACTTTGTGCGTCGGAATTGTGTACACACGATAGGAATTTACGACAACGGATTTTGTTGTCGGAAAATTTGAGATCCAGATCTCAAATTTTGTGTGACGGAAATTCTGATGGAAAATGTCCGATGGAGCCTACACACGGTCGGAATTTCCGACAAGAAGCTCTCATTGAACATTTTCCGTATGAAAATCTGACCGTGTGTACAGGGCATTAGAGTTAGCAGCAATAGTTAGGGTTAGCAGTAGTTGTTAGGGTTGGGGTTAGCATTAACATTTTTAGGGTTAAGGTTAAAGTTAGGGTTAGCAGTATTGGTTAGGGTTGGTAGTAATTGTTAGGGTTAGTAGTAATTAATAAGGTTAGGGTTAGTCGTAATTATTAGGGTTAGAGTGTTAGAGTTAGGGTTAGCAGTAGTTGTTAGGATTAATTTTTAAGGTTAAAGTTAGGGTTGGTAGTAATTGTTAGGGATGTGACTTTACAGTCTCTGGCATTCAAGTAGCATCAAAGTAGTGGAGGAACCTTTGTGTCCAAAGCTGCATATTAGAGCCCTTTCACACTGGGGCGGGGGGTGGCGTCGGCGGTAAAACGCAGCTATTATTAGCGGCGTTTTACCGTCGGTATTCGGCCACTAGCGGGGCGGTTTTACCCTCCGCTAGCGGCCAAGAAAGGGTTAAATACCACCGCAAAGCGCCTCTACAGAGGCGCTTTGCCGGCGGTATAGCCGCGCTGTCCCATTGATTTCAATGGGCAGGAGCGGTATACACTCCTCTCCTTCACCGCTCCGAAGATGCTGCTAGCAGGACTTTTTTTCCCGTCCTGCCAGTGCACCACTCCAGTGTGAAAGCCCCTCGGGGCTTTCACACTGAATACAAAGCAGCGGCACTTTCGGGTCGGTTTGCAGGCGCTATTATTAGCGCAATAGCGCCTGCAAACTGCCCCAGTGTGAAAGGGCTCTTAGGGTTAAGGGCTAGGGTTATCAGTAATTGTTAGGGTTAGTGTTAGTAGTAATGATTAGGGTTAAGGTTAAAGTTAGGGTTAGCAGTAATTGTTAGGGTTAGGGTTAGCTTTCATTTTTAGGGTTAAAGTTAAGGTTAGCAGTAATGGTTAGGATTAGTAGTAATTGTTAGGGTTAGCAGTATTTGTTAGGGTTAGTAGTAATTATTAGGGTTAGAGTTAGGGTTAACAGTAGTTGTTAGGGTTAGCAGTAGTTGTTAGGATTAATTTTTAAGGTTAAAGTTAGGGTTAGTAGCAATTGTTAGGGGTGTGACTTTACACTCTCTGGCATTCAAGTAGCATCAAAGTAGTGCAGAAACCTTTGTGTCCAAAGTCGCATGTTGGGGTTAAGGGCTAGGGTTATCAGTAATTATTGGGGTTAGCAGTAATGGTTAGGGTTAGTAGTAATTATTAAGGTAAGGGTTAGCAATGATTTTTAGGGTTAAGTTACAGTTTGGGTTATGAATAAGCACCATTGTTAGTGCGAAACGTCAGCTCTTCAGTCTGCTGTGATTTTCATCTTTGATTTTGATGTGAATTTTTCTAAATAAAAAAGGCTATTTTTTAAGAGTGCGACTGTCCAGAATAAATTCCTGTTTATTACAGTTAGGGAAAGCAGTAATTGTTAGGGTTAGAGTTAGGGTTAGGGTTAGCAGTAATTGTTAGGGTTAGGGTTAGGGTTAGGGTTAGCAGTAATTGTTAGGGTTAGAGTTAGGGTTAGGATTAACGGTAATTGCTAGGGTTAGAGTTAGGGTTAGGGTTAGCAGTAATTGTTATGGTTAGGGTTAGGATTAACAGTAATTGCTAGGGTTAGAGTTAGGGTTAGGGCTAGCAGTAATTGTTAGGGTTAGAGTTAGGGTTAGGGCTAGCAGTAATCGTTAGGGTTAGAGTTAGGGTTAGGGCTAGCAGTAATTGTTTAGGGTTAGAGTTAGGGTTAGGGCTAGCAGTAATTGTTAGGGTTAGAGTTAGGGTTAGGGCTAGCAGTAATTGTTAGGGTTAGAGTTAGGGTTAGGGCTAGCAGTAATTGTTAGGGTTAGAGTTAGGGTTAGGGCTAGCAGTAATCGTTAGGGTTAGAGTTAGGGTTAGGGCTAGCAGTAATTGTTTAGGGTTAGAGTTAGGGTTAGGGCTAGCAGTAATTGTTAGGGTTAGAGTTAGGGTTAGGGCTAGCAGTAATCATTAGGGTTAGAGTTAGGGTTAGGGTTAGCAGTAATTGTTTAGGGTTAGAGTTAAGGTTAGGGCTAGCAGTAATTGTTTAGGGTTAACATTAAAGTTAGAATTAATTGTTAGGGTTGGGGTTAGCAGTAATTGTTAGGGTTAGTAGTAGTTGCTAGGGTTAGAGTTGGGGCTAGCATTAATTTTTAGGGTTGGCAGTAGTTGTTAGGGTTCAGGTTAGCATACATTTTTAGGGTTAAGGTTAAAGTTATGGTTAGCAGTAATTGGTAGGGTTAGCAGTAGTTGTTAGGGTTGGGGTTAGGGTTTGCATTCATTTTTTGGGTTAAAGCGGGGTTCCACCCAAATTTTGAACAATATCTGTATGTATTCTCTTCCTTGCCTAGATGCTGACATGCCGTTTAAAAAAATTTAAATCGCCGTAATTACCTTTTATTTTTCTATTCTTCTTTGCACTTCCTGGTTTTCCTCCCGTGGGAGTAGGCGTGTTTCTAGCCTCTCCCAGACTCCTGGGAGCTAGTCTCAGGCTTCCCAGGATGCCACTGAGCATGTGCGGGAACGAGCGGTGAATGCTGGGAGCACAGCATTCACCACATCCAGGAAATAAATGCTTGTGGGCTTCAAATGCCCACAATGAAGATGGAAACCGCCTGCAGTGAATAATATAAGTTATTCTTTCCGACGAAATCTGACACAGGCGGACATATTACACACAATATGTGAGTATGTAATGCTGAGAAGAAAAGTTTGTGAATGAACTCAAAAAAAAAAAAAAAACGATAGATAGGTGGATCACCGCTTTAAGGTAAGACCAACCCTAACAATTACCACTAACCAATATGATTACTGCTAACCCTAAGACCCCTTTCACACTGGGGCATTTTTCAGGCGCTTTAGCGTTAAAAAAAGCGTCTGTAAAGCGCCTGAAAGAAGCCTCATCTGCAATCCCGAGTGCTTTCACACTGGGGCGCTGCGCTGGCAGGGCATCAAAAAAAGTCCTGCAAGCAGCTTCTTTGCAGCGCTTTCGTTTTTTTGCCACCGGGCTGGGTGCGCCGATGGACCGAGCCCTTTCACACTGCCAGCGCTCGAAAAAAAACGCCTGAAAAACGCCCCAGTGTGAAAGGGGTCTTAAGCGGTGCTTTACCACCCTTTATTGGGCATTGGCAGTGTGAAAGGGCTTGGGCTTTCACATTGGGATTGCAGATGAGGCTTCTTTCAGGCTCTTTACAGGCGCTTTTTTTAACGCTAAAGCGCCTGAAAAACGCCCCAGTGTGAAAGGGGTCTAACTCTAATGCACGCAAAATGCAATCTAATGTGGGAAAAAAGTCCCTGACCCTTTCCAAAAAACACTCTGGCTCCAAACGCACAGAATTGATCTCGATCCACAGGAAACCATGTAAAATGGACTGTAGGGTGTTTTTGCTAAGTGCAAAATGCACATAAAAACGCAAAGGTGTGAACCAGGCATAAACTCTGCCATACACTAGTATTTCATGAAGAAATTTTCCTTTCAAGAAAATTTTTTGATTTTTTAATGGTTAGGGGGGTCATAGCAACATTTGTTTTTTGACCACAGTGACAAGAAAATGCGAAGGAGCGGGGTGGAACATTTTTCTCGTGCAAAGGAATTTCTACCAATCTAATGTGGTTTTCGTTCCAGAAATTACATTCGTTACAAAATTTATAGAGGAACTGCAGTCTGCTCACATCATTTGTAATTAAAAACATCTTTGCCATTCTGAAGCTTCCCTCCAACCACTTTGCATATTATTTTATATATACTGTGATTCTGTACTCGCCAAATATGCTGCAGAAATCTCCCTCCACTGAGTCTGGCTGCAGCCATTTTAACAATGGGCAGCTGAAGCTGCTGCCTGTTCACTTCCTGGATTTACACAGACGCACACCTCCAGCTCTGCAGCTCTCATTGGCCCTCTTATGACTCACCCCCCCCTTCAAACTCTCACGAGAGTGAGAGAGAGCTGTACATGATGTCATAAGCCTAGGCTAATGACCAGATGAGAAACTGGAAGTGGGCTGTATAAGGGATTTACTGGCAGAAAAAAATGTTTTACTATCCAAAGTTAAAACAACAACAAGGGCAGAAGATTTAATAGATGGGAAGATGAAAAAATGACTGAAGGTCCGCTTTAATGTTAAGCAAACTACATTTTGAAGTAGTTTTGAGCAGCTTTTGTCAAGTCATCAAGTGTACAGAGAATATTCGCACAAAGGGTTCATTTGTAATTCTACTAGTACATACCTCCCAACATTTTGAGATGGGAATGAGGGACACCTACTATCAAACGTATGTAGGCACAGGACACGCCCCCTGCCACACCCCCCTTAAAAGGAGAATTAACAAAAAAAAAAAAAAGGTTAATTAAATCCACAAGGACTTTTTTGTACCACTACTATTCCTTTATATTGGCTTTTAAAAGGTACAAATGCAGCAATTTAGAAATTGGATGAAAGGTTTAGCGCTGGGAAACACTTTTTGAAAGATAAAAAGTACATTTTATGTATAACTATATGGATCAGACCAAAATGAGGGACGAATGAGGAGGAAAGAGGGACAAGAGGGACATTGCTCCAAATCAGGGACAGTCCCTCGAAATCAGGGACAGATGAGAGCTATGCTAGTATATGGACAGCTTCAAATGGAACTAAAGGAATTTTAAAACTTACAAGTAGGCAGGCTGTTTATTGCAGAAGAGGCATGCAATGTCTCTGACCAATCAGCTTCCAGGATTATTTTGTCAAAGCTGAATTGAACAAGCTGAAGTTAGAAGCCGATTGGCTACCAAGGCACGTTCAGGGCGGGAGGCTGATCAAGAATTACATCACACACAGGCTGCAGCTCCTTCGTTAGGATCTCAGGGGAATCCAGCTGACAGGTGAGTAAAGCACAGATCACAGGGCGCAAACCGCCATTAGTGATGTAGAATAATTGCATGAGATAAAAAAGCACTTACATAGAAGATAAAGCAGTAAGCGCACAAGATTTCCAACTCTAGGGGGTTCCCAGGGGATCGATCAGCGCAGTGACCGTCCACATCTTGAGACCGGCAGACACGGACCGGTGGGCGGCTTCGTCCTCTGCGTCTCCCCCTTCCTCCTCCTCCTCGTTGTGGTGGTCCAATAGGATCGCTTGTCGTTTTGGCCAGTTGGGAAACGGGTCTCGTGACCCGCTTCCTGATTGGCAGGGAGGAGATTTAGTGTGAAAACACCAAATATTCATTCATTAATGACAACTGGGTGGGCTTGGGGCATAGTGCTTGCATCCTGAGCCCACTCTTTTTTTCTGGCTCCAATCACGTGCTTCAAAATCCCCCCCCCCCCCCAATTGGAATCCATGCATCCAGTGCCCCGAATGTAGATTAGGGGGCCGGACACATGGATAGGGGGGCACCCCAAGTGGACAGGCCACCCCTGCTCTATATAAACTTTTTTGTCTGAGTATGGATCTACAGTATGTCCGTCCCAAGCATATTTAAATCCACTTACTGTTGACTGACTGACTACCTTTGCCTGGAAATACATTCCAAGCATAAACTACTCTTTTGGTTTAATAGTACTTTCTAAGATTAGTTTTGAACTTTCTTCCTGCTAGTTTGGGATTTCTGCTATGTTGATGATATTGTGTTCTTGATCTTAACTTCATATTCATATTCTGCCCTCCTGAACCTTATTTACACCCTAATGTAGTTAAAGGTTTCAATAATGTCTCCCCTTTCCCTTCTTTCCTCCAGGCTGTACATATTATTAAGTTCCCGCAGTCTCTCCTGATATATTTTATACCTCAGACCTTTCACCGTTTTTGTTGCCTGTCTGAGCTCTTTTTATCAATATATTTCTTTAAGTGAGGCCTCCAAAACTGGACACAGTATTCTAAATTGGGAATCAGGACCTCCTTCCTCCTGCTGGAGTAAAACCCTAAAGATCCACAAAGTGGAATCAGAACCTCCTCCATCCTGCTGGTGATCCCTCTGATGACAACTAAATATCTACATAGAGGTATCAGGACCTCCTTCCCCCTGCTGGTGATCCCTCTGGTCATAACTAAAGATCTACATAGGGAAAACAGGACCTCCTTCCTCTATATGGTGATCCCTCTAGTGATAACTACAGATCTACATAGGGGAATCAGGAACTCCTTCCTCCTGCTGGTGATCCCTCTAGTAAAACCCTAAAGATCTACAAAGAGGAATCAGGAGCTCCACCATCCTGCTGGTGATCCCTCTGATGACAACTAAATATCTACATAGAGGTATCAGGACCTACTTCCCCCTGCTGGTGATCCCTCTGGTCATTACTAAAGACCTACATCGGGAAAACAGGACCTCCTTCCTCTTGCTGGTGATCCCTCTATAGTGATAACTACAGATCTACATAGGGGAATCAGGACCTCCTTCCTCTTGATGGTGATCCCTCTAGTAAAACCCTAAAGATCTACAAAGATGAATCAGAACCTTCTCCATCCTGCTGGTGATCCCTCTGATGACAACTAAATATCTACATAAAGGTATCAGGACCTCCTTCCCCCTACTGGTGGTCCCTCTGGTCATAACTAAAGATCTACATAGGGAAAACAGGATCTCCTTCCTCTATATGGTGATCCCTCTAGTGATAACTACAGATCCACATAGGGGAATCGGGACCTCCTTCCTCCTGCTGGTGATCCCTCTAGTAAAACCCTAAAGATCTACAAAGAGGAATTCCATCCTGCTGGTGATCCCTCTGATGACAACTAAATATCTACATAGAGGTATCAAGACCTCTTTCCCCTGCTGATGATCCCTCTGGTCATAACTAAAGATCTACATTGGGAAAACAGGACCTCCTTCCTCTTGCTGGTGATCCCTCAAGTGATAACTACAGCTCTACATAGGGGAATCAGGACCTCCTTCCTCCTGCTGGTGATCCCTCTAGAGCAAGGTTGTCAAACTCAATGTTATTGCAGGCCACATCAGCATTATGGTTACCCTCAAAGGGCCAGTTGTATGTGTAAGACTAGATGTCCAGAGCACCCCCACTAACAGAAGTCAAGAATTCCCCACCATCCCTTACATCACAGTCCACCCCCCTTACCTTGTGCTGCTGCCGGGAAGAAGCTGGGGGTGTTGCTGGGAAGCAGAAAGTGCGGGGTCTGGAGGAGGACCAGAAGAGGGCTGGAGTCAGCTGCCGGAGTCTGCTGAACTCTGAGACCAGGGGAGGCGGAGATAAGGGGGCACTGTGGCTGCACGGAGAAGCACAAGATCTGCTGGAGAAGTTCTGTCTTCCTCTCTGCTGCCGACAGCTGAGACAAGGTGGGGCTGGAGACCAGGGGGATGCCGCAATTGCAGGAGAGGTGCGAGAGCCACATGAAATGGCCTGGGGGGCCAAATTCAGCCCTTGTGTTTGACACATGTGCTCTAGAGATAACAAAAGATATATACAGAGAAATCCAGACCTCCTTCCTCCTGCTGGTGATTCCTCTAGTGATATAAAAATCTACACTATATTACCAAAAGTATTAGGGCACCTGCCTTTACAAGCACATGAACTTTAATTGCATCTCAGTCTTACTCCGTAGGGTTCAATATTGAGTTGGCCCACCCTTTGCAGCTATAATAGCTTCAACTCTTCTAGGAAGGTTGTCCACAAGGTTTAGGAGTGTGTCTATGGGAACGTTTGACCATTCCTCCAGAAGCGTATTTGTGAGGTCAGGCACTGATGTGGACGAGAAGACCTGGCTTGCAGTCTCTGCCCTAATTCTTTTCAAAGGTGTTCTTTCAGGTTGAGGTCAGAACTTTCTGCAGGCCAGTCAAGTTAGTCCACCCCAAACTCGCTCATTCATGTCTTTATGGACCTTGCTTTGTGCACTGGTCCAAATCATTTGGGGGAGGGGGGGATTATGGTGGGGGGTTGTTTTTCAGGGGTTGGGCTTGGCCTCTTAGTTCCGGTGAAGGTAACTCTTAAGGCGTCAGCATACCAAGACATTTTGGACAATTTCATGCTCCCAACTTTGTGGAAACAGTTTGGGGATGGTCCCTTCCTGTTCCAACATAACTGCACAAAGCAATGTCCATAAAGACATGGATGAGCGAGTTTGGGGTGGAGGAACTTGACTGGCCTGCACAACCCGATAGAACACCTTTCAGATTAATTACAGCGAAGACTGTGAGAAAGGCTTTCTCGTCCACATCAGTGCCTGACCTCACAAATGCCCTTCTAGAAAAATGGTCAAACATTCCCATAGACACACTCCTAAGTCCCGTGGACAGCCTTCCCAGAAGAGTTGAAGCTGTTATAGCTGCAAAGGGTGGGCCAACTCAATATTGAACCCTACAGACTAAGACTGGGATGCCATTAAAGTTCATGTGTGTGTAAAGGCAGGTGTCCCAATACTTTTGGTAATAAAGTGTATCTAGAGGAATCAGGACCTCCTTCCTCCTGCTGGTGATCCCTCTAGTGATAACTAAAGATTCAGAGAGGAATCAGGACCTCCTTCCAGCTGCTGGTGATCCCTCTAGAGATAGCTAAAGATCTATATAGAGGAATCAGGACCTTCTTCCTCCTGCTGGTGACCCCTGTAGTAATATAAAGATCTATACAGAGGGATCAGGATCTCTTTCCTCCTGCTGCTGACCCCTCTAGAGATAGCTAAAGATCTATATAGAGGAATCAGGACCTCATTCTTCTTGCTGGTGATCCCTGTAGTCATACCTAATGATCTATATAGGGGAATCAGGACATCCTTCCTCCTGCTGGTGACCCCTCTAGAGATAGCTACAGATCTGTATAGAGGAATCAGGACCTCATTCTTCTTGCTGGTGACCCCTGTAGTCATACCTAATGATCTATATAGGGGAATCGGGACCTCCTTCCTCCTGGTAGTGATTCGGCTAGTGAAAAACACCAGAATTCTATTTGCCCAATATTGTACTTAAATAGGACACCCTTGGATGCCCTAAGGAGGGAAATTCATGATCTAATTCCACCATTGGAAGGCCCCTTGCAACTGTTGGATTGTATAGGACAGTGGTTCTGAACTCCTGTCCTCAGGACCCACTAACAGGCCAGATTTTAAGTATTACCTTGGGGGAGATGCAGACTAGAATACTGCAATCACTGAGCAGCAAATGATACCACCTGTGATGTATTTCATTTTGCAAACCTGGCCTGTTAGTGGGCCCTGAGGACAGGGGCTGAGAACCTCTGCTATAGGAATTCCCCAGGGAGAAGTAATGAGCATTTTTACCCATCATATAGAGATAGGAAGTGAGATTCAATATATAAGTAGGGCACAACTCCTCGCTGCCCTGACCAGGGACTGATCACAGCGGTCCCAGAGGTTTGAGGATGGGTGTATGTACCAATTCCACAATTCTCAGTGGGCACCTTGTCCATCTTATGGCAGGCTTTAGATGCACTTAGGTCTATGCCAGGAGTTGGTTATCCTGCAACGTGACAAGAAAACCACAAATCTGATCAAACAACTGCAATTTAATTTTCGCCTCTCTTCAGATCCTCCAATTTATCTACACAAAGGTCTATGAAGTCCTGCTAGGTTTCATTTTGCTATGCAGCTTCATTATTTTATTGTGGCCTTGTATGAGTGGGTTAAAAATAGATATTTGTGCGGGTATAGCGATGTTTTTACGAGCCCTCGGCACTGAGTCACAGTGACATAGGAACGTCATTTAATCTTTTCATGATTTCTCATTTCTAAACCCAGCTTCTTGCCTGTGAGTGGGCTGTCTGGCTCACACAGTATCATCGCCCTGGTCACAGCAGCTATCCGAGAGAGGATGTTATTAATATCTGATGAGTATATAAGGCTTACTGTCCTTGCAGACAGGTATTTGTGTCCGCAGCCTGACAGTACTCAGAGATACTCTGTGGTTTATTGGAACCGTATTAAACCTGATGTCCAGGCAAACATCTCAATGTTAACAATACATATAGGTAAACTGTTGTACCTGATTGCTTTAAAGCAGTGGTGTCCAAACTGCAGCCCGGGGGGGGCCGGATGCGACCCTTTTCTTTGCATTTATCTGGCCCTTGTGGCACTATTCCTCCCACTAACATTAAAAATGGGGCATAATTTCTCCCACTGACACCAATGATGGGGTACTATTTCTCCCACTGACACCACTCATGGGGCACTATTCCTCCCACTGATACCAATGATGGGGCACTATTCCTTCCACTGACACCAATGATGGGGCACTATTCTACTGACATTAACAATGGGGCATAATTCCTGCCACTGACACCAGTGATGGGACACTGTTCTTTCCTCTGACACCAATGACAGTGCACTATTTCTTCCTCTGGCACCAATGATAGTGCGCTATTTCTCCCTCTGACACAAATGATGGGGCAATATTCCTCCTACTGACACCAGTGACGGAGCACGATTTCTCACACTGACACTAATGATGGGACACTATATACAAATCAGATTTGTTGCGCTATCAAACAATGCTAAATAAAAGCTGCTAACACAATATTTTTCGGCGCAATAACAAAAATATGGGGTATAGGTGTAGCGCTATTAAAAAGAGAAGATAATAATACAAAAGTCCATATATTCAATAATGAGGAAAGTTCCAGATTTGATTAATTCTGAATCTGTTCATGAGGAATCTTTATTGAGATGAAAAAGGAAAGAACCCATCACCAACACCCAAAAACACTGACCCTTACCGTCAGCAAATGGGTTAAACATTACAGCACTAGTAGAAGGTGTCCACCTTTCCTCACAATCAAAAGAAACTCCCCTCGGTGCCTAGAAATCCTCACTCCACTGATCGACCCAGAATTATATATATTTGCCTTTTACCAGGATGGCTTAGCCATAAAAGTGCAATGTGAAAAGTAAATGTAAGGCAGAAAAGGAAAACCTACCAATAAGATGTCCGCCACTCCTCCGCCCTCTCCAATGCGTCACTCGTCCCTTTGCTCCGCCCGACGTTTCATCACAAACGACGTCCCTGATGACGCACGTCAAGTCAAGTCAAGCCTTCCAGGTAAACGTTCTACATTGTAAGATTTTAGCAAATGTTTTTACCTGTTATCGGCTGATGTTGACATGGAGTCTACAACCACCTTCTAATAGTGCTAATGGAGGGCCTCAGTCTTCACAAATACAAATGTCTTTAAAATATCTGACAAATAGGGATGAGCTTCGAGTTCGAGTCGAACTCATGTTCGACTTGAACATGGGCTGTTCGCAAGTTCCCCGAACAGCGAACAATTTGGGGTGTCTCCTCTTCTGACGGTTCTTAAATAACGGGGGGGGGGGGCCACCGGTGACCCCGCCCCCTCTGACGCACGGTGACTTGACGGACTTCCCTGTGGCTTCACGGGGAATGCCACAGGGCAGTCCCGCCCCGCCCTCCCCCCGTTATTTAAGAACCGTCAGAAGAGGAGAAGCGTCACACAGCGGGAGCCTCCCTCCATGCCAGCATGGATGCAAAGCGGTCCCACAAGAAGATGAAGACAAGAAGATGAAGAGAAGAGCGGGAGCCTCCCTCCATGCCATGGATGCGGAGCGGCCCGAGGAGAAGAAGGGAAGAAGACGCCGCGGAGGAGATGCTGGACGAGAACACCGGAGGAAGAACCAGAAGTACCAGAAGAACCAGAAGAAGAAGAAGATAAAGGAAGATAGAAGAAAGAAGAAAGAAGAAGCATTTAAATAAAGGAATTGTCAAAAACTCTCTTGATATTTTTAACATGTTTGACAGTTTTTTAGTGAAATGGTAGGGGTACTTTAGTATCCCCTTACAATTTCACACAGGGGGGAGGGCCGGGATCTGGGGGTCCCCTTGTTAAAGGTGGCTTCCAGATTCCAATAAGCCCCCCGCCCAAAGACCCCCACAACCACCGGCCAGGGTTGTGGGGATGAGGCCCTTGTCCTTATCAACATGGGGACAAGGTGTTTTGGGGGGCTATCCCAAAGCACCCTCCCAATGTTGAGGGCATGTGGCCTGGTACTGTTCAGGGGGGGGGGGCTGCTCTCTTGTCCCCCCTCTTTTCCTGCGTCCTGCCAGGTTGCGTGCTCGGATAAGGGTCTGGTATGGATTTTTGGGGGGACCCCACGCCGTTTTTTTTTTAATTTTGGCCGGGGTTCCCCTTAATATCCATACCAGCCCTGAAGGGCCTGGTATGGAATTTAGGGGGACCCCCCCCCACGTCATTTTTTTTTTAAATTTTGGTTCGGGGTTCCCCTGTGGTGAATTCCCATGCCGTTTTTATCAATGAACTTCTATGTGTATTGTCGGACCGGCAATGCATTAATAGCCGCGAGTAGTTTTAAATTACTTTTTTTCCTTTGAAATGTCATTTTGCTGTCAGACTGTTCCAAACACGGGAAACATGCGCCCCTTTACAGGCATACTATAGGCACCCCCCAGGTACGATATTTAAAGGGATATTACACTTTTAATGTTTCACTTTAAGCATTATTAAAATCACTGCTCCCGAAAAAACGGCCGTTTTTAAAACTTTTTTTTGCATTGATCCATGTCCCCCGGGCCAGGACCCAGGTCTCCAAACACTTTTTATGACAATACCATGCATATAAGCCTTTAAAATGAGCACTTTTGATTATTCATGTTCGTGTCCCATAGACTTTAACGGTGTTCGCGTGTTCGAACAAATTTTTTGCCTGTTCGCATGTTCTGGTGCGAACTGAACAGGGGGGTGTTCGGCTCATCCCTACTGACAAACATGGAACTGCTATTGCAGAGAATGCTTGTATTTGAGTTCAGGCTCTGTGTGGACTTCTTGAAAAAAAAAAAAAAAAACATAAGGCAATTAAATTTGAGGGGGAATTCTGGGGATTGCTGTAGTAGGCATACAGTGTCTTGAAAAAGTATTCACAACCCTTGAAATTTTCCACATTTTGCCATCTTGTAACCAAAAATGTAAATGTATTCGATTGGGATTTTATGTGATAGACCAATTTTGAAAAACAACAAATGTTTTTCAAAATTGTATACAAATAAATATGTGAAAAGTGTGGCGTGCATTTGTACTCAGCCCCCCTGAGTCAATACTTTGTAGAACCGCCTTTCTCTGCAATTACAGCTGCAAGTCTTTTTGGGGATGTCTCTACCAGCTTTGCACATCTAGAGAGTGAAATTTTTGCCCATTCTTTTTTGCAAAATATCTCAAGCTCTGTCTGATTGGATGGAGAGCTTCTGTGAACAGCAATTTTCAAGTATTGTCACAGATTCTCAATTGGATTAAGGTCTGGACTTTGACTGGGCCATTCTAACACATGAATATGCTTTGATTGAAACCATTCCATTGTAGCTCTGGCTGTATGTTTAGGGTCGTTGTCCTGCTGGAAGGTGAACCTCCACCCCAGTCTCAAGTCTTTTGCAGACTCTAACAGGTTTTCTTCTAAGATTGCCCTGTATTTGGCTCCATCCATCTTCCCATCAACTCTGACCAGCTTCCCTGTCCCTGCTGAAGAAAAGCATCCCCACAACATGATGCCACCACCACCATGTTTCACGGTGGGGATGGTGTGTTTAGGGTGATGTGCAGTGTTAGTTTTCCGCCACACATAGCGTTTTGCTTTTAGGCCAAAAAGTTCAATTTTGGTCTCATCTGACCAGAGCACCTTCTTCCACATGTTTGCTGTGTCCTCCACATGGCTTCTCGCAAACTGAAAAAGGGACTTCTTATGGCTTTCTTTCAACAATGACTTTCTTCTTGTCACTCTTCCATAAAGGTCAGATTTGTGGAGATCACGACTAATAGTTGTCCTGTGGACAGATTCTCCCACCTGAGCTGTGGATCTCTGTAGCTCCTCCAGAGTTACCATGGACCTCTTGGCTGCTTCTCTGATTAATGCTCTCCTTGCCCGGCCTGTCAGTTTAGGTGGACGGCCATGTCTTGGTAGGTTTGCAGTTGTGCCATACTCTTTCCATCTTTGGATGATGGATTGAACAGAGCTCCGTGAGATGTTCAAAGCTTGGGATATTTTTTTTATAACCTAACCCTGCTTTAAACTTCTCCACAACTTCATCCCTGACCTGTCTGGTGTGTTCCTTGCCCTTCATGATGCTCTTTATTCATTAAGGTTCTCTAACATACCTCTTAGGGCTTCACAGAGCAGCTGTATTTATACTGAGATTACATTACACACAGGTGGACCCTATTTACTAAATTAGATGACTTCTGAAGGCAATTGGTTCCACTAGATTTTAGTTAGGGGTATCAGAGTAAAAGGGGGCTGAATACAAATGCACTCCACACTTTTCAAATATTTATTTATAAAAAATGTTGAAAACCATTTATCATTTTCCTTCCACTTCACAATTATGCGCCACTTTTGTGTTGGTCTATCACATAAAATCCCAATAAAATACATTTACATTTTTGGTTGTAACATGACAAAATGTGGAAAATTTCAAGGGGTATGAATATTTTTTCAAAGCACTGGACAGTATTTTGAAAGGAAGATCATTTAATATTGTTGGCAAAAGCATTGGTTGTAGACTGGGGTGATGCATTACTATTTTCACTCAGTGTATTTTATGTTATTATTGTATTATATGTAGTTTGTACAATAAAACAGGTATTTTTATTGGATATTTTTTTTTACTATAAGTTTTGTAGAACACTGGGGAGGTATATCTAAAGTCCCACTCATAGATCCAGATGGATTACTATGTCTCTGTACCAAGTGATTATAATGAACCCGTCTCTCCCAATCAGAATCAGTCTACAAAGTTCTTCAGAGCAACAAAAGACAGGAATCTGTTATACAGTTTGTTAAAATCCCTGCCATGTACATTGGTCACCCAGATGGGAGTGTGCTTTTTTTTTTTTTTTTCCTCAATAAATGTGAAGATACACTTTAAAGTATAACTAAAGGCAAAATGTATTTTTTAGTTTTGGATAGAGTGGAGAGAAATTAGAACATCTGTCATTTTTTTATTGCGATCTGTTCCCCCTGTTAAGGAGATTCAGCCTCTCTATTTGTCCTGTTTACCATTCTCATTGAAAGTGAAAGTAAAAGAAAATCCCAAATTTTGGGTTATCCCCAAAAAAGTAATAGTGGGGAAATCTTCCAATGGGGACCCTAGTTCTGATGACTTGGGGTTCCCCAAGGAATTCCCTTAATTTGCAGGGATTTCCTCTCACTTCCTGTTTGGCTACGGGACAGGAAATGAATGCAAATCTCGGCAATGGGACACAGGCTGCTAAATGAAAAAATACGACATGGGGTTATAACCCTCCCTTGCGCTATTCAAAATGAAAAAAAAAAAAAATTGCCTATAGTTCTACTTTTACACACGACTTTTCGACCGGACTGGTCTGACGAACACCGACGGACCAAATCCAGCGGACAATCCGATCGTGTGTGGGCTTCACCGGACCATCAGCGGACTATTCACAAATCTGACGGACTTTAGATTTGGAACAGGCTTCAAATCTTTACGTCGTAACTCCGCCGGACCTAGAAATCCACTTGTCTGTATGCTAGTCCGAAGGACAAAAACCGAAGCTAGGGCAGCTATTGGCTACTGGCTATCAACTTCCTTATTTTAGTCCGGTGTACGTCATCACGTACGAATCCGTCGGACTTTGGTGTGATTGTGTGTAGGCAAGTCCGTTCGTTAGAAAGTCCGTCGGAAGTCCGTCGAAAGTCCGCTGGAAAGTTTGTCGGACCAGTCCGGTCGAAAAAGTGTGTGCGCGGCATAAGTTGACATCAACCATGAAACAGAAGAGAACAGTGCCCCTAGTGGACAAACCAATGTAAACAAGTGGTTCAGTGTTTGCCCTGATGGTGTAATACCCTGCCAAGAAAGCAGCTTTGAAGCACTGGGACAAACATGCTGTCCTGGAGAAGAAGTAGAATGTGAGGGGTTTCAAGGTTTGCGATTGTTTTTCTGCATTTACAACAAATGGTTACCAGGGAGATCAGCAACACAATACAAAGAAACAGTGATGGTAATGCATGCAGAATTACATTAAGGACCTATCTCGATGTCTTCCGGTGATCAGGACTAATTACTCCGTACAGCTCATGCAGGGAGCCATGTCCTGGCCTAATGCTGCCATGTCCTGAGGTGTGCCCAATCCCTGATCTGTCAGGGGTGTAATAGGATTATCTCAAAACATGATGCTGCAAGTAACATGACAGACCATCCTTTATATAACATGTACTAATGTCCTCTTCTAGACTGCTTTCCTATGTCATATACCAGATTATCTATTCCCTGCTTTGCTGTCCCCCTATATACCATTTCCATAGGTTCTATACAGGATTGTCCGATTATCAACTGCCTTTTATTGATGTCCTCTTCTATACTCCATCCAGGTGTCCTGTACCTAATATTATATACTCCTTCCATATGTATGCTACTCAACATCCCATACTCCATCCATATGTCCACTACACCATATTCTGTACTCCATCCGCATGTCCACTACCCCATATTCTGTACTCCATCCGCATGTCCACTACCCCATATTCTATACTCCATCCACATGTCCACTACCCCATATTCTATACTCCATCCACGTGTCCTGTACCTAATATTATATACTCCTTCCATATGTATGCTACTCAACATCCCATACTCCATCCATATGTCCACTACACCATATTCTGTACTCCATCCGCATGTCCACTACCCCATATTCTGTACTCCATCCGCATGTCCACTACCCCATATTCTATACTCCATCCACATGTCCACTACCCCATATTCTATACTCCATCCACGTGTCCTGTACCTAATATTATATACTCCTTCCATATGTATGCTACTCAACATCCCATACTCCATCCGTATGTCCACTACCCCATATTCTATACTCCATCCATATGTCCACTACCCCATATTCTGTACTCCATCCGTATGTCCACTACCCCATATTCTATACTCTATCCGTAAGTCCACTACCCCATATTCTATACTCCATTCATATGTCCACTACCCAATATTCTGTACTCCATCCATATGTCCACTACCCCATATTCTATATTCCATCCATATGTCCACTACCCCATATTCTATACTCCATCCGTATATCCACTACCTGATATTCGATACTCCATCCATATGTCCACTACCCCATGTTCTTTACTCCATCCATATGTCCACTACCCCATATTCTTTACTCCATCCATATGTCCACTACCCTATATTCTTTACTCCATCCTTATGTCCAGTACCCCATATTCTATACTCCATCCTTACGTCCACTACCCCATATTCTATACTCCATCCATATGTCCACTACCCCATATTCTTTACTCCATCCATATGTCCACTACCTGATATTCTATACTCCATCCATATGTCCACTACCTGATATTCTATACTTCATTCATATGTCCACTACCCAATATTCTACTCTATTCTCCACATCTCTTCATGTTCTCCCCCCACTGTCTTTCCAGCCACCCCATATCTTTCTTTGACCCAATTTTTACCTTATCTTCTCCCCTTCCTTCCCCTCCACCCTCTCCCCTCCTCCTCAGTCTCCCCCTCTCCCCCCTTTTTCTTTCCCCCCCATCTTCCCCCCCTCCTTACCTCCCCCCTTTCCCCGCACCTCCCTTCCTTCCCCATGTCCCCCCTTCCTTCCGCTCCATTCTTGGCCCATTTTCTCCAATTTTCCTCTCTTCCTTCTCAATGTGTGTGCACTAGTGCCCACCATAATTCTACTGCTATATCTAGATCCTTATTATCCTATTCCAGCTGACTCCACACCCACTGCCTCCCGTGTCCGCCCGGGGTGGGGCACCCGTTTGGGTTGTCTCAATAGCCGCTGTGGGCCCCCCCACTGGTTTTTCCATTGGCGAGTTACACTGTTGTCCATCATTCTCCATTAATCTAGTTCTACTTGATAGCCATAATGAAGCTATTTAATCTGTTTACTATTTAACTTTTCTGTGTAGCTATGAGATTGTATTTGTTTATTCTAGATATTCTGGGTATTACCTCCCGAAGAAGGGACAATCGTCGCGAAACTTGTTGAGGAATCATTCCTACCCGCATCACATTGTTCCCACCCACCAGTTGGGTTTAAGAACACGTTTGTTAAATTCTTTTGTATTAATTTTTTTGTTATATTCTTTGTTGTGACTGTATTTTTATATATTTTTCCCAATAAATGTATATTTTTTTAATATAACCCCTTACGTTTCCAATCACCGGGTACCGAGATAGTCCTCCCATCATACTGTTGTTACTAGGCAACGATATTTGGAGTAGCCCTAGTCAAACCCGTCCTTTCCTCTAAATTCTATTCATACATCCACTACTGATGTTCTATACTCCATCCATATGTCCGCTATCCAATATTATATACTCCTTCCATATGTACGCTACTCAACATCCCATACTCCATCCGTATGTCCACTACCCCATATTTTATACTCCATCCGTGTGTCCTGTACCCCATTTTCTATTCTCCTTCCATATGTACGATACTCAACATTCTATACTCCATCCCTATGTCATGTACTTAATATTTTGTACTCCATCCACATGTCCTATACCCTATATTCTATACTCCTTCCATATGTCATTGTCATGTACTTGATATTTTATACTCCATCCATATGTCCTGTACCCAATATTATACTGTATACTCTTTCCATGTGTACACTACTTAACAGCCTATATTCCACCTATGCGTCCTTTACCTCAATCCCTATGATGTACTTGATATTTTATACTCCATCCATGTGTCCTGTACCCATCAATATGTACTCAAATCCTCATATCCTCTAACTGATATTCTATACTCCATCCATATGTCCTGTACCCTATATTCTATACTCCTTCCATGGGTAAGCTACTCAACATCCTATACTCAATCCATATGTCCTCTACCTGATATGCTACACTCTTCCCATGTCATGTATCTGACACCCTATATTCCATCTTCTCCTGTTCTAAACACCCTATATTCCTTCCACATCTCCCGTCCATGATATTTTATATTCCTTCTATATGTCCTGTATCAGATATTCTATACTCCATTCATATGTTCTGTACCTGACATTCATAACTCCTTCTGTATGTTCAGTACCCAATATTCAATACTTCATGCATGTGTCCTATACCAGACATTACATACTGCTTCCATATACAGTGCCTTGAAAAAGTATTCATACCCCTTGACATTTTTCACATTTTGTCATGTTACAACGAAAAACATACATGTATTTTATTGGGATTTTATGTGATCGACCAACACAAAGTGGCACATAATTGTGAAGTGGAAGAAAAATGATAAATGGTACAAATACATATCTGAGAAGTGTGGTGTGCATTTGTATTCAGCCCCCCCCCCCTTACTCCAATACCCTTAACTAAAATCTAGTGGAACAAATTGCCTTCAGAAGTCACGTAAATAGAGTCCACATGTGTGTACTTTAATCTCAGTGTAAATACAGCTGTTCTGTGAAGCCCTCAGAGGTTTTTTTTAGAAAACTTTAGTGAACAAACAGCACCATAAAGGCCAAGGAACACACCAGACAAGTCAGGGATAAAGATGTGGAGAAGTTTAAACCAGGGTTAGGTTATAAAAAAAAAATAGCCCAAGCTTTGAACATCTCACGGAGCACTGTTCAATCCATCATCTGAAAATGGAAAGAGTATGGCACAACTGCAAACCTACCAAGACATGACCGTCCACCTAAACTGACCGGCCGGGCAAGGAGAGCATTCATCAGAGAAGAGCCAAGAGGTCCATGGTAACTCTGGAGAAGCAGCAGAGATCCACAGCTCAGGTGGGAGAATCTGTCCACAGGACAACTATTAGTCGTGTTCTCCACAAATCTGGACTTTATGGAAGAGTGACAAGAAGAAAGACATTGTTGAAAGAAAGCAATAAAAAGTCCCGTATGCAGTTTGCGAGAAGCCATGTGGAGGACACAGCAAACATGTGGAAGAAGGTGCTCTGGTCAGATGAGGCCAAAACTGAACTTTTTGGCCTAAAAGCAAAACGCTACGTGTGGTAGAAAACCAACACTGCACATCACCCTGAAAATGCCATCCCCACCATGAAACATGGTGGTGGCAGCATCATGTTGTGGGGATTCTTTTCTTCAGCAGGGACAGGGAAGCTGGTCAGAGTTGATGGGAAGATGGATGGAGCCAAATACAGGGAAATCTTAGAAGAAAACCTGTTAGAGTCTGCAAAAGACTTGAGACTGGGGTGGAGGTTCACCTTCCAGCAGGACAACGGCCCTAAAAATACAGCCAGAGCTGCAATGGAATGTTTTAGATCAAAGCATATTCATGTGTTAGAATGGCCCAGTCAAAGTGCAGACCTAAATCCAATTGGGAATCTGTGGCAAGACTTGAAAATTGCTGTTCACAGACGCTCTCCATTAGGGGTGCAACGGATCGTCATCGATCCGGGACCCGTACGGATCAACCTCCGTGGATCGTGGGTGTCCCTCTGTGGCCTCGGCCATAGGAAAGGCCGTGGCTTCGGCCTAGCTCCGGAGCAGCGGCCATCTTGGTACAACCGGCGGCCGTTTAGCATGTGATCGCTCCGTCAAATGACGGAGTGATCACTTGTAACAAATGTCATGACGCCGGTTCCTCTCTCCCCTCTGTGTACTGATCTGTACAGTGGAGGGGAGAGATCGGATGGCAGCAATGCCCTGCCAATACTCTGCAATGCCCTGCTGCAATACTCTGCAATGCCCTGCTGCAATACTCTTCCATACCCTGCCAATACTCTGCCAATATACCTTGCCAATATACCTGCCAATACTCTGCCACACCCTGCCAATAGGGAGATTGTGGATATTACAGTGGGGGAGATTTTTTTTTTTGTTGATCCGAAAATTATTCGAACCGTGACTCCTGATCCGAGGAACGATCCGAACTGTGAGTTTTTTGATCCGTTGCACCCCTACTCTCCATCCAGTCTGACAGAGCTTGAGCTATTTTTCAAAGGAGAATGGGCAAAAATGTCCCTCTCTAGATGTGCAAAGCTGGTAGAGACATCCTCAAAAAGACTTGCAGCTGTAATTGCAGTGAAAGACTGTTCTATAAAGTATTGACTCAGGGGGGCGCCATACAAATGTACCCCACACTTTTCACATATTTATTTGTAAAAAAATGTGAAAAACATTCATCATTTTCATTCCACTTCACAATTATGTGCCACTTTCTGTTGGTCTATCTTACACAAAAAATCCCAATAGAATACATTTACATTTCTGTTTGTAACATGAAAAAATGTGATAATATTTAAGGGCTATGAATACTTTTTCAAGGCACTGGATCCTGTACCAGATATCCTATATTCGATCCATATGTACTGTAGCAGATATGCTATACTCCATTTATATATCCTAAACCCAAAACGCATTGCTTTTCATCTGTCCCATCCAGACATTCTATACTTAATCCATATGTCCTATATCATATACTCGTTGCATATGCACTGTATCAGATATCCTACACTACATTTATATGTTCTGTACCCAACAGTCTATACTCCATCTGTACCCAATATTAAATAATTCATCCATATGTCCTGTATATCTGATACTGTATACTCCTTCCATATGTCCCTCATCCAATATTCTATACTGCATCCATATGTCCTGTATCCAGCATTCTGTAATTCATCTCTTTGACCTGTAACAGATATTCTATACTCATCCCTATGTCCTGTACCTGATGTTCTATGCTCCTTCCATATATCCTGTACCTGACATTCTATACAACATTCATGTCCTCTACCTGATATTTTATACTCCATTAATATGTCCTGTATCAGATATTCTATATTCCCTCCATGTGACCTGCACCTCATATTTTTTGCACTATCCATATATCTTGAACCGCTGTCCACCTCTTGCAGGACTCTTCTATTCTTCCTCCTTATGCCCTGTACTGAATTCTCTACCTCCACTAATGTCTTCTTAACTCTTTCCATATATCATATACTCCATATTCTGACCACTTACCATACACCAATCAGCTGGTTTTGCGCCTTTACTTGTCCTTTGACACTTTTTGGCGACCAGTGACACCAACACAGTGATCGGTGCTAAAAAAAAATATGCACTGTTACTGTACTAATGACACTGGCAGGGAAGGAGTTAACATCAGGGGCGATCAAAGGGTTAAATGTGTCTCTAGGGAGTGCTTACTGCGTGGGGGAGGTGTTTGTACTGTGGGAAGACAGAGATCCGTGTTCCTGCATAGCAGAAACACAGGATCTCTGTCTTCCCTTGTCACAGAACGGGGATCTGCCTTGTTTACATAGGCAGACCGCCGTTCTGTTTCTGTCTGAAACAATCGGCGGGTCCCAGCGGACATCGGGTCAGCCGGACCCGCTGATCGGCACCCGCTGTGCCCAATCACAGCGGGAGCTGGTTGCCAGCGATGCGCCGCAAACCCGGAAGTGGGAAAAAAAAAAAGTACATGTACGTGATTTCGCCTGTAGGAGCCAACGCCCTGCAGTACATATACGGCAGTCAGCAAGCGGTTAACAAAAGGTAAACGTATTCTTTAATGCCGGTTCTGATAGAAAGGTGTCAGAACACAGTGCATCACAGTTTGTTGTGTATGGGGCTGCATAGCCACAGACCACTCAGGGTGCCCATGCTGACCCGTGTCCAAGTATCAGAACGGGACCATGGAGCAATGAAAGAAGGTGTCTTTGAGGTGCCTCCAAATTCTTCAGATCTCACTTCAGTTAAACATCTACATCTGTAGGATGTGCTGAAAAAACTATTTTGGTCCATGGAGGCCCCACCTCGTAACTGACAGAACTTTAAGGATCTGCTACTGACAGCTATGTGCCAGATACCACGGCGTGCCTTCAGAGGTCTAGTGGCCTCCATGTCTTGAAGGGTCAGGGCTGTTTTGGCATCATGGGTCCCCATGACTAAGCTCCGAGGGGCGGAATGAAACGCGTTGGAGACGTGGCCTGGTGGGAGCCCGGGCTGAGGTTGTCTCTCTCATGCCACCATAGGACTCTGTGGATGTTCAGCACTAGGGATCTCTTCCTTCCATGTACGGCTCCTCCCTCTACCACCCTTAGCTCCGCTGTAATGGGGATTGCAAGGGGCTGACAAAACCAAGTCTAATACAGATACATTGCTTGCATAAAAAATAAATTGAATTATGTAATAATTAATACAGGGGCCAATTAAACTGTGTCTTTTATACTTGACTAGAGTTCAGCTTTAAAACTGATGCATCTCCAGTTTCTAACCAACGTGGATTTCACCGTGGACCCCAAAACAGAATAAACATCTGCCAAAATGTTGACATGATGAAACATTTTTTGCTGCATTTTATAGTTCCTTTGGACAACACGACGTTATTAGTCAGCTCATTATATTGTTCTAGAATCCCCCTCCTTTCACTGTCACAAAGTGATGAAACGCACAGACAGGGCTGAAATTCTAGAGAGGAAACGCCAACAGATTTGCATGCGACACGGTAATCTATTATTGCAGCTACAAGCCGCTAAACAGGGATTACACTTCCCCCTGGTGTACAGGGACCGTTTAATTGCTTCTTAGAGATGGGATTTTCTATTTGTATTTGTACCGGCTTGTAATAAAATAAGCCCGTCTGAGATTTTGCCTTATCTATTTGTTTCCTTGTCTGAATATGGTCCAGGCTAAGCTAATCACAGGATATAAAAAAAAAAAGAAAAGAAAAAAGAAAAAAGGAAAACACACTAAATCATCCTTCCTAAAAACAAAGAGGGAAGATATATTCACAATAGGTGAATTCACAAGCAGTGCATATTTTCATTGACATTTCATTTTTCCTATGATCTTGATATATATTGCTAACCACTAGAGGGAGCGTCTAGGTCTGGCTAGAGATGTGAAGGCCCGGAAAAAAAAAACGGAAAAATTCGGGGAAAAAAAACATTTTTCCTGAAGGCTTTTTTTGTTTTTTTCCAAAAAATTAGAAAAAAAATTGATAAAAGAAAAAAAAAAATTTGTGGAATATTTTATTTTAACATGATGAATAAAATATTTTAAGACCGGGTGTTCCAAATCCAAAATATTTTCCAAATCATTTCTAAAAAAAAAAAAAAAAAAAAAAAAAAAAAATGTATGATATCAGATTATTCTAATTTCTGTGCACTGAGTGAGGACAAGCAAGTCCTAGGTAACAAACTGAACCCTCCAATGCAAGAACAGTATGCATTTCTTCCTTTAGGAGGTGCTGTGCTGCTATTGTAACAAGAATCGGTTCGGTCAAACCTTCCGTTTTTAGAAGTTCCTAATTGTGATGACGGACAAAAAAGAGTAGCTGCAGAAGCAGAGAGACGGATACTGACAATTTCAGCTCAGAAAATGATTCTGATTAAATGTCCATTGAAACTTAGTGCCGCTCTCTTCTTAACACTTCCCCCATCTTCAGTTCTTTTTATGAGAATGGGGTTTTTAATTTATTTAATACTGTGGAGAGGAAATATGAAAATTTTTACTTTTGGTTTTGAAAATTGTTTTGTGGAGGCTTTTTGGCTGTTCCACATAAACTAGTAGTAAGCAGTTGGGGAGATTTGTTGCTCCCTTTGTTACAAATAAATATTATAAAAAAGTAAATTCTGTTTGTGATAATTGTTTGGCTACACTATATTTTTAATATGCTAGTTGTGATAATTTTATGCCAAGTCAAATTGTCCATAGTCATATTTTATGTTCCTAAAGTAACAGAATGACTTTCAATCTTAAAAAGACAAAAAAGTGCTAATGTAGCTTTTCTTTTCAATTTTTCCAAAAATTTCTGTTTTTTCCCCCCCAAAAAACGTTTTTTTTTTCCAAACTTCAAAATTTCCAGAAATTTTACATCTCTAGGTCTGGCAGGGCAATTGTCATCCAAAATCACCCACAGGTAAAAATGTAGCAGAATGCTTACGAGCCTAAAACATGTCTTAACCGCTTCAGCCCCGGAAGAATTTACCCCCTTCCTGACCACAGCGTTTTTTTGCGATTCGGCACTGCGTCGCTTTAACTGACAATTACGCGGTCACGCGACGTTGTTTCCAAACAAAATTGATGTCTTTTTTCCCCCCCACAAATAGAGCTTTATTTTGGTGGTATTTGATCACCTCTTGCGGTTTTTATTTTTTGAGCTACAAACAAAAAAAGAACGATCATTTTGAAAAAAAAAAAAACACAATATTTTGTACTCTTTCCTTTAATAAATATCCCCTTTTTTTTTAAAAAAAAAAGCTAATTTTTTTCCCAGTTTAGGCCGATATGTATTCTTCTACATATTTTTGGTAAAAAAAAAAAAAACGCAATAAGCGTATATTGGTTGGTTTGCACAAAAGTTATAGCACCTACAAAATAGGGGATAGATTTATAGCATTTTTATTATTATTCTTTTTTTTACCAGTAATGGCGGCGATCTGAGATTTTTATCGTGGCTTTTAATCATGACTGTGACATTTATGGAGGACATTTCGGACAATTTTGACACATTTTTGGAACCATTGGCATTAATACAGCGATCAGTGCGATTAAAAATGCATTGATTACTGTAAAAATGTCACCGTCAGTGAAGGGGTTAACACTAGGGGGAGGTGAAAGGGGTTAACTGTGTTCCCTGCTACGTGATTCTAATTGAAGGGGGAGGGGACTAAATACAGGAAGTGACAGATCGTGGTTCCTAGCCAAGAGGAACACACGATCTGTCACTCCAGTCAGAACAGAATAGGGAAGTGTGTGTTTACACACACTCGTCCCTGTTCTGTGTCTTCTGGTCATGATCGCTCGTGGAAGGCGGTCATTGCGACCATCGGCCACGAGCATCGGCACCCCCGCCATGCAGCACCTGCTATCCGGACCCCGCGAGCCGACGTACAGTTACGTGGTTTTGCGCAGGGGGGGGGGGGGGGGCAACCTGCCGCAGAATATATCTCAGCTTGCAGGCCTTAAAGAGGAAGTAAACTTCCATGGATTGTTTGTACCTATAGGTGAGCCTATAATAAGGCTTATCTATAGTTACTGTAAATATCTCCTAAAACGTGCGCCGTTTAGGAGACATTTACTGTATATGCATGAGCTCTGAAGGAACGGCCACCTGTGCCGGGACCGGCAGCTTCCAGCCAGTCACACAGCCGCGGACCCGGATAGGAAGACGGGCGAAGATGAATGCGGCCTTCAGCGGTGACAACGAGGGCTTCGTTTGCAGGTTCGTTTTACATCATGTGCTAGTATGCGATGCATACTAGCACATTATGCCTTTACTTTGTAGTCAGAGAAAAAAAAAAAGCAGCGTTTACTTCCTCTTTTAGGCTCCATTCACACTAGCGCGTTTTTTGATGCATTTTGCATTTTGTAGAAATGCACAGGAATTTTTTAACATGGGTTCCTATGGAACATGTTCACATCAATGCCTTTTTGTTTCTCTGCATTTTTGGAAAGGGTCAGGGACTTTTTTTCATGCAAAATGCAGCGTTTTGCATGTAATAGAATTCAATGGACAAGCATCAAAAACGCAGGTGCACCGTTTTTGCAGCGTTTTTGCCGTTTTTGTTTTTTTTTATTTTTTTATTTTTTTTAATTTTTTTTAAGACTGTAAAAAAAAAATGTTAAAAAAAAAAAAAAACGCAAAACGCAAATCGCGGCAAAAACGCGGCTCAAAAACGTGGCAAGCATGAAAAAAAAACCTCCAAAAACGCTCAAAAGCAACATGCATAGGTGTGAATCGAGCCTAAGGCCTCATGCACACAGGGCATCTGTTTGACTCCTCCGAATGCCTTTTCTCCTGGCAGGAAAAAAGCTACTAAAAAAAAACAAAAAAACTTGGTACCGCTACCTTTCCAACTTTAGAGAAGTGGTTAGCCAATATGGGATTAACTTTGAGATATGAGCGCTTGATATACAGTGCCTTGCAAAAGTATTCACCCCCCTTTTTTACCTATTTTGTTACATTACAGCCTTTAGTTCAATGTTTTTTTTAACCTGAATTATATGCAATGGATCAGAACACAATAGTCTAAGGCTGGCCATACACTATACAATTTTCTTGTTCAACTTTCCTTTAGATTTACCAAAACCATATAATATGAGGTCAAACCTAAACCCTTTCAATTTGTATGCAATCAGACAGGCCCTTGCACTACATAGTTGAAGGTAAATCTAAAGGAAATTGAATCAGAAAATTGTATAGTGTATGGCCAGCCTTAGTTTAGAAGTTCACCGCTCCAGGACAGATACCCCTCCCAAAATCAGCTGTCTCCACAATCAAACAGGGTGCTGGCTCTGTTTGCAACAGAAATGGAATAGAAAAACCAACAACCAGTGTGTAAGATGTAAAGGTCACTCATAGAAGGGTGAGATATCCCACTCGAAACCATTAAACCTCCCTTTTGCACAGTAACCCAAACTTATCACCTCCTCTTTTTAGACAACATAACTTTTCCAACCCCCTGTATAAGTAGGCTACTGACATCCTTATCGTGGCACAAATTCTAACGCCTCGCTATATTGGTGGAATGGTTTCTAGAGATATAATAAAGATGGTCATGTAGCCTATCCCTGCGGGTCGTACATCCCACATATTGTATAGAGCATTGTTCACAGGTGACCACATATATAACAAATCTGGTGTTACAGTTAATGATTTTTATTACTACATGCATTTTCAATATGTGAACCTTCAGCAGGTGGGGAGGATTCTTTCCACCTGCTTCATGGTTAAACTTTGGACTCTCACAGGTGCTTTCTATATCATTATCTATGGCATACATGCTTTATCTATTTGTCTAATTAGGTGTGTATATATCTCTGTATGTATATTGTGCACTCTAGCTAACTCTAACATGTCAGCGGCTGTGCAGTTAGTCTGTACCTACCTTTGATGCCTTGATTTTAAAACATTTTTTCAATAAAGGTGAATATTTGGAGTGTGGCTAACCAGCGACATATTTTTTCTATTGCAATAGTCTAAGTTGGTGAAGTAAAATTCAAAAAATATATACATAAAACTATTTTTCAGAAAAAAAAAAACTGATAATTGGCATGTGTGTATGTATTCACCCCCTTTGTTATGAAGCCCATAAAAAGCTCTGGTGCAACCAATTACCTTCAGAAGTCACATAATTAGTGAAATGATGTCCACCTGTGTGCAATCTAAGTTTCACATGATCTGTCATTACATATACACACCTTTTTGAAAGGCCCCAGAGGCTGCAACACCTAAGCAAGAGGCACCACTAACCAAACACTCCCATGAAGACCAAGGAACTCTCCAAACAAGTAAGGGACAATGTTGTTGAGAAGTACAAGTCAGGGTTAGGTTATTAAAAAATATCCACATCTTTGATGATCCCTAGGAGCACCATCAAATCTATCATAACCAAATGGAAAGAACATGGCACAACAGCAAACCTGCCAAGAGACGGCCGCACACCAAAACTCACGGACCGGTCAAGGAGGGCATTAATCAGAGAGTCAGCACAGAGACCTAAGGTAACACTGGAGGAGCTGCAGAGTTCCACAGCAGAGACTGGAGTATCTGTACATAGGACGACAATAAGCCGTACGTTCCATAGAGTTGGGCTTTAGGGCAGAGGGGCCAGAAGAAAGCCATTACACTTTTAACAAAAAACAAAATGGTACGTTTTGAGTTTGCGAAAAGGCATGTGGGAGACTCCCAAAATGTATTGAGGGAGGTGCTCTGGTCTTATGAGACTAAAATTGAAGTTTTTGGCCATCAAAGTGTAGCCAGGGGTTTGCCACTATAGTCATTATAGTTGAACAGTTCGTTGTTGTTTGCAAATGAGTTTGGCTCCCTCTAGTGTCTGCTGTACTCAGGATTTTTTTTCCTTACTCTTTTAGAATGAATGCAGCAAAGTATTGTGGAAGATGTAGTCTGGAGGAGGAAGTGACTGTTAGCTGGATCAGCCCTGGACTACAGGACAGATAATGCAAAGCGCGCAGAACTGCCTGCTGGGAGGAGTGATTTCAGCCTCTCTGGATGCCATTCAACACCACCCAGCAGGAGGTCTGTGTGTGACCAGGAATGAGAGACTGTGGCCTATACAGCGGAGAGCCAGATCGCACACCTCTGAGGGATCTTGGAGGACAGCCCTGCTATTCTAGCAAGTGGACCGGCCTGCGCTTCAGGGCAACTGGAAGCCAATTAACTTCAGTCCATCAGGAGTTGCAGCACGGCGTGGCGGTGCCATCTTCACCAGACAGACACCAGGAGTGGGATTCCGGATTGAGCCATACAGCCATTGGGGTCTATTGTGGTGAGAGGGCAGATGCCCATTTCAGTAGAGATTACAGTATTGCTGAGTGAGTTCTTTCTACAGACTGCTGGTGAGACTTGTAGTTCCACGGAGGTCAATATACTTCTTCACAGGCATCATACAGCTGGACTTTGGGGCCCTGTCTGTCTTTCTCCCCTCCGCTTTAAGGTCAGTACTGTATTGCACTCACATGTAAAGAGGAATCTACAGGTGATATTTCATCAGTTAAGCAATCATCAGTACACCTTTTGTTCTACAGTCATTTCTTTCCCTTTGTCTCTGTGGATTACAAATTACAACAATATACTGCAGTTTAACCATCAGGCTAGCTGAAGACATCTGGAGGTTAAAGAACTTTCACCATCTTCTTTTACTAAGCATTGCTGTTCTACTCACAAGTTGAACTCTGAATTATAGCATAGGGGGAGCCATTTGTGTATATGCTAAATTTTACACTGTTACTGAATGTAAAGATTATATACTGCATTTTGGTCTCTGTGTTGAGGCTTCAGTGGGAAGGTATTTAATACATGTGTTGAAGATATTGGGTACCTATCCTTCTGTGCACCTGTTCACATTTACCCCTTCAGGTGATTACAAGGTTATATGTTCTGTATATGTGCATTAAGTGATAACTGTTGTCAATCATAACTTGTGTTCATTCATGCTTTTCATTGTGTTCCATTACTTATCTCAGTAAACCTTTCTGAGTGGTTCAGTGATATCGTGCAAGTTTCTTATTACTAACACCACATTGCAGAATGGAACCCAAGGTGTCGGAGGTAAGAGAGGATCTATAGAGTTGGAGTAGCCAGTGGGGTATAGAGTCAATGAGCAGCCCCCATAGGGGTACTGACACAAAAAAAAAAACGCTATGTCTGGCGCAAACCCAACACATCACCCAAAGAACACCATCCCCACAGTGAAACATGGTGGTGGCAGCATCATGCTGTGGGGATGTTTTTCAGCAGTCAGGACTGGGAAACTAGTCAGAGTTGAGGGAAAGATGGATGGTGCTAAATACAGGGATATTCTTGAGCAAAACCTGTACCATTCTGTGTGTGATTTGAGGCTAGGGCGGAGGTTCACCTTTCAGCAGGACAATGACCCCAAACACACTGCAAAAGCAACACTTGAGTGGTTTAAGGGAAAACATGTAAATGTGTTGGAATGGCCTAGTCAAAACTCAGACCTCAATCCAATAGAAAATCTGTGGTCAGACAGATTGCTGTTTACAAGTGCAAACCATCCAACTTGAAGGAACTAGAGCAGTTTTGCAATGAGGAATGGGCAAAAATCCCAGTGGTAAGATGTGGCAAGCTCAAAGAGACTTAACCAATGAGACTTGGAGCTGTGATAGCCGCAAAAGGTGGCTCTAAAAAGTATTGACTTTAGGGGAGTGAATAGTTATGCACATTGACTTTTTCTGTTATTTTGTCCTATTTGTTGTTTGCTTTACAATAAAAAAAAAAAATCTTCAAAGTTGTGGGCATGTTCTGTAAATTAAATGGTGCAAATCCTCAAACAATCCATGTTAATTCCAGGTTGTGAGGCAACAAAACATGAAAAATGCCAAGAAGGATGAATACTTTTGCGAGGCACTGTATCAGCATAGAGGCAGCCGACCCCGTTCAATAAGATCTGGGGATGCTGGCTAGCTACCCCTGGTTTGGCTCCATTAGACCTAATTCTTGATAGGCTATTGACTTAACATGGGAACTCAACTGCTCAGTGTGTCCTCACCCTTGGAGTGAGTTTAATTTAAAGTACTGGGGAAGAGATATGATAAGAATGTCTTCCTGAACCTTATCTAGGGATGCATACACTGAGATATAACAAATAATGACATCTCAGGTTCAGTCTGTTTTATAAACCTTTGACTATGTACGAGAACATTATTCTACTTTGTATTCTGTGAAGGTATTTTATAAAAGTAATGTAACAATGTGCATTGTTTATTGTACTGTTGAAAGTTAATAAACTTTATTCTGATAAAAAAAAACTTGGAAAAAGCCAATGTATTGCACATGTTTAGGCACATCAAGTGTTTGAATGTTAATGGACTTCATTGGCCAGAATTTTTATTTATTCTGGTAATTGGACTGCATTAACACTCAAATGGGTGTAAAACACATCTAGGCACATAAAGCGTTTTTTTCTGCTCTTCATCTCCTCTCCTGAACGCGCCTTTGTTGTTGTTTTTTTCCCCGCCTGTAAACGCTGTTTTTGTAATACACCTGTAATTTATGTATGCATGGACACATAGGCTCACATACAGTGGCAAAATAATTATTTGATCCCCTGCAGATTTTGTAATTTTGCCCACCTACAAAGAAATGAGGGGTCTAGAATTGTTATCATAGGTGTATTTTAAATGATAGAGACAGAATATCAACCAAAAATCCAGAAAAAACACAATACAAATATTATAAATCAAGTTGCAGTTCAGTGAGTAAAATAGGTATTTGATCCCCTACCAACCAACAATTCTGGCTCCAACAGACTGGCTACAGTATCTGATCATGTGGTACACAGATTAGTAGCTTGGCGAGAAGGGGACAACTGTTGGAGCGATTATTTGCAAATGGAAGAAATACAAAATAACCATCAATTGCCCTCGGTCTGGAGCTCCATGCAAGTTTTTGCCTCATGGGGTGAGGATGATCATGAGAAAAGTGAGGGATCAGCCCAGAGCTACACGGGAAGAGCTTATAAATGACCTCAAGGCAGTTGGGACCAGTGTCACCAAACAAACCATTGGTAACCAAATACTCCGCCATGGATTAAAATCCTGCAGCGCCCGCAAGGTCCCCCCTCCTCAAGAAGGCACATGTACAGGTCTGTCTGAAGTTTGCCAATGAACATCTCAATGAATCAGAGAAGGATTGGGAGAAAGTGCTGTGGTCAGATGAGACCAAAATTGAGCTCTTTGACATTAACTCGACTCGCAGTTTTTGGAGGAAGAAAAATGCTGACTATGACCCCAAGAGCACCATCCCTACAGCCAAGCACGGAGGTGGAAACGTGATGCTTTGGGGATGTTTCTCTGCTAAAGGTAAAGGTTGACTTTGCCGCATTGAGGGACCAATGGATGGAGCCATGTATGGTAAAATCCTGGATGAGAACCACCTTCCCTCAGCCAGAACACCGAAGATGGGTCGTACAGCATGACAATGACCCAAAACATACCGCCAAGGCATCAAAGGAGTGGCTCAAGAAGAAGCACACTAAAGGTTATGGAGGGGCCTAGTCAGTCTCCAGACCTTAATCCTATAGAAAATGTATGGAGGGAGCTGAAACTTCAAGTTGCCAAGAAACAGCCAAGAAACCTTAAGGATTTAGAGAAGATCTGTAAAGCAGAGTGGACCAAAATCCCTCCTGAGATATGTGCAAACCTGGTCACCAACTACAAGAAACGTCTGACCTCTGTGTGTCAAAATACAATTATGATAAAAATTATAGACCCTCCATTTCTTTGTAAGTGGGAAAACTTACAAAATCTGCAGGGTATCAAATCATTTTTTCCACCCTGTAGAGATGCTTTTACAGGTTTAAAAAATAAAACACCTTATTACCTCAACACGTTATAAACACCTTAAGCAGAATTTTTTTTTTTTTTTTTTTTTTTTTTTTTAGTGCAGTGTGCATGAGGCCTAAATGTGGTGGTTGTTTCGTTTTCAATTTTTTTTAACCACTTCAGCTACGGAAGGTTTTACCCCCTTCACTGTGCTACTTTAACTGGTAATTGCGCGGTCATGCAATGCTGTACCCAAACAAAAATGTATTTAAAAAAAATTCACACAAATATAGCTTTCTTTTGTTGGAATTTGATCACCTCTGTTTTTTTTTTATTTTGTAAAATAAAAAGAGATTGAAAATTTTGAAAAAAAATAAATAAATTTTCCTTATTGCTAAAAAAAAAAATATACAATAATAATAATAAAAAAAAAATAGAATTTCTTCATAAATTTAGGCAAAATTGTTTCCTGCTACATGTCTTTGGTAAACAGAATCCCAATAAGTGTATATTGATTGGTTTGTGTGAAAGTTATAGTGTTTAGAAACTATTGCATATATTGTAATTTTTTTTTTTTTATCATATATACTATCGGCGGTGATCAGTGACTTATAATGGGACTACGGATCAGTGTTAATTTTTGGCATCAAATTTTGATTTAGTTTTAGTTATAGTCTGTTGACTAAAATGCCATTTGAGTTTTGGTCTCATTTTAGTCATCTGCAACTGTTTTAGTTTTAGTCGTATTTTAGTCGACTAAAATCTCCAGTACATTTTAGTTGAATAAAATAATTTTAGTCAACTAAAATCAAATGTGTTGAGTTAAATTGTAATGTATTATTTAAGCATTCTAAAAACTCAATTTATACTCCTGGAGTAAAAAAGAAACGAATATCATGTTATTAATTTATGATATTAGAATTTGAACAAACTGACAGATGCAGAATATGCACTATGGATGGTCAGAGGAGGCCTGTAATTATGCACAGTGCTGGATGGTGGTCTCAGTTCTCTGTACTGTGGGAGACCAAATATAGTGAATGCAGGGTTTAGGGTTTAGTGGTTGAAGCGGAGGTTCACACAAAAATTGAACCTCCGCTTTTCGGAACCCTCCCCTCCTCCGGTGTCACATTTGGCACCTTTCAGGGGGGAGGGGGGGTGCAGATACCTGTCTAAGACGGGTATTTGCACCCACTTCTGGCATAGACTCCCACGGGAGTCTACGCCTCTTCCTGTCCCCCCCCCCGCGCTGTCTGCTGGGACAGACAGAATTTTTGGCTGAATTAGGACCTGAAACGGACCAGAAGACGCACAGGACTCCTGTGAAATTCGCACCGGAGCGGTCACAATCTCCTGACATGTAAATTGGATAAGTGTGAACCCAGCCTTAAAGAACAGGGGGTCTGAGGTCGCAGGTCTGGTCTGTCTGGAAAAGGCCCGGAGTCGTCTCCTAGAAGTCTGTGTAGCAGGTTGTTCTTGGCAAGTTTGGTTCAATGGGGATCACTCGTTACCTTCTCTTGCTCTATTTTGTGGAGCAGAAGAGCATAAATTAGCCTGAACTGAGTCCAGAGAATTATCAGAGCATCCGAAGCCAATGCTAGAGGGTCCCTGGACCTAACAACAACAAATAATCCCTTGTTAAATCTGGAAGTCAGGTTATCCATATTTAGAGTTCCCCATCTTTGACATAGCAGACTGAAGAAGTCGGGGTGAACGGCACATTCCCCTTGATCCAGGTGGAAACCCACCTTCCAATTATCCACTCCTAGGATGTGACAGCAGAGATCACTGGACAGTGTTTTTCAGTCCATGAGTTGATCAGGATTGCTTCATCAAGGCTGCCTGGCTCCTGATATCCCCCTGGTGATTGACATACATACATACACACACACATATATATATATCAAAAAAGTTTTACCTTTTGTTCTATAAAATATATATATATATATATATATATATATAAAAAAAGTGGGGATACACCCCCCCCCCCCAATAATTCTATTTTGGAATGTAAATACCCCAAGGTGATCTCATTTTACCAACATTTTTTGGAAATGAAGAAACATGCTGGTAGCGAGGGGTGTAAAACAAAGTTTGATAATGGTGCACTAGATTCATTAAATGTACAGGTCATACACAGAGGGAGGAGGTGGTAAAGGGGTTAATGTACAGGTCACAGTAGGAGGATGGAGGCGAGGGTTTTTTTCCCTCTTTTAAGATAAGCAAACCAAAAACCAGCTACAAGAACCACAGAACGACGAAGAAAGAAATATCGGAAAGGAAAAGAGGGGGAGGAGGAGAAGAAAAGAAAAATATGGTGTGTGTGTGGGAGGGGGGGTTGGTGCAGGGGAGACACAAAGGAAAATGTACCATCAACTACCAAAGTATACACAAGTGAATTTCCCCCAGCCCAGGTCCCAGGCGCCCTAAAGCCGGTCCAAATATAGCCATCAGTAGCAAGGTAGGTACAGTAGTCTTGGGAACAAGAAAATGCGGTCCAGTAAAACCAAATCTTCTGCTGCTGTTGCTCCTTTCACTCCAAGGTCACAGTAAGTTCCTCCATCAGTTGAGTTGCCTCCATTACAGCAACCCATTGACCTAGTGAGGGGGGCTCATTAAACTTCTATTTTTGAACAACACAAACCCTAGTGGGGTTTATCAGGTGGACTAAAAGCGACTTCTTATAGAGGCCTTTAGAAAACAAAAATGCCTTGGGTGGTTGTCGAGCCAAAAATCCATAAATCTCAAATATTGTACCATCTTCTGAACTTTCTCCTAAAAGGGCATATAAGTGGACACTGCCACAAGATGTGATAGAGCGTTCCACACTCAACATCTCCAACACGACGGTGATACAGTCAGGAAAATTTTGTTCAGCAGCAAAGGTACCTTGTACCATATGGTCAGCAGTTTGTACCCAACTTCCTGAAACCTGATTGTGGACTTGTGGTGTCTGTTCCTCCACGAGAGAAAGGCCCAGATCAGCTTCCCACTTACTCAGTTGACTTTGAGGCAGGCGCTTCAATTTAATTTCTGAGCTCCGATACTTGAGGCGCCCTTATGTATATTCCAAGCAGCTCATATGATGCACTCTAAACCCTACCTAACCCCCACCAAATCACCTCCTTGTCCTTATGCTGTGCCTCTACATATGATGGGCAGTCTCAATGGCCATTAGGGAGGTAAAGAGAAAGGGCAGAGCTCAAATTGATAAGCTCAGAATGCTACTAGTTCAAAAGGCCAGTGTAGTGCATTTGCTTTAACCATTGATGTAGAGCCATACAATTTGTTTTACTGCAAATTGGTGGATGATTTTTTTTCTGCAGTGCCATTCATAAACAGCACTGCAGAAATAACCCTTGGACAGCCAGTGTACCCGTTAATGAGCCGCGGGTGGACAGAGCCAATCTGAGCGAAAACCAACATGTGATTGCTGTGATCACAAAGTTAAAAAGTGTAGCAATTGCCATAGAAAGCCCTTTCCTTACTCTTACAATAGAGAAAGGGGAAAGAATCCATCATTCTTTAGGTTCCAGATTAGTGATCCCAAGGTGGTTATTGGATCGTTTCTCAGCTCCATCCTTGCTTTCTAGTGACCTGTATATTATTCACTCCTCTGTTATCCTGAACAGCAGTATAATATAGGGGTCCTCCCATGCAGACAGGAAAAAAAGCCCACCTAGGTTGGCTGTAGTATTTTGTGATCTTACACATAAATGACTTGTGGTATGGTTTATGGCTAGTCTATTGTTGATTGTGGTCCCGTCTTATGGGCTTTAATCACTACTGGTCAACTACTGGGAACAGGATGTGGGGGGGGGGGGGGGGTTGATTGATTGATGTTGTCACCACTGTTTTGTATGGCTTTTTGGTTGGATTCAATGAAAGTCTACATTTAAGAAAAAAAGTCCAAAGCCAGTTGAACATCTGATGCCGTCATAGGTACACGAACATTCATCGACATTCACTTCCATAGCCAAGTGCATCTTCTAGCAACATTTTTTTCTTTTTAACATGTAGCACTTTGAGATCTTTTGATGAAAAGTGCACTATAAATAAAATGTATTATAATTTATTATTACAAGACTGTAATAAGAACACTCCACACAAACGCTGCAATGTTGTCACCACTTATTTTATTTCCAGAGTCCAGAGCCTATTAGGGAGGGGAAATCTGACGGAAAACTGAAAATAAAGGAGGAGGGCACTTTTTGTACCTTTAACGGGCTTCAGGTTAAAATTTTCCTGCCATTCCACATAAAGTTAGTCCAGGAATTCAAGTATGCTGTGGAGGGCAGTAATACAAAAGGGGTTTCATTAAAAAAATAAAGCAGAGACGAAAAAAAAAGAAAAAAAAAAGTCTGAGGACAGCTTGCCCTGGTCAGACTCCCTGGCACCAGTCACTTTGGTAAGGCTAAACATGGGTGCATACAGGAAATCTCCTCTTCCTGGTATGGGATGAGGTGTAAAGCAAGGGCTGAGGAGGGTGCAACCTGTCCGTCGGGTCACACACTATATCTGAACATCTCTTCCATTATAAAATGGCTCCCACGGCAGATCTTACAAAGCTTTATAATAAAAAAAAAAAAAAAAAAAAGCATTATCACGACCTGTGAATGTCGGAAGAAAAAAAATGCAAGTTTCTTGCTAAAATATTACTTCGTTCTATCATTGAAATCACATGGACTCGCACCGACTTCTTAAATCTCTTGAGTTCGGGGAGATCCCTTCGCCCACCCTGAGATCCAAACCCCACCCCCTCTTCTGCGGCCAATTATTTCCCTTTCAGCTTTTTGCGGACCTGTGCTCTCGTGCAGCTCAGGATATATACAAATTACAGAGATCGCCATTCAGGAACAAATTTAAGGAAAACCACATTGCGTTGACTTGCCCTTTAGAGTAAATTATATGTAATGTACATTACATATATATTATATACATATGTTATATATAACACAAATATATAACATAGTAATCGTAGATTTGTAAGCTGAATACAAAAATGTGTGTCTGACAAATCGCAATTTACTCCTCAGTCCCTGAATCTTACCACATAGTTAACTCAACAGTGGCAGGATCCTTGATTCAATGTGTTTCAATTATTCTCTACATCCTTTATTGTCAACACTGGTATCCAGGTGGGGAGAAGGGAGGGAAAGGAAAAAAAAAAAAGTAGCAGCAGAAGTAAAAAAACAAAACAAAAACAAAAACATAAAAAAAGACCCTCCGGTAGTCAGTACACTGCAATTGGTTTGTCGAAGATCCTTGATTTCCTCAGTCAACCATCACGTTTTAATGCAAAGGCAGTCTCCACTTTCCATCCAGTAACGCTGGCCCTTAAGAAAATATAATCCCCATGTTTTTAAATGTTTTTTTTTTTTCTTTTTTTTTTTACTATCCATCAGGTGAGCACGTCAATGCTTGCAATATTATTTAAATATATGTACAAGGTTCTGTCGCCTGCGGACTTCCTCCAGCAATGCAAACCTCTTGATGATAAGCGATCGTGTCACTGGTCAGTGTTATGCTTCTCCCGCATCCACGCATGGATCCGTTCCTTCAGTTCTGGCACTGAAAAAACAAAGCAGAACAAAAAACGCATTTTCAGAGGAGGAATACAGAAAAGGCTGCTAGTAGCACAGGTTCACTTTGAGAGGACACAGACGGCATAGAAACAGGAAACCAGTGAGCTCGTCCGCAGCCACCAATGACTGACATTACCTGAAGGGGAGGAGCCTGCTGACAAGACACCAACATACTTCCGGGTTCTATTTCCACACAGACTCGTCTTCTCCTCCCAATGGGGTCTTCATTCCCCCTGCCTGTGGCCAGGAGGTGGAGGTGTGAAGGGACTCTTGTCCCATGTATGTGTATTCGGCTTCTTTGCCCCCAATGCTTATTACTTTTAGGAGTGCATATGATATATTTTTTACTAAAAATACATTATTACTATGGAGTCTGTTTTCACCTAGCTATCCTTGGGGGGCACACTCCTCTCCTTTTTGAACTGGCTGCAAGCTTTCATTCTTCATTGCTGATTTCAATAGGACTACCACTGTCTTGCAGTTCTCGGTCGTATATTTTTGTTACACGTTTACAACGTACACTATTTTACCAAAAGTATTGGGACGCCTGCCTTTACACGCACATGAAATTTAAATGGCATCCCAGTCTTAGTCCGTATTGGTTCAATATTGAGTTGGCCCCCCCTTTGCAGCTATAACAGCTTCAACTCTTCTGGGAAGGCTGTCCACAAGCTTTAGGAGTGTGTCTATGGGAATGTTTGACCATTCTTCCAGAAGAACATTTCTGAGGTCAGGTACTGATGTTGGACGAGAAGACCTGGCTCACACAGTCTACCCTCAAATTAATCACAGAAGTGTTCTATTGAGCATTCAAAAAACCAAGATCTGTTTTTTTTTTTTTTTTTTTTAATGCTTTCAAATTTTTAAAAACTGGCACCAATGGTGTTCCTGAATAAACCAGAATTGATGTCATGTCATCGCTTTGGGTTTACTGTTACGAACAGGCGATCAAAGATGATCTAAGCTTTGCTTGGCTGTCTGGCTGCTTGGGCCTACTGGTGGGACGGGAGAGCCAGAGAGAGCCGACCCCTCCCGCAGCTTTTAATAGCAATCAAGAAGCTAGTAAGCCACTCAGATTGCCATTACAAGAGAGCAGACCGCCGGCTCTAATAAAAAAAAAAAGGCATCATCCCGGTACAACCGCAGAAAGGACCGGAAGTGGTTAAAGAACGGCCTCTGCCCTTCTGCCTGGGGGCCAGAAGACTGCAGACAGGTGAATGGTATTGCAGAAGAGACATTGCATGTCTCTTCTGCAATACCATATACCTATCTAACATTGCATGTCTCTTCTGCAATACCATACACCTAACATTGCATGTCTCTTCTGCAATACCATATACCTATCTAACATTGCATGTCTCTTCTGCAATACCATACACCTAACATTGCATGTCTCTTCTGCAATACCATATACCTATCTAACATTGCATGTCTCTTCTGCAATAATAATAGCCTGCCTGCTCCAAGTCTTCTTTTAAATGCCTTCCGCTCCGCTTTAATAAAGTTAAAGTGTTACTAAACCCACAACAGTAAAATCAGTCTGTATATGCAGAATAGCATGCTTTGTATACTCACTGTGGAACTTAAGGGGTTAATCCTCTGCATTGTTCTAAAAGAGCTTGTATCCTGTATGCACAGATCCTCCCCCTCCTGCAGGGTCTCTTAGCAAGGCCAGTACTGCTGCACATGCTCAGTTTGGTCTCTATTGTTGGTGAGAACATTTCCTGTCTTGAGCTGAGCTAGTCAGGTCACATGGTATGACATCACACATGTGGGTGTGTATACAGATTCTAAAACGGCCCAGTCCCTCCCTCCCTCCTCCATGCCCAGTAAAAAAAAAAAAAAAAAAAAAAAAAACACAGTTGGGGGGGGGGGGGGAATATCACATCTTGAATGATGGATGATCCGCCTCCCATAAAAGCATGAGGACACAGGCTATAGTGGAAATCTCCTCCTACCTGAGCACTCAGCACTTGGGGAGACCCTGCAGTTTATCACGTGACTGTGGTACACAGATCAGCCAAAAAGGTATATAGTGGCAGTATTTTAATGTAAAAAGAAGATTTATAAGCTGTGGGTGGGGCAGATTAACTATTTTCATATTACTGGGTTTAGTAACACTTTAATGGCAAAGTTAACAACTGCCACGATGCTCATATAGATACTGTGCCATACTGCAGGGGTTGATGTGAGCTGTACCTGGTTCAAGCATATTCTCTGTTAGGGTCTGTCTGTTGAAGGGGTCCGTGGACGAGTTAAGGAGGTGTCGCAAAATAATTGACCTGTCCATGATGGTTCCAGATGGCAGTCTCACCGGCTCCAACATTAACGTATCCAACAGTGGATCTGAAAGAGGAACAGAATCAATACCTAGGCACGTTATAACTAAAAAAGAAAAGAAAATGGTGTGTTACAAATTAGAGAGCCCTAAACTGCATACTTGTTCAGAGTCAGTAATTCAAAGTACTGATGCAACTGGATCACCATAACATTTCAATAAGAGGTCAACAAGGGCAGCCCTGTTCTTACTTACTGTAGGTTTCGATAAACCACTTTCAGACCAGGCCTTTTCTAGCACTGTTTGTTTACATGTAACAATCAGTATTTTTTGCTGGAAAATTACTTAGAACCCCCAAAAATTATATATTGTTTTAAAGCAGAGGCCCTTGAAAATTAATTGGTGGGTTTTACAATTTTTTAGGTCACAAGGTATTTGCGCAGGAGTTTTTCAAACGCAATTTTTTGAGAATATTTGTTTTCAAAAAAACACAATACATAAACAATTTTTTTTTTGTAATTAGTTTTATTTTTAAACTGTTGCTTTACATTTTGTATCACTGATTGCTGTCAAAAGGAATGTAAACATCCTTGTGACAGCAATAGGCATGTGACAGGGAGAGATCTGGGCTCTATAAGACCCCAAATCACTCCTCTGCCCTTAGAAGCATTCAAAGCACATTGGTGTATTTGGATGCTTTTGATATATATATATTTTTTTATAAATGGCACCGTTGACATGTGGGTTAACCTGGAAGTAAGGTCAGGTCAACGCTTCTGGGTTACCATAGCAGAGAGCCAATCAAAGCCCATCCCGGCTTTGTTCAGCTATCCGACCACCTGGCAGACGTGCTGGCTGGTCTCTCAGTTCCCGGGTCCAGCAACGTACGGTAGTATTAAAGTCACAGATGTAAAGAAGCAAGGTCGGCACTCCCCTGTAATAGAAGATGTACGGATATTTGATATTGATACCTCTCTGGTGGTCTGCGTCTTCTGCCCACCTTCTATTGCAGTACTGCAGCGTCAGTGTCTTTGGCACGCAGCACTTTGATGCTGCACCCTGAAAGCGCACACTTTGGTTCCTGTGGGCCCGATATCCTACTTCTAATTACTTGATCTCACACTATGCTACAGTGGAGATTTTTTACCATTACAAATTCATACTCTGGGGATAGAACCCCAAAAAAAACACATCGACTAAATAAAGGTTGAGGGCAGAATGCTTTTCCATACCTCTAAACTCATCCGGTGCATCACTATAATCGATCTCAGCTCGAGCGTTTCGCGCTACAATCCCCTCCACCTTCTCAGCAAGCAGCTTGAATTTCTCTATGGCGATGGTGGACTTGATTCCAGCTTTCCTCATCTTAGAAATAACCTCTTCAAATAGCTCTTTGCTGTACGATCTCTGCAGGAAAAGAAATTAAGTTCTATGAGCAGTGGAGGACCCAGTCTTGGCGTCCCCTATTAGACACCGATAGCAATAACAACCTTTCAGGGTTGTCGTCACTTTTTACAAAACTTTAAAAAGTCCTTGAGATTCTTTTTCAGGTAAGGGGGAAAAACGGTTTGTTTCTTTGTAAACCATGTCAAAATCTAAAAAAAGGAAATGATTTAAAAAAAAAAAAAAAAAAAAAAGTACTTAAAAGTGGTTGCAAACCCTTCCATATACTGAGTGAAGGGACTATACTCAGGTTATACACAGATGAAATATCCTCCTTCACAAGTTGTATCTGTTTATCTGCAGTCTTCTCTTCTCCACACCTGTTCAAAGTGTGGAATTTATAAGCTTGTCAGCTTGTCTGAGAATTCAGGAAAAAGGGGGTGGAGAGCTCAAGTTGCACTCTGCACAGCTCAGGGAGGATAGTTCTGAGAGCTGATTGGAGGGAAGGGACACAACCCCCCCCCCACCCCCCTTCACACAGGAATAGAGCTGAGGCTGTCAATCAGCTGGAGCTCCCCTATCACCTTTTTTCTCTTGGTGTCAGGAACACTTGTCAGAAGTGATTAATGCTGATAGAGGAAGTAGGCAGCAGACAAATGACACTTAGTGCTCTTAATTAAGACAATTGCACACTATAGAGGGGTGTGCTTTGTTTATTTTTCATGTCTGAGGTTTACAACCACTTTAGCACTTACCTGAGCTGTAGAAGTGGAAAAGAAAAAAGTATTCAGTATATTTTGCAGTAAAAGTTAACAGGCATGGGGCTGTTAGTCTGACAATCTAGGATAAACAGGGTGCAGCAGGGATTCTAGTTGCCGAACTAAACCACATTTCAAAGTGAGATGAGTGGAGAGAAATCAAACTGACCTGGTCATCTGCTATAGCCTTTGCAAACCGTGGGCAGTCTAAATTCAAATAGATATCCGTGAGCTGGTCCAGGAGCTTCTTTGGTTCAAACCCGTATTTCTCTGGATTCTCCACCTTCAAGTCTCGACATTTGGGCCCACACAGCTGCTGCAGGTTAAAGTTCAGCATAGCAGCTAACCTAGGTCCCAACTCCTGCACAGAAGAAAAGCGGTTAAGAACTGGGCATTGGATTTGAGACGACCAGATGCTTAAATATTGGGGTGTTCAGTACTCACGGGTCTCAGGAAAGGCTTCTGCACTTGCTTAGTGAGAATGTGGAACATGTCTACCGTTTCTGTGGCTAAAGCGAGATAGGAGCGAGAGACTCGCTCATCTTGGGCCAGCTGAGACTGGCGTGCTTGTTGTTGATCCTGCAAGAGAAGATAAAAACACAAACCATCTAATAAAATAATACCGCCAAGTGCAAAAAATCATAAAAGCTTTCAAAGGATTTTCCTAAAAAGCCTACTCAAAAGAGGATGATTGCCCTGTAAGTGAATTATGTACAAAGTGTCCTGCAGTACTTGATAAACATGCCAGCTTGAGAACAGGAACATCTACGGGACCTTATTGGAGAAGGCCGATGGCTATTAATACAGGCAGAGAGACATTAGAAAATGCTCTAAGTGAAATGGATGCAAATAACCCTTTGAAAATAAAAGAGTACATACCCCACTAAAGTGTATCCAAAGAGGAACCTTTTATTTTGAATGGAGTATGAAACGGTTAATACCTGTTACATGGCAAACAAATATGCCCCATTGGAAAGATTTTTCTTTACTTCTTGTTCTTTGGGTACAAGAGACAATAGTCACAAATACTAAAAGGATGAACCTCCTAAGCGGGGACCACAGGTAACAAAAAAAAACCAAAAACCCTTACAGGAGATTCCAACCTATTAATATGCAAAACAAAAAATGTTTTGGCTTTGAAGGCCAAGAAGGGTGGATAAAAACCGATGATTTTTTTTTTTTAAAGAATCCAAAACGTGATATTTTTAATTTAAATTAGATTTTTTACTGTGGCAGAAAGGCGCAGCTGGGCGAAACTACGTTACCTTACTTTGCTTTGCCTGTTGGCCACTAGGGGCGCGCGCTCCCGCAGTGTTTGCCCGGAGCCGATTCGAGTGCCCGGCGGGCGCGATGTGTGTTTACGGGGGCTTGTAAACAGACAAAACCCGGTTCTTTCAGGGGAGAGGAGACAGATCGTGGGTTCATACTAAAATATGAACACCGATCTCTCTCTTCCCCTCGTCACTCCCATTCCCCCCTACAGTTAGAACACACCCAGGGAACACAGTTAACCCCTTGATCGCCCCTTAGTGTTAACCCCTTCCCTGGCAGTGACATTTATACAGTAATCAGTGCATTTTTATAGCACTGATCGCTGTATAATTGTCAATGGTCCCAAAAATGTGTCAAAAGTGTCCAATTTGTCCTCTGCAAAATCGCAGTCCCGATAAAAATTGCAGATCACCGCCATTACTAGTAAAAAAAAAATGATAAAAATACCATAAATCTATACCCTATTTTGTAGACGCTATAACTTTTGCACAAACCAATCAATATACGCTTATTGCGATTTTTTTTTACCAAAAATATGTAGAAAAATACATATCGGCCTAAACCGAGAATAAAAAATTTGTTGTTTTATAAAAAAAAAAAAAAAAAAAAAAAAAGTGGGATATTTATTATAGCAAAAAGTAAAAGACAGTGTTTTATTTTTGTTTATAGCGCAAAAAGTAAAAACCGTAGAGGTGATCAACTACCACCAAAAGAAAGCTCTATTTGTGGGAAACAAAAAAAAGGACATCAATTTTGTTTGGGTACAACGTCGCACGACCGCACAATTGTCAGTTAAAGCGACGCAGTGCCGTATCGCAAAAAATGGCCTGGTCATTGAGCAGCCAAATCTTCCGGGGCTGAAGTGGTTAAAAATTATGATTTAAAAAGGGAGTGCATTTAAATCAAGCCTTTTTACTAGTGATTTAAAATTGTGAATTAAAATAGACTTGATTTAAATCAAATCCACCCTGAGGCCAAGTTCATCTTTTGACAAAAAAAAATAAAAGCACATCTTTCTGCAGGTTAAAAATAAAATGTGCCTTTATAAATTTTTTTACACTGCAGATCGTGGGTGCAATGCCTGGATCATGCAGACTCCCAGTAAGTTGTCTGCCCGTACCCAGGCAGTTACTGAATGGCAGGAAGAATCAATGAACTACGAGAGTGCTCACCAGCACCTTTTGTGTTCCTTGAGAACTATAATGCCATCAGCTGCAATGGCTGACGGTACTTGTAATATATTTAATTTAAAAGGAAACCATTAACAAATGGCACGGCCATATGTGTGGCGTCCCGCACAGCCGCACTGTTTTCAAATAGTGACAGCGGGTGCAGGGACAGGATCCCCTGCTTGCTATCAAAGAGAAGGGAGGACTGGCGATCGGGTGGTTGGTGCATAGGAGCATGTTAGAAGTTAAACCCTAAATGTGGATGTAACATGCGCCTAAAGGTGAACTTATACATGGAGTTGAAAGCAGTTCAGCAAGGCAGCAAAGCGTGCTGTCCAACCATACCTGAATTTCAGCTGTCATTGTTCAAGTGCAAGTTAGAAAACAAAAGTCTAAAGTGCTCCTGGTTGCTGCAGGCTGAGGTTCAGCTACAGGAGATCCAAATGATCCCTATTTCACTTCTTGTGCATTACTGATAATCATGGCACACTAAATATCAGACTAATGTACAAAACAGCTAACTTCTATTTCTGTAATTAGGTTATTATTAAGATCTAACCCTTGTGTGTCTGAATAGACTCTAAAAGACTCACTAATCAGATGACTGAGATTTTGACGCAATTCATGTGGGCTGGTGCCACGGCTGTACTGTGTAGGTATAGTATTCAAGATGGTTATGTGGGCGCATGTACCAATACTTGACAATGTTCATGTTAATATTGCCTTTGGCTCTATATGCAGGTTCAGACTTTACTTTATTGACTTGTTTTGGACTGTCAAACTGTCGGTTTATTCCAATAAACATTTTCCGGATTTAAAAATAAAAAAAGATCTCTAACCCGAGGAAGCTGCTCCCAGAGCTCCTTGTTCCTCATTTCTTCCTGCACCTCGTGGATGCGTTTCAGAGACTCCAGGCTCTCGTCCAGCAGGAACGTGGTGTCATTTATCAGCATGTTAATGTAACGCACAAATTGTTTCCCCGAGCTGTAAAGACAAAGTATTCTGATATCAGATAGAGAAAGTACGAAGGAAAATTTATCTCAACACATTGCCTGCCCTGCCTCCTGATGCTGCATGCTCAGCTGAACACAGGAGAGTCACTGCCTGCTCACTGCTCATCTCCATCAATATAGTCTGATTGTCCTAGTGTGGGTCACAGAGGATACAGAGTAGCCCTGCCAAAAAATGCATGCTTAGACTACAGGTAAATTGAAAGAGGTTTCAAGCCAGTTGGGAGGTTTATGCCTCATTCATACCATATGTGCAGAGAAACTGATGGAAACTGACATGCAGATTCCACATCAATATTCATGCTAGTCACAGTGAACTTTAAACACGTTGCAGATTCCTGCGCAGGAAGAAATCTGCATGGGATCCCAGTGTTGTGATGTTAACAGGGCACATAGAAGACAGTTGTTTTTTCTGCATAATGCATGCAGAAAAACTCCCGTCTCTCTGCACATGGTGTGAATGAGCTGGATGGGAATGAGCAGTTCCTAAAAAGAGCCTTTAAAGTGGAGTTCCACTCAAAAGTGGTTGAGCTTGTTTGTTTCCCCCCTCCCCGGTTTTTGACAGGTACCTGTCCCCACTTCCGGGAGACCTGGCTGCGGCGAGATGCAGCAAGGTCCCCCGGACATTTGGCACACTCCTCCTTCCTGCCTTCGCCGCCGGACCAGTTAGAAAGGCTGCAGAGCCAGTGTCTTGGCGAGAAAGTTCCCCCGGCGGATAAGGTCCCCCTTGTACTGCTCAGGAGCAGCGCTTGCGCAGTACGAACGACTAGGAGCCGCCGAAAATAGCCGAAGATGAAAAACTTCAATCAGCTATACACGGCGCCTGCGCCCTGGGTCCAGGCTGAAGCCCCACCATCCAAGCAGACCTAGAGGGGGAATAAAAAAGTGTCAAGCGAAGCGAGGCCGTGCCCAAAGCGCGGCGAGCGAAGCAAGCCTGCCAGGGGCCCTCTTACAGGCGCCATGTACAGCTGATTTCTTCTTCTATTCGCCTTCGGCTATTTCCGCCGGTTCCTACTGCGCAAGCGCTGCGCAGTACAGGGGGGTACTTATCCGCCGAGAGGATTTTTCTCGGCAGAACACCGGTTTCCCTCACCACAAATGGCGGCGACAGCACTCGAGAGCCAATCAGAAAATTGGCTGGGGTGTCGACATTGCGGGATCCCTTAACAGGCAAGCGTCCTAATATTAAAAGTCAGCAGCTACAATATTTGAGAAAGGGTTAAAACCACCACGGCAGCAGCGCTTTGCCAGTGGTATAGCTGCGCTGCCCCATTCATTTCAATGAGCAGGAGCGGTGAAGGAGCAGTACAGACCGCTCCTTCACCGCTCCAAAGATGCTGCTAGCAGGACTTTTTTACCGTCCTGCCAGCGCACCGCTCCAGTGTGAAAGCCCTCGGGCTTTCCCCCCTGGAGTGTGAGGAGCGGCTCTTTCAGGGCGCTTTGCAGTCGCTATTTTTAGCGCTGTAGCGCCTGCAAAGCGTCCCAGTGTGAAAGGGGTCTAAAGGATGATTCTGCCTCAGATACCCAAAGCAGCGCGACTCAATGTGAAGAGGCAACACAGCTAATCCATGATAAATTTTGGCCACAAAATCATCCAAACAGATCCGAATAGTATAAAATCATCAGTAGATGGACATCGCTACTTAATGCAAAATCCATTTTAGAAGACCTACAAAATGCCTGGATATAGGTATGCTGTAGGTTCCCAGCCCCTGCCCTTTGCTCCACCAACTTATCAACTTCTTCCCCCTATTATGGAACATAAGCCCAGCAATCTTGTGTAGAAGTCTTATTCCGCTGTCTGCAAATGCATTGTTTCCTGAACTTTGGGCATAGCTCAAAAAGAAGCATAGTCAGCAACAGCATCCCCCTATGTTTCTGTCAGGACAAGTTTACTTTAAGAATAAGTTCACCTTTCATAACATATTACACCCAAATTCAGGGTGTAACATTTTATGAAAGGACCGCCCCCCTCCCCACTGTGACAGCTAGATGGGGGAACTTCTCCCTCTGCTAGCTGTCAAAAAAAAGAAAGAAAAATGTGGCCGAGTGGGGCTCTGCCGGCCGTGTCACTCATTCACAGTCCTCTGCGAATGGAAAACTACAAGTCCCGACTGCTTTAGTGGCTGTCGGCTTATAGTCCTCAATGAACTACCACAGCACTGCGAGTGCTGTGGTAGTTAATGGATTCTGCCTCTCAGAGCGTATGAGGTACAAGCAAGCAGATACGCTGACAGGTCTGCAGGAGTACTGCATGGCATTAGCGATATGCTGATCGCTGGTGCAATACTTTACAGGTCCCTGCAACAAAAAATAAATGCACATTTTTTTAACTGCAAAAAAAAAAAAAAAAAAATTGTGCATTATTATTTTTTTTTCAAAAGGTGAAATTATATCTCTCTCTATCTATCCATCTATCTCCCAGCTCATGACCTCAACTAAGGAAGGAGATAGAAATTCACTGGTAACATCCCTTGTCTTGTCTGCAACCTGTGTGCATATATTTATAACTTTAATTTCAAGCCTTATTCATACTTTGCTTTGTGTGTTACTCACTTGAATTCCTCCATAAAAGTGCCATGATGGGCCGGGTGCTGCCAAAGGCTTTTGAAAATGGTGCTGATGTGGTAGCGAATAGTGAACTTGTCATAGAATTCACTGGTGGCACCCGTGTGCTCAACATCTGCCAAAAACACAGACAGCGCATTCATTGGGAGAAGATCAAGCGGATCATAAGTGTCAGTACTGGGCAACTCATGCACACAAGCCAGATCTCCGAGAGCCACTGATAAGCTGCAGGCCCAGAGAAGACCAGAGAAAATCAGACCACGCTCAAGTCAACACAGCGGAACTAATGGCAGGAATCGCTCTAGCAGAAGACATGGAAGAGCCGTCATATTATTATTACAAGGTCAGGTCACACATACACAGAAATCACATTAATGCCTGTTGGCTATTTATGAAATAGCTCAGGGCCCTTTTCATTTGTGATGAGTTTATTTGAAGAGAAATAGTCTTATCCACTGAGATAAATATTTAAATTCAAATGGACACAGAATTTTATCAACATCAAACATAAGGGGGCCTGCACATACCTGCCATTTTCTCCCTGGAGCCCAAGAATCTGGGCACACTATGTACATTGTCACTGATTTGGGCTTCAAATCTAGGCTCTGCCTCTCCTCCGCATACTATGGTGTACTGTAGGCCCTTGTCTACTGGCTGCCACAATGCAGAGACATGGTTCTGACTCAGCTCAAATTAAAGTTAACGGGCCCTTTGCCAAAGATAAAAAAAAAAAAAAAAAAAATTGATATCCCTTTGTCAAATGGGTAATTATGGTCCAGAGATGTGTCAGAGGCTCTGGGCAGTGCGGCTGTGTTCTTTGGGTGCATTTCAAGGATTTATTTTCAGGGCACTTAAAGAGGAACTTTACCCCAAATTTCTGCTCGTCTGCCTCCTCTCCTAAGTTTTAGCACTTCTATTCTTTTGGGAGGGAGCGGGGTACCTGGTTTTAACAGGTAACCGTGGCAATCCAAGTGGAAGTTTGGCCCTCCCCTCCTTCCCCCGCAGCCTTTTGGGACACATCAAAGATCCCAGAAAGCTGCGGGGTCATTCACAAAGCGCAGGGCAGCTCACACATGTGCAGTGGGAAGCCAGCTGTGAGGTGGCAAGCAGCCACAGCATGCTTTCCAAAGTAAACATGCTGGCTCTTGGAGCCAAAGATGGCCAAAAAGCCGGCTCAGGTGAGGATAGGTTTGGATCCCTGGACAAGCAAGTGCCCCATTTATTAAAAGTCAGGACTACAATATTTTTTGTTTTCAGGGCAAAGAACCGCTTTAAAAAGACACTAGATGAAAAACTGACAAAGTGGTTTTAAAGGCTCAATGTTTTATAATCTTCATGTATTCTAGGCATGAAGGTAAAAAAGCCTTCTGTGTGCACCCCCCCCCCCAATACTTACCTGAGTTCCCTCTCGATCCAGCGATGTGCACGAGAGCTGAGCTTCTCCCAGCTCCTTATTGGCTGAGACAGCAGTGGGAGCCATTGGCTTCTGCTACTGTCAATCACAGCCAGTGAGCCAATGAGGAGAGAGTGATGAGTGGCCGAGCCATGGCTGTGTATCTTATGGACGCATAGCGCGGGGCTTGGGAGTGCCCCCAGAGCAAGCAGCTTGCTATTGGGGGAACCGGCTAAAGAGGAGGAGCCAGGAGCGCCGGTGGGGGACCCGAAAAGGAATAGGATCGGGGCTGCTCTGTGCAAAACCATTACACACAGTGGGTAAGTAGAAGATGTTTGTTAAGTGATTAAAAAAGAACAAAAAAAAAAAAAAAAAACACCTTTAACGTCACTTTAAAGCCCAACTCCAGCCAAACGGTCTGTTTTGGATACAGAGGGGTAGCATAAGAAACCAAACAATTGTTTACTGTTATCAGTGTCTCTATTGCATTACCCACTCCTGTACTGGTAACAAAACAGAAAACTAAGGGGGAGTTTCATCATAGGGGAGGGTCCCACAGCAATTAAAACCCGATGTAGGTTCTACCCCGTCCCTACATTATCAAAGCACAGGTATCTTTTAAGCCCCCCCCCCCTTCATGGATGTCCAATGTGTTACCCTCTCCATTGTAACATGCAGTATTTTGTAAACTGCACAGCCAATGCACCGCAATCCTCTTTTGCGCTTAAACACACACGGTTAACAAATGTACATTGCGGTGCACCCATTGTGCATTATGAGAACATGCAATGAAGTGCGAAAAACAAAAAAACAAAAAATGTTACAAATCACAAGTGTGAGGTCAACCTAACGGTTTAATGCATTAGGCCAGTTTTCTTATGAAGTTGACAGACTGCAGCACACAAATAATTTGGAGGAAGTCGCAGCATTCTCTGGGGCCTTACCAGTGTAGAACTTCATTAGTGAGGGCACCAGGAGTTTGACTGACAATGGGTGGCCTTCAATCATTTCAAAGAACTTCTGCGTCCGGTGCTGTATGGCGGGGTTTGTGACGAACATAACTTCCACCAATTTGGCCACAAGGTAAGGGTTTCTGATATAGTTCTGGTTGCATAGCAGTACCACCAGGAACGTTGCAATATCCTGCGTGCTGGATTCAAAGAGGACCTGAGGAGCGTATCTGGGAGAAAAAAAAAAAAAAAAAGTTTTTTTAAGCTCTGTAAGAATATAGGATTTTGGTTGCTTTACAAGAGAACCCGACAATTTTAATAAGCTGATTTTGCTATACCCAAAACCATTGAAAGTTTTCTGTATCCTTGAACTCCGGATTTGTCAACTCAAGATTCATAGTTTGATTCAAGACTTGAAATGGATACTGGGAGAGTGCACCAGAGTCCATTAGCCCATCTACCCATGCCCTGCTATGCTGTAGTTGCTCCAGCGCCAGCAGAAGAGACTGTTGGGAATTGTGGATGAACGCAGCACATGCTCCACATGTCCTGCTGACTGAAAAAGGTGAGCAATACCCTCAGCGATATAGTGCAAAGATGAAAAGACGTCAGTGCTATGGCAAAGGAGGGGAAGGGTTAGAACCTCCATCAGCTATTTACTGCTCCCCGTTTACCCCCTGCTATGGACATTTAATCTCTTTTGTCCTGGTTTGGTTTTCAATACACTCAAAAGTATATGTAAACCTTAACAAATAACTTCTTACCCGCTTCATTTTGGTCTGTTAAACACACAACAGAAAGCATTCCTTTATATGTTTGATAAAGGCACACAATTACCTTTTGATCTAGTCAAATTAAGAACCATCTTGTTCTCTCTGCCTATCTTATCTCAGAGACCATACAGCCCTCTCTGTTCTGATCTTTGACTGCAAGTCAACTTGTCGCTATGCTGTGAATAAGACAGTGGGGGTGGTGGAGCAGATTAACAAAAGACACAAAAGACCACTTAGTCCACAAAAATGCAATGTGCTGTTAAGCCGACAATAGAAAATTGAGAGGAGTGCACTTCAAGCAGAACAACAGGTATTTTTCTGCACTGGCAGCATGTTTAACTACTTGCCGACCGCCCGCCACAGATTTATTGCGGCAAGGTGGCACGGCTGCGTGAATTGACGTACCTATATGTCGTGTGGGCGCACACAGATTGGCCAGAGGGGGAGCCAATCAGCGGGTGATCACCCATGATCATTCCTCTCGGAGGCAGAACTGGGATCTGCCTATGTAAACAAGGCAAATTGCCGTTCTGAAAGGGGAGGACATGGAGATCTTGTGTTCCTGCTAAGCAGGGACACGGATCTCTGTGTTGCCCCAGTCAGTCCATCCCCCACACAGTTAGAAAACACTCCTAGGGAACACACTTAACCCCTTGATTGCCCCTGGTGTTAACTTCTTCCCTGCCAGTGTCATTAGTACAGCAACAGTGCATATTTTTAACACTGTTCACTGTAATGTCGTCACTGGTTTCCAAAAATGTGTTAGTGCCGATTTCTACGCCACAATGTCACAGTCCCGCTAAAAATCGCTGATCGCCGGCATTACTAGTAAAAAAAAGATAAAGATAAGTACAAAATTCCATAAAAATATCCCATATAGTGTGTACACGCTATAACTTTTGACCAAACCAATCAATATACACTTATTGGGATTTTTTTTTTACCAAAAATATTTAGCAGAATACATATTGGCCTAAATTGATTAAGAAATTAGATTTTTTACATTCTTTTATTGGATAGGTTTTATAGCAGAAAGTAAAATATTATATATATATATATATATATATATATATATATATATATATATATATATATATATATATATATATATATATATATATATATAATTTTTTTTTTTTTTTTTCAAAATTGTCACTCTGTTTTTGTTTATAGCGCAAAAAATAAAAACCGCAGAGGTGATAACATACCACCAAAGGAAAGCTCTATTTGTGGGAAAAAAGGACATCAATTTTGTGTACAGAGTCGCACGACTGCACAATTGTCAGTTAAAATAACGTAGTGCCATATTGCAAAAAATGGCCTGATCAGGATGGGGGTAAAACCTTCCGGTCCTTAAGTGGTTAAAGGGTTCAAATATGAGAAAATGTGCACATATTGCAGAGATGTACTGCATGTAAGTTTTTTTTTATTTTGCCTTTACATATGTTTTAACCACTTGCCTACTGGGCACTTTTACCCTCGTCCTGCCCAGGCTATTTTCAGCGTGCAGAATGCTTTGATGAAAGCTTCTTAGCCGAAACGCGTCAACATAGCCTGTACCCGTGTACCCATGTAACCAAATAAAGGACTTTTATTCAAGAGCATCCGAGTCGCCAGCCATTTTCTGATTCTAATTTTCAGCGCTGTTACACTTTGAATGACAATTACGCAGGCATGCAACACTGTACCCTTATGACATTTTTATAATTTTTTTTCACACAAAGAACTTTTTGGTAGCATTTACTCACCACTGGGTTGTTTTATTTTTTTGCTAAATAAACGAAAAAAGAAAACATTTTTTCATAGTTTGTTATAAAATTTTGCAAACAGTAATTTTTCTCCTACATGGATGTGCGCTGATGAGGCTGCACTGATTGGCAGCACTGGTGGACACTGTTGGGACTGCACTGCTAATCAGAACACTGATCAGTGCACATGTCCCTTTGGCTCTCCTCATGCTGTCAGCGTGAGGAAAGGAATGCCGACAACCTGCTTCTGTTTACATCGTGACCAGCTGTGATTGGACACAGCTGATCACGTGGAAAAGAGCCACCGTTTGGCTCTTTACCTCAATCTGTGATAAGCAGGGGGCACGATTACGGGAGGGCGTCATGATGCCCTACCAGAACTGGCCAGCCGCAATGTAGCCGTCATTTGGCTATAGCGAGGTCGGCAAGTGGTTAATATAAGTTTGTACACTGGTCAGGTTCTTTTAAATAACCACTTTTTGCGGTTTTAAACCTTGATAAAACAAATAATTTTTCTGGACACCTCACGCCTTTGCAGATGTTTTGGCATTTTAGCAGAGAGTCCCAAAATTACAGTTGTGTACTTACTGCACAATAAAAAACAAGAACTCGGCTACGTCTTCTACATAGAATTCGGGCAGTGCAGCAAACATCTTGGGAATGTCTGGATTTAAAGGCAGCGTCATACTGTCACCGGAAGAGAAAACACACAGAATCAAGAACTACAATTTCAGATATCTTTTTCTTATCTTTTTTCTCTTGCACAGAATTTCTTTACAAGCAGCCATTAATAACACATCCCCCAAAATGATAGGACAAATTAAATTGCTGGCACGGCCCTAGACCCTTAACAACTGGAAGCTCACTTTGGGTAAGCGGGATCCATCATGTGTAGAAGGAGTTGGATAACCATTCCATAAAAGCTGAGGCATCTTCTTAGAAAGTTTTCATCTAGTAGGCCAGCATCAGCACAGGCCTTACATCGTACTAGTTTCTGCAAAAAAAAAAAAAAAAAAGGAAGAAGAAAAGGGAAAGACTTTAGGCTTTATTTTTTACTTCAGTTGCAGATCCTGCTTGTTCCTGTATTCCCCTATGTGAACTGACCATGCCAATCATGGCTGCTGATTCATGAGAACGTGGAGAGTTTACTTTGCTCCGTTATCGTACTGTGTGTTCAGCATCTCTCCCTCGCTGTCATTTCCGTTGTCTGTGTTGTGAGCCGATCTCCTCCCCAAACCCTCCCCTCCTGCCTTGAGTAAAACTACTCCCCTGTGGTTGTAAAGTAACATCTATTAACCACTTGACCTCCAGAAGATTTGCCCCCCTTCATGACCAGGCCATTTTTTGCAATACGGCACTGTGTTATTTTAACTGACAATTGCACAGTCATGCAACGCTGTCCCCAAATAAAATGTATATTTGATCACCACTGCGGTTTTTTTAAATTGAACAAAAAAAGACTGACAACTTTGGGGAATATATATATTCCCCAAAATTGTAATAATAATAATAACAGCTATAGAATCAAATTAATAAAGTTTCTGTTTTTAGTCCATGTTAAGTACAGCGTGCGTTTGGCTTTTTTTAATTTTAATTTTAATTTTTTTATTATAATGCTGCGTGAAAGCTTTGGCTTTTTATTTAAGTGCAACCAGTCTTCGGCTCCAAGAAAAAAAAAAAAAAAAAAAAAAAAAAAAAAGCAACTGTACTGTCGTCACTACTCGCAAAGTACAATTTAGAACATTTTTGTAGGTTCACAGCCTAAATTAAACTTTGCACCCCTGTCCCTCTCTTACATCACTGAAAGGATCTGTCTGGCAAAATAGGAGAACAATGGCACCAATGCCGTGCATGATATTGCGTTGTGAGCGGGTGCCGCTTTTGCCAAAGATCTGCTGCAACCTTCCAGCAGTCTAAAGTCCCCTTATAATGACAGATAAACAGCTGACAGCTCTGAATATCTATTTTTCAAAAACGAAATTTAGTGGCTTAAAAGTCACATAAATAGATGACAGGGTACTTTTAGGAAGAGAATCCACTCTAAATTAAACTGTGGATGTTTATAGTGATATTCTGTCCAGAATGTGAAACAAACCTTAAGTTGCGTTTTAAACCGTTTCAGCATCTCTCTGTGCCGGGCGGCCAATGGGGAGTCCTTCCACTGACTTTCATTGTTCTTTAGCTCTTCCACTGTCCTGCAATGGGTGAAGGAGAGACGAATTAGAAAAGATGTAAGATGTTATACAAAACAAAAGAATCCATTCACACTGAAGATCGCCAGCGGGGTATGCATGTCTCCTCACAAAGCGTATTATTCAGAACTTCACAAAACAGCTAAAGTACATCAGGACATTCAAGAGGACTGTATAACACTTTTGTCAACTCCAGCAAGATGGCAAAGCCGCAAATATTAGTTAGAACTAGAGCTGCACAAATCTGGATAAAATGAGAATCACAATTTTTTTGCTTAGAATAAAGATCACGATTCTCTCAAAATTCTCAGCGTAACATTATCTTTCACATTATACAAAAAAAATTGGGCTAACTTTACTGTTTAGTTTTTTTTTTTATTGAAGTGTATTTTTTCACCCAAAAAATGCTTTTGAAAGACAACTGCGCAAATACAGTGTGACAAAAAATATTGCAACAACCGTCATTTTATTCTCTAGGGTCTCTGCTAAAAAAAAAATATTATATGTTTGGGGGTTCCAAGTAATTTTCAAGCAAAAAATACTGATTTTAAAAGGGGTTGTAAAGGTTCGTGTTTTTTCACCTTAATGCATCCTATGCATTAAGGTGAAAAAACACCTGTCAGTGACCGGCCCCCCCAGTTCTACTTACCTGACCCCTTGAACTTGACCCACGGGGACGCGCTGTCTCACTGCCTGGGGTTCTCAGCTGTTGATTGGATAGATTGATAGCTGCGCAGCCATTGGCTCCCGCTGCTGTCATTTAAATCCAATGACGTGAGCGCCGGGGCCCGAGTCCTGCATTCGGCCTTTATGGACGCCGAACGCTGGACTCGGGAGCGCGCCCACAAGGTAACCCCCCGGGAGAGCGCTTCTCCCAGGGGGTATCTGATGTGGGGAGGAGCCGCGAGAGCCGCCGAGGGACCCCAAAAGAGGATGTTCGGGGCCACTCTGTGCAAAAACGAGCTGCGCAGTGGGGGCAAGTATGACATGTTTGTCATTTAAAAAAAAAACAAAAAACAAACCTTTAGGGTCACTTTAACTTGTAAGCAACAAGTGTTAGAAAAAGGCTTAGTCTTTAAGTGGTTAAAATGACCTAATTTACAGACCAAAGTTCATCCCTTTGATCTAAAAGAACCAAATGATGCAATGTTTTTTTTTATCTCAGCGCTTGCTGGTGTTCCGTCAGAACCGGTGACAGCCATCTTGCTACAACCCGCACTAGTCTGCAGTAAGACTGCAGTCAGAAGGCGGCAGCAGACATCTTTTTACACCCACCCAAGTCTAGCATTTCATATTTTTACCAATAGACTGAGCTTATATAGTGAAATACATTATTTAGAAATCCGTGACACTGTTTTGATGTTGAATTTTAACCACTTGCCGACTGCCCGCCATCAATCGGCGGCAGAATGGCACTCCTGCGAGAATCACCGTAGCTGTACGGCTGGTGCTTTAAGTATAGGGGGTGCGCGCGCGGCCGCCGCATACCTAAGGAGCCATTACATGTGCCTGGCAGCCGTGAAGTCCGCCAGGCACCCGCGAGCGCTCCTGACTGAGCGAGAACGGGGATTTGTGTGTGTAAACACAGAAATCCCCGATCGGTTAAGGGTGAGGAGACAGATCTGTTGTTGCTTCCTGTACATAGGAACAACGATCGGTCTCCTCCCCAAGTCAGTCCCATCCCCCCCCAGTTAGAAAACACACTGAGGGAACACACTTAGCCCCTTGATCGCCCCCTAGTGTTAACACCTTCCCTGCCAGTGACATTTATATAGTAATCAGTGCATTTTTATAGCAGTGATCATTGTATAAATGTCAATGGTCCCAAAAATGTGTCAAAAGTGTCCAATCTGTCGCAGTCCCAATAAAAATCGCAGATTGCCGCCATTACTAATATATATATATATACATACATACATATACATATATATATATATATATATATATATATATATAAATGCCATAAATCTATCCCCTATTTTGTAGACGCTATAACTTTTGCGCAAAACAATATATACGCTTATTGCGATTTTTTTTTTTAACCAAAAATACGAAGAAGAATATATATCGGCCTAGGCCTAAACTAATGAATATGTTTTTTCTTTTTTTTTTTTTTTTTTTTTAAATGTGGGATTTTTTTTTGTAGCAAAATGTAAAAAAGTGTTTTTGTCAAAACTGTCGCTCTTCTTTTGTTTATAGCGCAAAAGGTGATCGAATATCACCAAAAGAAAGCTCTATTTGTGGGAAAAAAAGAACACACATTTTGTTTGGGTACAGCGTCGCAGGACCGCGCAATTGTCAGTTAAAGCGACGCAGTGCCGTATCGCAAAAAATGGCTTGGTCAGGAAGAGGGTAAATCCTTCCGGGGCTGAAGTGGTTAAAAGCAGCGGCAAGCCTGCTGATCTCACAGGTTTGCAAATCTTACAGAACACTGCTGCTTTTAAAATTCATCATCAAAACAGTCTGACGGATTTCAAAATACTGTATTTCACTATAGAAGCTCAGTTTACTGGTAAAAATAAGTGTGAAATGTAAGACTTGGGTGGGTGTAAAAAAAAGATGTCTGCTGCTGCCTTCTGACTACAGGCTTACTACGACCAAATGTGGGGTGTACCAAGATGGCTGTCGCAGTGTAGCGATGGAACATCACTTCCTTTACCTAATCTGATGGGTAGCTGATTCTGACAGAACACCGGCTGCCTTTTTTTTTTTTTTTTGACAGCTGTCAGCAGAGAACGGCTCTGCACTGAATTGTGGAAATGCCAGATTAAGGTCGCGAGGGGGGTTGAATCGGGATCACAAGTTTTTTAAGATCATGCAGCTCTAGTTTGTACGAAAACTGGGGTGATGCAAACAAGGAGAGGACTTTTCATTCTACAAACACCAGTTGCTAGGCTGCCTTCTCTAATGTGCCGGAACGGTTTTTGAAACGATGAAATCTATGGGTTTACTTCCGCTTTAATGGGAAGCGTATCAGCTCCACAGAGATCCAGCTGAAGCATCATGTACTCAACTCCCAATGAATATTTGCTAAATTTGTATATAGGGCACAAGGATCCCAAGGCTGGAGGACTGATAAGTCAATGCTGGGAGGGGAAGCAGGGTGAGCTGAATTACTAAGTGCTGGAAAAAAGGGGACAGGGTGAGCAGAGCTGCTGAGTCACTGCTGGGAGAAGGACATATGAGGTAATTTTTATCACCCTGCACAACTGCTTTGACAGGAAGGTAGAGGTTTGCCTCCTGATACCGCAAGTGGAACCGAGGAGTTGGTATCCAAGGCCGCCGCAACCAGTGTGGATTTGTTTGGGACACATTCCCTAAAGCGCTACTTGGCTTTTCATTTGACAGCCAACATCTTCTGGAAAGCAGCCATCCCTGCCTTCACTTCCACTGGACGCTCTGGGGAGCTTTTTGTCTGCCTGACCCTCTTTCTTCTGCAGTCATTCCGGGAAACTCTACCATTTTTTTTTTTTTTTTTTGTACTTCCATGGACTTTTTTCACTCATGTGTTGTCACTTGTGCATGGTGTTTTGAGGACGTTTTTGATCGTTTGCAATTATATAGTTCAGAATTTTCTTGATTTTGATAAGCACTGCACTTTGTTTTGTATTATATGTTTTAGTTTAAACAGGGGTGTCTAAGGTATAACATGCCCCACTACAAAAACATCCATGTTAGATAAGGTAGACGGGTGCTAGATGCTGCAGCTGAGCGGCAATGAAATATAACCATGGGTTTGGAGCTGCTAGGCCTCCTTAGTCCCTGGAATGTTGAAGTACCTCCAAGTAAAGCGGAGCTCCACCCAAAAAGCGAAGCTCCACTTGTTTGCTTCCCTCCCACCATATTTGGCACCTTTCAGGGGGGAGCGTGCCCATGTTTTTACAGGTATCCGCCCCCACTCCAGGGAAACCTCGCCGCAGGTAATTTGCCCCCCCCCCCCACCCCCGCTGCTGGGCCATTCAGAAAGCGCAGCGTGCTTGGTGCATGCGCAGTAGGAAACCGGAAGGCTAAATGAAGAAATCGGCTGAGGTGCCGACATAGCGAGACCCCTGGACAGGTAAGTGTCCTAATATTAAAAAAGTCAGCAGATACAGTATTTGTAGCTGCTGACTTTTCGTTTTTGGAGGGGGGAGACTAGAGCTCTGCTTTAAATTCAAGGCGCCCTACTCCAAATGATAGCATGAAAAAAAAAAAATGCCATTTATGGTTTTAAAGTACTTAAAGCGGAGTTCCACCCAAAAGTGTAACTTCCGCTTGTTCGTCTCCTCCCCCCCTGCCGTGCCACATTTGGCACCTTTCAGGGGGGAGAGGGGAACAGGGACTCCTTTTTTGACAGGTCCCCTTCCCCACTTCCGGGAGACGGGGCCGTGGCGCCGTCTCTTGGAAGTTCGGCCCCTCCTCCTTCTAATTAGAAAGCACAGAGCGCATGCGCAGTAGGGAAACCAGCTGTGAAGTGGAGAGGCTTCACTGCAAGGTTCCCTTACCAGCAATGGCGGCGGCTGCAGTGCCGACATCACAGGCTCCCTGGACAGGTAAGTGTCCTGATATTAAAAGTAAACAGCTGCAGTATTTGTAGCTGCTGACTTACTTTTTCGTGGGGTGGGTGGATTTCTGCTTTAGGGGGGAATCCACCAACAGGGGGGGTTTTGAGACTGTATACTTTAACCTCAAGCGCTCAGCAGCGAACCAATTACCTGAACAGTCTGAGATATCCTTTCTACAAACTGAGCACTCTTGATAAGGTGAAGGCAGAGTCACCTACCTGTTCAGTTCTCGGATTGCTCTGAGGCGACGGATATAACGCCGGCAACTCGGTAAGATGGCAAGGTGATGAGCATGTAATGTCAGGAAGAAACATTCTGTAGGAAACTTGGGATCGGAAAATGCAGATGAATCTTGGCCTAAATTTTTAAAATGAATAATACAAAAAGACAAAATATTGAATCTGAACTCCAGGTAAAACAGCTAAACATACATACTGATACTGTATAAGAAACTGTGTAAATCTCAGGACTGAATGAACAGAAATACAAATGATTTGACAGATAACAAAGCTCTTCCAAGTGCTGTGTGCTCAGCCTCATCTGGCAAGGCAGAAGACCCGACTTTCCTCTGTTGCAGTTAGGCCTGGTTCACAGGTTTTTTTTTTCTTGTTAAAAAAAAACAAACAAAAAAAAACAACAAACTGTTAGCTCCGGTCGGAGCCGCTGTACTACGTGAAAATTAGTAAAGCGATCTCCCCTGCTGAGATGTTGTGTTCTGATAGGGGGGCGGCCTCCCCACCAGAACACTTTGATCAGCACTTTCTGCCGTTGGCTGGGAGCGCTGATCGGTGCTGGTTTTCCAAGCATGCTCGTCCGACAGAAAACTGGCCAAACGTCCGGGTTCTGTCGGACAGGGTGGCATACACACGGGCAGAATGTCTGCATTTTTTTTTTTTTAATCCAGCCGATGTCTCCCGACATTCATGCCAATGTGTACGGGGCTTTAAAGGGTTTGTAGGGGCAGAAGGTTTTAGATCTTAAAAAAAAAAAAAAAAAAAAAACCTTCAGTGTGCAGCAGCCCCCCTCCGCCCCCCAATACTTACCTGAGCCCCATCTGGATCCAACAATGTTGCACAAGAGCCTCGGCTGTCCACAGCTCGCCCTCCTGATTGGCTGAGAAACAGCAGCAGTCACCACTTGCTCCTGCTGCTTTTAAAGTCAGTGAGCCAATGAGGAGAGAGAGAGAGAGAGAGAGAGAGAGAGAGAGAGAGAGAGAGAGAGAGAGAGAGAGAGAGAGAGAGAGAGAGAGAGAGAGAGAGAGAGAGACGGGGGTGGGGCTGAGCTATGGCTTACTGTCTGAATGGGAAAACAAAGGTCCATCACCATTTTGGTGCGGATGCGATTTCAGCCATACAAAAATGTATGGCTGAAATCGCACCACACAGACGATTCCTGAGCGAATCACAAGCAGTGTCTACATTGCACAAGTGTGAACCCGGCTGAGTGTTTGTTAAGCTTCGCATATACTTTGACAATGCAATGATGAAAGAAAGGACTACTAAACACTCACTTAGTTCCCCCATCCAGCTGGTAACCTCCTCCATGGTAGCTTTGATGCGGGTTTCATCATTGGGCAGTGCTATGCGACATCTGGGGTGGAAAATATACATGGGATCCACAGTCTCAAGCTTAATCTTAGTACTGAGCTGCTGCAGCACCCAAAGGAAGTTCAGCATGAAGCCATCTGTGGACACAAGACGGTCGTCTGCCTGCAGGATACAAGGAGAGTGAACTAAGAATTTAGCACTGATCTAAACGGCAGGAAAGCAATGGAGTGATCTTTACCTGCAGCTGAGCCTTCTTCATGTTGCTGGTGACAACGGAAGCCATGTAGCTTAGAGCAGGCTCTCTGGTCTCTCCATTCAGCAAGATGCTGTGCAGAATCTTAAACAATTCTTGCTGCAAGCAAAATTTAGGTTTAAAATGTTACAACTCGAGGCACATTAAAGGGTGATGAAGGGACTCTTCTGATTAGTGCACAGAAAAAAAATAAGAAATTAAAAAAAATAAAATAAATGGGAGCCAGGTTTTAGTTTGATAAGAAAGTAAATCTAAAGCTTTTTTTTTTCCCTTTTGATTAAGTGGAGAAGGATTAAAATTTGTCTTTTTTTCTCTTGTGTCCCTGCGATGCCCATTATTTGTTCAGGTGACTGTTGATACTGAGACAGAAAGCAATGACAAATCCAACATTTTATGGTTGTCACGAGATTAAAAAAAAAAACACTAAGGAAAAATTTTTGGCTATACAAATTCATGTATAGCCAAAACGTTTTATTTTTTAACCTAAAAAATCCTGACACAGCCATAAAAATAATAATGGTGTTCATAAATACAAAGATATATATTAACACTACGTAGCTATTTTATAAATGAATGCTAGATATTACAGTTTACCTTTTTACAAGGCTACATCTAACATGCTTCTAGTACCCGGCCACAAGACTATAGGGCACATGTGTAAAACTAGGCCTGCGAGTCAAATCCGGCACGCCAGACCATTTAATGTGGCCCTCGCACTTCTGCAGCTGCGGCACCCCATCTTCTCTCAGCAGTTAAGAGGACAGAACTCCTCAGTCAGATCCTGCACTTCTCTGCGCAGCTACGGAGAGGCTCATCTCCGCTTCCCTGTCTCACCAGTTGGCAGCAGAGGGGACAGAACTAATACAGATCCTGTGCCTCTCTGTGCAGCCCCAGAAATCTGTTCTCTGCCTCAACTGGTCTCAGCATTCAGCAGACTCCAGCTCTTTTCTGGGCCTCCTCCAGACACCGCACTTTCCTCCTCCCAGCTTCTTCCCCACAGCAGAAGGTAAGGGGATGCAATATGATGTAATGTGATGTAAGGGAGGGTGGGGGGCTCTTGACTTCAGATGGTGGGGGGTGCTTTTGACATCTAGTCTTACAGATATAACTGGACCTTTGAAAGCACTCATTAAGCTGATGCATTTTACCATGTAATTGAGTTTGCCACACATGCTATAGGGGATCTGGGTAAATGAAAGACGGCTGTATTCAAATTGAATGTAATAGTGTGAAACTTACCCGCGCAGACTCCAAGTAATGCTGTAGCGACTGGCTGACAACTCGGGTATTCTCTAGAGTAATTGCTGGGCCAGAGAAGTATTTCTCCACAACTTTACTCTGCAATTAAAACAATTCAAAGTAAAATTATTTCTTAGATCGATCTGAAACTGAACCAAACCCCAGGGTCATCACAAGTGTCTACGAGAACAGCTATGCAAGTCTGAACATTAACAGTGCAATGCTACACTAAATCGCCAGCTCAGTGTAATATCTGGGACAAGGATGAGCTATTATGCCCTAGGAGGAGATAATGAGCATTTCTGACATTAGAAGTGTTCAGTATAACGGAAAGTGATTCCTATTAAAAAAAAAAAAAAATCCTAAGACCCGGCCAATGCTCCCTGCTTCTCAGTGAGATATATGATGTGTGACTAAAAAGTTTGGTGAACGGTCCGATATCTCAACAGCAATTTGGGCTAGGTGCGCGCGCATGCACAAGGCTATCCAGAGACAAGTCGAGAAGCGACACCTAGCATAGAGTACACATGACTATACCCACTGTGGGCGGTCGAACATAGTCAGTGTGAAAGGTAGGTTCACAGTGCAATGGAGCAACGGGTAAACACCAAGTTCTGCTACAAAATTGGGGATAACGGCGACGGAGACGGAGACAAATTAAATGTTGGTGCAAGTGTATGGGACGGAAGCCATGAGCCACGTTCGGGTTGGCCGTTGATAAGCAGAAACGCCAGACACAATCAAGCGCAACAAATGCTGGCATGAGATTAGCAAGGACATGGTGCACACCAACGTCCACGAAAATTTTGGTAAGCGGAAAATCTGTTCCCCGTTTGTGCAGCACAAGCTAACAGACGAACAGAAAGCAAAACGGATGGAAACCTCTGGAGATTTCATTACCACGTGTGACCAGGATCCACCTTTCTACCAACCACCATCTCAGGGGATGAGACCTTGGTGCTACCAGTTTGATCCTGAATCCAAGCGGCATCCTCTGTACTCCCTTGATTTGGCACCTGCAGTTTTCTGTTCCTCCCGCCTGAAGAGCATCATGGAAGGCGCACGTTTTGCGGACGTGGCAGCAATCCAAGAATGTGTGACAGCGGTTCTGCGATCGATTCCTAAACGAGGCCTTTGCCGATGGTTTCCAGAAGCTTTAGGAACATTGCCAAAAGTGTGTTGTGAAGGATGGCGATTATTTTGAAGGCCAATAAAAAGGTAAATTTGTTTGCATCTTCGGTTTTGTTCATTTTCTGATACCATTCACCACATTTTTTAGACACACCTCGTATAAAGGACGTGGTTACCTGTACTAGTGGCACTTCAGTCTATCAGGCCAGATGCACAAGAAGCAAACATGGGACACAGGTATATTACAGCCGACAAGCAGCTATCTCCCTGATTGCCACTCTTGGGGGACATCTGGCCATCTCTGGCAGGTCTTAGTCATAATAACCAAATTCAATTATCTTACAATTTCAAGAACACACAAAAGGGAAAATCTGATTAGTAACTGCGACAAACATGTCCTTTTTCTGACACGAATATTTCCGGGAAGCAATTAAAAGAACACTCAGAACTTACATCGTCCTCTGCAAACACAGAAAGGCTGAAGAAGGATCCTAGGTAAGACAGACGCTGCAGTTCCCGGCCAGTGGCTGGACTCAAAGACTTGGGCAACCAAAGGGGCAAAGATGATATCTGAAATTTGCAAAATACATCAATGTTACACACTAGAAGAGGAGCACAGTTTAATAGTTTGGGATAAACGGAGGATAAAGCAATAGAAAAGGGAAATACAGCCATTTTTAGAATCTTCTGCGTCTTCCACACAAGTAGAAGTTCAAGCACAATTGCTGCTCATCTCCATAACATGAGGGGAGGCATTCTATAGTCCAGTGTAGAACTGGCCGGGGTTTACAACACTGCTACACTGATTTAGGCTACTTTCACACTGGGGCGGGCTTTACTGTCGTTTTAGCGGCGCTATTCGGCCGCAAGCGGGGCGCTCTTAACCCCCGCTAGCGCCCAAAAAAGGTTTAAAACCGCCGGCAAAGCGTTGCTGCCCCATTGATTTCAATGGGCAGGGGTGCTTTAGGAGTATACAGCGCTCCTACAGCGCTCCTACAGTGCAGCAAAGAAGGACTCTTTTTACCGTCCTGCAAGCGCAACGCTTCAGTGTGAAAGCACTCGGGCTTTCACACTGGAGAGACAGGCTCTTTACAGGCGCTATGCAGGTGCTATTTTTAGTGCTGTAGCGCCTGTAAAGCACCTCAGTATGAAAGTAGCCTTAAGTGCAGCAGAGGCAAAGTGTTGCAGGAAGGAAAAACAGGAAGTGAGGGGCACACAACTTCTGGCAAATAAACAAGTATTTGCAGCATTTTTAAAAAAGACAACATAGAGAATATCCACGTATTGCAGAGTTGTACTATATATACAGCATATGTGATATATATGCCCGATATACACTTTAGTAGAAGAGAATATACATGATATTTGAAGACACGAAAGAAAAGCTGTTGCATGGAGCCTCTCACTGCCTACTTTAGCTGTCAATTTGTGTGCGATGGCCTTTGCATTACCACAAGTCCCCTACTTACAAACATGTTCCGTTTCGTAAGTTCGACTTGTTCATAAGTCCAGCGCTTGCAGACAAAAGGTGTTCGGGGGGGGGGGGGGGGGGTGTGAGAACACAAAAAAGGCACAGTATAGAGATTGCCGCACCAACATTGCTTGTGTTGGTACAGTGATCTGTCAGGTTTTTTTTTTTTTTTTCCCATTCAGCCCATTCAGGGTTGAATGAAAAAAAAAACAGACTGTGTGTACCCAGCTTTACAGGATTGGACATGCTAACACATGTTCGCATCTCTAATAGTATAATACTAATATAATATTTGAATACAAAAAGCTGCTGCATGTGATGGTTGCACACAATGGACACATTGCCATTCATTTGGCTGCATTTACACACACACACACACACACACACACAACCTTATATTTTATGCGGATACGGTGCGATTTGAGAAAAGTAAAATGAAAGCTCTCAAATCACACCGCACAGAATCGCATGCGATTTGCACAGGAATGGGGTGCGATTCCTGTGCGAATCACATACGGGGTGCAGTGTGAACCAGGGCTGACAGTCACATTAACCTAATTTGTGAACAAGCAGTAAACAGTATAAACAGAACAGCTTACCAAAGAGCATACAGGATGAGTTTTTCCAAACTTGATCTCACAGAGCTCACCTAACGCCTGCAGAGAAGAAGAAAGAAAGGTTATCTTGTAATAGGTTATGCATATTATCTGCCTCAAGCCTTCAAAAAGGAGACACAAAACACAATGGCCAAGTACAAAGTTCAGTGACTCAATGTCAGTTTACTTAGGTCAAAATAGCAGATGACTGAACCGATTTTTCACGATTCATGGCAGTTTACCTTGGCATTCTGGAAGATTTCTAGATCTCCAAATATGCTAAAACTCTAATTGTGCATGTTACATTTCTGTTTCAAGAAAGGTTATCTGGCTACGTGGAACAGCCCACAATTTGGAAACTGTTGGTCAATTACAATCTCACAGCGCACCCCCGAACCCTGCGCACTGTACACAGCGCACCCCCGAACCCTGCGCACTGTACACAGCGCACCCCCGAACCCTGTGCACTGCACACAGCGCACCCCTTAACCCTTCACACTTTACACAGCGCACGCCTGAATCCTGCGCAGAACACTCCTGTTGGGGGGTTCTGTTGGGGGGGGGGGGGGGGTGTTCTCCCTGGATAATTTATATAGTATCATAGATACAACCGGCCCTTTGAAGGCAACCATAATGTCGATGCAGCCAACAATGAAATGGAGTTTGGACAAGCCTGGCCTAAGCTATCCTAGCAGAAGTAGGAGTGATTAACTGTCAGAACCCGGCCCCCCACAAAAATATAAATGTATCCAAAAGTGAGAGGAGGGGGGAGGAGGCTTTCAATCATTTTTATAGGTCAACTGCAAAAAAGAAGCAGACAAGTCGGAAAATATCCAGTCAAATCTGATGGGATCAAGATCAGGTTGAAATAAAAAGGGAATAAAAAAAAAAAAAAAATCTGTCTGTGGCTAGAACAACTACTTCTGCTGTACGGATCAAAAAAAAAAAGAAAGACAATCGCCACACAACATGATAAAGAACTAAACATTGATAATTGTGTTGCATGGGTTATAGCAAGATAATAAACAAAATGATAAAAGTGAACGATTAGTGGTTATTAGCCAATTCCCCCTTCTAGCATTTTATTATTGTGATTATTGTAATGCAACATTATTGGGGTTGGCGCTCGTTTCAATTTACTCATGACAGGCAGCAAGAACATCTCACCATTAGTGGATATTTGAAGTTATCGCTGTCCAGAGAACAGTCTTTAGCAGCTAGAGCCAAACCTTGCAGAACTGGAATAAATATCTGTGGAAGAAATACAGGTTAATGTTTTAACACTACAGGACAGCAAATCCGTTCATCATTACAGCTATATTCTGGGCTCAAAAATTCTCCTTCAAATATATTCCTCAATTTCCAGAAAGGATAAAAATATAATAAAGTTGCTGTGATATCATCACTGTGCTGTACATAGCCTGTGCATAGAGCAGAGCTGTGGGAGGGTTCCAGCAAGTTCCACACACACTAATGAATGTTTGCAGAAAAGTACAGAAGAGGTGTAGACACAAGACTTAGGGCCAGTTCACACCAGATGCAGTTCCGTGCGCTTTTTTTCTGCACTAAAAATGCATGCACAGTGTTTTCCCATGTATTCCAACGGCTCCAGTTCACACCATGCAGTCAGTTTCCGGTGCAGAAACTGACTGCATGGTGTCAACTAGAGTCAATGGAATATATGGAAAACACTGTGCATATATTTTGTGCAGTAAAAAAGCAAACATAACTGCATCTGGTGTGAACTGGCCCTTAGGCAGGCCATACACAGAGCAAATTTTTCTCCTGCAACCACAGAGGAGGGCAGGGGAAGTTGCCCCCGCTGGAAGAAGACAGTGATTATAACTAGTGGCTGTAGCAGCCACTAGCAATAATCGCAAGAAAATCCGACAGGCTGGTTGTACCAAAGTCGATCAACTTGGTACATTCAGTCTGCCTATTAACAGTTCGAATCTCGCCCGGCTCCTGCTGAACTGACGGAGATTCTAAACAATGTATGGCTGGCCTTACTCTTACCTTTTATCCTGACTTCACATACTCACACTCTCCCCAGCACTGTCCTGATGTGTTCCACCACTCAGCTACCAAACACCAGGTCCCATGCCGCCAGCCTCCTCTATGACATCATCAGGAGTTGTCTTTTCTGCATTCAGGCAGCCGGCCTCTTAATAACGAGTGCCAGATCCACCCTCCACCAGCTGCAGTAAATGGATGCCGATGCTTTCTCGGATATCTGACGTGCACATCCCAGGAGCGTTCTGGTTCCAGGCACGTCATTCTCACTGAAGCACTGGGTCACACATGCTTAGTGCGGAAGCACTGATCACATGATCTCTATTGAAGAATCCATGTGGACTGATTTTAAGGGCTCGTTCACACTAGTAGTGCTCTGTGAAGAGCAATCTGCATTCAGATTGCTCTTCAGAGAGCATTTCACAGGCGGTGAGGAGGCGTGGTATCAACTCCCTACCACACGTTTTAACCCCTTGATCCTTGCACTACTGCACCGCAATCATGTGCATTGCATGCAGGTGCTTGCAAAAACAGACCCTTTCATTTGCAACAGGGGGTATCATTCTTGCCACGACCATGAAGCAAAGCATAATGGCTCCAGCATGTGTACACCCCCAGCTGCTGTCCCTTTGCTTAAGGGGGTAGCAGTTGGGGGGGCAGTAAAAGGGTGGTTCAACTGCAAGGTTCTATAGCCCCCTCCACCACCCCACCCTATGAACGAGCCCCCTGAGGCAAAGCAGGCCAGTCAAAGGCTCAGCATGAAAAGTGATCCTTTCAACATAACCCCTGCCCTACAACTGATCAAGTGACCCAGTGCTAGTCCAATACTGGAACGCTCTTTGTATTTACCAAGGCAAAGATTTCAGCAAGATTCAAAACATGCCAATACCACAGTAGTGCACAACACTTTTTTTTTATAACATTCCTAAGCCTTTTTCTTTAGAATCTGATAATTAAGATCTGTGTTGAGAAACTTTTGCTCACTTTAAGTGGGGTCTGCATAGCAACACAAGTCCAAAGGGCCTTTCATACAGGCAAAACGATCGAGTCTGTCTGTCCGTTTGTTTTTCAAGAGGACCCAATCGAACCATACATTGCCCTCTATGGAGCAGCGGATGTCAGACATGCGTCTGTTGACACCCACCAATATTGGATCCATGGCAGTTGAGTGTAAACGGACAGGTGGTCTGTTTAGATCCAACCACCCAGAGGAGAGCAGGCTGTGTCTGTCAGCTCTGCATAGGCGGAACAGACACAAACCACCCATCCGCTTGCTTAGCGGGGATCAGCAGCCAGATTCCATGCTGAGCAGGCGGACTCCTACTGGAGTCAGCCCCATGTGAAAAGAGTCTAAGAAAATGCAAAACCCACTTAAGGTCAGTCAAATGCAGGTCAGAAGGAGGTCAACTGCAGGTCAAATGCACCTGTCAAATTATTAACGCTCTCTGATGTGTCTTCACTGATGTCACAAGGTTTTACACTGGGAAATTAAACATTTAATGAATGACCTGCGATTACGGTTGTGATCTTGTACTACATGGCTGTGTCTGTCTTACCTGTCTGAACACTTCATCGTCCTGATAGGTCGTCCTCACAAGTTCCTGAATAAACCCAAAGGGTAGATTCCTACAGAGCATATATGGCACCAGGAGAGACGGCTGCTGTACAGACCTGCACCAAAGAGTTTATGTCAACGCCTGAGGAAAATTTGACTAAGAAAACCAAAGCCACAAAAAGTAGCATTTACCTTGGCTGGGTGAGCGCTCCCTGTAACACCAGCGCAGCATGGCAGATACACTGGGACCGAATGTTGCTCAGGAATTGACTCACATCTGGCTGGCTGCACATCTGCAGGGTAGAAAAGAGCCACATTACATAGTTCTAATCGTTTTCACAGCTATAAATCACAATTGAGTACATGTTAACCACTTACTGACCACCGCATAGCAGATATATTGCTACAGGGCATATATATTTTAAGTGATTCTGCATTTCTGCCTATAGGAGGTGCGGGCCGCTTTTTCTGCGATTACTCACAGCAGAAGCTGATCTGCAAAGCAGGGAATAAAATCCACCACCTCCCTTTGTAAAAGCAACACACAAACGCTGGTTAGGCACAGAGTTAACCCTTTGATCACCCTAGCTTAAAAACCTTCCCAGCCAGTGTCATTAGTATAGTGACAGTGCATATTTTTAGCACTGATCACTGTATTAGTGTCACTGAATCCCACAAAGTGTCAAAAGTGTCAGTTCCTGTCAAATTGTTCACTGCAATATTGCAGTTCCGCTACAGGTCGCTGATTGCTGCCATTACTAGTAAAATTCTGGTATACATCCCATAGTTTGTAGACGCAATAAATTTTGCGCAAACCAATCAATAAGCGCTTATTGGGATTTTGTTAACCAAGACTATGTAGCAAAATACATATTGGCCTAAACTGATTATTTTTTTTTTATTGGATGCGTTTTATAACAGAAAGTAAAAAAGTGTTTTTTTCAAAATGGTCAGTCTGTTTCTGTTTATAGCACAAAAAATAAAAAAAAACGCAGAGGTGATCAAATAAGTATACATGCTAAGTATCACTCAGTATGTATACTTAAAACCAATGTATACAAGTCATTTATGGCTTTTTTGTGATTTTAAAAAAAAGTGTTGTAAAAAAATAAAAATTAAGGAATTTGAATACTTGAATTACCCCTCTTGCTGACCAGGCTATTTTTTGCGATACGGCAGTGCATTACTTTAACTGACATTTGCGCGGTCGGGCGACACTGTACCCAAATAAAATTTATGCCCCCTTTCTCCCACAAATAGAGCTTTCTTTTAGTGGCATTTGATCACCTCTGCAGTATGTATGTATGTATATTTTTTTTACTTTCTGCTATAAAACATATCTAATCCAATAAAAAAATTGCTATAGGTTTTTAAATTAAAAAAAAAAAAAATCCCAATAAGCGTATATTGATTGGCAAGCGTAAAAATTATAGCATCTACAAACTATGGGATTTTTTTAAAATTTACTAGTAATGGCAGCGATCAGTGACTTATAGCGGGACTGCGATATTGCCGCGGACAAAATCAGATACTGACACTTGTCACACTAATACAGTGATCAGTGCTAAAAAAATATGCACTACCACTGTACTGACACTGACTGGGAAGGGGTTATCAGGGGCGATTAAAGGGTTAACTGTGTGCCTATCTTGTGATTCAGTGTAGTGGGGGAGGTGTTTTGACTAGTGGAAGGCATGGATCGGTGTTCCTGCTTTACAGGAACACAGGATCCATGCTTTCTGTACTCACAGATGGACAATTTGCCTTGTTTGCCATTCTGCCTGTGTATCAAAGCATCGGCAGGTGCCGGCATTAAGTCCGCCGTACCTGCTGATCAGCTCCCGCTGTGTATAAACACAGCGTGAGCAGGCCGCTGGCGGTGCGCGTGCTAGGCCCGGAAGTGTCAGATAAACGTACCAGGCAAGGGATCTGGCACAGAGCATGTACGGTGGGCAGTCCGCGAGTGGTTAAAGATGTAATATTTTAACAAATCATTTGGTTTGGCGGTCTTCTGTGCAAAACATAATTTTTTATTTTAATGTTATGTTTATTTTTTTTCACTTCAAATTCATATTTACATGTTCTAGCCAAGTCCCATGTGTATGTTAAGGGTTTTTTGCTTGTATGTTCTGAATTTCTTTTTAATACTATAATGTTTTTAATTTTTTTTGGGGAATTTTGGAGCACCAAGCACTTTATATAAGATTTTGGACTATATATTATTTTCATGTGTTTGTCACTCACTGATATGAATTTCGGACTGTAAGCACTGTATTGTTATTTGATTCATGAGTGGTTTAGCACTTTGTGGACAGCAGCTGCAGTGGTTTGAAATTATTTATTTATTAAGTTACTTCACATAGCGCGAGTATCTAAATACACACACAAGGGGCGGGCTCGCCGAGTGACGCCAGCGGAGGACAACACAGAGGAAGACAGCCTCAGGAGAAGAGCGGCTTTGTTTTTAGCGGGTAACTATCGTCAAGGGTGAAGACGCCAGCGCCGAGCATGAAGACGCCAGCGCCGAGGGTGAAGACGCCAGCGCCGAGGGTGAAGACGCCAGCGCCGAGGGTGAAGACGCCAGCGCCGAGGGTGAAGACGCCAGCGCCGAGGGTGAAGACGCCAGCGCCGAGCATGAAGACGCCAGCGCCGAGCATGAAGACGCCAGCGCCGAGCATGAAGACGCCAGCGCCGAGCATGAAGACGCCAGCGCCGAGCATGAAGACGCCAGCGCCGAGCATGAAGACGCCAGCGCCGAGCATGAAGACGCCAGCGCCGAGCATGAAGACGCCAGCGCCGAGGATGAAGACGCCAGCGCCGAGGATGAAGACGCCAGCGCCGAGCATGAAGACGCCAGCGCCGAGCATGAAGACGCCAGCGCCGAGCATGAAGACGCCAGCGCCGAGCATGAAGACGCCAGCGCCGAGGATGAAGACGCCAGCGCCGAGGATGAAGACGCCAGCGTGAAAGTACCCCAAGTACACTTTATCTACAATAACAATATTTTATGTGCAGAACACTTAGCTGGCTTGGAATGGATTCTCACCTTTGGTGCTTTCCTCTCCTCTATTCCCACTCTGTCAAAGCATTCAATGAGGTAGTTAAGCATCTCTGTCTCTTTGCAAGCTTCAATTGTGAAGTGATCGCCGCATGACTCCGTACTGCTAGTTCCACTGTAAAACAGAATATACTTTTTAGGAGATTTCCAAATTCCCAGAATCCTCCGTCCCATCATGGGCACCAAGAGAGCTCACACCGAGCGGTCAGCAAATATGAGCGATTGTCACACCTTCACACGGTTAGTCACCAAAACACAGGCAGAAAATCAAATCGTTATAGTCAATATAAGCAGCACAACTCTACAAAGCAAACTGAATGAAAGCCTTGTAACTTTATCACATTTCAGAAGGTAGAGCTCCAGATCAGTACAAGAAGCTGAAAAACAATGTGCAGTCCATCATGATGGATTTAAAGCAAACTTGTGGTAAAACGTATAGACCCCCCCCCCCCCCCCCCCCGCCCGCTAACCCCTCCATTTGAAAAGGTCAACTCCCTGGCTGTCATGTTGATCCCAAGGCTTCAGTATTTTCACAAGTAACTAATTTGAATAAAGTTAGCTCTGATTTCACCCTGGTTGTCCTGATCCATACACTTGCTTTACTTCAACATCATAAAATAATAAAGCCAGGGACAGCCAGGCAACTAGAAACCTTTAGGATGTCATTTATGACAAAATGATCGTAGGGACAGCCACGTACACACGCTGCGGTGCATGCGTGACCGCTGTTTGCAGTCATGCATGCACCGCAGCGTGTGTACGTGGCTGTTCCTACGATCGTTTCGTCATAAATGACGTCATAAAGGTTGCTAGTTGCCTGGCTGTCTCTGGCTTCATTATTTTATGACATTAAAGTAAAGCAAGTGTATGGTCAGGGAACTGATTCATTTGAATTGTGATACGTTCTCAGCCTGAACTTTACACTTTTATGCAAGTGCACTACTTATTAAATCAGATGCACAGACAATATCACACTATGTGGAATGTTTTGTTTCATATACATTCTGACACCGAGGTCTCCCAATAACAAGCCCTGATCAGCTGTGAACCTTCTGGTGTATACTATCCAAGGCTACTGGATTAAAACTTCCAGACTTCCTTCTCAGTGGACCACAGATCCAGTCAAGCTGGAGTCGCTGGCTTTCTGGTAAGCCTCCATTTTGTTGTGGTGATGGGTATCACGCTGGCAGGTGTCTGATCGTCATTTCCAATACACTTTTCCACCATGGGACTTTTTGATGAAATTCAGCTCTATATGAACTTTTTCTTTTTGCACATACCGTAATTGCATCCTTTCACATGTGATGTAATATTGCATATGTGTTTAAGAATTTATTCAGTTTTTATGCAATTTTTATTGTTTTCTTATATTGCTCATATATTATTGATTGCACTTTAGTATATCTATTTGGATGTTTGCACATATCATGTGCATTGTGTTGTACGCAGGAATTGCATTTTACTTATCTAGCCTTGCACTTTTATCTATACATTATTATTTGTGCCTGGTATCTGGGTTATAGTGCACAGCTGCTCATTGTAATATTTTATTTTATTTTCCAAGCGCGGATATATTTTTCACATTAACCTTTATACCCAGTATGGACAACCAAGCACACTACTAAAGGTTGGCCTATTACGCATTTAGGGGTACCTTCATGGAACAAACTATTCAAAATGATACTGTCTGTAGCTAGTTTAATATAACATCAAGGAGGCTTAAAGTGGTTGTAAACCCTTGCATAGACCCACAGAAGTGACTATCCTAAGGCGATACACAGAAATGAAACAAATCCTCCTACACAAGTTGTACGCATTTAGCTGCAGTCTTTTCTTCTCCACATAAGTTAAAAATCCATCATTTATAAAGCGTCAACTTCAGGTATCCGCTCCTACACCGTCTTCCATATCGCACCATTTACGCTTTTAAGTGCGTTGAGAGATCATGAACACTTTGATCTGATCCTTTAGTGGTGGATATCGTTTTTTTAGTGTCTATTGTAAGTTACATATGCTTTGGTAGCTTTATTGAAATATTGTATATTATACATTTGATTATGTACTATTATGTGTATTTTTCTTTTTCCAGCAATCATACCCAAACTGCAACCCTCGAACCCCTGAGGAAGCCTTCAGAGTGAAACACGTCGAAAGGGGGCATCCTTTCCCTTTTTTCTAAAATCCGCAATATCATATTCATTACCAATGTGAACCGGCTCCATTGAGAGCTGGTCACACTCGCCTGTCATGTGAATTGGATACAGGGAAACCCACATCCAATTTGCATATGTGTGAACCCAGCCTTAGTGCTCTGGACTGAGACAAGTACACACTATAGAGGGATATGCTTTGTTCATATTTCATGTGAGGTTTACAACCACTTTAAGCAGTAAATATTGTATGGAATCATAAATGGCAATTTTCAGTGTGTTCTTAACATGTATTTTTCTACCCCTCTATGTCTACAGCTGCCAGACTGCTGTCTTTCACACACTGGTGGATTACTACAAGGGATTCTTACAAATTTATAGAGCGTCGGATGGTGTTCAGATTGTGCCTGCATATCCCATCAACCCCCCAACAGGGGCAGAGGACTTTCTAAAGCATTTGAGCTTTGTCTCTGTCCTGACCAACAACGCTGGCCCAATGTCATTTTTAGGAACCATTCCTTTGTGTGGACTTTTTACAAAGGACAAATGCTGGGCATTTCCGTTTTTCTATCCTACTGTCATTTTACATTAGCACCCATTAAGCAATATACTATGCAATATGCTTAAAAAAATAAAACTAAAATTTGCGCAAGCTAAATAGAAAAGCGGCAAACAATATTTTGGTTATTATGCGCTATCAGCAGACTGTGTGGCTGAAGCAGTTCAGAAAATGTCACCTATTCATGAATGAATATGGGATTATGTGATGTATAACTGAATATAGTGCCTTTCAAAGAGGCAGGGTGATGCAGGCCTATAGGAGGAATTTTGTAACCAACCAGTTCTTTTACCCACAATGGTAGCGCATGCAAGTCACATGGAAACCACTACATGGTTAATATTCAGAAGAGAGTTAAACACTTTCCAATAACTTCCAGAATGGGGTTGATCATCTATGGTGAACCTGGGATCTTATAGCAACCTTGCTGAGACAAACTGGTAGCTAGGGGAGATGCTGCTATAGATACCCATTTAGTTTAAAGTGGTTGTTAACCCACAGGGTTAAATTTACATAATCCTCTCGGTTGATTCATGTCCCCCTGTGACTGCGCTTTATAAAAAAAATAAAAATGCAGCTATATACTTATTTACAGAGCGCCGATCGGCGCTCACGCAACCTGCCACCTCTCTCAACCTGACAGCTGCAGTGGGTGGGGCTGAAGATCCCCCACTGACGTCAGTCAGGAGGGGAGGAGGAGAGAGGCGGCCCCACCCGCTGCAGCTGTCATGCGAGAGAGGAGAACGGTCACGTGAGCGCTGGTAGGTGCTCTGTAAACAGTTATATGACTGCATTTTTTTTTTAATAAAGCACAGTCACGGGGGGGGGGGACGACATTACATGAATCAACCGAGAGGATAATGTAAATTTAACCCTAATTTGAGCAGGAGGGGAGGAGGAAGGCACGGACACACAGTGCTGACAGGCAGGGAAGGGAGGGGGAAGAGGATGGAGAAGAGAGCAGAGGAGAGACAGCGAAAGACGGAGGCATGTAAACGGACCACGGTGTCAGGGCTCAGCAGCCATTATAAACCGTGGTCAGTTTACAGGGGAGGGGGCAGAACCAGGCAGGATCAGCCAGGTATTTCAGGTGATACAGGGGGCCAAATGACACCACACAAGCACTGTGCTGTATAACATGCTTTAAAGCAACAGGATCTATTTTTTTTTTTAGGTTAACACACACCAAGCACGGGGGCTATAATCTCCTCATTTCAATTATTTTAGATAGGGGCTCAGGCTGCAGATACAGTCATGGCCAAAAATATTGGCACCCCTGCTTTTCGGTCAGATAATGCACCACTGCGCACAGAAAATTATTGCACTTACAAATGTTTAGGCATTCTCAGGTTTATTTCTTTTGTTGGTATGACAAAAAAAAAAAAAAAAAAAAGGAGAAATAAAAAGCCAAATCTGACACATTCCACGCAAAACTCCAAAAACTGTCTGGAAAAATAATTGGCACCTCCTCAAAACTGTAAGAAATAAATTGCATTCCAGGTTTGCGATGCTCCTGTAGTTTTTAAATAAACTCACCTGTATCAATTAACATGTGCTGACAATATAGAAATCACACCAGCAACCAGTTAAAATGGTGAAAATTTGACTCAACCTTTCTGTTGTGTGTGGCACATGGAGCATGAAGAAGAGAAAAAGCAGCAAAGAATTGTCTGAGGATTTGAAAACAAAAATTGTGGAAAAGAATGGACAATCTTAAAGTGTAAGTTCACCTTTACAGAAAACTCTGTAAAGGTGAACTTACCCTTTAAGGTTACAAGTCCATCTCCAGAGATCTTCATGTTCCCGTGTCCACTGTGCGCAACATTGCCATTAAGTTTACAGCCCATGGCACTGTAGCTAATCTCCTTGGACCAAAGATAAAAATTAATCAAAGATTGCAACAAAGGATTTTTCCAATGGTGGAGAATGAACCTTGATCAACTTCCAGACAAATTCAAGCTGACCTTCGGGCACAGGGTAAAACTGTGTCAGCTTGCGCTATATGTCGCCATCTGAACGAAAAGGGACGCTATGGTTGGAGACCCAGGAGGACCCCACTGCTGACACAGAAACATAAAAAAGCCAGATTGGGCGTCTGACAAAACTTACCTGAGGAAGCCAGAATTGTTTTGGGAGACTGTCCTGTGGACAAACGAAACAAAATGACAGCTTTTTGGTAAAGCCCATCAGTCTGTTTTCAGAAAAAGAAATGAAGCCTTTAAAGAAAAGAATACACAGTCTCTTCAGTCACAAGTGGTGGAGGTTCATGGGTGTTTTGAGGCTGCTTTAGGCAATAGATGTCTTGATCGTGTGCATGGCATTATTAAATCTGAAGGCTACCAAAGAATTCTGGAGAGCAATGTGCGGCCCGGTGTCAGAAATTTGGGTCTCCGTAGAGGTCATGGGTCCCACAGCAAGACAATGACCCAAAACACAGGTCAAAAAGCACCAAGAATGTTTAAGACAAAGAGCTGGAGAGTACTGAACTGGCCAGCTATAAGTCCAGATCTAAATACCATAGAGCTCCTGTGGAGAGATCTCAAAAAAGCAGTTGGGAAGAGGAAGCCTTCCAATCTGAGAGACCTGGTGCAGTTGGTGAAAGAAGAGTGGTCCAAAATTCCAGCAGAGAGGTGTAAAAAACTCATTGATGGTTACAGGAAGTGATTGATTTCAGTTATTTTTTCCAAGGGGCGTGCTATCAAATATTAAATTGAGGGCGCCAATAATTTTGTCTAGTCCATTATTGATGTTTTGTGTGGAATAGGTCAGATTTGGCTTTTTGTTTCTCCACTTTTTTTTTTTTTTTTGAGTCATACCAATGCAAACAAAAGAAATAAACATGAGAATGCCTAAACATTTGCAATAATTTTCTGGGCGAAGTGGTGAACGTCAATAAAGCGAGGTGGTGGTTACACTATCTTTATCACGCTAAGAACTTTTTCGGCAAGTACAGGAAAAAAACGGTTGATAGTGCCAAAAAATGCAGTGTCCTCGTCACTTCCTGTGAGTTGAATTGAAAGAGGGAATATTATTTTTCTTCTGTAAACGAATATTCCTTCCATCTCCCATAAAACAGAGATGAAAAGAGGAAAACATTTTTACAAGTACAGCCTGGGTGTCAACCATGGCTCCCTCCATAGAAACAATGGAGACTTAAGTGTAGCCACCCAGAGACAGGAAGGGTGTGATTCACAGAATCACCAGGTTGAAAATAAAGGAAAACTAGTCTGAAAAAAGAAAAATAATTGCAGCCACCACATTAAGGATTAGTAAACTGCAAAATACACTTTAATGTGCTTTAATCCCTAGACAACCATGCTCTGAACAAATGTGAGTTTTGCCCTTTGCTCAAAAGCCTATCTAAGCCTAAAGATTACTTCTGATTGTGAAAGAATGCCACAATGCCCTGCCCAAACACAGCAACTGGTATCTGTGATTGTTAGTGAGTGCGCGGACACTCAAGCATGCCATACTGATCTGTACCTGGACCCAAACTGCACATTAGAAAAATCCTCTTCGTTGCCGTCATCATCACTGCTGTCCTCGGCCTCCTCAGCGTGGGAGAGGAAGAGGAGGGACAGCGGACTGTCGTGTGCACTGGCATGATGTAAACACACAGGTAATGAGTGGGTGAGAGTACAGGGCATCTCGACACACACACACACACACTAAGCTTAACCACATCGCATGCCGTTTAATGCAGAGAAAAGCTTTTTCCTCCTTATATGACAAAGGTATACATTAGAACTAAACTGAGGAGTCATTACAACTGGTAAGAAATCAAAAATACAAAGTCACTAAAACAAACTGCTCAAAATAAAGATAGTCAGCAGATATTTTTCTATAATTTTCCTAGATCTAAAAGCTACTCCGCTTCTGGAATGTGTCCAGCTGCCACAAATGATTAATATTAACAAGGAAAGGCTGGATTTTAAGAATGGAGGAAGTCATGTCCCCGGCCTGTAGGAAATAGGCTGCATTCTAAGTGATGTCACGGGTCTCCAAGGAATGGATTGTCTGCATTCTCAAAAAGGTCACCGGCCACTAATGAATGGAAAGGATACATTTTCAGTGATGTCACTGGTCTCCAAGGAATGGATATGATGCATTTAAAAAAAAAAAAAGGCATTTGAAAAGAACACAGAGCTCCAATTACTGACAGAAAGACATATCAGCAGCTCTGAGCGTTTAAGGCTAAGCTCACCTTTTTTTTCCTCTAAATTCCAGCTCTCCTGTGTACCAATATAGCATTAAACTACTTCTTTTGCAAAAAAATAAAACGGATTTCTATTAATTCTAGAGAGGCTTACCTCACTCTCTTCATAGTGGTTTAAAAACCCTGCTCAATTACTTCTGCCTTACTTCCTGGTCAGACTTTAGGTCATGACACAGGAAAGAGTTGACCAGTTGAGGGTAGATGATTCAGGGCGTGTGCTAATGAGATCATCTGGTCAACTCCTTCCTGTGTCATCACCTAAAATCTGAATAGCAAGACATTAAGTGATCGAGCAGTGTGTTTAAACAGCTATGAAGGGAGTGAGGTAAGCCTGTGTAGAATTAATGGAAATTTGTTTCATTTTTGCAAAATAAGTACATTAATGCTATATTGGTACATAGGGGTGCTGGAATTTAGAGGGAAAAAAAAAAAAGGTGGCCTTTAAGGGATTTAAAGTGGAATTAAAGCCTAAGGCAAGCCATAGCTGAGATTTTCTTTATTGAAACCACAAGTTGCAGGAAAGAAAAATCACCAGATTTGAAGGGGGTAATCACTAAGTTGATGGGGGAGATTCTTTTACTTGTGACATGCCTTTACTTGCCATGCATTTGAGTATAATATTTGTTGCTTTTACGTTTAAATAAATTTTATTATGTTATTGCGCTAGGTTGGTGCGCCCTTCTCTTATTATTGTTTTGAAGATCTGTCAGTGTATCGGCGTGCCCGTACATCGTACGGGTAAGCAGATACAATCTGACAGGAAGACTCAATGCATCACCACAGCGCTCACAGCACTGTGGTAGTTCATTGAGAACTACAAGCTGACAGCCGCGGTAGAAACATGTTTTAAAAACGGTTAGTGCTAGAATTTATTTCTACTTTAAGAGTAAAAAGACAGTAAGGATAGGACACGGTTACAGCACAGATCAATTTGAATAAGCCAGTGTAAAGATCCGTGATATGTAATTAACAGTAACTCCTAAGAACCACTCAGATAAGTATTTCAGGATCATATAGCAAAACTACAGAATAAAACCAAATTGTTTAATGCACAGATCTCTGGCTGTAATTAATGGGTGTTTGCCACCCTAAGATACACAAGTGAGGACATTTTTTTTTTATCAGCCAGGGGTCTGGGTAGAAAGGCGCCACATCCCATAAACTAAATACATATCATGTACAGAATGGGGACTTTTAAGGTGCCAAAGATAATGTACTACATCATATTGTTAAAATTCAAATCAAATTTTATTGGATACATTAAAAAAAGATACTTTTGTCTTTGTTAAAATAATTTTTTTTTAAGATCACATGCGATCCAGGTATACAGTACAGCGGTAATTGCTCAACATGTTTCGACAAAGAATGGCTTCTTCAGGAGACTTTTTATTTTACTGTACAGGATGTTCACTGTAGACAAAAGAATACACATTTGGAAACAATATAGATTAACTACATTTTACCTAATCAAATTGTATTACAAAAACTTAAGGCAAAAGTATCTTTTTAATGTATTCAATAAAATTTTATATGAATTCTAAACAATATGATGCAGTACATTAGCTTTGTCTAGCACCTTAAAAGTCCCCGTTCCGTGTTTTTACCCTGTAGTTTTTTTCTTATAAGATCTTAAAATATTTGATTAAGGTAAAACAATTTGATTAGGTATAAAATGTAGTTAATAGGGCCATATGGCCCCAGTCTATATTGTTTCTAAATGTGTATTCTTTTGTCTACAGTGAACATCTTGTACAGTAAAATAAAACTCCTCCTGAAAAAGCCATTCTTTGGCAAAACATGTTGAGCAATTACCGCTGTATACGTGGATCGCATGTGATCTTTAGTTGAAAAAAGTATTTTAACAAAGACAAAAAGGTATCTTTTTAATGTATCCAATAAAATTTGATATGAATTTTAACAATATGATGTAGTACATTATCTTTGTCTGGCACTTTAAAAGTCGCCATTCTGTATAGCATGTATATCCCTGTCAAAGCATATCAAAGCATATCAAAAGCCATTTTTTTTTACTTCATAGATTAGGTAAGGGTTAAATTCCATCAAGTTTTTTCCCTGTTATCTGTGTCCCACTGGGGAGAAGATCATTTGCATCCTGTCCTATAGACACAACAAAAAGCAAGTTTGAATAAGGGACATCCCCCTCCTCATTGGCACCCCTAATGGCAGATATTCTCTCTATTCCTGATCGGGTGTCAACTCAAAATTCTGGATTTTTTTTCTCACTTACGGTCCCTTAGGATAATAGTCACCAGGATAGACAAAGAGTAAATCTTGCCATTGTGGACACAAACAATACAAGACCTGGCAGAGGTTCAAAACTGTCCCCACCATCTAAACCAGGGGTCTTCAAACTACGGCCCTCCAGTTGTTCAGGAACTAAAATTCCCATCATGCCTAGTCACGTCTGTGAATGTCAGAGTTTTACAATGCCTCCTGGGACATGTAGTTCTGCAACAGCTGGAGGGCCATAGTTTGAGGATCCCTGATCTAAACCTAAGTAAAAAAGCTTTGGCTTTAGATGCAGTTAAAGCTCAAAAGTATTTATTCATTATCTATTCATGCAGAGGTTAACCAATTATAGCTGCTAATGACCACCAGGGGGCAGGCTTAGGGTTAGGATATAGCGAACATACTCCTCAAAGAAGTCACTAATGTAAGGGATACAAAGAGGTCATGCATGAGCAAACCGCACAGAGGGAATACCTAAGTGGCATCCGACTTTGTCTTGGGGACATTCTAGGAGATAACAGAGGCCTCTGACTGGGTGAACTGCCAGGTATTGCCAGAGGGCTGCTGGGAAGGGCACGTGGGCTTGATGACAGATGCAGGATAGGAAGACTGAATGTTCGAGGAGTGGAAGGAAAAGGCAATGGTCCTGAGGGTGATATTGCGTTGGGACGATAGCGAGGAGAAGAGGCGTGAACTATAGACGGGCCACTTTGTGTGATGGGTGGGCTAGTGGACACGGTTTGCCCAATGCTGCTTGATGGCGTGCTAGTATCAGGAATGGTGGAAGGAGTAGCCATGCGGGCACCAGCGGCCAGACTGGTGGCAAGAACCGGACTAGTACCATACAGACTGGATTAGAGAAAGAAAGGATCAAGGAAGAAGAAAATGTTAAAAACATAAAAACGTTAAAACTCACAAACCAATATCTTTACGAACACAACAAATATTCACAACTCAATATACCAATCTGATATACGCACAAACTTTTGCTAATTTTTCAGGCCAGTCATGTGATGCCCCGGGGTCACATCCTCCAATCCTTGGTGATGCACAGAGCCATGGGAGAAAACGATGTCTCTGCGGCTTGTGCACCATTACACAAGAAATGCAGAGCGCCATGCTGATCTCGCAATTATAGCCTGCCCACAGTTTTCTCGACTGGACAATGCTGGTCCTCATTCAACCCAGAAGACTAAAGACATCTTGTGGTAGAAAAGAGATACTGCATTGGACAGCTCTGGATTGATTACAACTATTGCAGCCTGAGCTGCTTAAGACTCAAGTTCACACTAGGAAAAGCATTGTGAATCACACAGGAACCGCGCCACATCCCTGTTAAATTCACATAGGGTTCAGAACAGTGCGATTTGGGCCCATTCATTTTTAACGGCTCAAATCCCACAGCATCGCACCAAAGACGTGATGCAGCAATTGTGGAGCCGCAGTGCAACTGAATCGCATAGTTGTTTTGTACCATGAGATCTGGTGTCGGCAAATGCACTGCATTTGCGACCTGCATTTGGGGTGTCATTAAGGTTGCCCTGACATCCGCTGCAGGGCAATGCGTTTTGAATGCAGTGGTGTGGGGAGTGCACACGCATTACGGTGTTCATTAAGGCTTGTTTCACTTCAGCTTGAATAAGAGCAGTGTGAACTTCAAGCTTTGACAAAGCATTTGCAGAGCTTTGAGCAAGTTTTGTTGAAGCTTTTAAAGTAACATTCTTCACTAGTTTGTAAATGTTGAAAACAGATTCTAACAGGAGTGTGAATTTCCACTTTCAAAAGGCTGCTAGCAGGCTTTAACACTACCTGAAGCTTGTTAAAAGCCTGCAGAAGCCTGGTAGCAGCTTGCTTAAAGTGGCAATCAGCACTCTCATTAAGATCTGTGTATAACATTTCCAAACAGGAGCTGAAGGGCACTTTAAAAAAGTTTCAACAAAGCTTGTTGAAAGCTCTGCAAAATCGTTCTGTTCTCACTGCTCTTATATACGCGGAAGCCTGTGTGAAACAGGCCTTGCGGCCGTGTCACATAAGAACGCAATCTAGGAAACCCGTATTCCCTGCGCGTTTGCCGCACCGTGTTCAAAACACGCGACACTTGCAATCTGCAGCGGGTGTCGGTGTTAACAACACCCCAAACGCAGGTCACAAACGCAGTGCATTTGCATGCACCGGTTCACGCTACTTGCATACACTACTTTTGGTGCAGTCCAGCATGATTTTATCCTATTCAAATTAATGGGCTGAGATCATACTGCACCTGGATCGTATATGTACTGCGCAGGAATGCACAGTGCATACCTGTGCAATTTCTGGTGTAAACTGTCTCTAAACAAGAAAAAAGTAAAAAGTTGGGCTTAAAGGCTACAATGTAATGGAACGCTTGTCACAAGGCACCGATGGAAGCTGCCACACTCCTACACTCCCAGGCAGCATAGTAGTACCAGGGTAGCGACAATGAGGCTATTTTGTTTTCCAACAACCAACATTTGTAACACTGAAGGGATGTTAACGCTTGAAGTGCCACTGCAGAAAACAGCCTAATAGCTGAATGTGCAAAGTTTTACCTGGCAAAAGACTTGCAGCTGTGCAGTGTGCACACCACAAGACTGACTTGCAAATTCTCTGGCAAGTAAAATAGTAAACATAGGTTTTACAACTGTGTATTTAGCTTCATGTTGGAACTTCGGTTTAAAGGGTAACTTCACCTTCACATAAAAATCCTTTAGGTGAACTTACACAGGACCCCCCCCTTCTCACCCCCCCAGTCCCGCTGACCTGGAGCGCGGCGATCACCCACACTGACACATCGGGTCGACACCTCACCGGTCCGGGGCTTAGAAATCCCCCACAGCTTATATCTAAAATGTACCTCATCAGGAGGTATGTTTAGGAGCATTCAAATTGGTCGGCGTCAACCAATCAGACCTCGTGTAGTCCAACCTGTCACCGCGGGCGAAGAGGAGAGTAAGCCGCAGGGATTTCAAATCCCTGGACCGGTACATCGGCGATGCGATCAGTCAGTGTGAGGGATCGCCGGACTCCAGGTTAGCGGGACCGGGGGGGGGGGTGTTCTGTAAAGGTGAACTTACATTTTAAAGTATATACAAAATCTCCCCACTAGATTTTGTATATACTTTATCTTACCTTGAAGAGAGCAGGACTGGAACAAGTGGCCATTTGACACCTAACAGGCCGTGGGTCACACCTACCCAATGAGACTTCCTAATTTTATTATGCTGGATAAGGTCCCAGAGGGTGAAACTTTGCTATGTTGCTTAGGGTCAGACTTGAGTAATAGAGCCCTGCTTGGCCCTCAGTAAAATTAAAAAGACAGCATGGAGTACGATTCTGCACGACCTTCGAGTGCACCTTGCGGTAAAATTCAAGGTCTGCTTACACTGTCCAGACCCCTTACCCTTCACAAATCATTTACTACTAAGTACATGTAAAATGTATCAGTAAGGAAAAAAAAAAAGATAAGGTTTGTAATGTTCCTCACACCCATCTTCCATGCCTAGGCAAGGATGACGTCATGTTCCTTCCTGCTAGATTCTGGAGACAACAAAGCAGCCCAAATGTTGTGAGAAGATGCTATTGCAACGCACTCCCTAGTAATTTTACTAGAAGGACGGTAATGTCATGCCTGGCAGTATGGAAGGTAAGGCAAGTATAAGTCCCATTTTTTTACAGTAGGTGATTGGTAAAGGGGAGGTAGGGGGCTCAGGCAATATGAGAGGACCTTGAATTTTACTGTAAGGTCCACTTTAACCACTTTCCTACCGGGCACTTTCACCCCCCTGCCAGCCCAGGCCAATTTTCAGCTTTCAGCACTGTCGCACTTTGACAATTGCACAGTCATGCAGCACTGTACCCATATAAAATTATAATTTTTTTCACAAAAATAGAGCTTTCTTTTGGTGGTATTTAATCACCACTGGTGTTTTTTATTTTATTGCAAAATAAATTAAGCGACAGAAAATTTTAAAGGAAAAAAAATAAATACGTTTTTAATAGTTATAAAATTTTGCAAATCCGTAATTTTTCTTCTTCACTGACATGCGTTCACAAGCTGCACTGATGAGGCTGCACTGAATGGCACAGATAGGCAGCATTGATAGGCAACACTGAGGAAGCACTGATGGGCACGGATTGGAAACACTAATGGCCACTGTTGGGGCTGCACTGATAATCAGGACATCTACACCGATAATCAGTGCCCCGATTATCAGTGTAGATGTCCCTTTTACACAAGCCGGTTACCAGCTCTCCTCTCCTTTTGTGGTCAGCGCGAGGAAAGGAATACCAATAACCGGCATGTGTTTACATCGTGATCAGCTGTGACTGGACACAGCTGATCATGTGGTAAAGGGCCGCTGTGAATGGCCATTTACTCTGATCCGTGATCAGCTGCGATCACAGAGCGTGGTAGGCACGATCACGGGAGGATGTCATATGACGCCCTCTCAGAACTGGGCCAACCGCACTGTAGCCGTCATTCGACTACAGCACAGTTGGGAAGTGGTTAAATTACTGGGGATATAGAATATATATATTATACATATATATACACATACACACAGATAATCTGCTATCAACAAGCAGAAATTTACTGCAGGATCCTGGACACTCCTCACACCAACTGCACCATCAACCTATTTCACCAGTTTAAAAGTAGTTTCAATAAGCATTTGCATTTCAAAATTTAATTAACTTTTTTTTAAAGGGCAGACATAAAGAATATAAATTGATTACAATTTTTTTTTTTCTTATATGGTGAGGTATTCGGATCCCTGGAATTTTTTTTTTTTTTAATGAGGTCTGTGTCACTGCTAGGCAGATTCACCCCCTTCTATTTATAAGGCCAAATCTTTAATGAGGACACCTGTTCTGGTGACCGTAGATGGGGGGACGTTTTGAGACAGGGAGGGAAGGGAATCTCACAAACAGGACACAGAAAACAAAAAGTATAACAGGGATTTTAACCCTTCTCTACCCAAAAAAAAAAAGTTTGGGCTATACTGTACATAAAATATAGGGAGAAGTGCAAAGAGCAACTGTACTGTGGGTAGTGAAGTAGCCTATATCAGCCAAGCTTCTGTTTACTATATCCAGATAAGAGATGCAATCTAATTGGTTGCTACAGGTTACAGAATACTGTTCTCTGCCCTTTATTGTTGATTGTACTTGCCTGGATACGGAGCCAGCACCAAATGATCCTGTATTACAGAACATAGGACTGGTGCCAAGACTGGACCCAGAATTCAGAGTCAAAGTCCTTTCAGGCAGTCTTGTTGTTGCGATTGGCTGTGATGTAGCCGTCAGACTAGCGAACGGATTGTCGTCTTTCGACTGTGTGGACATCATCAAGACTTCCATTAAAATCTGTCCAATTAAGTCCTTAAAATTGGAGAACACTAAAGAAAAAAAAAAAAAGAGAGAAAAAAAAAAAAAAGTTTTACGCAGTTGCTAACTACTTGGTTATCAGGTGCTCCAAATGTAATTTGGTTACTGGGAAACCTTAGCATGAATTACTAATGGCTTCTAAACAATATTTTTTTTTTCCCCCCCACACTGTGTTGGAAGACCAAACTTGATAACGAGAATAAAGCATCAACAGGCACTAAATACCTTCTTTCGGGCCCTGTCTGAACTGAGCAGACAGATTTCTCAGGAATATGACATCCCGATCACGGTCCTTCCAAGATACCCGGAAAATTTTGCAGACCAGCTGCAGTGACTGCTCCTCCGACACCTCGGAGCCTGAAGACTGTTCCTAGAATACATAAGAAACCTTTCTATTAAAAAAAAATTCCACAAACAAAATCTGTACAGCAGTGCATTGCAAAAGTAAAATTGGCCTAACAAATAACTAGCACCAGGTCACAGTGCCAAGACAAGAAAAAATATATATATCTCCGACCAGACGATTTTACCCCCTGTATCTATTGGTTGCTTCTCTAGCCACTTGTTCCAGCAATTCATTTAGCTCTCTTCTCTAGTCAGTCTGTAATTACAGTACTCAATCTTTAGAGCAGTGTTTCTCAACCTTTTACGGGGAAGTACCCCTGCAGGTCTAAAAAAAAAAAAAAAAAATTTCCTAAGCACCCCTGTCTCGAGAAAGTAATTTATATAATGTCAGTAAGTGTACAGGGGACACTGATAATGCGGCACTGATAGGGGGTACGGATTTTCATTATAAATGTGCCCCTGTCACAAGAAAGCGACTTATCGACTTTCCTTTTCTCAGACACTGACAGCGCTGAAGAAAGGAAATGCAGATAACCAGCATTTGTTTACATGTGATCAGCTGTGATTGGACACAGCTGATCACATGTTAAAGAGCCATGGTAAAGAGTCTATCCTGAATGAAATCAAATTGGAGCAATTGACTCCTGATGAAGGAGAACTTCCAGCAGTCAGCATTGGATGGGTATGCAAACTCAGCTACTGGTCCTGAGCCCCCAACAGGTCAGCAGGAATGTGCCCTGATCCCTTGTTCATTCCTACACTCAGCATTCAATCCACAGCTACAAGTCCCATGACATCCCAGCAGCCTGTGTCCGGCTTTGCATGTTGGGATGTGTAGTTCCTGAGCAGGCACAGGGAGATGGGAAGTGACAGGCAGGACTCACATGACCTTTTTTTTTCCTGTTAGGGTCCCTTGTTTCTTGCTACCCTGAGTCATGTCTGTAGTGTGCTGGCTATGTGCAGGATTGCACACTGGAGAGAAGATCAGGGAGCCGCAGCAGGCATCATCCAGGCAGGTTCTTCACACATGGCAGGAGATCCGAGGCGTGCTTGAGAGGGGGAGGAGATGGTAGATGGGAGGACATGGGGCCGCCGCCTACTGACCCTGGTCAGGCAGTCCTGGCCAGGACCCAAGGCAGCTGCTGCCGACCTGACAGACCTCAAACCACCCCCCCTCCCCCCTTGGTACGCCACTGGCTCCCCCCACCCGGCCAAGTACACCCCATACTGCCCATAAGTGCTGTGCTACAGCAAGCCACCAGGGACTGTATGTGTGCGGGAGGCGGCCGTGTGACAGCACTGGGCATACCCCCTCTCCCTTAGTGCACGTACCCCCAGGGATACGCATACCACGAGTTGACAGACCCTGCTTTAGAGGATGACAAGCTTCCAGCCAGTCAGAGTAGAATAGAGACATGTCAACTCCTACAGGCCAGAGCTCTATTATTTGGCTTGGTATAATGAAATAACAAAACAGTACTGGAGTATGGTTAGGTAAATGGCCGCTAGACATATTGTCAGCCAACATAATATGCTGGAGACCACTTCTAAAGCCGGGATTGACCAAACCCAAAACCTGCCTGCCATAGACACCATCTAAGTTATCAGTACAGCAACACTGTCAGGTTTTAATAGCCTTGTTAGATCAGGGATTGACAAATCCTAGGCTCCAGGTCGCTTTAGCGACTAGAAACCGCATCCTGGCGCCTAGGCTATAGTCGGCCCATTCACAGTTGGTACCATTAAGACCCTCCTATCAGCCCCCTCACTGCTGCTGTCTCATGCTCTTATCAGTCTTGTGTAATATCATCCATCGCTGGTGTGCATCTCCAAACAGCTTTAGCTCTGCTGCCTACCCACAGGGGGAGGATTTGTGAAAATTGTTGAGAGCGCAATCAGCATAAAAATACAGGCGGTCCCCGGGTTACCAATATCTGACTTACAAACGACTCCTACTTACAAATGAAGGGAGACAAGTTGTGAGAGGAAATCTACCCCTAAGAAGGGAAATTCACTCCTGTAAGAGTTATCATGGGAAAAGGGTGTCTCCACTGAAGCTTTATCACTAATCCTTGTTTCCACAACTCAAAATTTTCAAAATCCAATTGTCACATGGACAGAAAGTGAGGTGAAATCATCTGAACAGGGACACCGAGAGCAAAATAAAATGTCACAGGGGTGTTAACCCTTCCCTATGCTATCCACAAAACGTAAAAATATTTTTTTTTGGCTGGAGCTACACAAAAAAAAAAAAAAAAAAAAAAAAATGTACCTGTTCCGACTTACCAACAAATTCAACATAAGAACAAACCTACAGGGGGCCTGTCTTGTTTGTAACCCGGGGACCGCCTGTTTCCCCCTATAAACAGGTTTTTATTGTCATTCTTTCTGGCCAGCCAATAACCCTGACATTACGTCGGGGTTATTGGCTGGCCATCCTGCTGTAAGTTAGGGGGGTTATGGGGAGCAAATGACTTACCTTGCCCTGGGCGCTGACAACCCACGCTACGCTAACAAGAACTGGCTCTTACCTTATTTAGCTGGCTTCTAGATTCAAAGCAAATTTGTCAAACCCTGTGTTAGATAGTAACTAAGACTAAAAAGAAAAACCGGATGTCCAAGTTTAGCCACTCGCTCGCATTAATACGAAATATGAAGTAAAGCAGAATGGAGCATTGAATCACCTTATCGGTCAGACTTCCTTTCTCCCTGCGGTCATTTTCGTCCACCTCCATGTTTTCAATCCCCGAGTCCACATCTACCTGGGACATGCTGGTGATAAAAACACAAGATGTCAACACAGAAACAACAAATGACAGTCCTGCCAAGGCATTTCCACTTCCAAAGTGAGTGGTTGAGAGCCAGATAAAATTAATGGCGATTTGCAGTGAGGGAACTCGTGATCCTTATATGAGTCGTCACTCAAAGTATTGAATCTGTATGATCAGATGGAAAACTAGTACCTTCAACAAAATTGCCCCATCCCCCCATAGAACTGCAAAGTCCAATTTCAGGTCAAATAGGGCAGAGTTTGATCCCTGCCAAAACTTAAAGCGAACATTGACTACAAATAGAGCAAACCTCATAATGGTGCATTCACATCCCTCTGCTTCAATTCAGGCACTACATCTCAGCCTGGGGTCCCGTTTCGAAGCTCTGATCTACCTTTTGTCCTTCAATAATTCACGATTAGAAAAATAATTGCGCTAATTATATAAGTCCATGTATGTGACCAAATGAGTTAATTTAAAGAAAGTCTACATTTAAAAGTGAATAATTCCATGATAGTGTCCATCATCCACCACCAGCTGTAGAAACTGCTTACCAGCTCCAGTTGACCCCTTTATTACAGGGGGTCGGTAAACGCCTATGGCTTAAAACCCAGCCAGGGCCTTTCTCCACATCACGTGGTCAACTCCACTTCTGCTGATAGTACTCAAGGGATTTGATAGGAATTAGACACCGGTAAGAAACCAAAGGCTCCAGATAGTGTCAAATCCTTAGGTTTATTAAATGAAAGTTCAGCCAGCACATACCAAACAACCCATCCGTTGGGACACAAAAAAGGTGGATACATCAGCACGTCGCTTCGTCTGACGTCGCCACCTTTTTTGTGTCCTGACGGATGGGTTGTTTGGTATGTGCTGGCCGACATGCTAAACTTCAGGCTTTTTATTGTTGTGGGCAAGAACTTTCATTTAATAAACCTAAGAATTTTACACTATCTGGAGCCTTTGGTTTCTCTCCAGTGTCTAATTCCTATCAAATCCCTTGAGTACCATCGGGAGAAGTAGAGTGACCCCATGATGTGGAGAAAGGCTCAGACTGGGTTTTAAGCCATAGGCGTTTACCGACCCCCTGTAATAAAAGGGGTCAATTGGAGCTGGTAAGCAGTTTCTACAGCTGGTGGTGGATGATGGACACTATCATGGAATTATTCACTATTAAATGTGGACTTTCTTTGAATTAACTAATTTGGTCACATACATGGACTTTTTATATAATTAGCCCAATTTAATTATTTTTCTTATGTTGATTGTGATGCACAAAATTGCTGCTTAAATTTTGCTTGTAGGGACAGATGTTATTTAGTGCAGTTTTGTCACTTTTTTCTAATTCACTATTGGTCAGTGAGGCACCACACCTCAGTTATTGACCAACAGTGTGGCTTGGGACATAGAAGAGGAAATGTGAGCTGTGTGTGTGAGATCTCCCACTAGTCTTGCTACAAAGGATGCGATAAGCATTTATTGGAATATAAAGAGAATGTACTCCAAATAATGGAAACAAAGACTTACTCACACAGTATTGCCTGGCTTCTCAGCAGGCCTTGCACAGCATGTCCTATAAAAACTTTTTTAAAAATGCTACAGATTCCACTAAATGTGTGCTGAAGAATTACCGATTCATAAAGTGTTGGTAAACTCATGCAAAATTGTATTCATGTAAATTTTGAATTTCAGCAATAAGGATTGTGACAGGTCTATGTTGATGGGGGGAAAAGATTTACCAAAGCGTGTTTTATAGGAGACGTAAGGCCAAAGCTATTTTGGCCATAATTCTATGGATCACAGGAACACAGTAAGTTATGCACGCCAGTGAGACATTTTTAGCTAAAGTCTGCTGTCGGCTGACGTCACTCAGCTGGGCCAGGCTCTGGATTGATCTAGTCTTTAATGTCCGTATCCACCCAGATGCCCAAACCGGCAGCTGGCTCGGCAAGCCACTGACAGCATGAGCCAGCCTTCCCCCACCTCCCTCCACAGCCTTGGCACTCCAGTGAGCACTGGAGGGGCAGAGCACAGAGCTGGTGACAGACAGTCATTGCTCTCTGCTCAGAGCAGAGGAAAGAACTGAGTGATCATCTGCGTTGGATCGCTCGTTTTTTAGATTAGAGCCGGCGGGGGACAAATACAGCATCGGATCGTTGCTGCATTTATACATTTTTTTCCCAACCCCCATACTTCTCTTTAAAGACTCCTATGAAAAAAATAGCACAGCAGTAGTATAATTTATCATTTATTGTCCTTACCAGCTTCACATAATCACCTACCCATTACTTCCCATCTGCTATGTATAGTGAAGATGCCCTGAATAAGCTCCAGGTCGTGACTTGGAGTTTATAAAAAGGACTTCAGACTCTCTCCAGCCCCCCATGTGACATGCTGGGCATTTGAACAGCCAGTCACCAGTACTGCAATGTGTACAGAAGGGGAGCCTACCCCCTATTCTCAGAAGTACTGGTTATTTCTCTTACACCTGGTGGCTGAAAGCAGTGGTGGTAAAGGGAAGGCAAGGTAAATATATGAAGCCGGCAATTCTATATACACATAAAACAGGCCAAGAGTGTTACCTTTTCTCACAGGCAACGCTGTCGATGTCCATACTCTGGGACCGGGACAGGGACTGAGACTGAGTTTCAAGGCTGTTTGATGGGGAACTGCTGAGCGAACTGACCCCCTCACTGCTCTGGCTACGATGGGCCACCCCTGTGAAAAAACGAAAAAAAGAGGGGGAAAAAAATACAAATTAAAAAACTGTATTAAAAAAGAAACAGAAAAAAAAAATCAAACCCTGCGAGTTGCGCACAGAACGGTGCTATGACACTTTTAGACATAAAAGCATATGAGGATTGTTAGAACAAAAGTAGACCTAAATGTGCCTTAGCCATTATACAGACAAAATTCAGCCCACCATCACTAATCTTGTATGCAAATATACAAAGTACTTTCCAAAGAACAGGCCTGGGCTCAGAACTAGAGAAAAGCAGGGCTCATATACAGCTTGCATTTAACAGGCAGAGACTCCTCCACAGTTATGTACTAACACATAACTCATATGATATGTCAGATCAATCCTTGTAATTATTAGATATAATCCATGTTGAAGTAGAGCCCTGGTGCCCAACATGTGGCTCTTCGGTATATTATGTGTGGCCCTCGGGCCTTAGTCTGTAGTGGGAACATTGATTAGGGTAATAGCTAGGGTTGCACTGATACTTTCACAGTCAAGTACTCGCAGATACTTTGCAGTGTGATTTGCGTCAACACAGATAAAATTGTTGCAATTTGCACACGATTTGAACAGGAATGTGGCGATTCCTATCTGAATCGCATGCTATTTCCCCCACTGTTTTTGTGTGTGTATAGAAAAGGGAAAAGAGCCATCTAGTGGGCAGTTTATTAAAAATGTTAGAACAAATCTGGCCAAATGCAAAATCTGCATAGGTGTCCCGACCTGCCGACGATAGCAAATCACGGCTGCTGGAGGTGCTCACAGGGCTGGAGGAGAAGTTGTGGGTATAAGGTGGAAGGTGATGTCAGCTTGGGGGCAGACCACATCTACATCTCCTCCACTCGTGTGAGAACCTATGGCGGCCACGATTCCTATGCAGATTTTGCATTTGGCCAGATAGGTTTGGAGTCCTAACATTTTTAATAACTTGCCCACTATATGTCAGATTTCCCTTTCTATACATACATTGGAGCAGTGGGGGGAAAAAAAAAATAAAAAAATAATTGCATACGATTCTTGCAGTGCGATTTGCACCCATCTTATAGTGCCACAAATCGCACCGCAAAGTATCGGTTTTGGGAGCATTTGAACAAATGCTTGCCATCGGCACCGATGCATCCCTAGTAACAGCATTACTCTCTACTAGCCTCATGTAACATGCTTCCAGTTTCGTATTATCTTCTGCACCATCTCCCCACCAACAATGTATCCTGTCCTCACTCTCTGACCCTCATCTCGTCTATTCGGTCCGCAGTCTGTGCGGTCCCTTGGGGAAGTCAGGAGCTGCATCTGAAGCCCCTTTATCTCACACATTGACAACCACTGTAGTAGAGCATCGTCACCAATTGGCAGAGGACGCATTACGCGTTTCATGAAGCAACGTTCACTTCTTCAGACATAAAATCCAGCAATAGGTACCTTTTTTTTTGCAACAGAATATACATCTTTGACATATCTACACCGTCCCATCAGCTGGGTGTCCTGATGTGAGCAAGAATGACAGCTGCAATCTCATTGGCTGGAATGGGTAAAGGACAGATCTTCTTGCTGAGCATTTCTATATTGGCCTCAGCTATTTTCTATATCTGGCTGAAGATATTCTTTACCTTACTAGCCTTATACTGGGAGGAAAAAATATTTTTGTCTCAGCCCCAAGTGAACAGGACAGATGATTACGCAAGAACCCGAGTGCTGTTGACGATCCAAACTGATTTTAAATTTATTCGAATCAAAGTCACAATTCCCTTAACGCAGAGAGAAGGCTCCTAGCCGCTGATGTAACCGGTGACAGATCAGCAGACATACACAGTACTGACACCTCGGCAGAGGAAGAAGCACAGCTGTGACTGCGGCTTCTACACCCAGGAATGATGGCGGGCACAGCGCCATCCTAAAGTCAGACCCTGGATATTTACAGCTTGTTATACACAAACCTCCTACTTTGTTATTCTCATCTCATAGACACCGTGTGAAAAGATGTCCACTGTAAAAACTGAACTTCAGGTAAAAACAAATGTATTATGACACTTCTGATAAAAGAACCTGAATCTGTTTTTATCAGCATCCTGTAATCCCCTACAAAGCAGATCTCTGCGACTGGGGGATAGCAGGGAAAGCACTAGTAGACAATCCGGCTCTACTGCATTGCACATCGCTGTACAAACAATGAGAGCTAGAGAGAGCAAAGTGATGACCTCATCATCCTGCTGCTGCCTCTTTTATTGTCTGGCTGGGGCAGGTCTTAGACCAAGTTGTAATCCTCAAGGCCCATACACACGATAGGACTTTTTGACAACAAACATGCAAATTAGCTGTTTTAAGGTAACATCCGACCGTGTGTACGCTCCATCGGACAAACCTTTTCGGTTTTCATCGGACAAATGTTGGCTGTGCAAACAGACAAACTTTCCAGCAACAAAAGTCCTATGGTGCAAATTCCTATCGTCTGTACACAAGTCCATAGGACTCTAGTCCAAAGTACAAACACGCATGCTTAGAATCAATGCCAAAGATCAGACAACAATACAGACGTTGACCAAAGGGTGGCGGTAAAGACCTGAAAAACCACGTGATTTGGTGAAAGTTGGCTGAAAAAGTCCTGCCGTGTGTATGATTAGTTTATGGCCAACGCCCTTTGTAGAAAAATCCACGGGAAAGTTTGTACAAAGTCTGATCGTGTGTATGAGGCTTAAGGTTCAGTTCACACCATGAACCGCATATGAAATCGCATCGAAACCGTGCCGTATTCCTGATCAATACACATGAGATTCAGTGAGGTGCGATTTGAGTCCATTCATTCATCACACCAATGACCTGCATGCAGCAACTTTGGAACCGCACGGCAAGCGGATCATGTTGTCCTTTTGTACCATGCGATCCGGCGCCAGCAAACGTTTGCAACCTGCTTTTGGGGTGGTGTTAAGATTGCGCTGATGCTCGCTGTGGATTGCAGGGGCAGTGCAATTTAAATATCGTGTGGGAAACACGCAGGGCTCCAGACCCTCTGTCTGGACAGTACCGATTGGCCCTGTGCAGATCACATGCACTCTCCCGAGAAAAAAAAACCCCTCTCTAGCAATACAATCCAAACTGAGCATTGTGCAGCATGACTCCAAAGGATCGGTCTTATCTGGACTTGTCCAGGGGGACAGTGCAGGGAGGGGAGGATCGGTGCATACAGGATCAAGCAGCCTTTTTTTTACACAATGCAGAGGATTAATCCCTTAGGTTCCACAGTGAGTATAACAAGCATGCTTTACTGCAGACTAATTTTACTATTGTGGGTTTAGTAACACTTTTAGACCCCTTTCACACTGAAGCGCTGCAAAAACTGCCAATAAAACACCGGTCATTTTTGTGGTGCTTTTGAGGCGCCAGCGGTCCACTTCTTTAAAGTCACGTGACAACGTGGCCTTTAACAAAAATAGAAGCCGTTTTGCAGCGCATTTAAAGTGCTTCTGCGGTGCTTTGGAAGCGCTGCCCATTCATTTCAATGGGCAGGGTCGTTTTTGAGGCGCTTTTTAAAAGCGCTCCAAACATGCCCCAAAGATGCTGCTTGCAGGACTTTTTTCACTGCCCCACGAGCGCACCGTCCCAGTGTGAAAACATCCATTGAAATGAATGAGAGGCACTTTTCAGGCGCTATTTTTAGCGCGAAAGAGCCTGAAAACAGCCTCAGTGTGAAATGGGTCTAAGGTCTGTTTTAGCAGTATAGTGGCACCATAGTTTGGGATAGAGATATCCCAAACAAAGCAACATTTGCAAAATGCTGACCTACAGGAGAAGCAGGCACGTGTCCAAGCAACATTCTCCTTGCAGCAAAAAACAAAAAAAAAAAAAAAAAAGCAGCCTGCATCTCTCCCTAAAACATAGTCTGTTGTCTACGGACACCAGCAGGTCCTTATATGTATGTCCATGTATATTAGAAATGTCAGTGTACACCACAGCAACCAACATCAATCTGATGCAGGTAAAGAAAGGAGCACCATGACTCGACTTTCCTCCACTCCAAATTTCAAAAATCGAGGTTCATTGCCCTTTAACTCTACATACGAAAAATCTCCAAAGATGAAAAAAAATGCAGCCTTGAAATTTTATTCAACAGCTGCTTTTTAACAGTTGCTATGGCAACCATCATTTATTGAGCCCTGTCTCTCTCGTGCACAAAGTTGTACAGACACAAAAGCACAGAAGTGCTGCTGTACCACGGCGAATCCTGCTCCGCAAGAGCAAAAAATAGCCAATTTATACAATGCAAAGCTATCTGTAGCATCTGACAAATGCTTCTATTACTTATTCCCCCCTCCAAAAAAAAAAAAAAAAAAAAAAAAAAAAAAAAATAAGGACTATCCTTGTAAGTACAGAAGGCGACGTATTTGATAATAATCAGGACATTGTTCTTTGTGGGCTTCTGTTGGAAACAAGACAGCCAAAAAGACACTTGTCACTTTATTGCTGGCCAGAAAATCAGCTGTGTGTTGGATAATGAACATTCCCAAAACCACAAAATTTTAACCCTTTCAGTGACTAAGCATTTTTTGCACACATGGTAAAAGAATCATTTTAGGCATGAAGATTAGTTAATCCCCCCCAAACAGTATACATTTTCGGAAAGCAGAGACCCTGGAAAATAAAATGGCGAATGTTCCAATTTCTTTTTTTACATTAGCTCAACGGTTTATCAAGCCCAAATTTTCTGTAAAAAAAAAAAAAAAAAAATACACGGTCACATTTAGTGCAGAAAACTGCAAGATATTCTCTTATTTTTTGGTACAACATAAAAAAAATGAGGTGCCGAGTAAATAGATACCCAACAATGCAAGGCCCAATTGTGTGCCTGTGAAATGATGAACCCAAATTTTCCATAGGCCCTAGAATCATTCATCTCACTCTGGCATGCATGGCAACAAAGAGGTTCTTCAGTCCAATTTTGAAAAATGAAAAGTCAGCAGTTACAATAAGTGTAGCTACTGATTTTTAATAAACATCCACTTACCTGTCCCAGGATCCAGTGCTGTCCTCACTGGGATTCAGCCGCCGGCACGGGCACCTCTTGGCAGCCGGCTGTGACTCATTGCAGCTTCACGGCCGGATGCTCACTGCGCATGCGCCATCTGATCGGTCCCGCAGCTTTCTGTGACCCAGAAGACTGCCAGGGAATGGCTCCCACTCGGATTGCCACGGTGGTCTGACCAGACATGGGTACATGTCATAACCAGGTCTCTTCACAACAAAATATGTGCCAAATGTGTCTGCTGAAAGCTTTGGCACTGGCTTTCCTGCCTGCCAACGCTCCTGCCTCAAAAACATGAACGCCCATGTGTGCAGGGACACATAGGCCTAACATGGTTGGGCGTTTGGAGGCAGAAAATAAATAAGTGAAACGCCCTTAAAACTGGCGTTTTTCATGCCCAGCGTGCATGGGGCCCAATATTGTGCAATCACACGTTGTAAAGGCAGAAGATTTTTTTTATCTTAATGCATTCTATAAATTAGGATAAAAAACCTGCTGTGTGTAGCAGCCCCCCTCAGCCCTTTAATACTTTCATGAGGACCATCTCTTTCCAGCGATCTGCATGAGTGCCTCAGCCGCCCGGAACTCACCCTCCTGATTGGCTAAGACACAGCAGCGGCACCACTGGCTCCCGCTGCTGCCAAAGTCAGCCAACCAGCCAATCAGGAGAGAGAGGGGGCAAGGCCGAACCACGGCTCCGTGTCTGAATGGACACAGGGAGCTGTGGCTCGGCTCCCCCCCCATAGCAAGCTGCTTGCTGTGGGGGCACTCAACAGGAGGGAGGGGCTAGGAGCTCCGAAGAGGGAACAGAGAAGAGGAGGATCGGGGCTGCTCTATGCAAAACCACTTCACAGGGCAGGTAGAAGATGTTTGTTATTTTTATAGAAAACAAAAACGAGACTTTAGTATCACTTTAATTTACATGTTAGCCCTGAGAAGCAGTGGTTGCAATAGAGCAACCCTCAAATTATCCACTTGCCTACTCGCAAAATGAGGCCTGGTGAGCGTGGGCTGCCTTGGTGCGGGGGGTGGGGGTTGAGCACCGCCGGCGGGTGGGGTTGAATGGGAGACGTTCTCCCAGCGATCGCCCGGGGAAGAAAGAGGAGAGCAGGTGGCCAGAACATAAGAGCGCAGAGCAACATCGCTGTAACAGCTTCCAATAGAGTTGCTGAGTTTCAGTGTTCCCCGCACTCGCTATCACACACAGCCCCGCCTCCTGGCCCAGGTACTTTAATAGACAGATCACCTGTCCAATGCCGGGACGTGTGAGGTATGTGAAATTAACCAGGCTAGGAGGCGGGGCTGTCTGTGCCGGCGAGTGGCAGGAACACTGACACTAGGCAATTCAAATGAAAGCTGTTACAGCGATGTTCCTCTGCGCTCTGCTGATCCGGCCGGCAATCCCCTCCTCTCCTCTTCCCCTGCACAGGTAGGTTGCATTGTTGGACACAGGAGAAGCGGCATTGATGGAAACAGGTAGGCTGCATTGTTGGACATAGAAGAAGCGGCATTGATGGAAACAGGTAGGTTGCATTGTTGGACACAGGAGAAGCGGCATTGATGGACGCAGGTAGGCTGCATTGTTGGGCACAGGTGAACATTTAAATGTCATTTCATGAAAATAAATGAGGGCGTGTTTAGGGGCGGGGCAGGGTAACTGGTGGCAACTAACCCTTAAGGCCTGGCTAGTAGCTCAGCAATAGAGTATTGTACATCTGTGCTGTAAACACGTAAACGTTAAAGTTTACATGCAATAGCATAAAATGTACTCCAAACATTTTTCCTCGTACACAAATGTTTCCATTTTTGTTACAGCAGACAGATTACAGACCACTGTGCATAGAAGTCCGTGGATCGGATTCCTCCCCCCCTTCGATGCCACATTTGGCACCTTTCATGGGGGGAGGGTGGAGAAGATACCTGTCAAATCCATCTGCTCCCACTTCCAGGGATTGCCGCAACGCAATCTTGTGCTGTGAACTAGGCAATGTCTGGCCCCTCCCCCCCCCCCCCCCCCCCGCTGCCTTCTGGGAGACACAGGTCCCAGAAGACAGCAGGTGTTCCGTCAGATTAGGCAACCCGTCAGATTTCGAAACGAAAGTGACGTTCCGTCACGGCCATCTTGGTACACACCGCACTCGGCTACACTAAGCCTACATTCTGAAGTCGCCAAGCAGACATCTTTTTACACCCACCGAAATCTTGCATTTCACACTTATTTTTATGACTAAACTGAGCTGATATTGTAAAATACAGGAATTAGAAGTCCGTGACGCGGTTTTGATGTTGAATTGTAAAAGCAGCAGCTAATCTGACAGAAGACCGCTGCTTTTAAAATTAAACTTTAAAACAGTATCACGGACTTCCAAATACTGTATTTCACGATATAAGCTCAGAATACTGGTAAAAATAAGTGTGAAAAGCAAGATTCCAGTGGTTGTAAAAAGATGTCCGCTTGGCGACTTCAGACTGTAGGCTGTCTGCGACCGAGTGCGGGGTGTACCAAGATGGCCGTGACGGAACGTCACTTCCGTTAAAGATTTCACAGGTCGCCCAATCTGACGGAACACAGGGACCATTCGTGAAGCGCAGCGCGACTCGCGCATGCTCAGTAGAAAACAGGCTGTGAAGCCATAAGGCTTCACTTCCCGTTTCCCTTAGTAAGGATGCCAGCGCCTGCACCCAGAGCCCAGGGACGGGTCAGCCTCTGGTGCCGACATTGCGGGCTCCCAGGACGGGTAAGTGTCCATATATTAAAAGTCAGCAGCTGCAGTATTTGTAGCTGCTGACTTTTTTTTTTTACCCAGGCAGAACTTGGCTTTAAAGGGAGCCTTTCAAAGCAACTTACACAAGCATGATCCACTGTTGTCACCATCAGGAAAGCCACCCTGATACATGCCATGCAGCCATCACTGCAGTGCATGTAGATAGAAAGAAGGCTGATGAAGGAAGTGCGTAGTTCTTCTAAAACACGTTCCAATAGTAGACACACACTCCCTCAGCGGTAGATCGAGGCTGTCTCATTATCCTCCTTGTATGGCAGCTCCTCCTAGCAAAGCTTTGGCTCTCCTGACCCGACTGCGGACACCAGTGCTGGTGGCTCCTGTTCTCTCTGCTCCGCACACGGCATTGCATCCCGCTCACTGAGGAACTCCCTCCCCGCACCTCCAGCAACTTTTTCCTCCATCCAGCCCCCCCCCAGCAGCTTGAGCTAGCCATCTGCCTGCACTAATGGACTTCCATCATCATGACATGCCTGTCATTTCCACTATGTGAGTGCATCACTAAATGGTTCTAACAATTACTTTCCAAATAAACGTAATTACTACACTATGTTGGGCTCCTTGGCACCTCTCCCCTCTTCCATTTGTTCATGTAGACAAGAAGGTAGACATGTAGTCACCACACTCTGTTCCTCCAGTGCTCACTGGAGCACCAAGCTGGTGAGGGAGTGGGGGCGACCTGCTCCAGCCCTCAGCCACACACTGAAAGGCTGAGCCAGCTGTCAATGAGGCAGTTAGGAGGTGGATTCCGACAATATGGTCATGATCCTTCTAGAGCGGCTCTGTTCAGGTCAGTTGATAGCAGGCAATAGTGTGCCATCAGCTGACTCTGGGTCACAGGAGGACAAAAGTAATTCCTGTGACCCACGAGAGAAGCATGGTCAAAAATGCTTTATTCATACTTTAAAGAATAAAAAAAAAACAAAAAAAAACAAAAAAACAATTGTTTATTATGCACAGTGTATAATGCAAGCTAAACATTATTCAGTTCAGGTTTACATGTGCTTTAAATGCACGCAATGATTATACCAGTGTTTAGCTTAAATCTGCAAACCAGACTGCCTGTTATTATGGCCACATTCCGAGAATAGCAGAAGGATTTCAACAAGAGTTGCATAAAAATGGTTTAAGAACGTAGCACAGAAGTCCTGCAATAGGGACTGGCTGGTTTATTTGGTACAGTATACTGAATAGAAATACAAAGCAGAATTGTTGTCGCTAATGAACAAAATAAATAATTGTCTGGTCCTATTCTAATGATTGCCTGCAGCAATTTAGTCATCATTTAGGATTTCAAACATTTGCGATTCTACTGATGCACAAGGAAAGGATCAGTCCATTTTTCTTGAAACATATCTACACAAGACTTATGTTAGGTTTTGGAAAGAACAGCAAAAAGAAAAAAAAAAATGGAACACCCCGTCATGTTTTTGTTTTCATTTGTGTTGAGCAGATTCACGTTATTTGTACTGGTGAGAGAAAGCGAAAGGAAAAACAGTTGGAAAAACAGTTACAGTTGTTGCTGGAAGGGGAGATGAGAGGCAATTCTACAGCTGGAGCACCTGTTCCAGTCTAAGTCTTTGGAGGGATTTCCTGTTGTGTCCATGTGTAAAGGAAAATGGCCCCAACGGGGGGCACCAAAACAAAAAAAAATAAAAAAAAAATAAAGTGGTTCTAAAGTCCAATAACTTTTTCCATTATGCATTCCCTGCATTAAAGTGTTACTAAACTCGCAACAGTAAAATCAGTCTGTATATGCAGTAAAGCATGCCTGTTATACTCATTGTGGAACCTAAGGGGTTAATCCACTGTGTAAAAAGGCTGTTTGATCCTGTCTTCTCTGATCCTCCCCTTCTTCCACTGTCCCAAAACCATCTCCTGATAGAACAGAGCCTTGGGAGCAAGCTGCACATGGTCAGTTTGGTGTACATTGTGATTTTTTTTCTCTTAGGAGGGTACATGTGATCAGCACAGGGCCAATCAGTACTGTCCAGACAGAGCGTCAGGGGTCCTGCAACCTTAAAAAGGGACAATCCGGGGAGAATCAAAACTCCTACAAGCTTAAACCAGACACTGATAGAAGTCACAAGACTGCTGAAACGGCTAATGAGAAAAGGTATTTAACAGTTTATATTTACTAAAACTATTGCATTTTCATGTTCTGTGGGAGGCCAGATATAGTGATTGCAGGGTCCTGGGTTTAGTAACACTTTAAAAGGTAAAAATGACCCGCCACTTGTTAAATACCCCCCCCCCCCAACACCTACCTAGGTCCTAGGTCCTCTCTCAATCCAGCGCTGTGCCCATTTGCACCAGCACTGGTCTCTCCTCCTGGTCTTGCAGGACAGACAGAGGCTCCCACTGCCATCAGTCAGTCAAATCCAGTGAGGGGGGAGCGAGGGGCGTGGCTGAACCGCACCGAGTCTATGGAGCCCGGCTCCGGAGCACATCTGCACAGGTGCCCTCATAGCACACGGCTTTCTATGGGGGCTCTTGGAGAAAAGCACTGGTGAGGGACTGCAAAAGAAGAAGAGGTAAGGGACCGCTCTGTGCAATATTGTTGCACAGAGCATGTAAGTATAAACATCTTTTTTTATTTTGGGGGGGGGGGGACCTTTAGTATCACTTTAACCATTCTTCATGTCATAGGCAACCTAAGGTATGCAGGCCAGGATGGGCACACAATGTAATTTTCAGTAAAGGGGTGTGTCCCTTCCCTCCAATCAGCTCTCAGAGCTCTCCTCACTGAGCTCTGCAGTGTAATTTCAGCTCTCCGCCCTCTTTTCTGAAAGATCAGACAAGTTGTATAAATTATGGACATGGAATGGATGTAGAGAAGATTAGACTGCAGATAAACTTATGTAGGAGGATTGGTTTCATCTCTGTGTATCACCTGAGGCCAGTCACTTCACTGGGTATACGTAAGTCTTAGGGCGGGTACAGTTGGTTCAGCAGGGACTGGCCAAATTTCTATCTGTCTGTGGCCCTCCCTGTCCGACAGAAGCTGATCGCTAGATCGACCTCCCTTGGGCAGACAGAATACATCATTGCAGCGGGGGGGGGGGGGGATTCCTCCATCCTCCTCGCTTGTGGAGATGGGGAAATTCGTTCTTTTGTTTCGTTCAGCCCGCCGCCTGAATACATGGAGAGCAGGGGCTCGGTCTGGTCTCTGCCTCCTCAATGGCAGAGGCACAGCAGCGGGAGCCTTTGAAAAGTGAGCAGGGGGGGGGGGGTTGGAATGAGCCACTTTCTGCGTCCCCTATAGACACACAGACCCAGCTCAGGAGCAAGCACGCAAAAGGTCCCCCAGAGCAAGAAGCAAGGGGGAGGGGCCAAGAGCACCAGCAGGGGACCCACTAAGAGGAGGAGCAAGGCCTGGTCATCCGTAGCAAAATGTTCTTTCAACACGGTCAGCATGGAGGTGGCCTATAAGGTTCTACTCCACTGGTACTGGGTCCGGCCCACATAACACATAAAAAATCCATCATATTAGTGATAGATGCTTCGGGGCTGTGGCCAACGTAGAGATGAGATCCATATTTGCTGGTTATGCCCCCGTTTGGCGAGCTTCTGGGTCCAGGGTCTATGGCTTCCTCTCACTTTTTTATGTACCCTTTCACAAGGTGGCACTTCTCCACTGCCCTCTCCCAGGCCTTTTCTCTTACCAGCAGAAGCTGGCCACCTAACCTTTTCATTGCTGCAAAGCAGGCCCTTGCTAGGGCTTGGAGGAAACCCTCGGTTGGGTTTGCAGAGGTAAAGAGCATCCTGACTACCCTCATGCTTTATGAGAAAATGACCAGTATACTTCATGACTCTCACGCCAAGTTCCTCAAAGAGCAAAACCCATGGTGGTCTCCTCACTCTGCCCCCAGACAGTTTGGGTAATCCAGATCATTCTGGAACACCATCTAACCCGCAGGTTCTGCCCTCTCTCCCTGTATAGGTCTACACCTCTTTCATCCCATTCTTCTGCCTTGTCTTGACCAATTCCCACCTTCTTCCCTTGCTTAGGTCTGCACTTCACTTCCTTCCTCATTCTGGCTGTCTCCTGCCTTTGCTCTTCCCACTTCCCCTCACCCCCCCCTTTTTTTTTTACTTCCCTTCCATTATGGGACCACAATCCCACTCCCTTTGCCTCACAATGTCCTGGGCTTCCGTGCCCAGTTACCCATTGTCATTTCTGACGCTGGGTGCCTGATGGTTCTACTATTTGCTTTGAAACCTTTGAAAATGTGTCTTTTGTCTCTACATGTGCATTACTGTTTTTTCTTCCCTGCGTCGAATGCCTTTCCTTTTTTGCTCAAGCCTGTATCTTGATATTGTTTTACTCAAAAACCATTGTACCAGAAAAGTCTTCTTTTTTTTTTCCCCAGAACAGATTGTAGCTTGTCAAAAACTATAAACAGGGATGACCACCTGTGCTCAGTGCAGCTCATTGGTGCTTGTGTGCTGGAATAACACATACTGTTCCTGCGTGACACCCATTCCAGGTGATCTCTGCGAATGTCACCTCAGCTCATCAATATAAGCATGTGAGTACATGAAGCCAAGCACCAAGTTTAGTAATAGAAGCAGCAGTCAGTAATGTAAACAGAACAGTTTGTCCCGGCAGGAGGCTGAGATGCATTAGTCTCGTGGCCGTGTTTTTCCAGCACGCCAACAGCTGTGCAAGCCGAGACACTGGATGGCTCAGACCTTCACGTGCTTGTATTGACGTGAACTAATTGCAGGTTAGATTTTTTTTTCTCTTCTTCCCAGTGTACAGCCTAATCTAGTGTGGATTTCAGTAGGCTTGTAAATACACAAGTCACAGTTTTGTTTTTTTTTTTGTTTTTTTTAAAAAGACTCCCCCAGGCCTGATATCAGGTGCAAATATAAAAAAAACATTCAGGGCCCATCCACACGACTTGTGTAAAGCCTCGTACACACAATGAGTATATCGAGTGACTGATCGCCTGGGTTGTTTTGCATGCTAGTCTCATATCAAAAATGAAGAGGTTACTAAAGTTACAAAAATCCTCATATGACACAATACAACTTCGGAAGTGATGTAATGTGTTGCACTGTAATGGTTTTTTTTTTGTTTGAGCTTTACGATTTGTTCCAAGCAAATACTCTACTGATTAAGCACTTAAGGACCAGAAGGGTTTACCCCCTTAATGACCAGGCCATTTTTTTGTGATACAGCACTGCGTCGCTCTGACAACTGCGCGGTCGTGCGACGTTGTACCCAAACAACATTTGTGTCCTTTATTTTCCCCACAAATAGAGCTTTCTTTTGGTGGTATTTGATCACCTCTGCGGTTTTTATTTTTTGCACTATAAACAAAAAAAAAAAAAGAGTGCATAGTTATAGTGTTTACAAAATAGGGGATAGATTTAGGTAGAATTTTTTTTTTTTTTTTTTTTTTTACTAGTAAGTTGGGTGATCAGCGATTTTTAGCTGGACTGCGACATTGCGACAGACAGATCGGACACTTTTGACACCTTTCTGGGACCAGTGACATCTATATGCTATAAAAATGCACTGATTACTGTATATATGGCACTGGCAGAGAGTAAACACTAGTGGTGGATCAAGGGGTTAAATGTGCTCCCTGGGAGGTGTTTCTAACTGTGGGGGGATGGGACTGACTGAAGGAGGAGAGAGAGATGCTGTTCCTGATCACTAGGAAATGCACTGATTAATGTATATATGGCACTGGCAGGGAAGGGGTAAACACTAGTGGTGGATCAAGGGGTTAAATGTGCTTCCTGGGAGGTGTTTCTAACTGTGGGGGGATGGGACTGACTGAAGGAGAGATATCGCTGTTCCTGATCTCTACAACCCTGTCAGAAAGGAGATCTGTTTCCAACCACAAACCTATGAAAGCTCATGTGTGCTTCCTGCAGTTGACTCATTTCCGTGCCGATAAACCACAAAGACTCCACGATTGCTTTTTACAGATGGCCTACCACGGTTGCTCTCCTTATTCTAAATCAAAGGGTGTGAGTAGCTTGGTCCATAGCTCAACCCCGTGGTTGGGGCGAGATCAGTGGAACGACGGGCTCTGTTTGTGAAGGGTACCTTGGGCAGTTCCTTGGTCACCTTGGTGAACCCTTACCTCCCTAACTCGAATCAGATTGTTTTTTGGAAACCACCAGGACTAAGTTAGGTGACTTTGCAGAGGGAGCAGTGATCCTGAAAGGAGACTTAAACTTCGCCATGGACCTGACCCTGGACTCCTCCAGGGGTGCTTCTCAGATCTTACGCGGCGCTGAAACGCCTTGAGTTTCTACGCTTTCCATCTGGTGGATGTCTGGAGGATTCTGAACCCAACCCACAGGGAGTACACATTTTACTCGCATCCAAGCGATTCCTACACCAGAATTGACCTCCTCATGACACCCCAATCACTTTTGTCCAGGGTGGTATCAGCTTAGATCGGATCCATTACTTTTTCAGACCGTGCTCCGGGCTTCATGAAGATCGACTTGCTGCCTCCCATCCCCGAGCAACTACTATTCTCTTTACAATCTTTCACACCCGACCCCTGAAAGGGAAAAATCCTCGGAATGAAAAGCCTTACGAGAACATCTACAAAAATCGAAGTTGCCTCGACTGACTGATGAGGTTTTGGCAGCTTTTTAGGCCCCTCTCTCCAGCATGGAGGTGGCCCTGGCATTGCCTCACATGCAACCCAGAAGGGTCCAGATGGGTACTCCCTCTTGTATAAGACCTTTGGGGAACTCTTGACTCCACACTTTAAGGCTTATAATGAGGCTGGAGAAGGGGTTATTCCCCCGAAGAATACGTTGCAGGCTTGCATCACGGTGATCCTGAAGGAGGGCAAAGATTCTCTCCTATGCCAAAACTATCAGCCGATATCACTCCTCAACGTGGACCCAAAAAGATTTACCAAAGTGCACTCACTGCACCTAATGAATCTGATCCCCCAACTAGTCCACTCCGACCAAGTGGGGTTCGTCCCCATGAAGGAGGCGCGAGACAACACTAAAAAAGCGATTAACATGATGCATGCTGCTCGGATGCAGAAGACTCCTATGTTGCTTCTCTTGACCGACGCCAAAAAGGCATTTGACAGGGTGAACTGGCCCTTCCTGCTGGAGACCCTTCACCGCGTGGGGCTGGGCCATCGAATGTTGAATTGGGTTCAAGCCATTTACTCCCACCCGTCAGCCCAAGTGTTAGTGAGCGCTCACCTTTCCTCAACCTTTGGGATAGCTAATGGGATGGAGACAGGGGTGTCCCCTGTCCCCTTTAATATTTATCCTGACCCTGGGACCCTTTCTTCACTTAGTTAGGGACGATCCCAACATCAATGGCCTCCGCATGGATAACACGCTTTTCCCGAAAATTGCGCCGTTCGCTGATGACCTTTTTATTCTTCGTGACTAACCCCCTGGTGTCTATTCCCAACCTGCTACTGGAATTGAAGACTTACGGGGCACTATCCCTTTTCAAAATCAATTTCCAGAAATCGGTGGCGCTGAGCATTTCCATGCCGGCCCTACTGGCCACATTCCTTCCATCATATTTCTCTTTCAAATGGGCAATGTCACACATCAAATATCTGGGCATCCTTTTGCCCAGTAGGACAGAAGACATTCCCCCTCAATTTTCCTCCCTTGCTGATGGCCATTAAAAAAGACCTTCAGTCTTGGCAGCATGGTTTGGTCGTTGTGGGATTGTAAAAATGAACATTATGCCCTGGTTGTTGTACCATCTTCAGGCCCTTCCCATGCAGAGTCCGGGTTCCTTCCTCAGAGCAGTGAACCACACTATTACAGCTTTCCTCTAGGCCCAGAAGGCCCTGCGGTTGACCCAGTCTATTCTGCGACTGCCAAAAGCAATGGGCGGCATGGCTTTGCCAGACGCCAACCTTTGTCATATGGCTTGCCACCCAACACAAATCCTGGACTGGTGTCGCCATGGTCCTCTAAAACAGTGGGTACAGGTTGAAGGACTCCTTGCTGGGACCCAGTTGGATGTGTTGCCTTGGTGCCAGACGAATTTACTACGTCGGATACTGGACCACCTCACCGTAGGTGTAACGTGGCGGATAGCCCAAAAAGCCTAACGAGACTTTTCCGTCGCACCCCCCCTTTTGTGGGGAACCCTGCCTTCAGCCTGGGACTCAGCGAACCCTAGATTCCAGGATCTGAAAAGGGATTGACCGATCCTAGGCCCGACACTTCCTCAAACGGACAGTGGATGACCAGGCAACGAATCATGGTTGACCCATCTTTGATGGGCCTTGCCTTGCAAAAACTACAACTAGCTCATTTGATTGGCTCTTTACCTTCCCCAGAACCCTTCAGGAGGAGCCTTACTACTTTCGAGCTAATGTGTTTGGAACAGTCCCCTACACGCCATGTGGTATCCCAGACCTACCAGTTACTACTAGCGCCACCCCGAATTTCAGACCTACCTACATATCTAAGTGGGAGCAGGACTTGACACTTCACGGAGAGGCAAGTGGAGAGAATTCTTTTCTTCTCTTGTAAAACCTCTGTTTGTGCCAACCATCAGGAAGCAGGTTATAAAAAAGGTACTGACGAGGTGGTACTATACACCAGTAAGGATCCACAAAATGTTCCCTCAAAGCACAGCTCTATGCTGGAGATGTAGGGAGGAACTGGGGTCTCTCCTTCACATCTTCTGGTCCTGTCGTCTTTTGCGTCCTTACTGGACCAAGGTTCACCGCATTGTTCAGAAATTTAAAGATCGCGAATTACCTTGGACCTCCCGCATTCTTCGTCCTACGCCACCTCGAGATTCTAAGCAAGATCTATAGGAAATCTATTTTTCCTCTCCTGCTCACAGCAGCAAAGAGCTGCATCCAGCTATGCTGGAAGCAGACACAGCCGCCGAGTGTGGCCGTCTAGCTGAAAAAGGTAGCAGATATCAATGCAATGGAGGACCTGGTAGCCACGGATAGGGGCCTCCGAGAGGAAAAAAAATAAAAAATTGGTATTATTGGCACCAATTTGTTTATTCTGAGGAGCATGCGGAGTTGGTGACTTAACTCTCCCGAGAGATGGGTCTACAGGGAAAGGCTACCCAGATGTGGTTTGCGGTACTTTCTTTCCCCCTCTGCTACTATACTTTTGCTTTTGTTCTCTTTTGCTCCGTTGCCCCTCGGGGCATTCCTGATCTCTCTATTCCTTTAATAACATTGTGTTAACCGTTATAAAAAAAACAAAAAAACTCCGGGATACGGAGACTTCCTTGCCCTCAAAGCCCAATGTTTGAGCTACATTTCATAGGTTTATACCATTGATGCCAATGGGATGTCAGTGTATGGGATCTTGTATGCGGAGAAGATCCACTGTATGTTCAATATTGTTGAGGTTTCTGTATCACCATATGCTTTATTTAAATAAAGAACTGTAAAAAAGAAAGATCTGTTTGTTTACATTGACAGACACCCGTTCTGGCTCGCTATGGAGCATATATGGCTTGCCACCCGCGGGTGGCTGGCGGACATCATGTCCGCCGGTCACGCGCATCGGCTCCGGCGCGCGCCCACTGTATCTATTGCACGAACCGACATACAGCTAAGGCGATTCGCGCAATAGAGTCAACCTGCCACAGTAGGACAGCGGTTGGTCGGCAAGTGATTAAAACAAACACAGTTCGTTCTATTGTCCAAGAAACCTTTGCGTGCTTGTCCCTTTGAATATTGTTGCATGAGCAGTCGTGATTGGCTCTCGAAAGCGGTGAACGAACGATCAGATTAATCGAACGATCACTCTGGAATCGATTGTCATCCGATTTTCTGATCAAGTGTACTAGGTGTGCAAACTACATGTGTGTTGAAATGCATTGGTGTGCTTTTCCGATTACTTCTGTTTTCCCAATCTTATGAGGCGTTGTGTGTTGCAACATATTGCAACATGTTCTATTTTTTCCAAGCACACACTGGAATGTGTGAACTGGAACGAAAACAAGACCAGGATAAGTTCAACAAGATAAGGACAAGTTGACCATTCCAAAAAAAAAAAAAAAAAAAAGAAGAAGCATTTATTATGGTTTCTGCAGAAACCTGGAAAGCATTACACTCATGATCAGTGGATCAGGGGTGCAATGTCATCCTTTTGCAGACAAGCCCTGCAGCCTTTTTGCCTGTACCTCCTTACGGCTGTCTGAAAGTTGCAGGGCTTGTGAATGAACTACGAAAGTGCTCATCGGCGCCCTCGCACTTCATTTAGAACTACAAGCCGCCAGCTGCAGTGGCTGACAGTAATTTTAGTGTATTTACAGGAAACTGTAAATGAATGACATAGCTGTGTGAGTGGAGTCCTAAACAGCTGTGCTCTTTTAAAAAAGTAACAGTGGGTGCAGGGAGAAGATTCCCCACCCGCTGTTACACTGAGGGCAGGGGATCAGTGGAACTGGCGGCAAGAGCTGGAACAGGTTATACGTTCCACCCTAAAAACTGGTTGAATGTCAACACAAGATCAGACCAGACCATATGATTGAAAATGCAACTGGTTAGACTCCAGGGAGGTCATAAGGGATCATTCCCTATACGAAGGAAAACATGTTCTTTAAAAGGCCCGTCGTTCTTTTTACGAATACGGAGATAAGTGTGGCTGCCTATTGGCCAATGCCTTAAAAGCGGCGTTTTCCAAAAGTGGAACTTCCGCTTTTCGGATCCCCCCCCCCGGTGTCACATTTGGCAGATACCTGTCTAATACAGGTATTTTGCATCCACTTCCGGACATAGAAACCGGAGCCACCCACGGGGAACTACGCCACTTCTGGCGCCTTCTCTGTCGTCCCCCCCACTATCTTCTGGGAGACAGACAGGTCCCAGGAAACAGCAGGGACCAGTGGGAACGCGCAGCGCAAGTCGCACATGCGCAGTAGGGAACCAGGAAGTGAAGCCAGAAGGCTTCTCTTCCTGATCTCCTTACCGAAGATGGCGGCAGTAGCACCCGAGAGCCCAGGGACAGATTGGCTTCGGGTGAGGACATCGCGGGCGCCCTGGACAGGTGAGTGTCCTTATTTTTAAAGTCAGCAGCTGCAGTATTTGTAGCTGCTGACTTTTTAGAAAAAAAAAAAAAAATCGGCGGGGCTCCGCTTTAAGCACCAAGTGCTCAGACATACGTTCCAGCTCTACTTTTGTCCTCTGGTTCAAAAGTTCATTCTTCTCCAGACCTAGCAGCGAGTTTCCATGACTTTTACTCTAAATTGTATCATTTAGACCAACCTCCCACTTCTGATTCGTCGTCCCGGTGTTCTTCGGACATCTGCAAATATCTTAGGGAATCCAATCTCCCTACGCTGAATACGGAGGAGCGAGAGGATCTCTCTAAGCCTATTAGGATGGAAACATCGGCTGGGGTGACGACATTGCTGGATTCCAGGACAGGTAAGTGTCCTAATATTAACCAGTCAGCAGCTACAGTATTTATAGCTGCTGACATAATATTTTCTAAGGCTCTGTTCACATCTCAGCGGGCGGAATCGCTGCAATTCTGCCCGCGATTCGCAATTGCGGCAAATACCGTACTGGTGACCCAACAATAGGGATAAAACTTTTCCACGCAAGTGAATTTAAAAAGATAAGCGGCCATTCACTAGAATCAGAAGAGAAGCGGTCCAACCTTAAACTGCGTAGAAGGATTCTTTACTGTAAAAGCGGTAAGGATGTGGAATTCTTTTCCACAAGCAGTGGTTTCATTAATAAGGGGAGCATCAATCATTTAAAAAAATTATTAGATGGGCACCTAAACGACCACGACATACAGAGATATACAATATAATATTAACATAAAAGCACAAACACAGGTTGGACTTGATGGACTTGTGTCTTTTTTCAATCTTACTATGTAAAAAAATGTTGAAAACCATTTATCATTTTCCTTTAACGTCACAATTATGTATGATGTATGATTGTAAGCTCCAACGAGCATGGCCCTCCGATTCCTCTTGTACCAAATTGCAATGTAACTGTGTGCCCTCATGTTGTAAAGCGCTGGGCAAACTGCTGGCGCTATATATAACCTGTATAATATTACTCAAATAGTTTTGGTTATGGGTAGGCTTTCCTTCCCTTTCTCTCTTTTGAAGAGGACATGATCAAGAATCTGGTGTGTTTTATCGGAGTGGGGGGTTAGTGTGGCGTATGTTAATAAAAAGATTCATATACATATATTGTGCAATGTGTATTTTTATGTTGAAATTTGTCTTAAGTGATTATAAAAAAAAAAAAAAAAAATTATGTGCCACTGTATTGCTCCATCACATAAAATCCCAATAAAATACATTTAGATTTTTGGTTGTAACATGACAAAATATGGAAAATATCAAGGGGTATGAATACTTTTTCAAAGCACTGTATGTAAGGGGGGTTCCGGCCGCGATTTTTTTTTTTTTAATAAAGTCAGCAGCTACAAAACACTGTAGCTGCTGACTTTTAATAAAGGACACTTACCTGACACTTACGCCGATCCATCCATCGGATCGGCCGCCGGCGTCTCCATCCTAACTAAGGGAATCAGGCAGTGAAGCCTTGCGGCTTCACTGCCAGTTTCCTACTGCGCATGCGCGAGTCGCGTGGCGCTTTGTGAATGGCCCTGTTGTTTCCTGGGACACACACAGTTCCCAGAAGGCAACGGGGCCGCTCGCCGAAGAGGAGGAAGCACCGCGGAATAGGAAGAGGCAGATTAGGAAGACTGCCTAGCAACAGGGGTTTCAGGTAAGTTAAAAAAAAAAAATTCTCTTCTTCAAATGTTTTTTTATTTTTTTTTTTTATTTTCTTAAAGCGGGGGTCCACCTATCTATCGTTTTTTTTTTTTTTTGAGTTCATTCACAAACTTTTCTTCTCAGCATTACATACTCACATATTGTGTGTAATATGTCCGCCTGTGTCAGATTTCGTCGGAAAGAATAAACTTATATTATTCACTGCAGGCGGTTTCCATCTTCATTGTGGGCATTTGAAGCCCACAAGCATTTATTTCCTGGATGTGGTGAATGCTGTGCTTCCAGCTGGTTCCCGCACATGCTCAGTGGCATCCTGGGAAGCCTGAGACTAGCTCCCAGGAGTCTGGGAGAGGCTAGAAACACGCCTACTCCCATGGGAGGAGAACCAGGAAGTGCAAAGAAGAACAGAAAAATAAAAAGGTAATTACAGCGATTTAAATTTTTTTAAACGGCATGTCAGCATCTAGGCAAGGAAGAGAATACATACAGATATTGTTCAAAATTTGGGTGGAACCCCGCTTTAAGAATTTTAATGCTATTTTTTTATTTTAGGGTGGCCCTCCACTTTAAGTCAAAGCAAGAAACTCCTATAAAAGTAAAGATCTGCTTCAATGAGCGCTGCGCTCACAACCTGCATCTGATGCGATGAATGGTGAAGGCACATAGTATGGCTGGACGCCTGGCACTGGTTTTGGATATTGGTTGTTTTCAATCAAAAGAAATGAAGGTAAATTTTTAACTGGTTATGCATCACGCAATTGTGAAATTGAAAAAAAAACAAAAAAAACAAAGACCTTCAAACGTAATAAAACCCATACAACATGCAGTAAATCTCGGCCCTGTTAACATTTGGTGAAAACAAAAGCAAGTCCCAACCTTGTACTAAGAATAACTGGCGATTGCAGAGTGTGCAGACCTGTCTGTAGACTCTCTCTGTGACTCAGCGTTTTCCCCGTACAAATCCAAAGGAAAGACATCTGGGCTATTTTAAAAAGGGCAATCTCCACTGACTCTATAATTCAAGAGGAAGATCGGCTCAAAAAATAGACAGGGGAAAGCAAAGAATCTCCTTCAGGTTTTTACTGCCTTCTATATTCCCATTCGTCTGTTCTTCATTCCAGTGACAATTGTTGCCACCAAGACAGGAAGCGTGGGGGGAAAATTTCTCCAAAAAGGGATCACAGACAGCAATGACTTCTACCCCTTTCCCTGATCAATCTAAGGCACAGCTGCCTACAGTGATCACCGCTAGCTGAATGCTGAAGATAAAAAGCTGAATTAACATCTGAAAGACAAATGTAAATGGTCTTATCTGCAAAAGAATTCTTGAAAAATTGTTGTAAACCTCAGACATAATATGAGCAAAGCATATCCCTCTATAGCGTATACTTCTCAGTCCAGAGCGCCAAGTGTCCTTTCTTTCTGTTGCTTTCTGCCGTCAGCATGGGTCACTTCAAGCAAGTTTTTCCTGACACCAAGAGAAAAATGGTGACAGGGGAGGGACCTCCAGCTGATTCACAGCCTCAGCTCTGTTCTGGTGTGCTATGTGAAGGGAAGGGGGCGTGTCCCTTTCATCCAACCAGTTCTCAGCTGTCCTCTCTGAGCTCTGCAAAGTGTACCTTGAGCTGCCTGCCCCCTTGCTTTCTGAAAGCTCAAACAAGCTGTATAAAATTCTGCACTTTGACCAGGTGTAGAGAAGACAGGTCCAACTTTTGAAGGAAGATTTGTTTCATCTTTGTCACTTCAGTCACTTCACTAGGTATATGGAAAGGTTTACAACCACTTAAAATTCTCTGCAGCTTTTCCTGTGTTCCAGGAACCCCTGCCACACTCCTCTAAGCATAATTAGAGTCCAAACCTCATTTCTATGAGGCTAGAATCAAATGCCAGATTCTTTGCAAATGCCAACCACAGTAGACCACTACTTGGTGTCCAAACCACTTAGTGGTCCTGATGAGTGGACATCTCCCTGGAAAAGAGTTAGCCATGCTATGTACCTGCTGGCTACGGTCAGCATTTTGAAGTAGCTTATGCTGATCTCCAGGTTTCATTTAAGTTTAAAATAGTTCATACCCCTCTTATGCTTTGACCGTTATACCGTTTATGTGCAGTATTCTCTATTATGTCTTTAAGCTATATATTAGCTTTTCATATCAGCTACTAGTGTATTGAATATACATTTTAAACTTACATTGCTTGTCACTTCTGGATGAGCATTATTTGCGTTTGTACCATTTCTGTTTCTCCGTAAACAATAAAAGTTACCTTTAGAGTCGGTTCACACTGAGGCAGCACGACTTCCAGCGCGACTGCCTCAGACGACTTGAACACGACTGCAGCGGCGACTTGCAAAACGACTTCTATATAGAAGTCTATGCAAGTCGCCTCAAGTCGCCCCCAAAGTAGTACAGGAACCTTTTTCTAAGTCAGAGCGAAGATTAGAACGGTTCCATTGTACAGACGTGTCGTCCTAGTGTGAACCGGCTCTCAACCACTTGCCGACCGCCCTATAGCAGCTTTACTGCTACAGGGCGGCCACTCTGTGCAGAATCACGTATATTCTGCACCTCCGGGTAAGGGGGCATGGACGAGATTAGTCACAGCAGAAGCTGATCAGCGGGTGCCGGCCAATGCATAATCGCCAGCAACTGCTGATGGGTGAGGGGACACGCTAGACGAAGCTCAGCACATAGAAACAATGCAGAGCGGATTCCCATTCCTCAGATTCCCTGCAAAGCCTGTCGGATTTTACATGCGATTATTGGTAGCGGCTAAAATAGGGCTTTCACACTGAAGCGGTGCGCTGACAGGACGGTGAAAAAAGTCCTGCAAACCGCTTCTTTGGAGCGGGGAAGGAGCGGTGTATTTACCGCTCCTTCCCCGCTCCTGCCCATTGAAATCAATGGGACAGCGCGGCTATAGCCGCGCTGTACGAGGGATTTTAACCCTTTTCCGGCCGCCAGCGGGGGGTAAAACCGCACCGCTAGTGGCCGAATACAGCTGCAAGAACGACGATACAGCAGCGCTAACAATAGCGCTGTTGTACCGCCGACGCCCCCACCGCCCCAGTGTGAAAGGGGCCTTAGGCTTTCAAAATGTAGGATGGAATTCACCTCATCTATCCAAAGGCGTGTTGTGGGGGGCTGGGAAGATAGCCAGTACTGTACAATTGTTTTCCTGGGTTTCAGTTACTACCAATTGCAGCTGAAAATCCTTACAGAAGTTCCAAAATTACCAGAAGACCCTACACTGACTCAGGAAAACAAGGTTGTTGGAAAGTGTGATTACAGTGCATCCGGAAAGTATTCACAGCGCTTCACTTTTTTCACGTTTTGTTATGTTACAGCCTTATTCCAAAATGGATTAAAATTAATTTTTTTCCTTAAAATTCTACAAACAATCCCCCATAATGACAACGTGAAAGAAGTTTGAAATCTTTGCAAATTTATTAAAATAAAAAACTAAAAAAATCCCATGTACATAAGTATTCACAGCCTTTGCTCAATACTTTGGTGAAGCTCCTTTGGCACCAATTACAGCCTCAAGTCTTTTTGAGTATGACGCTACAAGCTTGGCACACCTATTTTTGGGCAGTTTCTCCCATTCTTCTTTGCAGGACCTCTCAAGCTCCATCAGGTTGGATGGGGAGCGTCGGTGCACAGCCATTTTCAGATCAGAGATGTTCAATCGGGTTCAAGTCTGGGCTCCGGCTGGGCCACTCAAGGACATTCACAGAGTTGTCTCGTAGCCACTCCTTTGTTATCTTGGCAGTGTGCTTAGGGTTGTTGTCTTGTTGGAAGATGAACCTTCGCCCCAGTCTGAGGTCCAGAGCGCTACGGAGCAGGTTTTCATCAAGGATGTCTCCTTACATTGCTGAATTCATCTTTCCCTCGATCCTGACAAGTCTCCCAGTTCCTGCGGCTGAAAAACATCCCCACAGCATGATGCTGCCACCACCATGCTTCACTGTAGGGATAGTATTGGCCAGGTGATGAGCGGTGTCTGGTTTCCTCCAGACATGACGCTTGCCATTCAGGCCAAAGAGTTCAATCTTTGCTTCATCAGACCAGAGAAATTTGTTTCTCATGGTCTGAGAGTCCTTCAGGTGCTTTTTGGCAAACTCCAGGAGGGCTGTCATGTGCCTTTGACTGAGGAGTGGCTTCCATCTGGCCACTCTACCATACAGGCGGTACCATACTGGTGGTTCCAAACTTCCATTTACGGATGATGGAGGCCACTGTGCTCATTGGGAGCTTCAATGCTGCAGAAATGGTTCTGTACCCTTCCCCAGATCTGTGCCTCCAAACAATCCTGTCTCGGAGGTCTACAGACAATTCCTTGGACTTCATGGCTTGGTTTGTGCTTTGACATGCACTGCTAATGGTGAGACCTTATATAGACAGGTGAGATTGTTTTTTTTATTTTTTAATACATTTGGAAAGATTTCAAACAAACTTTTCTCACGTTGTCATCATGGGGTATTTTTTTTTAGAATTTTGAGGAAAATAATGAATTTTATTCCATTTTGGAATAAGGCTGTAACATAAAATCTGGAAAAAGTGAAGTGCCGTGAATGCTTTCCGGATGCACTGTATATCAAATGCCAGGCGAGTACTTTTTTTTTTTTTACAAGTACTTTATAATAAATACATATTTTACAAGGACAAGGTAATTTGTCCACTCTTGTTACTCCTCTAAGCATGTTCATAACATAGGAATGCACAAAGCAATAAAGTCCTGACTGGGTCAGCATGCTGCTCTTCTCCCAGAGTGCCGTTTTGTGCAAAGCAATACATAAAGCAAATATATACACACACACAGATTCGGGTACTTTACAGTTTTATGTAATAAAAAATAAATACAATAAAGCAATCCAGTTGTGAGGGATCTCAAGTTCAAACAGAAGCAGCCTGAAAAAAAAGAGATTGAGCATACTTCCTTATAAAAGCAAGGACTCCAATGCTTGCTTTTCTAGAGCTAGGCCCCTTCCACACGGGCTTTTCGTTCAGCGGACCTGATTGGAGCCTCCATTCAGCTCTATGGAGCGGTGGATGTCAGCGGTGACATGTCTGCTGACACCCGCTGCTATCTGATCCGTGAAATCCAGACGGATGGTGACCCGTATTTTCCATCTGTCTGGCGGATCGGATGAAAACGGACAGGCGGGTCCCATTTTCATCCGATCTCTCCATAGAGGAAAGCGGGGCTCTGACAGGTCCGTCTCTGCACAGTGAGCAGAGACGGACCGTTCATCCGCCTGTTTAGCAGGGATCAGCGGAGCCATCCCCTGCTGAGCAAAGCGGAGTCGGCTGGGCGGACCGCCCGTGTAAAAAAAGGACCCTTTACAGTAGTCTTTGGAAATCTGACCCTTCCAGGTGTGTCGAATGCCTGGTCCTCTACTGCATGCTGTGGATCCTCCCACTAGCCCCTATTTCCCTACCCTCCCCCATTAGTTGTAGCAGCCAGATGGAGGAACCACTGTGGGGTCCAAGCATCAGACACAAATACGTTTATCTAAATAGGCATCAATAATAAGGTAGAAGGTTTTTACAAGGAACTCCAAAATAAAAATAAAAAAATGATGGAAGACAAAAACGTCAGAGCTCCCAATACAGATCACGGACGTGTCAGGAATAAGCTGTCAGTCACTCACCTGGCCCTCCGATAGGTGAGGTAGCTGGGGTTATGCCCTGAACATTTAAGCCGAGCTGGTGAGAGGAGACGGGGGCTTGTGCTGCTGCTGGTGGTCCAGGGGGATTCTCTCGCTGCGGAGAAGTAAGCGGCGTTGTGGGCTGCGAGGACGGCCCACCAGCAAGTCGAGCCAGGCGCCTACGTCTGATCTGTAAAAAAAAAAAATATAAAAATTAATGAACACAAAGCAGCACAAAAGCACAGCACAGATTGTACACAGTCATAGGAACGTGAGCAAAGTTGGGCATACAAGGTGAATAAGGCTCTGCAGGGATAAGAAATGAGTCAGCACATGGCAGACATTCAAGTTTCTGTAGAACGTGGTACCTGAAGAGCTCAAAATACAGACTTCTATAGATCTCTCAGAGAAAACTTGTGAAAGTAGAAATATGGGAGCCGTCACTGCTGAATTGTTTTTAAAGGATTAAACTCCAGGGACATTATCCTATGCAGCATGCATCCAGTGAAGTCACAAATCCCAACCTGCTGACTAATTCTGCATCACTTTCTTCATTTAGCTGCTTTGGTCATTTTAACCTACTTCTTTTATCTGATAATTCTCATTGAAATATTACATTTACAAATGTACACGTCACATAGCTGTGCCACTGTTACATATTTGTATAAGTTGCTATTTAAAGTGATTGTAAAGTCGTTTTTCTCCCTATAAAAATAACCTGTTATACTTACCTGCTATGTTGCAGTGGAATTGCACAGGGCAACCCGGATCCTGACCCTCCTCTTCTCGGGTACCTCTTTTGTGATCCTGGCCCCTCCCTCCTGGTGAGTGCCCCCCCAGCAAGCAGCTTGCTATGGGGGCACCCGAGCCGAGTCACAGCTCCCTGTGTCCATTCAGACATGGAGCCCTGACTCAGCTCAGATACCTCTCTCTCCTGATTGGCTACCTGACTTTGATTGACAGCAGCGACAGCCAATGGCGCTGCTGCTGTGTCTTAGCCAATCAGGATGGAGAATCTCAGACGGCTGAGACACTGGTGGACATTGCTGGACAAAGAGGGACCTCAGGTAAGTGTTAGGGGGGGCTGCTGCACACAGAAGGCTTTTTATCTTAATGCATGGAAGCATTAAGATAAAAAACGTTCTGCTTTAACCTTTGTAAGCCTTAAGGCCCCTTTCACACTGGGGCGGTGGGGGCGTCGGCGGTACAACAGCGCTATTTTTAGCGCTGCTGTACCGTTGTTCTTGCAGCTGTATTCGGCCGCTAGTGGTGCGGTTTTACCCCCCGCTGGCGGCCGAAAAAGGGTTAAAATCCCTCGTACAGCGCGGCTATAGCCGCGGTATAGCCGCGCTGTCCCATTGATTTCAATGGGCAGGAGCGGGGAAGGAGCGGTGAATACACTGCTCCTTCCCTGCTCCAAAGAAGCGGTTTGCAGGACTTTTTTCACCGCCCTGCCTGCGCACCACTTCAGTGTGAAAGCCCTCGGGCTTTCACACTGAACAAACAGCGGAGGCTGTTTAGGGGCGGTTTTCAGGCGGTATTTTTAGCGCAATACCGCCTGAAAACCGCTCCAGTGTGAAAGGGGCCTTAAGCAGAACTCAGTCATTTTTTCATCTTTCCATCTATTAAATCTTCTGCCCTTGTTGTTTTAACTTTGGATAGTAAAACATTTTTTTTTTCTGCCAGTAAATACCTTATACAGCCCACTTCCTGCTTGTCTGGTAAAAAGCCTAGGCTTATGACATCATGCACAGCTCTCTCTCTCCAGTTTGCCAGGAAGAGTGTGGATGAGTCATAAGAGGGCCAATGAGACCTGCAGAGCTGGAGGTGTGCCTGTGTGTAAATTCAGGAAATGAACAGGCAGCAGCTTCAGCTGCCCACAGTTAAAATGGCTGCAGCCAGACTCAGTGGAGGGAGATTTCTGCAGCATATTTGGCAAGTACAGAATATATAAAATAAGCAAAGTGGTTGGAGGGAAGCTTCGGAATGGCAAATATGTTTTTATTACAAATTATGTGAGCAGACTGCAGTTCCTCTTTAAAGTGGAAGTCCAGTCAAATACCAATTATATGCAACCCTGCTCCCACCCCTATTTTAAGCCAATTTTAACACGGAACTTCACAGAAAAGTGGAAATTACGCTCTTCCTCCTCCCCTCACCTACATTATATTTGGGTACCTGATTTTGACTGGTACCCGCTTCCCCACTTCCGGTCAGGTTGCAGCAATGATTCGAGTGGAATTTTGCACCCCACAGCCTTCTGGGACACATCACAGGTCCCAGAAGACTGCAGAACCATTCGCAAAGCGCAGCGTGTCTCGCACATGTGCATTCCTCCTACTGATACCAATGATGGGCCACGATTCCTCCTACTGATACCAATGATGGGCCACTATTCCTCTCACTGATACCAATGATGGGCCACTATTCCTCTCACTGATACCAATGATGGGGCACTATTCCTCCTACTACTACTGACCACCAACCCTGAGGCCATGTTTATTCCCACTAAATGCTGGGCATGGGACATTTTCTACACCCCCCTCCGCCCCCCCACTGGCCACAATCTGGCCCCCCTAAAGTCTGGAGAGCGTTAAACTGGCCCTTTGTTTAGAAAGTTTGGAGACCCCTGCTCTACACTAAAGCCGGAGCTGAAAGCCCATCATGTGACTGCCCTAGGAATAGGAAAGTATATACAACTTTCCTTTTACAGCAGGGGTCTCCAAACTTTCTAAAGAAAGGGGCCAGTTTACTGTCCTTCAGACTTTAGGGGGGCCCGGACTGTACCCAACGGGCGCAAACAAGGTCTAATCTTTGGTGTTAGGGGGAGAAATAGTATCAGTGCAAGGAAAATTGCCCCATTTTTGTTGTCAGTGGAAGGAATTATGCCCCATAGTTGGGAGTCTGTGGAAGGAATAGTGCCCCATTTATGGTGTTGGTGGCAGGAATTATACCTCAAGAGCCAGTTAAAAAGGCAAGCAAGAGCTGTATCTGGCCCCAGTTGAGACCACGGCTTTACAGGGTAGTTAGAATAGGCTTAGAATGGGTGGGGTGCAAGCAGATTTAAGTATAGAGTAGTATTTAACTGAAGTTCTACTTAAAATTCTTATAAATGTTATAAATTTAATAAAACGCTCTTAAATCTCCACCTGATTGGGCAAAGTTATAGCGTCTCTTTAATCACCACGTCACAATGGAAAGCCTGTCTGTGGAGAGAACATCCCAGCGGGACGATCACTTTGGAGGACACAGCATGGAGGGAGAACACTCACCCGACTGCATGTGTTGCCGGCTGGAGGAGCAGAACAGGGCTCTCTTGCTGGTGACCCAGATTTTTCTAGTTTTCGGCAAGCGAGGGAGCAACACAAACAAAATCAGGTATGCCTCTTCCCTTCATTTCCTAGCTGACCATTTAGAAACAGGATCACTAGTATGACATGTTCATTAGAGAGCATAGTCTGCGTGGGAATGGACTTTCACATACAAAATCCTGCAAAAATTGTTTATTTTAAGCATCAGAGTTTCTTTATATAACAGTTTAAAAAAAAAAAAAAAGTGAACTCTGCAAGGAAGAGGTTCTTAGTCAGCTCTCTTGCTGCCAGCGCTTTCAATCGCTCAAGTATTGCAGAGAATCCATTGTCGGAAGAATCTTCTCAATACCCGCCCCAAGCTCTCTGTAAATCCCCAGTTACTCAAGTTGGAACTCACAAAACAGCTTGGGACTCTCCATCAGCCCCCCGCTGTCACATCTGAGGAACAATGGAGAGTCGCTTGCTCCTCCATTCCCAGGAAGTACCATGTTTTCGCTTTGCTCCTATCAGATGAATGCAGAAGTAGGGAGCAAAAAGGAAGGGAAAGTGTAAGAAGGGTGCAACAAAGTATAGACCCAACATTTCATATTCCCGATATGTGTCTGCTGTACCGTGTACTTGTATGAGAAAGTATCCTGTTCTCTTTGTAATACTTTGTTTGTGTGAAATCCCCGGTGTTCCTGCCAGTCCCTCTGCTTTCCTATTAAAAACTGACCACACTAAGCAGGGGCACAGCGTGGTCAGTCCTCAAGCTGTGCTGGGAACTCAGTGTAATCTCCTCCAATAATCAGACTTGTCCTGGCACACACCCCCCCAGCACAGCCAATGCTATTTAATTCATTTTTAATAGCAAACTACACCATCCATCTACACTCACCGGCCACTTTATTAAGAACACCCTTCTAGTACCGGGTCGGACCCCCTTTTACCTTCATTCTTTGTGGCATAGATACAACAAGGCATTGGAAACATTCCTCTGAGATTTTGCTCCATAGTGACATGATAGCATCACACAGTTGCTGCAGATTTGGTGGCTGCACATCCATAATGTGACTCTCACGTTCCACCACATCCCAAAGGTGCTCTATTGGATGAGATGTGGTGAGTGTGGAGGCCATTGGAGTACAGGGACCTCATTGTCCAGTGGTGAGATGATTGGAGTACAGGGACCTCATTGTCCAGTGGTGAGATGATTGGAGTACAGGGACCTCATTGTCCAGTGGTGAGATGATTGGAGCTTTGTGACATGGTGACATTATCCTGCTGGAAGGAGCCATCAGAAGATGGGGACACTGTAGTCATAAAGGGATGGACATGGTCAGCAACAATACTCAGGTAGGCCGTGGGGTTTAAAGGATGCTCAATTGGTACTAAAGGGGCCCAAAGTGTGCCAAGAAAATCTCCCCCCCACCATTACACCCCCACCACCAGCCTGAACCGGTGATACAAGGCAGGATGGATCCATGATTTCATATTGGTTACACCAAATTCTGAGCCAACCATCTGAATGTCGCAGCTGAAATCGAGACTCATCAGACCAGGCAACGTTTTTCCAATCTTCTATTGTACAATTTTGGTGATCCTGTTCAAACTGTAGCCTCGGTTTTCTGTTCTTAGCTGACAGGAGTGACACCCGGTGTGGTCTTCTGCTGCTGTACCCCATCTGCTTCAAGGTTGGATGGGTTGTGCGTTCAGAGATGGTATTCTGCATACCTTGGTTGTAACGAGTGGTTATTTGAGTTCCTGTTGCCTTTTTATCATCTCAAACCAGTCTGCCCATTCTCCTCTGACATCAACAAGGCATTTTCCTCCACACAACTGCCGCTCACTGGATATTTTCTCTTTTTCGGAACATTCTCTGTAAACCCGAGAGATGGTTGTGTGTGAAAATCCCAGTAGATCAGCAGTTTTTGCAATACTCAGACCAGCCCGTCTGCCATCAACAACCACGCCACGTTCAAAGTCTCTTAAATCCCCTTTCTTCCCCATTCTGATGCTCGGTTTGAACTTCAGCAAATTGTCTTCACCATGTCTAGATGCCTAAAAAGATTGAGTTGCTGCCATGTGATTGGCCAATTAGCAATTTGTGTTACCAAGCAATTGAACAGGTGTACCTAATAAAGTGGCCGATGAGTAGGTCTCAATGCTTTATTTTGTTTTGAAATGATTTTGGAAAAAAAAAAACCCCTAGTGTGTCTGGCCATCTTGACTAAAGGCAGTTGATTCATGTAGTATTCACTTCCTGGAATCCACCTGCCCTTAGCACAGGCATGCAGGTAGGAGAGGGTGTGCTTAGCTGGGAAAGCCCCTCCTCCTCTACTGAGAACCCCTGGGATGTATGACATCATTTGTCTGGGCATGGAAACCAGGAAGTAACTGAAGAAATGTAAACAAAACAAAACAAAAAAAGTTTAAAAACAAATATGATATACTTTACTGTCAGTTTACGAATGTTAGCAGCATAAGGATTACCAATATTTAATGTTGATTGAGAGAGTGAAGTTCAACTTTAAACTGAATGGAGTGTTTTACAAGGCGAGGATTTGTATATGCTTTAACCACTTGAGGACCAGCCGCCGCAGTTATACCACGGCAGGTTGGCTCCCCTGAGCCAGCCGTCATAGCTGTACGTCAGCCACTAGGGGGCATGACGATGGAGCCAATGCACGTGCCCCGGCGGTCGCGATGTCTGTCGGGCACCCGCGATCCTTCTTAAGAGAGACGGAATGGAGGTCTGTCAATGTGAACAGACAGATCTCCGTTCTGTCAGGAGAGAGGAGATAGATCTGTTGTTCTTACCGATTAGGAGCAGGAATCGGTCTCCTCCTCCAGGCAGTCCCCTCCCCCCACAGCTAGAAACACTCCCTAGGACACACAGTTAACCCCTTGATCGCCCCCTAGTGTTAACCCCTTCCCTTCCTGTGGCATTTATACAGTAATCAGTGGCTATTTTCAGCTCTGATCCCTGAATAAATACCACTGGTCCCAAAAGATCTGTCCGCCGCAATGTTGTAGTCCGGATAAAAATCGCTGATCACCGCCCTTAGTAGTAAAAAAAAAAAAAAAAATGAATAAAAATGCCATAAATCTATTGCCTATTTTGTAGACGCTATAACTTTTGCGCAAAGCAATCAATATACACTTATTGCAATTTTTTCTTTACCAAAAATATGTAGAATACATATCGGCCTAAACTGAGGAAGAAATTTTTTTAAAACTTTTTGGGAAATTTATTATAGCAAAAAAGTTAAAATATTGGGGTTTTTTCAAAATGGTCACTTTTTTTTTGTTTATAGCGCAAAAAATAAAAACCGCAGGAGGTGATCAAATACCACCAAAAGAAAACTATTTGTAGGGGAAAAAAAAAAAAAAGTACGTCAATTTTGTTTGGGTACAACATCGCACGTTCGCGCAATTGTCAGTTAAAGCGACGCAGTGCCGTATTGCAAGAAACGGCCAGGTCATTAAGGGGGCAAATTTTCCGGGACTTAAGTGGTTAAAGAAGTCTGTTGCTTTGCCATGTATTGGAAAAGTACAGGTTTGCTTTGAGTTTTTTTTTTTTCTTTTTCTCAATCCGTTGCCAGAAAGGCACCTATTTACGGGGAAAAAAAAAAAAAATTAATAATGACGACTCAGCAATGCAGAACCTCTCTGCTCTCCTGGCTTGTGTGAGGATCGGTCTTTAATGACAGGTCCCCTTTAATTCTCCTATTGTCCTATAGTGACCTCTAGAACGGTCGTCCGTTTACAACATACAACAAAAGATGTCCAGCAAACAAGCGTCACGCTGTGTTTCCCGGGGACCATGTGACAGCAGCTATAGAATAACACACCCTATGCGTTTTACAGGTAATGCATACAATATGCTGACACCACATGCAGATTGAATGATTACCAGCAAATCATAAGGAGAAGAAATTTTTATTTATCATCTACCATAAATTCTGCACCACATCCCCTAGTAGATAAATTATATAAATTCAAGGAATAAAGGTTTTTGAGATTTTAAAAAAGGTGCACATCTACAACAAGGTTATTTAGAAAAAAAAAATATTTATTAGAAAAAAAATATTAAAAACATCCAAAGATGAATATCAGATATTACAGTACAATTGTAGGATAAAATAAGTGTGGCGCTAGATAATTATGTCCGTTATTGGGCAAAGCCTGACAGAATGGAAATCCGTGAGGACAACAGCCCAATAAAGTATATTTAATGAAACACCAAATAACCTAGTGATATACTCGTGGGAGTAGTAAGTAAAATTAAGAGATATGTGAATAGAATAGTCCAAAACGAAATCTAACTTGTGTCATAGGTCAACCGCATTAGGGTCAACTCACTACAAATAGTGTGAAAAGGTGGATGGAGGAATTCTTCCCCTCAAATCAAAAAGTGGTAAATTAAATAAAATATGTGAATAATACATGTGAAAAATATATAGATATGAAACACCATAGTAATATATATCGCTGTTAAAGCCAAAAAGTCCAGCAAAAATTAAGGAAATCTAGTAGAACCGTAGTCCAAATGGCAAATAAAAGGTTGGTAACTATAAGGAGGAATGATGAAGGCCTTAAATCCGGGGATGACGTCCACAGGATAAGGAGCTCTGCATGTATATAGTCGGGATAGGCAAAAATACTCTTACCAGAAGTGGTGGACCCCTCGGCCAGCGGCCTAGGGGTCAAACGGGCTTAGGATAGGAAAGTGGGTTCCACAGCTGTTGGAGATGTTGGGAGGGATCCGCAACATTACAGTACAATTACAGGTGCCAAATCAAAAGATCCTGTCTGTGGGGTAAAACCATAGACTAGTCTCCCTTTTTGGATTTGAACGATAATGATTTGGGGATTATGTTTCCTATTCCCAGGTTTAATTGTTCTTATTACCGTATATACTCGAGTATAAGTCGAATTTTTCAGCACATTTTTTTGTGCTGAAAGTGCCCCCCTCGACTTATACTCGAGTCAAGCACTTTTCTGCAGCAAAAAAATTTCATTTTCCGAACCGACTTTGGGGCCCCGTATCTCAGGGCCACTTGGAGCTAGAAACCCCAAATTTGATATGCAAACCCAGTGGACCTGGTACCATAACATATCCAAAGCTGAAGCTTCTAGCACTAATTGGCCCCGAGATACGGGGTCCCAAAATCGGTTTGGAAAATGTCATTCTCTGCTGCAGAAAAGTGCTTGACATTTTCTGAACCGATTTTGGGGCCCCATATCTCAGGGCCACTTGGTGCTAGGAACCCCAACTTTGGTGTGCAAAGCCAGTGGAACTGGTACCAGAACATATCCAAAGCTGGGGTTCCTAGCACCAAGTGGCCCTGAGATACGGGGCCCCAAAACTGGTTCGGAAAATGTCATTCTCTGCTGCAGAAAAGTGCTTGACATTTTCTGAACTGATTTTTGGGGCCCTGTATCTCGGGGCCACTTGGTGCTAGAAACCCCAGCTTTGGAAATGTTATGGTTCTAGTTCCACTGGGTTTGCACACCAAATTTGGGGTTCTTAGTACTAAGTGGCCCCAAGATACGGGGCCCCAAATTTGGTCAACTGTGTCTATCTGCAGCAATGTCATTTCGGGACACTTTGGGTTCAGAGACCCCAAATTTTGGCTGCAGCTAGGGGGCATCTAGGAACCCTTAACTACCGAGTTTGAAGTTCGGGGGACCTATGGCTGCAAATGGGCACAGTGAGGCATGCAAATGGGCACAGTGAGGCATGCAAATGGGCACAGTGATGCTGCAAATGGGCATTGTTGGCCCTCTTTTCCACTTAAAGTAGCTGTGCATTTCTCACCCTCGTCTTATACTCGGGTCAATAAGTTTTTCCCAATTTTTTTGTGGTAAATTAGGGCCTCGACTTATACTCGGAACGACTTATACTCGAGTATATACGGTACTCTCCCTTTCATATAAGTGGTTTTGTATTTAAAGCGGAGTTTCGCCAATTTCTTATTTTTTTTTTAAAGTCAGCAGCTACAAATACTGCGGCTGCTGACTTTTAAAATATGGACACTTACCTGTCCAGGGCGCCCGCAATGTCGGCACCCGAAGCCGATCTGTCCCTTGGCTCTCGGATGGAGGCGCCGCCATCTTCGGTAAGGGAATCGGGAAGTGAAACTCTGCGGCCTCACAGCCTGGGTCCCTACTGCGCATGCGCAAGTCGCGCTGCGTGATCCCACTGGTTCCCTGCTGTCTTCTGGGACCTGTGTCTCTCCCAGAAAACAGTGGGGGGGGGGGGGCGCGGAGGAGGCGCCGGATATGGCATAGATATCCGCGGATACTGCGACTATCTATGCCCGGAAGTGGGAGCAAATACCTGGATTATACAGGTATCTGCTCTCCCCTCCCCCCTGAAAGGTGCCAAATGTGACACCGGAGGGGGGGGGGGGAGATTCCGAAAAGCGGAAGTTCCATTTTTGGGTGGAACTCCCCTTTAAAAGATACATTCCTCTCTATGGTTATACCCGATGATCCAATTCTTTATACCTCTACCAATCTCTGGAGCCCCAATAAACATACAAATAGCTTTTGAACATACAGGTAATCTATATGACCTACCGAAATTTTGACGCCATGCACTTTGCCAATTCATGAATGTCTAAAGCTGTATATGTCTGTTGAATATCTGTTCTGTATTTCGACTGTTTATTATGTTATCTTTTCTTAAAAACCCTATGTCCAGTGTATACTGTGCCCGATATCAAAAATTCTCCTGAAGAAGCCAATAACAATAGACGAAACATGTAAAGATCGAATCAGTTTGTACTTGTAATTGTACTGTAATGTCTAATATTCATCTTTGGATGTTTGTTTTTAATATTTTTTCTAATAAATTTATATTTTTTCTAAATAACCTTGTTGTAGATGTGCACCTTTAAAATCCCCAAAACCTTATTCCTCGAATTATATTTGATTACCAGGAAATGAAAAGCAGGAAAAAAAAAAAAAACACGACAAACATAATGTGGCGTCAGGTAAATTCCACGGGGGGGGGAATTCTGCTGACCTTTCACCCTATTTTCTCCTCCTTAGTAGACGGACACGTCAGATGTGGTTTGGTTTTACATGTAAGTTTTTTTTATAACTTTTATTTTCAGAGCCTAATAAACTTAAAAATTACAAAGTGAGATTTTGGGGACTGTCAGCAACGAATAGATTCTAATCGAATGGTTTGTAATTGGCAAAAATGAATTAAACAGGCAAAACCAACCAGTAAAGTTTCCTGGAATAGCAGCCATCTCTACCTCCGGATGGAGCGAGCTTTCTACCCAGGATTCCCTGTAATATCACACAGTACTGCCAGCAGGAAGTAGGGCCCCATTCACACCTCAGCGTTTTGTAGCTTGAGCCTACCTTCACATCTATGTGATGCGATTCCGGCAATCGCACTATGTTTTGCAATCTGTTTTGGGGTGTCGTTAAGACATGCCATTGGCATCCATAGCAACTCTTTGATCGCCACTGATGTTAACCCCTCCCCAGCCAGTGTCATTAGTACAGTGACAATGCATATTTTTAGCAATGATCACTGTATTAGTGTCACAGGTATCAGATCGTCCGCCATAATATTGCAGTCCGGCTATAAGTCACTAATCACGGGCATTACTAGTATAAAATATAATATATTTATATCTATATATTTTAGAATGTAATCTCTACGAGCAGGGCCCTCCTGTACCTTTTATCCCCCCTATACATTGTAAAGCATTGCGTAAACTGTTGGAGCTATATAAATCGTGAATAATAATAACACACATCACAGTTTGTAGACACTAACTTTTGCGCAAACCAATCAATACACGCTTTTCGGAGGAAAAAAAAAAAATCAAAAAAAAAAAAAAAATATGTAGCAGAATACGTATTGGCCTAAATTTATGAAGAAACTTGTTTTAATTTTTTTTTTTACTGGATATGTTTTATAGCAGAAATTAAAACTTTTTTTTTTTTTTTGCAAAATAGCGCAAAAAATAAAAACCGTAAAAGGTGACAGAATACCACCAAAAGAAAGCTCTACTTGTGGGGAAGAAAACCAAAAAAAACCCGACAAATTCATTAATTATGGACAGCCTTGCATGACCGTGCAATTGTCAAGTAAAGAAACGCAGTGCAGTGTAGGAAAAACATTTAAAATAATACATAAATAAAAAATAAAAATAAATAGATAACGCTAACCCCTAATCCTAACCTAATAAAAAAGTAAATAAAATAAATGAATTAACCCCTAACCATAGACTTTAACCCCTAACAAAAAAAGGTTGAAAAATTAATAAATAAAAAGGTGGCTAAAAAGCTGAAAAACAGAGCAACAAAAAAGGATGAAACTGAAATTTTTCGCTATTGGTTAACAAAAAAATAAATAAATAAAACAAAGCTCAAAAACACTTTAAAAAGGAGGAGGTCCAGCCTGAGCTTTTTAGGCTGGGCTTCTCCTAAGGGTCACAGGAGTGTAATTCATTTTGCACTCCTGTGGCCCGTTTTCAGCGGAGATCAGTCTAAGGTCCGCTCCCCGCTGACGTCACTACCATCAGTTGAGGCACCACACCATCCCAACTTCCCAAGTCTGGATCCGCCAACTGCCTTGATTGATGGCCGTCTTAGCGAGCTGCTGAGACGGCCTCTCCCAGCTTCTCCACAGCTCATCGCTCCAATGAGCGTGAAGGATCAGACCAGGAGAGATGCAGAATGACAGTCAGCATCTCTCCGCTCGGGGAGGAGTGAGAACCGAGCCATCGGCGATATTGGGTGGCTCGGTTCTCAGTGCAGAGACACCAGGGGACAGCTGCAGCATCGGTCCGATGCTCCATCCACAAGGCAAGTATGATTAGCAAAAAAAAAAAAAAACCACCATATTTCTCTTCTAAAAACGCTGTACAAAAACACTCAAACACCTGAAATAACTCCAAAAATGCAACGCTCAGGTGTGAATGCAGCCTAAAGAGAAATACTTTGATTTACTGACATGAACTGGCGGCTGCTGGGTCCAACACTTCTACACCACCAGTGCAATACTTGAAGTTAACCTTTATGCTAAGGACCTATGTTATGTCGCAAAAAGGGAAATACAATATTAAATAACTTCTATAAAGAAGCTTCTTAGTGCATGCTAATGAATTCCTCTGAAATGCTGGAATACACAAATGTAAGAACTCTGAATCTGATGGAGGAACGCTGGATTTGGCTTGGCTTTGGGCTTCACAACAATGCAGCTGACTCACGAGACTGAGGTCTAATGAATATTATTAAAGTGGATCTGTTATTAAAACGCTGAATCAGGGCACGTGTTAAAGTTACCTAAATACATTGTTATTATTGGGAGTTACAAGTCTCTACTACTTGATATCTGTAAAATAAGATTCCAAAAGTTTGTATAAAAGGACACCTTCAGAAAATAAGAAAAAAAAAAAATAGAAGGTCAGCTCGATAAAGCCACACCGGCCCGCAAGATCCTGTAAGAATGTATTCCAGCCCATTGTAGGGGCACATTTTCATGTAGTGCTCGCTTTATCCCTGCTTCACATTGATGCAAATCTGATGCGTTCCAGAATGCATAGATTCACCCCGCTTCCTCTGAGCCCAGGTCTTCCTGGACCCACTACCCAAGACAATAATTGGAAAGTGAAAAAGAAGCAGCATGAACTGATTGGCTCCTCTCACTCACACTACATCCCCGCTGTACTGGGACTGCAAGAAGCTGATACCAGGTCACAATCAGGTACTTTACTGCTTTCATTTTATGATGAATTAATCATTACCAAACTGCATTACTTTGTGTCCATTATATCTGCCTGGAGTTCAGCTTTCAATAACACTAGATCATTGGTCTCCAAACTGTGGCCCTTTCATTTCCTTTATTTAGCCCTCAGGGCCACTATTCCTCACACTGATACCAACAAGGAGGCAGGAACCATTCCTTCCACTGACACCAACAGTGGGGAACCATTTCTTTCAGCAACACCAACAATGGAGCATGTTTCCTTCCATTGACACCAATGATGGAACACTATTCCTCACACGGACATCAGCAATGACGCACTATTCCTCCTACTGATAAACAATAAGATACTATTTTTCCCACAGATACCAACAATGTGGCACTATCCCTCCCAATGACACCAATGATGGGGTACTATTCCTCCCACTGACACCAATGATGGGGCACCATGCCTCTTACCCGACACCAATGATGGGGCACCATTCCTCCTACTGATGCAATGATGGGCCACTATTCCTCCTACTGATACCAATGATGGGACACTATTCCTCCTACTGATACCAATGATGGGCCATTATTCCTCCTACTGATACCAATGACGGGCCATTATTCCTCCTACTGATACCAATGACGAGCCACTATTCCTCCTACAGATACCAATGATGGGCCACTATTCCTCCTACCGATACCAATGATGGGCCACTATTCCTCCTACCGATACCAATGACGGGCCACTATTCCTCCTACCGATACCAATGATGGGCCACTATTCCTCCCACTGATACCAATGATGGGCCACTATTCCTCCCACTGATACCAATGATGGGCCACTATTCCTCCCACTGATACCAATGATGGGCCACTATTCCTCCCACCGATACCAATGATGGGCCACTTTTCCTCCCACCGATACCAATGATGGGCCACTATTCCTCCCACTGATACCAATGATGGGCCACTACTCCTCCTACTGATACCAATGATGGGTCACTATTCCTCCTGCTGATACCATTGATGGGCCACTATTCCTCCTACTGATACCAATGATGGGCCACTATTCCTCCTACTGATACCAATGATGGGCCACTATTCCTCCTACTGTTACCAATGATGGGCCACTATTCCTCCCACTGATACCAATGATGGGCCACTATTCCTCCTACTAGCTACAGGCACTATGTAATTAAATTTTTTACTTCCACTGATGCTGCTGCATTTTCTACTTCTACTGGCTACTCTGGGCCCCCTGAAGTCTCGAAGACAATAAACTGTCCCTTTGTTTGGAAAGTTTGGAGACCCCTGCACTGGAATATATTTAGCTTCTACCCGGTTTCCCCCTCAGCACATAGACTATATTACCAAAAGTATTGTGACGCCTACACACACACACCAAAATGGCATCCCAGTCTTAGTCCGTACGGTTCACTATTGAGTTGGCCCACCCTTTGCAGCTGTAACAGCTTCAACTCTTCTGTGAAGGCCGTCCACACGGTTTAGGAGTGTGTCTAGCACTGGTGCGCAGTCATGTTGGAACAGGAAGGGGTCATCCCTAAACTGTTCCCACAAAGTTGGGAGCATGAAATTGACCAAAATGTCTTGGTATGCTGAAAAAAGTATAGTTGCTGACTTTAATAAACAGACAGACACTCACCTATCCCGCGGTCCAGTGATGCGGCCGCCTGATACCTCGCTCCTCTCCCCCGCCTCTCCGGCATTGTAAGTGTGGGCGCCCGGCTGTGACAGCTTGTGGGTTCACAAGTCGCGCTGCGCTCTGTCGGTGGCCAGGCAATCTTCTGGAACCTGTGACGTGTCCTAGAGGATTGCAGGGAGGGGTTGCCTAGGGAGAGAGGAGAAGTCGCCTAGGTGCCCAGAAGACGGAAGGAGGAAGTGGGACAGGAAGTCCCTCTCAAAACCCATTCCGACCACTCCCGCCCCCCCCCCCCCAAAAAAAAAAAAAGAGGAGGACATGCCAATTGTGGCATATCAGGGGGCGAGGAGTACTTAACGCGCAAGTTCCACTTTTGGGTGGAACTCCGCTTTAATGACTTGGAGAGGATCTGCAAAGAGAAGTGGGACAACATCCCTCCTGAGATGTGTGCAAACCTGGTGACCAACTACAAGAAATGTCTGACCTCTGACTGCCAACAAAGGGTTTCTCCACCAAGTAGTAAGTCATGTTTTGCAAAGGGGTCAAATACTTATTTCACTCATTAAAATGCAAAAACCAATTTATAACTTTTCTGGATATTTCATTCTCTCACTGTTAAAATGAACTCACCATTAAAATGATAGACTGATCATTTCTTTGTCCGTGGGCAAACGTACAAAATCAGCAGGGGATCAAATACTTTTTTCCCCATCACCGTAGCTGCAAAGAGTGGGCCAAGTCAATATTGAACCCTACAGACTAAGACGCCATTAAAGTTCAAGTGAATGCAAAAGGTAGGTGTCCCAATACTTTTGGTTTTAGTTTATAATGATACAGATGCTCTCCAAGCACTTTACTGAAAGCACGTGCTGCATAAAAAGAAAATAGGGCTGTGAAAATTGAATGGAATTGGCACGAGAAGCACTTTGTGGTTTATTTTTAATCACAAAGCACTCGCAAAATGTCTGCTATTTCCAGGTGACAGATTCGGTTTGGTAGGAAACTAGGTCATGTTTTTAACCAGTCATCGCTTAATAATGAACATAAGCGCCACATGCGTAGATAATTTTGTTGAAACTAAAATACAGTGTATGTGGCTGGCAGACATTCCTCCAGACACATACTGTACACTCACCCCAGTGATTAGCTCCATGGTATTTACAATACATGTGGATGGATGACAAAATAAACAGTTGCAATAAAAAAAAAAAAAAAAAAAAAAGCGGTCTGGTACAGACAATTAATATACACATTAAGGCGCGGCCGCGGCATTCAACACGATGGCTCTAGGGCAACACAAAATAAATGACGCCAGTGTTATCTGGAATTTGATGGGTTGCTTATGGACAGTTCAATGCAAACTGAAAGTGTAAGCCAGTCTTTGCACAGCGAATGTCATGACGGGGTTTTACGTGAACCCATTTAGTCAGTGTTGGTAAGTCCCTAGGAGGAAGTATTCTGCTATATAGAGCATTCCTGAACAGCACAAGGGGGATTTCACACACTTGTAAGCAGGTGACAATTTTAAAACAGAAGCACAAAGACTGAGAATCTACTGGTGGGATTAAAAGGGACACACAAGAGAAGAATGGAGGATTCCACTGCTGAACGCTTCCTAAAAATCTTCCTGCGTCTCCGGCTTTAATACAGAGCCACTTAAAGCTAAAAAGGAAAGTATGCATATACTTTCCTTCCCTTGTTTACCTAGACCAGGGGTCTCCAAACTGTGGCTCTGCGGCAGAATCTGGCCCTTCGCTTTTATCTGGCCCTTGGGGAACTATTCCACCTACTGACAGCAAAGATGGGGCAATTATTCCCCCCCCCCCCCACCTGTCACCAATGGTGTCCCTGCCAATCTCTCGGCTTTCCTATCAAAAACTGACCACACTAGGCAGTAAGAGCCATTCACCGGAACAATCAGTATGCTGTTGTTTCTCCTCCCCTAGCTCTCTAAGCTCCTTATGCAGTGGAGCACAGGGGAATATGTGATCTTATAAAAAATTTAAAAAAAAAACATAGCTACCCCCTTTTTATCTATACACAAATGTTTTGCCTTTCATTTCCATCTTAAACTGAATGGGTTGTTTAACAAAGTGAGGGTTTACATATACTTTACCCATCACTGCTAGGGAAATTTACAGGGGAATTTGAGCTCCTCAGTCACTGGAAGGAACAGCACGGAAATCTGAGCAGCTGAATCAATGGGATTCAAGTCTCTCAGCAGCTCAGCTCCCCTATTACAGAGGAATCTGAGCTGCTGAGCCACTGATGGAAGGGGTAGCACAAGCATCTGACCTGCTGAGTCAATGTTAGGAGATTACTGCTTTGAAGGCATTTTATCTCATTGTCAGAAAGCATGAATCAGACAGGCAGAAATACAGTTAAAAAAAAAAAAAAAAATCACACTTGTTTAATATTAATATATAAAAAACAGAGTAAACAGTCAAAACATAGCCAGAGTTCAGTAACCGGAACGGATAGTCAGATAAGCCAAAACGTCAGGGAGCCAGAGGTGAGCGTAGTAGAACAGCAAGCAGGATCTGGATCCAGAAGGAATGTCAGCCAAGCAATTATTTAAAGTAGCCTCTACTTCTTGCTGATAAGGTCTACAAGAAATCAATAGACTAATCCACAATTCACCTGATAGCCAGATATAGTTATGTGAAGTGTGATTTTTATTTTTTAGAACAAAAAGGTACCGTATATACTCGAGTATAAGTCGTTCCGAGTATAAGTCGAGGCCCTAATTTACCACAAAAAAAAAAATGGGAAAAACTCATTGACCCGAGTATAAGACGAGGGTGAGAAATGCACAGCTACTGTAAGTGGAAAAGAGGGTCAACAATGCCCATTTGCAGCCTCACTGTGCCCATTTGCATGCCTCACTGTGCCCATTTGCAGCCATAGGTCCCCTGAATTTCAAACTCGGTAGTTAAGGGTTCCTAGATGCCCCTTAGCTGCAGCCAAAATTTGGGGTCTCTAAACCCAAAGTGTCCCAAAATGACATTGCTGCAGATGGACACAGTTGACCAAATTTGGGGCCCCGTATCTCGGGGCCACTTAGTGCTAGGAACCTCAAATTTGGTATGCAAACCCAGTGGAACTAGCACCAAAACATTTATAAAGTTGGGGTTTCTAGCACCAAGTGGCCCCGAGATACAGGGCCCTGAAAATCAGTTCAGAAAATGTCAAGCACTTTTCTGCAGCAGAGAATGACATTTTCCGAACCGGTTTTGGGGCCCTGTATCTCAGGGCCACTTGGTGCTAGGAACCCCAGCTTTGGATATGTTATGGTACCATTTCCACTGGGATAGCACACCAAATTTGGGGTTCCTAGCACCAAGTGGCCCTGAGATACGGGGCCCCAAAGTCGGTTCAGAAAATGTCAAGCACTTTTCTGCAGCAGAGAATGACATTTTCCGAACCGATTTTGGGGCCCCGTATCTCGGGGCCACTTAGTGCTAGGAACTTCAGCTTTGGATATGTTGTGGTACCAGTTCCACTGGGTTTGCACACCAAATTTGGGGTTCCTAGCACCAAGTGGCCCTGAGATACGGGGCCTCAAAGTCAGTTCGGAAAATGAAATTTTTTGCTGCAGAAAAGTGCTTGACTCGAGTATAAGTCGAGGGGGGCACTTTCAGCACAAAAAAAGTGCTGAAAATTTCGACTTATACTCGAGTATATACGGTAAGTTGATTTAATTGAGTAATGGAGGGGTAGAGCAGAGAGCCGGTAACTGATAGTCACTGATATACGCTTAATGAAGACCGAGAACTGAGCGATCAGCAGTCAAATGACCACTCCGTTCTTGAGCTTAGACCTGGCGGGGCACAGGGAGGTGAAAAGGAAGGTTTGTTTTTCTTACTACGCCCACACGTCTCCTTCACACGTCTCCATTACGCAAATATCAAAATGCCTTGATGAGTAGTTGTCAGTCTGGAAGAGTGGTCTTTCCAAGTTAGGCTGCACTGGCATGCAGACCCCACCCTAGGTAACACCCACAGGTCATGCTGAGCCTCCAGGATTGGGAAAAAAAAAAATGAAACATAACGAACAAAAAGGAGCCAGCCAGGGGCAGCCAGACAGAGAGGGAAGGAGCTAAATGATGGACACCCTCCAGCAAGGAAATTAGATGAATGCAACCTGACTTGTTGTAGATTCTCTTTTTTTTTTTTTTGCGCAAATTCATTATATAAATAAAGTATTCAACAAAAAAGTGCAAGACAAAATAGCAGTAATGTCTCACAAAAAGTAAAAGTCGTACAATAAAAGGACGTGAGCTGCGTGGGGCATTGGGTTGAAAATACCCCTCTCAAGACTAAGGAAGAGAGACAATACTGCCAGATACCAGCCACAGTACCTGCCCAGTTGGACACCCAATTTTTATAGAGAAGAAAGAGAACCAGGGAAATATGAAGGTGCCATGCTGGTGTGAGCATGTCAGTGGGAAGGTCAGGAAGACGTCAATCCTCAGAACATTTCTTCAGTAGGGCCTTGCTCTCAGAGTAGACGAACATGTTCCAGTAGGATCACTTGTTTTGTATATTGTTTCCGCCTGTTTTGGTCGACAAGTAGTAAATCCTCCAGCACGTTGATGCCCTCAAACTTGGAGGAAATCAATGGTGGAGAAGGATCTGGGTGTTCTGGTTGATCATAAGCTTAACATTAGCATGCAATGCCAAGCTGCAGTTTCCAAAGCGAGCAAAACCCTTTGTAGAAAAAAGCGGCATGGACTCCATAGAGAGAGATCATTTTGCCCCTGTACAAATTACTAAGACCTCATCTGGAATACGCAGTTCAGTTTTGGGCACCAGTTCTCAAAAAGAATAAATCAGGGAACTGGAGAAAGTGCAGAGAAAAGCAACCAAACTGATAAGAGGTATAGAGGAGCTCAGCTATGAGGAAAGATTAGAGGAACTGAATTTATTCTCTCTTGAGAAGAGGAGATTAAGGGGGGATATGATCAACATGTACATAAGTGCTCCTTATATTGAACTTGGTGTTAAGCTATTCACTATAAAAGTCATCACAGAGGACAAGGGGGCACTCTATGTCTAGAGGAAAAAAGATTTAATCTCCTGTTACAGAAAGGTTTCTTCACAGTAATGCCCCGTACACACGAGCGGATTTTTCGTCGGAAAAAACTTGCATGGTTTTTCCAACGGAATTCCGCTCAAGCTTGGCTTGCATACACACGGTCACACAAGTTCTCTGAACTTTCGACCGTCAAGAATGTAGTGACGTACAACACTACGACAAGCCGAGAAAATGAAGTTCAATGCTTCCGAGCATGCGTAGGAACTTTGCACGTCGGAATTTGTACAGACGATCGGAATTTCCAACCGAAAAATTGAAAACATGCTCTCAATCTTTTGCTGGCCAAAATTCCACCAGCAAAAGTCTGATGGAGCATACACACGATCGCATTTTCCGACCAAAAGCTCTCATCGGACTTTTGCTGGCAGAATTTCCGATCGTGTGCGCGGGGCATAAGAGCTGTGAAAATGAGGAATAGACTCCCTCAGGAGCTGGCCTGAGGGAGTCTATAAGGGAATGGATAAGGGAATATCCGATTGTGGAAAGGGGGATCAGGAAGGAGTTTTTTCCCCTCTGGAGAGAATTGGATCATGCTTTGCTGGGGTTTTTTTTGCCTTCCTCTGGATCAACTGTGGGTGAAGGATTGTATGATCCCCCCCCCCCCTCCCCCTTTTTTTGGTTGAACCAGGTGGACATGTATCTTTTCAACCTTACTATGAAACCTTATTGAGCCACAACAAGATGAAAGGGGGTTTGGATCCTTCCATCATATACAGGCTTTGGGGGCATTAGGCAAGTAATGGAGAACCGATTTCTTATAGATCCTAACGGGGGATATGAGAGCAGTGGAGAAGGAAGAAGGCAGGATCATTCGGGACTGGAAAGCCATTGAAATGCTGAGCGAGTCTTCGCACTTTCAGGCAAGACCACAAAAAATGTGTAATAGCATCCCCGGCTCCTCCCAGCATCTCCGGCACCGGTCTCCGGTCTCAAGGCCTCAGGGAAGTAACGACATAAAACCCACAGGGTGTGATACCATTGGGTGAGCAACTTCTAGTTAGTCTTCTGGACACGAGTACATATGGAGGACTTCAGGGCAAAAAGTGAATGATGTTTAGATGTTGAAGACCAAAAAAAAAATGGGTATTAGCTTCCCTGGCTCCTCCCAGCATTTACGGCACCGTCTCGAGGCCTCAGGGAAGTAACGACATAAAACCCACGGGGTGCGATACCATTGGGTGAGCAACTTCTAGTTAGTCTTCTGGACACGAGTACATATGGAGGACTTCAGGGCAAAAAGTGAATGATGTTTAGATGCTGAAGACCAAAAAAAATGTGTAATAGCTTCCCCGGCTCCTCTCAGCATCTCCGGCACCGTCCCGAGGCCTCAGGGAAGTAACGACATAAAACCCACGGGGTGCGATACCATTGGGTTTTCTGGACACCAGTACATATGGGAGGACTTCAGGGCAAAAAGTGAATGATGTTAAGACGTTGATGAGGTGTGAAGGTCCTATTAAGGTCCAGTTCCCATTTACTAAGGCCAGGCAGGATAAAGTCTTCCCGGGAGGAGTTCAGCAGGATCTCAGGATCTTGCGAGAAGCTCACAGTGTGCAGTGAAAATCCGAGTAAACGATTTGTGTCCAGAAGAGGAGCATGTACAACTGTGCAAGACTGAATGGAAGGCAATATCCTTTTCTGCTTTAGCTGTTCTATTGCAATTGCATGGTACATTCACCTCACCACCATTTTTTCCCTGAAAATCATGCAGCATCACTCATAACACTTGTTAAGGGTTAATGCACACAACTGATCAGCCTTGCACTGGAAAAACAGCAGCTTGAGAATAAACAGTTCAACTGACTCGTTATCAATCAGACCCAAACTTGCAGCTGGAATGTGAACTGCTTCAGTCTGATTGGCAAATATAAGCAACAAGGACAATCCTTTTTTTTCAGCATGAGGCCCTACTAGATCCTGTGTTAAAAATACCAGGCGTGTGTAAAGTAAAACAATAGAATCCTTATCATTGTATTTTTTTTTTTGTCTCTGGTGTTGGTTGAGTTGGGCAGACACAGACCGCATTCAACAACTGCTCAGCAGACAGATGGGCAAAGACTTCCTTCCAATACAAAGGTGGTGGTTGCTCATAGTAATTGGATATTATACAGGATTTATATAGCGCCAACAGTTTGCGCAGTGCTTTACAAACATGAGGGCAAACAGTACAGTTACAATTCAATACCGGAGGAATCAGAGGGCCCCGCTCAGCTCCAGATTTAATTTCATGATGGCACAGGTTAGAGGGAGAGACCTGAAATAGGACTGGCTACTGAGGGCGATTGTTCAGGGCAGTAACGAGCGTCTGCAGGTCTGATAATGCTAAATAAAAGAAATACACAAAACATACATGATACACCCGGTATGTAAATCGAGGTTATTTACTGAGCTGGGGTTGTATGTAAATTGTTCACATGCCTGTTTATTTAAGCAGGCCATAGATGACTCAATTTTCAGGTGAAAGGAAAGAAAATTGCTTGATTCCATCATTAACACACAGGGAACCTTCCCCGCTGACAGAACCCAATGGATTACTGCTGAAGACGATAGCCACCGGCAATAATCAAATGTACAAATAAAATATCCAACAGGCTGGTTGTGCCCACGTCGATCAATGGATCAACGTAGGTACAATCAGCCTGCCCATACATGGATTGAATCTCGACCAGTCCCTGCTGAACCAGCCGAATTTGGATCCATGTATGGCCGGCTTTACTGGCTTGCAGCTTGGTACGTTCTGGTCTCATTCACACTTATGGCGGTGGAGCAGTATAAATAGGACTCCTCAGATGTGTGGCATCAGGGATCACCCCTTTCCTTTTTGAACAGCATAAATAGGCGGTCAATCCGTAGTTATATCGCCCACCTTGAGCTACAAAAAGGTGGCCAGACAGGGTGGTACATGTGCTGCAGCAAAAAACTATACCACAGCCAGTACCTCCAAATGCGACACATTCAAGTGAATGGAGCTTCACTGCACACTTGAGACACATGTGGGAGTGCAAATACCGGCATTTCCATGCGTATACCCCACCTACAGCGTATTCTGTAATACATTTCTATGTGCAATGTTACACGATGAATGTGGCTCCCAGGTGCTGCAAGTACAGGAGTATTCTACACTGTATGGATGCACATCCTACAATACGCCTGTGTGTTTTTTTGCTGGAAAATAATTTAGAACCCCCAAACATTATACATTTTTTTCTTTAACACCCTAGAGAATAAAATGGCGGTCGTTGCAATACTTTGTCACACTGTATTTGCGCAGCGGTCTTACAAGCGCACTTTTTTTGGAAAAGACACTTTTTTGAATAAAAAAAAAAAAGACAACAGTAAAGTTAGCCCCATTTTTTTTTTTTTTATATTGTGAAAGATAATGTTACGCCGAGTAAATCGATACCCAACATTTCACACTTCAAAATTGCGCCCGCTCGTGGAATGGCGACAAACTTTTACCCTTAAAAATCTCCATAGGCGACGTATAAAAAAAAAATTCTACAGGTCGCATGTTTTTAGTTACAGAGAAGGTCTAGGGTTAGAATTATTGCTCTCGCTCTACCGATCACGGCGATATCTCACATGTGTAGTTTGAACACCGTTTTCATATGTGGGCGCTACTCACGTATGCGTTCGCTTCTGCACACGAGCTTGGCGGGACGGGGCCCGTTTAAAAATGTTTTTTTTTCTTTTTTTACACTCTAAATACATTTTTGATTTTTACACTGTTCTTTTAAAAAAAATGTGTCACTTTTATTCCTATTACAAAGAATGTAAACACTCCTTGTAATAGAAAAAAAAAAGCATGACAGGATCTCTTTAATGTGAGATTTGGGGTCAAAAAGTCCTCAGATCTCATATTTACACTAAAATGCAATAATAAAAAAAAATACATAAAAAAATAAAAAATTGTCATTTGAAAACATTTTTTTTTTTAAATGGCCCTTTAAGAGATATGGTTGGAAGTGACAATTTGACGTCGCTTCCGCCCTGCAATGGTATGGAGACGGGTGGGGGCCATCTTCCCCTCACTCATCTCCATACCCAGGAAGGAGAAGCATCCGATCGCCTCCGCCGCTACCGACAGCTCCGGTAAGCAGCGGGAGGGGGGGCCCCCTCTCCCGCCGCCGGCGGTCCGGAAGTGGTTAGAATACTACACATTACCTAGAGCAGTGGTTCTCAACCTCAGTACTCAAGTACCCCCAACAGGCCATGTTTGCAGGTTTTCCTTCATCTTGCACGGGTGCTTTAAATCATGGCCTGTTGGGGGTACTTGAGGACTGAGATTGTGATCCACTGACCTAGGAGGATAGCTAAGACAGTATTAACCTCCCTGGCGGTATGATTATGTCAGATTTTTGTGTCTCAAAGCGGTACAATTGTTTTGCATAGAAATTTGGCGTTTTATATTGTAGGCCTGTAATTCTTAGCAATAACACACTTAGATCTGTCCAAACAAGAGTCTAGTAGACATCCCGGGTATGATAAAGTTTGAAACACAAAATCATAAATTATAATATAATAAATAACTATAAATAATTATAAAAAAATAACAATAAAATGAATTTTCCCATGGTTCACTATCGCTATTCTGCAAGTGATTCTAATTTACCATCGCTGTTTTCTAACTGGTCTAAAACCCCTTTTGACGTAAAGGGACACTTTTTGGTTGCTATGGACAATCTCAAGTTTCAAGGCAGAAAGAAGAGTATATATAATATAAAACTACATGTAGGGCATTGGACAACGCACTGGGGACAAAAGGGATGTGAAAAGATTTAATACAGTAATGTGTAAGACTACAGTGTACTGTATGTGTTATGGATTTTCTATTTTTTGAATTTGCCACCGGGCTCCGCCCCCGTGAGTTGCGACGCTCGCAGGGAACGGAGCCCCGCACACAGAGCATCGGAGGACAGACCCCGCAGACACAGCAGGGGGACAAGCGCGGGACCCTGGGGACAAGGTAAGTAACCTGCACCAGGATCCTGCAATGCAATCCCGAGTGTGGCTCGGGGTTACCGCTAATGGTACTGAAATTTAACCCCCGAGCCACAATCAGGAAAACCACCAGGGAGGTTAACCTATACATATCAGTGAAGGGCTGTGTGAAGGCCAATCACAGAATCTGAGTGATAGTCTTTAGTCCTGATAATAATGTGTATATACCAGCCATACTCAACCAGGGTTCCTCTAGAGCAGGCATCTCAAACTGGCGGCTCTCCAGCTGTTGCAAAACTTCAAGTCCCATGAGGCATTGCAAGGGTAACAGTTACAAGCATGACTCCCACAGGCAGAGGCATGATGGGACTTGTAGTTTTGCAACGGCTGGAGGGCCGCCAGTTTGAGACCCCTCCTCTAGAGGTTGCTGGGGGTTCCCTGAGCGTGTGGGTGCCATTGGAATTCTCCTGCTTTTTTTTGTGCAGGTGGATGCGGCAACAGGTGCGGACCAGGAAGAAAGGAACCGCACACAAATGTGAACCTAGCCTTCTACAGGAAGAATATTTACAAGCAAAAAAATACTATACAGTTTGTCTATACGACCTCTGTATGTCGGTGTGTGTTTCTAAATAAACACAGTGGTATCCTATACATAGTGTGAAGGCCGATCATAGAATCAGGGTTATAGGTCATCTGTTTATAGTCCTAATAATGATGTACTGTATACACTAATGATATTGTGTGTAGGAAGGCCTGTAATATTAATGTGGAATTCCAGCTTACACCTAGCTAGCCTTAAAACTGTCCCCTCCCCACTCCTAAAACCGTACTAATGAAACGAACCGGACGTTGAGTTCACATCTGACCAAAATGTTATAGTCCGCACATTCAGTTTTTGTCTGACGAAAAAGCAAAAAAATCGGCTGTCGAAAACACCGTACGAACGATCTGAAAATCGGCAGACAGCTCATCGTGCAAATTTTTCCATCCAATTTTCGAATCGTGTGTACAGGCCTTAGAGAGGAAGTAAACCCTGATGGGTTTTACTTCCTCTTTATTTCCCTGCAAAGGTAAAGCATAATGGGCTACTATGCATGGCATAGTAGCCCATTATGCGTCACTTACCTGAAACCAAAGCCTGCGATGTCACCGCTGTCCCCACTAGCAGCGAGCGTCCATCTTCACCCGTCTTCCTTTCGGGGCCGCGAACTCCGGCACTGTAACTGGCCAGTCGTGGGAACCACCAGTCACGGAATGACCCCTATTAGAAACGGCACGATTTGCCCTTTCTAGTCATCAGCGCGCGGCTTTTTTGTAAATACCTCCTAAACCGTGGAGGTTTAGGAGATATTTCCAGCACCTACATAAGCCTTAATATAGGCTTACCTGTAGGTAAAAGTGGTTGTACAGGGTGTACAACTACTTTAAATATTATTTATGTCTGCTGCCTTTTTCATCTGCTATCAGCATCACCTCTGACACGTTTACCTGACACCAAGAGAACAATGGTGACGGGGAGGGATTTCCAGCTGATCGACATCCTCGGCTCTGTTCTTGTATGCTGTGTGAAGGGGGGGGGGGGGTGACCCATCCCTCCAATCGGGTCTCAGAGCTCACCTCACTGAGCTCTGCAAAGTAACTTCAGCTCCCCACACTCTTTTTCTCTGAACTCTGACAACCTTTATAAATTCAGCACTCTGAACGGATGTAGAGAAAAGAAGGCTGCAGATAAACAGGAACAACTTCTACGGAAGGATTTGTTTAGTCTCTGTATCACCTGAGGATAGTTCCTTCACTGGCTATATATAAAAATTAAGGCTGGGTTCACACCAGTGCGAATCGGATGCACGTTTCCCCACATCCAATTTGCATGTCAGGAGATTGTGACCGGCTCTCTATGGAGCCGGTGTTCTGTCGATTTGTGCTCTCCGTCAAAAAGTGCCTGCGCATGCGCAGAACGGAAGGGGACTCCAGCTGATTTGCTGATCAGCTGGGGTGACTTCACCAATGGGACCTAAAGCGGTGAATGGAGACGCACCGGACCCCCTGCTGTGAGCCGCTCCGCTCCTCAGTGTGAAACCAGCCTGAAAAAACACTTTAAACATTGACTGCCATTACCTACTGGGGTGAGGACACCATATACAAGGCAAGAGAGCAAAACAAACAACGTGAGCACAGGACTGTTTACAGGCTTCGAGTTGCAGAGAGTTGGTCTTTAGGTATATCATTGTAGCCATATATTTATGTCAGATTAGGGTATATTTACACATTCTGTGCGGGTGAATCTTCCTGGTATGTGCGTGATTTAAAGTAGAAGTAAAGTCAAAACCTAACTCTAAACCTACTTCTCAGCCACAATCTAAGCCTAATCTAGCTAGCCCTGTAAAGCAAAAAAAAAAAAAAACGCTATACTTACCTATTCTGCAGCCACTGCGGTCCCCAGCGGCGTCCTCTGTGTGTAGGAGAAAACCGACAACGGCTGGGAAATGCCTAGGATGTGACGTCACCCATAGAGTGACTATGGGGCTTCCGCTGTCGGCTTCCCCTCCTGCACACTGCTGACGCTGTGACTGGAGCAGCTGCAGTACAGCGATTTTTGCTTTACGTGACTAGATAGATTAGTGAGAGGTAAACGAGAAATCCTGGACAGCCGTACTCAAAAGTAATCTTCGATCTTTATTTAAATATAACCATAAAAATACATGCCACAGCATCACAAAGCAGGAAATCTGACGCGTTTCACACTGTAGTCAGTGCTTAATCATAGCTAAACATCCCTATATATCACGTGAATTATGTTTATATATATATATATATATATATATATATTGAACATGTGTCCAGGAAGTTGATTAGTGACAATCTACAAACTCAAAAAAGCTGTGACACAGCTTTTTTGAGTTTGTAGATTGATTATCACTAATCAACTTCCTGAACACATGTTCAAAAAAAAAAAATAAATATATATATATATATATATATATATATATATATATATATATATATATATATATAGAGAGAGAGGATTCATTCATGTGATATATAGGGATATTTAGCTATGATTAAGCACTGACTACAGTGTGAAATGCGTCAGTTTCCTGCTTTGTGATGCAGTGGCATGTATTTTTATAATTAAACGTAAAAATCGAAGATTACTTTTGAGTGCGGCTGTCCAGGATTTCTCGTTTACCTCTCAATTACCAGCATTGCCTGCACCTGTTACTTCCAGCATGGAGAAAATGTTTGTTCCTCACAGACCTCCTTCAGAGCGGTGATATTTTTCTCTCACTAAATAGATTAGTCTTAGAATGAGGCTGAGAGTTAGTTATTGAGTTTACTTCCACTTTCAATTTCAGACATTCCCCAACAGAGAATATCTGGTGAAAGTCACATTCACAGCATTATAAATAGACCCCCATTGTGTGGGGGCAGGACTGAAAGATCAGGCAATATACATAAGAGAGACTGTGAGCCAGGCCTTCTCGTCCAACATCAGTGCTTCTGGAAGAATGGTCACACACATTCCCATAGACAACACTCCTAAACCTTGTGGACGGCCTTCCCAGAAGAGTTGAAGCTGTTATAGCTGCAAAGGGGGGGGGGGGGGGGCAACTCAATATTGAACCCTACAGACTAAGATCCCATACACCAGTGGTTCTCAACTCCGGTCCTCAGGGCCCACTAACAGGCCAGAATTTAAGTATTACCTTGGGGGAGATGTAGACTAGAATACTGCAATCACTGAGCAGCAAATTATATCACCTGTGATGTATTTCAGTTATCTTGCAAACCTGGCCTGTTGGTGGGTCCCGAGGACAGGAGTTGAGAACCACTGCCATACACACTACTATTAGATTTTCTTCAGATTTACCAAAACCATATAGTAGGTCAAACCTTAAAGTGGAGTTCCACCCAGAAATGGAACTTCTGCTGATCCGGTTCATCCCCCCACCCTCCCACCCTCCGGTAGTCACATTTGGCACCTTTCAGGGGGGGGGAGCAGATACCGGTCTAATCCAGGCATTTGCTCCCACTTCTGGTGACAGAGCGCCGCAGAATCCGCAGCGATCTACGCCATGTCTGGCCCCTCCTCCGCCCCCCCCCCACCGCTGTCTTCCGGGAGGCACACAGATCCCAGAAGACAGCAGGGACCACTCAGAGAACGCAGCGCAACTCGCACATGGGCAGTAGGGAACCAGGCTGTGAAGCCGCAAGGCTTCACTTCCTGATTCCCTTACTAAAGATGGCGGTGCCTGCACCCGGGATCCGAGGGGACGGATCGGCTTCGGGTGAGGACATCGCGGGCGCCCTGGACAGGTAAGTGTCCATATTTTAAAAGCCAGCAGCTGCAGTATTTGTAGCTGCGGACTTTAAAATTTTTTTCTTTTTTGCAGGCGGAACTCCGCTTGAAGCGTTTCAATTTGTATGCAGTCAGGCAGGCCCTTGCACAACATGGTTTTGGCAAATCTAAAGACAAAAATCTGTAAAAATCGAATGGTGTGTATGGGGGGCTCAAGACTGGGATGCCATTAAAGATCATGTGTGTAAAGGCAGGCGTCCCAATACTTCTGACAATAAAGCGTATATACAAAAAGTAAAATAAAGCAGATATTCTTATTTTCTAGCAGAACTTAGGTAGATCGGTGTGGTCAGTCTCACCTCGTCAGCGCTCAGCTCCTCCATGTTTCTCCTCTTAATGGTGGCAGAGTCTGCGGGGGTCACAGTAAGGGTCGGGGGTGGGGGGGGGCACAGTCCGGGTGCCTGAGGGGCGCTCCGAGGGGCCCTCGGGAGGAGAGCAGCGGGGGGGTGTAGATTAAGGTTTAGGGGGGGGGCCCAGAGAATGAGGCAACAGTCCAGGGGGCCCCCAATGAAAAATCTCTTCTCCTTAAAAGGGGCCCCGGTCTAAAGGGATTAGCAAAAGGCCTGATAAAATCTAGGGGGGGGGGGGGCAAAAACCAGGGGCCCTTATGCAGCTTACAGTCTAGGGGCCTGCTAACAAAACACAAAAGGGGGGCCCCTAATAAGCCGGTGATGTCTAAGGGCCCAGGGGGAAGAGGCGTAGCGTCTGTTAGGGGCCCAGAGGATGTACAGGAAGGGTCCAGGGGCCCAGACAATGAAGAGACAGGCTAGGGTGGGGGGAGGGGTGCAGAGTCCAGGGGCCCAGAAAACAAAAAGGGTAGAATGTAAGGGGGCCCCACAAATCAGAATGGGGGGGTCTAAGGGCGCACAGAACAAAGGGGGAGGTCCAGGGGCCCTTATATCACAGGGGCAGAGTGTAGGGGCCCAAAGAAGGAAGCAGCAGTATATAAAAAGAGTAGACAGGGTCCAGGGGCCCAAGAAATGAAGAGGCTGTCTATGGGGCCGGAGAGTGGAGGGACAGTGTCTAGGGGCCCCAGAGAGAAAGGCCAGGCAGGGTGTAAGGGGGGCCCTTTCGGAGGTATACAGAGTCCAGCGCCCCGGGACTGTGAAGGGAACCCAGTCGGCCTCAGCTCGTCATGGTCAGCGGGCACACCGCGCTCTCTCTCTCTCTCCTCCCACACAGGCACCGGAAGAGATGACAGCCTCCGCCGCCGCTTCACACAGGATTATTCATCAAAACAACCGGGCGGCCATCTTGCCAGCGCGCTCACGTCACCTCGGAGCTCCCGTCCCCCCGTGCGCGCGACCTCAGCCAATCGGCGCGTCCTAGGGGCGGGCCTGCGAAGCAGGCGGGGCGGAGCCGGGACGGAGCAGAGAGAAGGAGGGGCCGCCTGGCAACAGGGGGAAGAGTCCGGTGTCCATGGCAACCCCCCCCCCCCCCCTGAACTCGGGCCTACCTACCTGCCTGCCTGCCAGAGCCTGGGGGGTGGGGGGAGAGCCATTTCCTGGAAAGAGACTGACACAGCGTTCAGTGACTTCCAGGAGTCAGGGCAGAGGACACACCTTTCACTCTCTACCCATACTGACTGTATTCACCACACATGATCAATCAGTGCTCCCATTGTATGTGGGTGGGAGTCCATTGCCTGACACCCTCACAAAATAGGTGTCCCTGCAAAAATCAGATTGGCCAGAAAGTAATATACTACAGTGTTGCCAACCCCCCCCAGTGAAATTTACTGGCAGGATGCCAAAATTTGCAAACGGCACTTTTTTTACTGGCGAAAAATCGAGACATTTCCTGACAGATCCACATTCTTTACTGACACCAAAAAAGTACCTAAAATGTCTGTTTTTAGTGCTAAACAGTGCAAATATCAATATTTGAACTATAAACACATTAGGGGGGTTACTAATATAGGGGGGAAACCCGTATATCAGCGCCCCCTTACATTATTATATTTACTCCCCTCCTTACATCAGTGACCCCCCTCAGACTGGCCTGGCAGCGCTGTCACTGACCTCCTCTCAGGTGTACCGTGCAGGGCTCAGTCAGACGGCTCCAGCTTGGCGGCTCTGGTTTTATTCTATAGTCCCCTCTCCACAGTCTCTGGTTATATGGTCAGACACTGCAGACATGATACAGGAGATGGTCAGACACTGCAGACATGATACAGGAGGTGGACAGAGGCTGCGGACATACTACAGGAGGTGGACAGAGGCTGCGGACATAGTACAGGAGGCGGACAGATACTGCCGACATAGTACAGGAGGTGGACAGAGGCTGCAGACATGATACAGGAGGTGGACAGAGGCTGCGGACATAGTACAGGAGGCGGACAGATACTGCCGACATAGTACAGGAGGTGGACAGAGGCTGCCGACATAGTACAGGAGGTGGACAGAGGCTGCTGACATAGTACAGGAGGTGGACAGAAGCTGCGGACATAGTACAGGAGGTGGACAGAGGCTGCAGACATAGTACAGGAGGTGGACAGAGGCTGCAGACATAGTACAGGAGGTGGACAGAGGCTGCGGACATAGTACAGGAGGTGGACAGAGGCTGCGGACATAGTATAGGAGGTGGACAGATACTGCCCACATAGTACAGGAGGTGGACAGAGGCTGCCGACATAGTACAGGAGGTGGACAGAGGCTGCCGACATAGTACAGGAGGTGGACAGATACTGCCCACATAGTACAGGAGGTGGACAGAGGCTGCCGACATAGTACAGGAGGTGGACAGAGGCTGCCGACATAGTACAGGAGGTGGACAGATACTGCCCACATAGTACAGGAGGTGGACAGAGGCTGCAGACATGATACAGGAGGTGGACAGAGGCTGCGGACATAGTACAGGAGGTGGACAGAGGCTGCGGACATAGTACAGGAGGTGGACAGAGGCTGCGGACACAGTACAGGAGGTGGACAGAGGCTGCAGACATAGTACAGGAGGTGGACAGAGGCTGCCGACATACTACAGGAGGTGGACAGATAGTGCCCACATAGTACAGGAGGTGGACAGAGGCTGCCGACATAGTATAGGAGGTGGACAGAGACTGCCGACATACTACAGGAGGTGGACAGATACTGCCCACATAGTACAGGAGGTGGACAGAGGCTGCGGACAAAGTACAGGAGGTGGACAGAGGCTGCCGACATGATAGTGTCCTCCTCACCCCCTCACGGTAGCACGGTGCTGCCCTGACCCGTGGAGAGGTGAAAGGGGCACAGGAGGAGGACACAGCACACTGATGATGTCTAGAAGTAATATGATGGTGGACAGAGCACATCAGTCTCTGTCCCCTGCATGCCACGGCTTCACTCTCCCGGCTCCCAGTAATGTCCTCCTTTCACTCTGTCCCCTTTTTGCTATGATATCCCCCCACAGTTTCACTCTCCTCCTCACCCCGGCTCAGCTCCTCTGCCTATGGCAAGTGCACTGCATGGGCCACCAGCCGCCGTGGTCTCAATCGTCTATGCAAAAATGGCGTCGGGCGGCGCCATTACGTTACTGCGCATGCGCCACCCGGCCGAATGCGTATGAGCTTCCCCGAGCCCGGCCGGCTTCGAAACGGCGCATGCGCAGTTGCATGGATTCGGCTCGCGGCCATCTTTTTCTAGGGCACCGATGCCCGTAACGTACTTTAACGGGCAGCCCGAAAAAAGCATTACATTTACGGGCTGCCCATAAATCTACGGGTGGTTGGTAACGCTGATATACAACAATTTGAAAAATATACACTATACATATATATATATATATATATATATATATATATATATATATATATATACCGTATTTATCGGCGTTTAACACGCACTTTTTTCCCCTTAAAATCAGGGGAAAATTGCAGGTGTGTGTTATACGCCGATCCCCTGCGATCCCCCGCTGACTGAGCCTCAAAATCGCCGACCGCAATTTGAAAATGGCGCCGCCGGCAGCGAAATACACAGAGCTGGTCCTCGGCTCTTCTCGGCCACTTTCGGCTTTACTCAAGCGCCGCCCGAACCTAGCCGAATGTACTCCGCTAGGTTCGGATAGCTCCGCTCACAGTCACGCCCATCCCGGGCGGGACTACGAGTGGAGCCGAAAGTGAACGAGAGCCGCCGAGAAGAGCCGAGGACCAGCTCTGTGTATTTCGGCACCGGCGGCGCCATTTTCAAACTGCAGTGACAATGAAAAGTCACTGCAGTTTAACTGCAGCCTGAGCAAGGCTGCAAATGGACACAGAAAGCTGCAGATCAGCACTGACAAAGCTGCAAGGCTGCAAATGGACACTGATAAGGCTGCAAATGACACCAAGGCTGCTGACTGCAAGGCTGCAAATGACACTGGACAAGCATGCAGATGGACGCTGTGCAAGGCTGCATTGATGGGCATTTAAATGTAAGTTTTTTTCCTTAAAAATTTTTTTCCTTATAATTCCCTCCTAAACTTTGGGTGCGTGTTATACGCCGGCGCGTGTTATACCCATATATATATATATATATATATATATATATATATATATATATATATATATATACATACACACATATACAGTTAGGTCCATATATATTTGGACACAGGCACAATTTTAGTTTTTTACAGGTATTTACCAAAACATATTCAAGCTATATTTATATAATGGATATGGGCTGAAAGTGCACACTCTCAGATTTAATTTGAGGGTATGTACATCCAAATCAGAGGAAGGGTTTAGGAATTACAGCTCTTAAGAGTAGCCCCCCCCCCCCCTTTTTTTTCAAGGGACCAAAAGTAATTGGACAATTGAATCAAAAGCTGTTTCATGGCCAGGTGTGGGCTACTCCTTCGTTATTTCTTCATCAATTAAGCAGGTAAAAGGTCTGGAGCTGATTCCTATGGCTTGTACACTCGATCCAAAAATCGGATGAAAAACTCCGCTTTCTACACGATCGTACGATAAATCGGATCATTAGTATAGAGCTTTCGAGAGCCGATCACGACAGTTCATCCAATATTGTTTTATTGGACATGCAAGAAAATGTTTCCCGTATGATACCAGATTGTACAATTTTCATTTTAATCAGTATAGTTGTAGTCCGAAAATACAATACAAAATACACTACAACACATGACATTACTTCCGATTTTTTATTCTGTCGTACGAGCATTTTCGTAACTTTAGTAAACTCTTCAGGTTCGATATATGACTACCATGCAAAAAAAAAAAAAAAAAACGAACGATCTGTCGTTGATCTTCAGATCGTGTGTACGGGCCATAAATGTAGTATTTGGAATCTATTGGTGTGAACCTACATCACGCGTTTAAAGGAGTTGTGCATGCAAGTGAAACAGGCCATTGTAAGGCTTCAAAAACTAAACAAATCCATCAGAGAGATAGCAGCAATATTAGGAGTGGCCAAATCAACAGCTCAGCAACATAAAAAGGCCTGGACATCCACGGAGGACAACAGTGGTGGATGATTGCAGGATCCTCTCTATGGTAAAGAAAAACCCATTCACAACATCCAGACAAGTGAAGGACACTCTCCAGGAGGTTGGCGTAGCATTGTCAACGTCTACAATCAAGAGAAGACTTTATGAGAGCAAACACAGAGGGTTCACCACAAGGTGTTTGAAGAATAGAAAAGCCAGATTAGATTTAGCCAAAAAACATCTAAAAAAGCCAGACCAGTTTTGGAAAAGCATTCTTTGGACGGATGAAATGAAGATTAATCTGTACCAGAATGACGGGAAGAAAAAAGTGTGGAGATGCCTTGGAACAGCTCATGATCCAAAGCACACAACTCCATCTGTAAAACATGGTAGAGCTTGCAGTGTGATTGCATGGGCATGCATGGCTTCCAGTGGCACTGGGTCATTGGTGTTTATTGATGATGTGTATTGATGATATGATTGATGATGTGTATTGATGATGTGACAGAAGCAGCTGGATGAATTCTGCAGTGTTTAGAGATATACTGTTAGGCCAAATTCAGCCAAATGCTGCAAAGTTGATTGGATGGCGCTTCACAGTACAGATGGACAATGATCCAAAACACACTGCAAAAGCAACCCAGGAGCTTTTGAAGGAAAAGAAGTGGAATATTCTGCAATGGCCGAGTCAATCACCTGAGCTCAACCAAATTGAGTATGCATTTCACTTGCTGAAAGCAAAACTAAGTCTACTTTCATACTGAGGCGCTTTTCAGGCGTTTTATCGCTAAAAATAGCGCCTCTCAAGCCCCCTCAGTGTGAAAGCCCAAGTGCTTTCACACTGGGGCGGTGCACTTGCAGGATGGGAAAAAAGTCCTGCAAGCAGCATCTTTGGGGCAGTGCGGGAGTGGTGTATAAACCGCTCCCAAAATGCCCTGCCTATTAAAATGAATGGGCAGCGCTGCTGAAATGCCTGCAAAGCGCTTCGGCAGCGCCGCAACACGAGCGATTATAACCCTTTTTTCGGCCGCTAGCAGGAGTTAAAAGCGCCCCACTAGCGGACGAAAAGTGACGATCAAGCGACAGTAAAGCACCGCTAAAACTAGCGGCGCTTTACCACCAACGCACTCCCGCCCCAGTGTGAAAGTACCTTTAAGGCAGAAAGACCCACAAACAAAGAACAACTGAAGACAGCTGCAGTTAAAGCCTGGCAAAGCATCAGAAAGGAGGAAACCCAGTCTTTGGTAATGTCCATAAGTTCCAGATTTCAGGCAGTCAATAAAGGATTCTCCACAAAATAAAAAAAAATAACATTTTTTTATGCCTATATTTATTTGTCCAATTACATTTGAGCCCCTGAAAATGGGGGAACTATGTTTAAAAATGGTTGCAGTTCCTCAAATTTGTACTTGATAACTACAGTATCTCACAAAAGTGAGTACACCCCTCACATTCTTGTAAATATTTTATTATATCTTTTCACGTGACAACACTGAAGAAATGACACTTTGCTACAATGTAAAGTAGTGAGTGTACAGCTTGTATAACAGTGTAAATTTGCTGTCCCCTCAAAATAACTCAACACACAGCCATTAATTACTAAACCGCTGGCAACAAAAGTGAGTACACCCGTAAGTGAAAATGTCCAAATTGGACCCAATTAGCCATTTTCCCTCCTCCCCAGTGTCATGTGACTTGTTAGTGTTACAAGGTCTCAGGTGTGTTCAATTTTGTGTTATCGCTCTCACTCTCTCATACTGGTCACTGGAAGTTCAACATGGCACCTCATGGCAAAGAACTCTCTGGGGATCTGAAAAAAAAAAAATTTTGCTCTACATAAAGAGGGCCTAGGCTATAAGAAGATTGCCAAGACCCTGAAACTGAGCTGCAGCACGGTGGCCAAGACCATACAGCGGTTTAACAGGACAGGTTCCACTCAGAACAGGCCTCACCATGGTTGACCAAAGAAGTTGAGTGCACGTGCTCAGCATCATATCCAGAGGTTGTCTTTGGGAAATAGACTATGAGTGTTGCCAGCATTGCTGCAGAGGTTGAAGTGGTGGGGGGTCAGCCTGTCAGTGCTCAGACCATACGCCGCACACTGCATCAAATTGGTCTGCATGGCTGTTATCCCAGAAGGAAGCCTCTGCTAAAGATGATGCACAAGAAAGCCCGCAAACAGTTTGCTGAAGACAAGCAGACTAAGGACATGGATTACTGGAACCATGTCCTGTGGTCTGATGAGACCAAGATAAACCTATTTGGTTCAGGTGGTCTCAAGTGTGTGTGTGGCAGCAACCAGGTGAGGAGTACAAAGACAAGTGTGTCTTGCCTACAGTCAAGCATGGTGGTGGAAGTGTCATGGTCTGGGGCTGCATGAGTGCTGCCGGCACTGGGGAGCTACAGTTCACTGAGGGAACCATGAATGCCAACATGTACTGTGACATACTGAAGCAGAGCATGATCCCCTCCCTTTGGAGACTGGGCCGCAGGGCAGTATTCCAACATGATGATGACCCCAAACACACCTCCAAGATCACCACTGCCTTTCTAAAGAAGGTTATGCTGGCCGAGCTTGTTTCCAAACCTAAACCCTATTGATTATCTGTGGGGCATCCTCAAATGGAAGGTAGAGGAGCGCAAGGTCTCTACCATCCACCAGCTCCGTGATGTCGTCATGGAGGAGTGGAAGAGGACTCCAGTGGCAACATGTGAAGCTCTGGTGAACTCCATGCCCAAGAGGGTTAAGGCAGTGCTGGAAAATAATGGTGGCCACACAAAATATTGACACTTTGGGCACAATTTTCGCCACTAGAAAATCTTCAGTCTGATGCAGTCCTTAGAGGCGTGGTGGCACCATACAGGCAATACTGGTGATTTTGCTGTTGATGATGCCTTTTTTAGAAGGTTTCAAAAATTCACTTGCAAAAGGCATTACAATGTCCAGCATGCAGAGACATTATTCTTCCCTACATCCCTAACCCTAACTCAGGCTGTGTGCTGCCCCGGCATACCTTCAAAATAGTGTCCATGTAAAATAGGGAGTCCATTAGAGGCATTCTCCAGCAGCTGGTGTCTTCGGGGCAAACCCCAAGCTCTGGCAGTCTTTACATTTCAGTAGTAGTAGGTGATATTCTTCTGTTCCTCACTGGTGCGGTCCTCCCTCTCCATCAGCACCTGACTATTTCCAACCTACTTACAAATACTGTAGCTGAAATACTAGCTACAAATCACTAATAATCAATGGCATTAACCATTTGTAGCAGGGAGGAATTATCACTCTAAAATCGCCAGTCTGATGCGGCCCCTCAAAGGCGTGGGGGCGCCATACAGGCAATACTGGTGATTTTGCTGTTGATGATGCCTTGCTGAGAATCACTGAGGTGCAACTAAAATGGAACTAAGCTCATCAATTTAACTGTTTAAAAAAAATAACAAAATACATTCCAGCCATGCCGGTAATGTAACTGTCATATTGCTTGTGCTTTCAACCAAACGGCTGGTGTCATAACTGGTGTCATAACTGATCACATGTGCAGAACCATGGTAGTTGCAGATCAAATTGTGGCTAAGATGGCAGCTTTCATGGCTGAAAATATTTAGGGTTTAATTCTGCTTAATATTTTATCTGCTGTAGGGTTGGAGATCGCGCTGGACTGACTCAGTCGGTTGTGAGTCGATGACTAGGTGATGGTTGTGGTAGGATGAAAGAGTTCTCTTCCAATGCTTTCTGCCTCACTACATCTGGAAAGGATCGTGAGCCCTTTTTAGGGGCCTGGGCTGCTGCCTTTGGGTATGACCTTGAGGTAGTTTCCACATGTAATGTAAGGGGTGGTAGACCACAAAATATAAACCTTTTTTTATTTTATGTATTTCTGTTGGATATTGGCCGCTTCCACCTCCCCTGCCCCTAATATTTTATCTAAGAAGCTTCTTCCGTGGTTGAATCACTGCAGAATCATCATCATCAGTGCTTAGCTGAGGCAGAGCTACATCTCCCTTTGGCTAATGAAGTAGCGATACCATAAGAGAAGATGAGTGGTCTCTTAGCGGTTCTGCCCCTATTTAGTTGTTGAGGACCGCTGACATGAGCATAAGGAATTGTCTGCAAGATTGGGATGGTAAAAACAGGTACTCGAGGTGCGGTACTATACTGCCACCAAACGTGACCCATTCCAGTGAATGGGGCTGTGGGGAATTGTCTACACGAGTGAGGTGGTAAAAACAGGTACTCGAGGCGTGGTACTGTACTGCCACCAAACGTGACCCATTCCAATGAATAGGGCTGTGGGGCAACTGCTCTGCTACCGTGTTTCAAACACCTCTAAAATGGGATCCAACGTTAGTGTAACATGGGCCTAAGGCTTTATTTACATGGGCGAGTGGGGGGGGGGGGGGGTGTTAAAAACCAGGCAGTTGAGGTGCAGTTTTACCCCACCCCACATGGTGTAATGACATACACGGGCCTCTGGACTATTCCTATGTGATAGCCTACACAGGGCTATGGACTTTCCCAATGTGATGGCATAAACAGGGCTATAGTCTCTTCATATGTGATAGCGTACATCCAGCTACAGACTCTCCCCCTATACGATAGCATACTCAGAGCTATGGACTCTCTACATGTGACAGTGTACACAGGGCTACGGACTCTTTCCCCATGTGAAGGTGTACACAAGTCTACGGACTCCCTCTGTGTGATGGCGTACACAGGGCTGGGTTTTCTACAAATGTGATAGCGTACACAAGGCTATGAACTTTCCCCATGTGATGACATACACAGAGCTACAGAGTCTGCACATGTGATGGCGTACACAGGGCTATGAACTTTCCCCATGTGATGGTGTACACAAGGCTATGGACTCTCCTCAAGTGATAGCGTATAAAAGGCTATGGACTGTCCTAATGTGATAGCATACACAGGTCTATGGACTCTCTGCATATGATGGCATACACTGGGCTACGGACTCTAATCATGTGATGACCTATTCAGGGCTACAGATTCTCCCCATGTGATGGTATATATAATTTTATCTATCTATCTATATATATATATATATATATATATATATATATCTATATATATATATATATATATATATATATATATATATATATATTTTTTTTTTTTTTTTTTGTATAATCTTTAAGACAAAAGAACACATCTCAGCGAACATTTCCAGTAACATAAAACCAGAGGCTCAAAAGGACATGTATAAAAATGTAGAAACATATGAAGTACAGATAATAAACAAGGAAATAATAAAAGGAACAACAGTCTTGCAATATGGTACAAGAGCTCCCCCCCAAACAAGACGTGGGGGTAATCTCTACCAACCTTCACCAACTTGTACATGTAACAGAGGGAATAGTTTTGACAAGAAAGCCTAGTAGCAAGCACTAGAGCGGCATATATTTACCAAGTGCTAAAACAACTAAAGGGTAGCCTGACCGGTCGAAGTGCCAGGGGCGGGGGGCAAAAAGTGGCCTCCAACTACCCCCCCCCCCCAGTACGCCACTGACGCCGGGGCCGCCCTGAAGCGTAGTATAGACACCAAAGGGGAAAAACAGCGCCAGCCTCAGGAGAGGTGGCCTTCCCCACAGTGGCAAACTGCTAGATCTGCCTATCAGGCTACCACATTATTTATTACAAAAAACAAATTCCACATGTAAGAATGCTTAGACATTGTCCACGAGAAAAAGAAAAGAGGGAAAAAGGAAAAGAGGAAGGGAAAAAGAAAGAAGAAAAACAGGAACGTACCTTGATTCTCGCAGTTAGTACCCTCGCCCACACCAAGCCTGTCATCCCATAGTAGGGAAGTCTATATGGATCTAGAAAGGATTGCATCCCCCACCTTGAGTGGGCCTCTTCTCATTGCTGCTGAGGCTAAATACGTTGCCTAAGAGTTGGTTCTGCCAATTCCAGCTAAGCCAGATCTAACCTGGAGGACATTTGCCCTGGATCCAAAATGTGGTCCATCCAAGATGACCAAATGCTGGTGAAACAATCACGGGTATCTTTTTCAAGTCGCTATCCATTCCTCAGCTTCCCTTATTTCGTTCACCTTGCGAATCCGCTCCTCCCTACCAGGAACTTGTGCCCGCTTCCAGTAAATTGGAAGCAAACGCTTTGGTGCGTTCAACAAGTGAGGCAGTGCACTTTTCTTATATTGGCTAACTGGCATGGGAGGAATGTGCAAGAGGAAGTGAATCGGGGAGCGAGGGACATCCAGGCCCAGGATATCCTTAATCTGGGACCTGATGTCCGCCCAGAAGGGCCTTATTACAGGGCATTCCCACTACAGATGTAAAAGTGTACCAAGATGACCACAGCCCCTTCAGCAATGCTCAGAGGTAGAGGGGTAAATTTGTGCCAAATCAACAGGCACCCAGGAACAGCGTGACAAAATCTTATAGTTTGTTTCCTGTGTTTTGGAATCAATAGAACTTGAGTGAGTAAGCTGGTATAGGTGGGTCAGCTGAGCTGAAGTAAATTGCAACCCCCAAGTCTCTTTCCCAGACCCGTATATATGTGGGCTTATTTTCAGAAGTGGCAGAACCTAGCACTTGATATAGTTCAGAGACCATTTGCTGTACCGGTTCTTCCTCTATAAAGAGACGTTCAAAGGGCATGAGGGAGGAAATATCTCTTATGGTGTGGCCATTAACCTCAAAGAAGTGGCGGAGTTGCCTATACCTCCAGAAATCCATATGGGAACCTCCATGTCAGGCTTTCAGGGTCTCAAAAGTCAGCAGCTTACTATTCCTCAGGAGCTTACCACAACTGGCATTACAATTCTCCACCCAAGGCCCAAAGAAGGCCATTTGTTCTCCAAGAGGAAACCACAGGAACCCTCCCAGCGGAGTCAATGGGGATACAGGGGGTGCCAAGTCCAGTATCAGATTAATGCGATCCCAGACTGCAAGAGCATGAGTCGTCAATGGGGGGGGGGGGGGGAGTATCAGAAAACCCCCGCATTACCAAGACGGGGGCATAGGATAACTTCCTGCCTGCCATGTATTTCTTCAGGGAGACCCAAAGCTTAGAGTGAATGTGGAAGTGCCAATTAGGTATCCTCTGAAAGACAATAGCCCTATAGTACCTCTGTATGTCTGGGAGTCCCAGGCCCCCTGCATATTTTGGGCGCCTCAACACTCTCAGAGCAATTTGTGGTTTCCACACAAATCCAGATAGCATTCTAGGACAATTGGGTAAAGAAGCCTCTGGGCAAGGGCACAGGGATGTATATTTTTTATTTAAACATCGATTACATTTTTCACATTAAGATCAGATTTTAAAATGGCAACAGATACTTAAAATACTTCTATTGAAAGAACATCTGTGGGAGGCCCCAGCACAGGGAATAGATCTTAGGCCTTTGCTACATAGACAGCTGGTCGTTCTATCATGTTGCTATAATTGCCATCAATTAATCACTAAGCTGTCAATCACTAACAGATGGAAATTGCATAAGTAGCATAGAATAGCGATTATTGCAGCCTTCCACTGCCCTATGATATTAACGCTATTGTGTAGTTTCCACCATAGGAAGCCTTTTGTTCTCTCTGTTAACAACTGATTTCTGTGGTTAGCAGTGAGGACTATTTAAGTCAATATACAAACATACTAGAAAAAGAAAAAAAAAAAAACTCACATGCAAGGCACACAGCTGCATGGGCTTAGCGCTAGTCAGAGTAGTGCAAAGGTTGAACTTACAGTGGCAAGATCTTGGAAGGTCGCATAATGGCAAAAGACCACCTGCTTTTCATCTTTTTGGTGCCATGTGCTATAGAAGCATACCCCTGAATTGTGTTATTCATAACAACCAAACTCTTGGAAGGATAGGAAATGACAATAGGTGACCTGTGTTTCATCTTTGGTGCCATGTCTTACAGAAGGATACCCTTAAATAATGCCATTCATAAAAACCAAACTCTTGAAAGGTTGTGAAATGGCAATAGAGCACATGGTGTTTTGTCATAGATGGCATGTCTTATAGAAGACATATCCTCAAATTTTGTCATTCATAACAGCCAAGCTGTTGGAAGGTTAGGAAATGGTGATAGAACACCTGCGTCTCTTCATCGGCTCCATGTCTTATAGAAACATACCCTCAAATTATGCCACTCATTACAGCTAAACTATTGGAAGGTTAATAAATGGAAATCTACTACCTTGTTTCATACCATGTCTTATAGAAAGATACCTTCAAATAATGGCATTCAAAACAACTAAACTTTTGGAAGGTTGGGAAATGGCAATAGACCACCTGTGTTTCATCTTTGGTGCCATGTCTTATAGAAGTATACCCTCGAGTTGTGCCACTCATAACTACATTCCCACCTTTCTAGATTATGAAAGCATAGACAAATAACCCACTGCAGTTGGCAAGATTGCTACACCTCATGCGAAAGGAGCTTTTTAAAAATAGTGATAGTACAGGATCGACTACTAAGGAAAAACCATCCAGATGAAAATTTTAATAGCTGAAAAGTCATGCTTTATATATTCATAGAGGACGCCATATTCACTTGTTAAATATGCAAGCTCTAGTCCCTGCTTTGCAGTGCTACATAATGTGTTTATCAATTAAAGCAGCCCATGACCTCAGGCCAAGTGACTTTGCCAAGATATGGTCTCTCCAGGTGACTCAGTCCAAACTTGAGGGCTCAAAATATAGCAACTTCTAGATGAAGGTTCTATCTTTTGTACTTTTTCATATATGTAAAATAAAATACATTATTCTACCCGTCAGAGACCTCTGTGCACATCACTTTTGCTGAATTTACATTACACTGATATGGAAGCCCCTGAGGAGTCTTGGGGGGGGGGGGGGGGGGGGGTTTGAGCAAAAAGTACAAATAAGGAGACATGCTCTTTATTTGTGTGGATGCAAATAGATAAAGTTGCATGTCTGCCATGACTTTTCTTTAAGAAACTTTCTTGTAACATGAATGCGTTCACATCAAGTCCCAAGCACATTGCCCTCCACCAGACCCTTTTTGTTCTCCACTCGCATGTTTTTGCCCCAGCATATGACTAAGCCCCAGCTGGGTTGAAATGTGTAGATTAAAAAAGAAGCAAGGTCTGGTAGGGGGATTAGACTTGATGTTGTAACTCTTCCATATTGCAATAAAAAGTTTCTTGAAGAAGAAAAAAAGTCGTGGTTATTTGTATTTGGTAAGTTGGGCAAGGACAGACCTCATTTAGTCAGCAGCCCTGGTCAGTTAGGGTGAGCCAGAAGACAAACTGGTGTGGTCTTTTGTGTCAGTATTGATATCTGTGTGTAAATGGTCTCTTCGGGTTTTCCCGATTTTGGGCGATATATTCTTCTGCACACAGAAGAGACAACTGGTTTAAGACTCGTTCATACAACATAACCACGTTCTGCTGTAACACACTGTAGATGTACATTGCAGTGCAAAGTAAATTGCATCCTTACAATGCATTGCAACACAGATTTAAATGCAACATACATATAACAAAAACGTTGCACAATTCTATATTTAAAGTGGTTAAAAGACCGTTCATTTTGAGGCAGCAAGACACAAGTCCATCCTATGTGTGTGATTATATCTTAGTATTACATTGTATATCCCTGTATGTTGTGGTCATTCAGGTGCTTATCTAATAGTTTTTTGAAACGATCGATGCTCCCTGCTGAAACCAGCGTCTGTGGAAGGGAATTCCACATCCTTGCCATTCTTTACAGTAGAGAACCCTCTACGTAGTTTAACCACATCCTGCCCGCCCTATAGCGGATTGACGTCCGGGAAGTGGTTCTGTTATCCTGACTGGGCGTCATATGACGTCCAGCAGGATAACATGCCGCCGCGCGCCCCCGGGGGCGCGCATCGCGGCGATCGGTGGAGCGGTGTGTCAGGCTGACACACCGCTACACCGATCTTGGTAAAGAGCCTCCGGCGGAGGCTCTTTACCACATGATCAGCCGTGTCCAATCACGGCTGATCACGCTGTCAATGGGAAGAGCCGTTGATCGGCTTTTCCTCACTCGCGTCTGACAGACGCGAGTAGAGGAGAGCCGATCGGCGGTTCTCCTGACAGGGGGGTCTGCGCTGATTGTTTATCAGCGCAGCCCCACCTCAGATCACCACACTGGACCACCAGGGATCGCCACTAGGACCACCAGGGAAGGGGCAACATGTGGATGGCCAGGTATGTACCCCATGGCCATCCACATGTGCCCAATCTGTGCCAATCAGTGCCCACAAATGGGCACCGATTGGCACCATTATGTTCCAGATCTGCCTAGCAATGCCCCCAATATGTTTTATCAGTGCCACCTGTCATTGTCCATCGGTGCCACCTGTCATTGCCCATCTGTGCCCATCAGTGCCACACATCAGTGCCACCCATAAGTACCCATCAGTGCCACCCATATGTACCAATCAATGCCACCTACAAGTGCCCATCGGTGCCACCTACAAGTGCCCATCAGTGCCGCATACCAGTGCCACCTATCAGTGCCCATCAGTACCACCTATTAGTGCCCATCAGTGCCGCCGTATCAGTGCCCGTCAGTGCAGCCATATCAGTGCCCATCATTGAAGGAGAAAACATACTTATTTACAAAAAATTTTAACAGAAACAAAGAAAAACTTGTTTGTTTTTTTTTTTAATTTTCTGAATTTTTTTAATTTGTTGCGCAAAAAATAAAAACCGCAGAGGTGATCAAATACCACCAAAAGAAAACTCTATGTGTGGGAACAAAATGATAAAAAATTTGTTTGGGTACAGTGTAGCATGACCACGCAATTGTCATTCAAACTGCGACAGCGCTGAAAGCTGAAAATTGGCCCGGGCGGGAAGGTGTCCAAGTGCCTGGGATTGAAGTGGTTAAGGTTAAACTCTCTTTTCTTCTAATTTTAATCAGTGGCCACGTGTCTTGTTAAACTCCCTTCCGTGAAAAAGTTTTATCCCTATTGTGGGGTCACCAGTATGGTATTTGTATATTGAAATCATATCCCCTCTCAAGCGTCTCTTCTCCAGAGAGAATACGTCCAGTGCTCGCAACCTTTCCTCATAAATAATATCCTCCAGACCTTCTTTGTAGTCGCTCCATTTCCAGTACATCCTTCCTGAGGAATGGTGCCCAGAACTGGACAGCATACTCCAGGTGAGGCTGGACCAGAGTCTTGTAGAGCAGAGGAATTATCATTTTATCTCTGGAGTTGATCCCCTTTTTAATGCATGCCAATATTCTGTTTGCTTTGTTAGCAGCAGCTTGGCATTGCATGCCATTGCTGAGCCCATCATCTACTAGGACCCCCAGGTCCTTTTCCATCCTAGATCCCCCCAGTGTATAGATTGCATTCATATTTTTGCCACCCAAATGCATTAATTTTAGATTTTCTACATTAAACCTCATTTGCCATGTAGTTGCCCACTCCGTTAATTTGTTCGGACCTTTTTGCACAGTTTCCACATCCTGCGGAAAAATTATTGCCCTGCTTAGCTTAGTATCGTCCACAAATACAGAGATTGAACTGTTTATCCCATCCTCCAGATCGTTTATGAACAAAATAAATAGGATTGGTCCCAGCACAGAACCCTGGGGGACCCCACTACCCACCCCTGACCATTCCGAGTACTCCCCGTTTATCACCACCCTCTGAACACGCCCTTGTAGCCAGTTTTCAATCCATGTACTCACCCTATGGTCCATGCCAACGGACCTTACTTTGTACAGTAAATGTTTATGGGGAACGGTCTCAAATGCTTTGGCAAAATCCAGATACACCACATCTACGGGTCTCAAGTCTGTTCTAGAGTTTGTCACATTTAGAGGTTTCCAACACATCTCTAAAATGGTCCCCCTCTTCCCTCAGCGACATCCACACCACCCAACCAGTCACCAGACCTGGCCATACAAAGTCAGGCCATGAAAGACCTTTGGCTAAGGCAGTCAGCTAGCCTTTGACATAATGATGGACCCCAAGAGTGCTGAACAGAACATCACCTTTCCTTCCAAGGTCATGGGCTGAAGTATAGTCTCCATACACCGCAATTACCTGGCACTCAAAGTTTACATCATTCTCAAGAAATGCATACTTCTTTTGGTTTTGCCTTACCATCTGTTAAAGTCTATCTGCATCATTGATAATTCAGAGCACTCTATACATATGCATTTACCTTGCCAAGACTGGACACTCCCTTTAACATTTACCATGTGGATGAGGCCAATTATCTGCAGTGTCCTTACTATACAGCAGTTGTACAAAGTTCGAAAAAAAAAAAAAGGCAAAATACATTTTCTTTAACTTTATATTTTTTAATTGCAGGAGAGTATTCACAATTCTTTACCCCCGATGACTGCGATACCAAGTTACACAGCAATACAAGAGTTTTATAAAAAATAAATATCAACGGGAAATAACAGTAATTGCATAGATAATTGTTCCAACATTTGTTTTGTCTTCAGGCGGCACCCTGACAGATTGAGGACACGTCATGTCAACAGGCCTCCTGAACTCGCCGGTACAGTTGTCTGCACACCTGGTCCTCACAGCTCAGCTCCTGTGGGCAGAGAAATGTCAGAATAATGAGGGTTAAGTCATCATGTTAACTTAATTTTTTTTGGAAACAAGAGTCACCTTCCATTGGTGAACTACTCATGCTAGGACATTTAGATTGACAGCTGTTAAAATGCATCTAAAACCTGACAGATCCAAAGACACACTGCAATTGGTTAACTGTTCGTTTAGTCTCGGCCCCCAGGTCAGTTTGGAGACTACGGTCTAGGAGTGTTAAAAGCACTTATACTCACCCGATCCTCCACTCTATTAGCAGGTGGCACTTCCCCATGCTCTGGCAGTCTACTGTCCCTCTGGGCCATCACATCTAGTTCAGGGCTTTAGACTCTTGATATCAGGACCGTAGGCTGCTGGACCATGGGGGGGGGGGGGGGGGGGGGGGGGGGGGGAGACCAGATGCTGTGAAGGCCAGTCTGGCAGCATGGGAGGAGCAGAAGATTAGGTAGATCCCTCTTGACCTAAACAAGCAGTTAACCCTTGCAGAGCGGGTGCAACCCCAGTGCAATGATACCACAGCGGCAAACTACCAATGACAATTTTTATGCGTAAAATAGCCAGAAAAAATAAATAAATAAATTTAAAAAAACCACACACTTGTTAGTGCATTTTTAGCTTTGCAGAAACGCACTACAGTCTATTTAACATGGTTTCCTATGGACGTAGTTCACATCTGTGCATTTCTTTGGAAAGGGCCAGGGACTTTTCTGGTTTTTGGTTCCATAGACTTCAAGGAGTCAAAAAACATTTATTGGGGGGGGGGGGGAGCAAAATGCACCTGGAATATGCAAATTGCATAGGTGTGAACCAGGCCATAATATTATGTGCACATTCCTCTGCTTTTGAGCATATTTAAATACAACTTTACACCCATCATCCAAAAGGTGAATAATAGTCAGTGAATAGTGTCTGCTGAAACAGATTTAATAAATAATCCATTAACATGTACATCCATGTCACTAGCCAGTGAATCATATTTTATACAATTTCAGAGGTGATCCCGCAGTAATATTTGAGTACAATGTCCACAGAAAAATTATACGCAAGCACTTGGACATTTTTTTTTTTTCAGCCCAAGTTCTACCCAATCAGCCAGCGTTTATATACAAAAAGGCTCTGGCTTTAGGTGACCAAATTAGCAAGGAGTGTAATAGACCTCCCCAATAGATCTAAATAGAAGTACCTTTTTGCATAGCTACCAACTGTCACTGATTTGGATGAATGTATCTATATAGTTGTATATAAAATGCACTTTTGATCTATCAAACAAGTGATTTCCAGCGCTAAACCTGTCATCTGATTTCTAAAGTGCTGCATTTGTAAAGTCCAAAAGCCAACATAAAAGGAATATATTAGTGGTAAAAAAAAAAAAAAAAACGCATTTGTGGGTTTAACAAATCTTTTTTTTGTTTTGTTTGTATAATTCTCCTTTAAGGGGACGAGGGGCAGGGGGTGTGTCCTATGCCTGCATACTTTTGCTGATGGGTGTCCCTCATTCCCATTTCAAAAAGTTGGGAGGTATGTTTTTGTTTGGACTGAACAGGCTTCTTTGGTTGTGGTAGACGACAGGCATGTACCACAGTGGGGAAAAAAAAAAAAAAAAAAAAAAAAAAAAAAAAAGCAGGCGACAGGATTTTGTCATCTCCAACTCTAATGCCCTGTACACACGGTCGGATTTTCCGACGGAAAATGTGTGATAGGACCTTGTTGTCGGAAATTCCGACCGTGTGTAGGCTCCATCACACATTTTCCATCAGATTTTCTGACACAAAGTTTGAGAGCAGGCTAATACATTTTTCGACAACAAAATCTGTCGTCGGAAATTCCGATCATGTGTACACAAATCCAACACACAAAATGCCACGCATGCTCAGAATAAATAAAGTGATGAAAGCTATTGGCTACTGCCCCGTTTATAGTCCTGACGTACGTGTTTTACGTCACCGCGTTCAGAATGATCGGATTTTCCGACAACTTTGTGTGACTGTGTGTATGCAAGACAAGTTTGAGCCAACATCCGTCCGAAAAAATCCTAGGATTTTGTTGTCGGAATGTCCGATCAATGTCCGACCGTGTGTACGGGGCATAATAGGATCTATTCTATTTATTACTTGCAAAACAGAATGGATTTATTTTTTATTTTTTTTTGTGGAAGTTGGACACTTCTGGTGATGCAGCTTCACCATCAGTGGTTCAGGGCTGTCTAACGTGGGGGTAAAAGGGGCAGGATTGAATGTTGAGGGCACTGGCGGATTGGTTGGGTGCTAGGTCTGCAGCCTGTGCGGGGGATTGGCCAGCTCAGTAAGGTAAACTTTGCCTTGGGCGAGCGCTTGTCAGTCCCGGGCACGGTGACACCGAGCGCTCTCTCCCTCACCATGTCCGACAAGCCGCAGCCCGTCGGGCCGCTGGAGAAACTCTTCGCCGGAGGGTTTGGTGGAGTGTGCCTAGTGTTCGCCTGACAATGCAGGGGTGGGGGCCCTGTGTAATGATGGAGGGGGGGGTTAAGGCATTATGTGATGGTAGATCCATTTTCTGATATATTGGGTTTTTAATAAAGATTAAATAAAAAAATAAATAAAAGGAATACGTTTTATTGTTGTTGGAGACTAGGACCCTTCAATGGTCTTTGTATTCAGCGCATTCTAGGAGGAGTTCTCAGAGCGAGAAGCTGGAAGTTAAGCTATGCGCTCCTTGCTTCAGTGCAGCCGATCAGCTCCCGCTGTGTATAAGCCGCCGTCGGCGCGCCCTCTACTTGGAAGGTCAGGATCACATACTAGGTGCCACTTTGCTGTCGTATATGTAAGTTATATGGTTGGCACGTGGTTAACATCACTGGCTTCCTATTGACTATTTGCAATGATGCCCTGGCAGCTCTACTCCTAAAATGTCCTACCAATTAACATTTCGTTTTGCATCTGGAGGGTGAAGATGACAAGAAGGTATTTAATAGTCACGTGTGTTGTGTGGAGTGACAGTGAGGTATTTTATAGTCACGTGTGCCGTGTGGGATGACAGTTGCCAGATTCCATGCCATGTGATGTGATGGAGTTAACAGGCCGAACAAGAAATACCAACAGCTGCAGCCACTCCTCTCCATATTCCAGCATGGCATTTTTCCTGGCATACCAGCAGCGACCTACTCACACATCTAACTGCACCCACACATTAGAATGGAACTCCAAGACTGGCATCCTGATAACAATGAATCAGGTCACTCCAAGGCCCCCCCACCCTCCAAATCATGGACTATTTGAATGCTCATATTTAAAAGCAGAACTGAACTCAGTTTGAAAAATGCTGCCATTCATGCTCAACATTACCAGTGTGAGTTTAGAAAGAAAAGCGTCAGGGGTGAGATTTCACCTAAGGGGATGATAATAAAAAAAAAAAAAAAAAGGCTTTCGCCGATGGATGGAAGTGAACAGTAACAGCTGGGAGATTTTAGCAAAAAAAGCAGGATGGGAGGATACCATTTTTGGGAGTTTTTCAGTCAGGCTCTTTCGGAGGTACAGTATGTGAATGGCCCTATACCTATAGGCAGGGCATTATCTAACTTTAGTCAATGCTGCACTTTTTTTTTTATATACAGACACCCCTTACCTGTATAGGGAGTCATTTGTTAAAAAGGTTAACTATGCCTTTAAAGTAGAGTTCCACCCAAAAGTGGAACTTCCGCTCATTTGTCTCCTCTCCCCCTCCGGTGCCACAATTGGCAATCTTTGACAGGTATCCTGTTCCCACTTCCGGGAGCCTGCGCCGTGGCCCATGACATCACCGCGGGGCTCCCTTCTCCTCCCCCTGTTGCCGGGCCAGTAGGAGAGAGGAGCAGGACCTCGCACATGCACAGTAGGGTTCCCGGCGTGAATCCGTAAGGCTACATTGCCGGGTTTATTTACCTGCATTGTGGCGGCAGCACCCAACAGCTGATGGAAACATCAGCTGCGGTGCCAACAATGCTGGACTCCAGGACAGGTAAGTGTCCTATTATTAAAAGCCAGCAGCTGCAGTATGTGTAGCTGCTGGCTTTTCATTTTTTTTGGGTAGACCTCCCCTTTAAGGCATGACCATGGATAAGGGGCTACCACCGGCCCTCCTGTACAGGGCCCAGGCAGAAGGGTGAATCACATGTGGGCAAGAGGGTGATCGGCATGGCAGCAATTTTTGGAACCAATCCCCATATGGCTCTCTGCAGCAGCTGAAAGCTGGCTTCTCCTCCTCTCCTTCCCGCTTTCAGCTGTTGCAGGGGGTGGGGCGGTGTAAAGTTGGTTCCATTAATTGCCCCCTTTGCCGCAATGCTCACCCTCCCTGTGAACCACACATTTCCCTCTGCTGTCCAGGCTCCCTGAGTGCGCCCCCCCGCCCAACCTTGCGGCAATTATGGCTTGCCTCCCTTTACTGCCGGCAGCTGTAAGCACACAATAGGATTCTTCAGGATAGAGAGGGGGGCCCTTAAGTCCCATACACATGGGAAGAATGTCGGGAGACATTTGCTGGTACAAAAAAAAAAAAAAATACCATCCGACATTCGGCCCATGTGTATTTTGGTCTGACCAACAATAGCTTCTGTCGGACGTGCATGCTGGAAAACCAGCATCTGACTGACTCCTGATCAGCGCTCTCAGCCAATGGCAGAGAGCGCTGATTGGAATGTTCTGGCAGGGTGCTTTTTGCGCAGTCATGTTGGAACAGGAAGGGGCCATCCCCAAACTGTTCCCTCAAAGTTGGGAGCATGAAATTGTCCAATATGTCTTGGTATGCTGATGCCTTAAGAGTTCCCTTCACTGGAACTAAGGGACCAAGCCCAACCTCTGAAAAAACACCCCACACCGTAATCCCCCCTCCACCAAATGATTTGGACCAGTGCACAAAGCAAGGTCCATAAAGACATGGATAAAGACATGGATAAGCAAGTTTGGGGTGGAGGTGACTTGACTGACCTCAACCCAACAGAACACCTTTGGGATAAATTAGAGCGGAGACTATGAACCAGGCCTTCTCGTTCAACATCAGCGTCTGACCTCACAAATGCCCTTCTAGAAGAATGGTCAAACATTCCCATAGACACACTCCTAAACCTTGTGGACAGCCTTCCCAGAAGAGTTGAAGCGGTTATAGCTGCAATATTGAACCCTATGGTACACTGATGGACTAAGACTGGGATACCATTAAAGTGTGTGTATAAAGGCAGGCGTCCCAATACTTTTGGTAATATAGTGTACTTTCCTATCCATTTACTAATGCTAGCAGTATGAGGAATAAAAATAATCAATGTTTGGAAGAGTTAATATGTAATGATGCCAGTCTGCCCTTCCCTTTCTCCTGAATAACCAGGATTGTTTGGCCAAGTTACTACCGTTGGAGGACACTGAGACCTAATGATGTCTTAAAGGCATAGTTCCCCTTTAACAAAAAAACTCCCTATGCAGGTAAGGGGTGTTTGTAGATAAAAAAAAATAAAAAATAAAAACCTATACAGCTTGCATAGCCAAATACCTGGGCAGTTAAAAAAGAGAATAAGAATGTAGACTGGACAACTATCCCCTGATCTGTATTAAAATCCTTATGCTGTAAGCATTAGTAAATGGATAAGAAATATCATATTTACTTGTATTGAACTCCCCCCCCTTCACTTCAGTTACTTCCTGGTTTCCAGGCCTAGGCAAATGAGGTTATACATCCCCAGAAGAAGTCTTCAGGAGGGGCTTCCTCAGCCTTATACTCAGAATAGACTAAAGGAGTACCAACACCAAAATATGAAAAATGCTAAGAAAAAAAAAAAAAAAAAAAAAAACCACACACCACACACGAAAAAACAAGAAACCCCTTCAAAATCTAAGGCTTCCTTTTCAGCAAAATAAAGCTTAACATGGATGGGTGGGGGAGTTTGCTTTGAATACAGTAGAACCTTGGATTACGAGCATAATCCGTTCCAGGAAAATGCTTTTAATCCAAAGCACTCGCATATCAAACTGAGTTTCCCCATAGAAGTCAATGGAAACGAAGAGAATTCGTTTCGCATTGACTTCTATTGCATGCAATACCGCATGTAGCTAGAGGTGGGGGGGGGGGCACCAGAGAGCCTCAGAAGCACTCTGGGACAGCTTGGCTTGGAAACTGAGTATTTCTGCGTATTTGAGTGGTTCAGAGTATTTACGAACGGCTCCGAACCGTTCCGAGTGTCACCGGCGCCCCCCGCACCTCTGGCCAAATGTGGTACTGCACACCCTATTAGCTTGAATTCTGCTCGTTTTGCGAGACACTCGCAAACCGTGTCAGAATTAAAAAAAAATATTGCTCGCCTTTCAAAACGCTCGTTAACTGCGTTACTCATAAAGCAAGGTTCCACTGTATAAGGAAAAAATTTTGAAAAACTAAAATAAAACAGCGTTTTTTGTTTGGGATGCTCAGATACAGTGTAGTCCTGCTTTAAACACTTTATGTAAGCGGCACCACAGATTTTAGACTTTGTCAATTTATCCATCCAGTCATGACATTTCTGCTTTAAAGGAAAACCTGCCTGGAGGAACCATGTAGGCTGTGAAGTTGTCCTTTGCCAAATTGCTGCTTGACCGGCTGTTCTAGATTTGCATCTCTTTTAGTTCTTTTCCCAAGTCACCAACTGGAAGCAAATCTACAGATGAGTTCTGACTTCACTTGCGGTATGCTTGTTCCAGAGCAGTGACCAAATTTAAACCAAATGGTGGCAAGCCAACTAGCGTTTCAGGAGAAAGCCAGCAATGGTCTTTTACTACACCCTCAGAATACTTGGCTTAAAGGCTAGCCAAAATTAACGGATGAAGGTCTCCCAACTATATCCATTGCCCTAAAAATGGCACCTTGTTAAGCAGCATTATATGGGAGGACAACTAATGTCCATCAATGAGAAGTTTTGTTTTTTTTTAAGGATAGAAGACAGCATGGACATACCAGATGTAGATCACCACCATCCAGCCAGTGGACCCAACCCCGGTTCTTCTTCTCTCCTTTCTGAACGCAGACTAGTCGTCCATTGTCCCAAGTGACCAGACTCTGCTCGGAAAATAAATATGGAGTCTATGTTATGTGTGTGTGTGTACCTTATTTCTACTCAGAATAGCCTAAAGAGTAGCAACACCAAAATTATGTAAAATGCTAAGTAGTAAAAAAAACAAAAACAAAAAAAAAACAAAAAAAAAAACAAAAAAACAAAAAAAAAAAACAAAAAAACAAAAAACAAAACACCCTTCAGAATCTAAGGCTTCCTTTAGATTTACCAAAACCATATAACATGAGGTCTAAACCTAAAAACACATTCAATTTGTATACAATCAGGCAGGCCCTGGCACTACATAGTTCAAGATAAATCTAAAGGAAATTAAAGAAAAAAAAAAAAAAAAAAAAAAAAAAAAAAAAAAAAAAAATTGTATAATGTATGACCAGCTTAGGCAAACCAAATGGCTGAATATACTAAAGCAAAGTCCAATAGAGGTGGTATAAATATAATACCCCGCTGTAAGCAGGTTCTCCAAACTAGAGCCCTCCAGCTGTTGTGGAACTACACATCCCATGAGTCATTGTAAAACTCTGACATTCACAGACATGATGGGAATTGTAGTTCCTGGACAACTGGAGGGCCATAGTTTGGGGACCCTGTAATGGATGAGTCTAGTACGAAGATCTCAATTTTGTACTGGTGTTAGGCCGCCATCTACTGGTAACTTAAAGGCATTGTGAACATTCCTACCAGCATCTGTTTTTCGCCTACGGGGAAAAAAAAAAAAAAGAAAACCGTGAGCGCAAAGATATACCCGTGGAACAAGATGGACCAGATACCAGACCGCACCTTGAGCTAAAGACACAGATGAGCCTTATTTTAAACTTCTTCTTGTAAGTGCATTACTTGTTGCACTAATAAATCTTACTTAACTTATTGCACTTAGGTGGCGCTTCCTGTTTTGTTCCCTTGTGTTTTTCGCCTATCTATCGTCCATTAAAGTGATTGTAAGGCTTTGTTTTTTATTTTATTTTTTTTAAACAAACATGTCATACTTACCTCCACTGTGCAGTTCGTTTTGCACAGAGTGGCCCCCGATCCAGGGCCATCTTAAGAGCATTATAGGCCCCTGGGCAATACAGTGCACTGGGGCCCTGTCTACACAATCACGCATGAGAATAAAATGCAATATCAATAAGGCTATATTTATTGGTACTTCCAACAAAATCAGTGTTTAAACATTAACACAATGTTTGGACAATATAACACGCATTCGATGGGCGCAGTGGCAGCGTTTGATGTACAACTTGAACTTACTTAAGTAGACCGTGTTAGACTTACTTGAGGGCGCCGGCCTGGTGCAGTACAGTGTGTCACTCACAGCAGCAAGGCAGCGCCAGCTATCAAGGGCTGTCTTTCTGCTCCCTCTCCACGCTGTCTGAAGAACGTGGCAGAGGTGGGCGGAGCTTGTTCACTAGTAGCTGGGGCGGCCGTGGAGCGCTATGAATGCTGGGGCAGCCGTGGCCTCTGACTGACGTCACTGGTTGCTAGCTAGACGCCAGGATGCCTGCGATAATAGCAAGTGAGCAACCAGTGCAGTCAGTCAACTTAAGCAGCAGATTGCAGCACTGAGGATCGGCCTTGAATGGGGCCCTCCAGACAAGTGGGGCCCCGGGCAACTGCCCAGCGGAAAAAACAGCCCTGCCCCGATCCTCGACTTCTGGGGTCCCCCAGGGGTGCTGGAAGCTCCTGCCTGCATCGTATTACCCCCTAGGAGAAGCGCTCTCCCGGAGGGGGGGGGGGGGTTTACCTTGTGGGCGTGCTCCCGAGTCCAGCATTCGGCGTCCATAGACGCTGAATGTAGGACTCGGCCCCATCCCCCATATCATTGGATTTGATTGACAGCAGCAGGAGCCAATGGCTGCGCTGCTGTCAATCTATCCAATCAAGAGCCGAGAACCCCGGGCAGAGAGGAAGAGTGCATCTCCAGCAGGGTAATACAGGACTTAGGTGGTGGTGGGGGGGGGGGGGTTTGAGCTGGTCAGTGACAGAAGTTTAGAAGTTTTCACCTTAATAAATAGGATGTATTAAAGGTGAAAAAAAAAACAAAAGTCATGAGTGTTTACAACCCCTTTAAGGCTACGTTTCCACTATTGCGACCCCAAAGTCGTGCAGCTTTGATCTAACTTTATATTCTCTGGATCAAAGTTGCATCAAAAGTCGCATCAAAGTTGTGCAGGAACCTTTTCAAAGTCACTGCAACTTTAAGTCGCATAGATGGGAACGTTTGCCATTGAAATCAATGGGCTGTGACTTGTCATGCGACTTTGTTTCCAAAGTCGCACTAGTGGAAACGGAGCCTTACACCTGCCGCTCCATAGAGAAGAACGGAGGTTTCCAATCAGGACCGTCTGATAAAACTGACAGGTGGACCCGACTGGAACGTCTGTGTGAAAGGGGTCTGAGGCCGAGTCATTGTTCTGAGAGTGTAGGTGTGAACGGGTCCATATAGTTTGCCTTTCAGAACACACTAAACTGCGGCACATAGATGTGAACCAGACACATAGAAAATAGGATTCCGACTTGAAATGTATTTAGAAAGACAGATCACTACTCTGTGCAACACACCCACTATGGAGACAGAGCTAGAGACTTCAAATAAGTAGAGCGTGTAAACTGAGCTGGAGGTCTGACTCGCCAAGAAATACATTGGACCTCTGCAGAGAGACCACTGCTTCCACACAGAGAAATGTGATCGGTCTCTGCAGCATGCTTGCAGGAGGATTTTCTAGTCTGCCTGTAGCTCAGGACGTCATCCTGCCACTTTGTCATACCTTGCATTTTCGGTTATCTAGGCCCTTGGTGTCTTCATCGAACTCCTGACCCAGTGTAAACTGGACCCGGTAATTGCGCAGAGTGCTGAGTGTCCGTATGACGAACGAGTCTCCATCTTGTTCTATGACCTTCTGAGGCTTAACAAATTTGGCCAAGTTCCTGGTGACAATGTCTATACCTGAAAATGAGGGTATAACATTCGTAGCTTAATACCAGTAATGCATCATATGGACAAGTAGGTTTTATTGCCATCTTGTAACAGAAAATCTTGTTATTAGGAAGGTTTGGAAACGTCTGGTCGTTGCACAGGGCAACAGAATTTAGCCTTTTCTCCCTAGTCTGCACCAGAAACATTTTACATGGGTGCTCAACCTGTGGCCCTCCAGCTGTTGTCGAACTACAATTCCCATCATGCTTTTGGGAGTCCTGCTTGTAACTACAGTATTTGCTTTGAAATACTTTATGGGACTTGTAGTTCTGCAACAGCTGGGAGGGCCACGGGTTGAGCAACCAGAATTTACAACAAGCCAAAATATTTCTTTAACCATTTGCTTACTGGGCACCTAAACCCCCCTCCTGCCCAGACCAAATTTTCAGCTTTAGGCGCTGTCACTCTTTGAATGACAATTACGCGGTCATACAACACTGTACCAAATGAAATTTATATCATTTTTTCCCCCACAAATAGAGCTTACTTTTGGTGGCATTTGATCACCTCTGGGGTTTTTATTTTTTGTTAAAACTTTTTAAAAAAGACCAAATAAAAAAAAAAAAAGAGTTTTATATTTTGTTAATAAATTTTTCAAACAGGTAATTTTTCTCCTTCATTGATGTACACTGATGAGGCTACACTGATGGGCACCGCTGGTTGGCATTGATAGGTGGCACTGATTAGTGGCACTGTAGACGCTTATTCGTGGCAGTGGCACTGGTGGGCACATATGAGACGGCTTCGCCTCTTCCTCTTCGGGACTGATGTCCCTTCAACAGAAGTCGGTGATCGGCTTTTTTTTCTTCTCACGCTGTCAGCGCGAGAAAAAAAAAAAAAAAAAAAAAAAAAAAAAAAAAAAGAGATTACCGATCTTCTGTTTACATCACATGATCAGCTGTCATTGGCTGACAGCTGATCATGTGGTAAGGGGCCGGGATTGACCCCTTACACCGATCTGTGATCACCCGAGTCGCATTGACTGGGGTGATCGCAGCGCGCGCCCTTCAGGGGGGCGTCGCGAGCGTGCAAAGGGGAGGACGTCTATTGAGGGCCTCCTGGCAAAGCAGATCTGGCTATAGCACGGATCTGAAGGGGTTAAGAAAAGTTTGGTACCTTGCCCATAAATTGAGTGGAGAGGGATTAGAACTCCTATCAGTTTTCCTCGTTGCTGTCTGTTAACCATAGTCCCTGAAAGTGAAAGAAAATCCCATTGACAAGCAGGGATTTTCCTCATTTTGAAGGGATTGTCTCTCCATTCCTGTTGTGGCCAGGGGGGCAGGAAGAGGAGGTTAAAGTAGAACTATAGGCAAAACATCAAAACATTCACTCCCCCATTTTGGATAGAGAAAGGGAGGGTTATAACCCCTGTCAGATTTCTTTTGTTTTCTGCCTGTAAACTCCTGAAAATGCCATAGTGTGCATGGACACATTAGCCAACATGGTGGCAAGTTTCCAGGCAGAAAAAAAAAAAATCAGCGCAAAAAAAGCTCAAAAGCCTGTGGGAGCCGCTTCTTTGAGTTGCAGTGTACATGAGCCCAAATTCATGCAACACTGTACCTATATGAAGAAGTTTTGACACAGATCTTTTTTTGTGGTATTTAATCACCACCGGGGGGGGGGGGGGGGGGGGGGGGGTGTTAATTTTTGCTTACAAAATACATATCTCACAAAAGTGAGTACACCCCTCACATTTTGGTAAATATTTTATTATATCTTTTCATGTGACAACACTGAAGAAGTGACACTTTGCTACAATGTAAAGTAGTGAGTGTCCGACTGTCCGTTTTCATCCAATCCGATTCTCCAGACAGATGGAAAATAGGGTTTCCATCCGTCTGGATTTCACGGAGAGGATCGGATGTCAGCGGACATGTCACCGCTGACATTCGCCGCTCCATAGAGGTGAATGGAGCATCTGATCAGGTGAAAAACTGACAGGCGGACCTGATCGGAAAGCCCGTGTGAAAGGGGCCTAAGTGAAAATGTCCAAATTGGGCCCAATTAGCCATTTTCTCTCCCGATGTCTTGTGACTTGTTAGTGTTACAAGGTCTCAGGTGTGAATGGGGAGCAGGTGTGTTAAATTTGGTGCCATCACTCTCACATACTGGTCACTGGAAGTTCAACATGGCACAGAACTCTGAGAATCTGTAAAAAAAAAAAAAAATATCTATATCTATATATATATATATATATACCATGGTTGCCAAGACCACACAGCGGTTTAACAGGACATGTTCCAGGCCCCGCCAGGGTCAACCAAAGTTGAGTGCACATGCTCAGCATCATATCCAGAGGTTGTCTTTGGGAAATAGATGAGTGCTGTCAGCATTTCTGCAGAGGTTGAAGGGGGGGGGGGGTCAGCCTGTCAGTCCTTAGACCATACACCGCACACTGCATCAAACTGGTCTGCATGACTGTCATCCCAGAAGGAAACCACTTCTAAAAGATGATGCACAAGAAAACCCGCAAATAGTTTGCTAAAGACAAGCAGACTAAGGACATGGATTACTGGAACCATGTCCTGTGGTCTGATGAGACCAAGATAAACATATTTGGTTCAGATGGTGACAAGCGTGTGTGGAGGCAACCAGGTGAGGAGTACAAAGACAAGTGTGTCTTGTCTACAGTCAAGCATGGTGGTGGGAGTGTCATGGTCTGGGGCTGCACGAGTGCTTCCGGCACTGGGGAGCTACAGTTCATTGAGGGAACCATGAATGCCGACATGTGCTGTGACATACTGAAGCAGAGCATGATCCCCTCCCTTCAGAGACTGGACCGCAGGGCAGTATTCTAACATGATAATGACCCCAAACACACCTCCAAGATGACCACTGCCTTCCTAAAGAAGCTGAGGGTAAAGGTGATGGACTGGCCAAGCATGTCTCCAGACCTAAACCCTATTGAGCATCTGTGGGGCATCCTCAAACGGAAGGTGAAGGAGCGCAAAGTCTCTAACATCCACCAGCTCCGTGATGTCTTGCCACAATTCTGTCTCTGAGCTCTTCAGGCAGTTCCTTTGACCTCATGATTCTCATTTGCTCTGACATGCACTGTGAGCTGTAAGGTCTTATATAGACAGGTGTGTGGCTTTCTTAATCAAGTCCAATCAGTATAATCAAACACAGTTGGACTCAAATGAAGGTGTAGAACCATCTCAAGGATGATCAGAAGAAATGGACAACACCTCAGTTAACTATATGAGTGTCACACCATGTGATATTTCATTTTTTCTCTTTTAATAAATCTGCAAAAATGTCAACAATTCTGTGTTTTTCTGTCAATACGGGGTGCTGTGTGTACATTAATGAGGAAAAAAAAAAAAAAAAAAAAAAGAACTTAAATGATTTTAGCAAATGGCTGCAATATAACAAAGAGAAAAATTTAAGGGGGGGCTGAATACTTTCCGTCCCCACTGTGTATTTATATTAATGTGATCATTCATCCGATAATCTCTTCATATGTACTAGGCTTTAGGATGAGAACTTAATGATCAAACACCGCTGATCGTTCAGTTCTCCATGGAGTAGATAGCTGGGGGCTGTCTGTCAGCGGCTCTCTGCTCTGTGCCTCCCTCCCCCTTGCTCCCTGGAGCGCTGTGGAGGGGGATGGCTCAGGCACTCAGAGGGAGAGAACAGCAAGCCCTCGGTACTCCTAGTCAGTCCACTCTCCCCACAGTTAGAAACACCTCCCAGGGAACACACTTAACCCCTTGATCGCCCCATAGTGTTAACCCCTTTCCTGACAGTGACATTTATACAGTAATCAGTGGCTATTTTTAGCACTGATTGCTGTATAAGTGTCACTGGTCCCAAAAAAAGTGCCAAAAGTGTCTGATCTGTCTGCCGCAATCCCGCTAAAAAGCGCTCATCACCGCCAATATTAGTAAAACAAAAAAAAATTATAATAAAAATGCCATAAATATGTCCCCTATTTTGTATACGCTATAACTTTTGCACAAACCAATCAATATACGCTTATTGCATAAAAAAAAAAAAAAATTAAGAAATTAGTTTTTTTTGGGATGTTTATTATAGAAAAAAAAAAAAAAAAACAAAAACAAAAAAAAATTTGTGGGGGTCTGTTTTTTAATAGCGCAAAAAATAAAAAACCACAGCAGTGATCAAATACCACCAAAAGAAAGCTCTATTTGTGGGAAAAAAAAAAAAACATTTTGTTTGGGTAAAGCATCGCATGACCGCGCAATTGTCAGTTAAAGCAACGCAGTGCCGCATTGCAAAAAAAAAAAAAAATGGCCTGGTCATTAAGGGGGGGGGGGGCCAAATCCTTCCGGAGCTGATTTGGTTAAATCAGAGTCAATGGTTTGGTATTTTGGACAGCTATTTTATCTAAGATAAATTCCCAAAACATGGCCTGTTGGGGGGTACTTGAGGACTGAGGTTGAGAACTAATGCCATATGACACTGCAAAAGAAAAGAGCCACCATGAGACAGGAATCCTGGTGGCAGCGGTCATGACACCAATCTAAAAACTGGAACAGAGGTAAGGATGAGAAGATAAAGAAGCTGCATACTGAGTAAGCAATTAAATCAGCAGCTGAAGGTGCAAAAAAAAAAAAAAAAAAAAATTTTAAATATCACTTTAAATCTACAAAACGCAAATTCCCAGAGCCATTTCACCCAGTCATCAGCACAGTTAGAGGATGCAGTTGGCTGAACACCAAATATTGTAATGAGGCAGATTTGTTCCCAGCTACACAGTGATTCATACCAGTTTATATCAAGACAGTCTGAAATCCGAACACCAATCTCAAGCTGTAGGTTACAGGGATAGCCTTATAGTATAGGTAAGCCTGGCCATAGAGAGTAAGAAGACCAGTCCGAGAAGGATGGCTGGGGACACATCTTTCCCTCCTAGAGCTCGAGAATTCTCCACAATGTACAGCCTATCCTTTCCATCCAGTCTACCTCTCCTCAGAGGAGATCAGGCCCTGCCTGCACAGATTTACCACAAAAACTTTCCAGCTTGTTGGACATGGACACCTCAGCCACCCATAGGTGCCCATTATTACTCCAGACATAACTTATACTCTGCAATCAGGAGCAATTGTTTTTAAATAATGCCCGTCGTTTGGCTACTCCAATTTAATGGCGGTTACATACTCTATCAATAAGTGGTCAGAAGGTTGTGTAGGACCCTCCTCAAAAACAGGAGTGCCCTTAGCTTCAAAATTAGCGTTGTAGCCACCTTAGCCTGGATTGTTCTGCATTTGTTGGGTTTCCTCTTAGCTTAGACGAAGGGGAGGGGAAGAAGATGTCCCGGAGAGCTGGTACAAGCTGCCACCGGTAGACATTGCAGGAAGCTACAGCTGCTCAGTCTAAGGTTCCATCCACACCTGGATGTCTCCAGAATGCGTGGAGAAACAAAAAAAAAACAAAAAAAAAACAAAAAAAAGGGGGGGGGTTTGGAAACATGCGTTGCGCTTCCGGTACCAGTGTAACTACTCAGTGTGCAAGAGGCCTAAGAAAAAAAAAAAAAAAAAAAAGCTGGAGGTTGGCTTCCAAATTTTCTAGTGCCTGCAACATTCCCCTCCGGCCCAGACTGACAATGCTGCTGTCCAAAAGGTACCCCTTCATCTGCGTGTGTCAATGCAAAGTTATTGCAAAATATTTTACTGCGCACACATACAAGAATGAATGAGTGTTCTTGTCAATGCAAAGTTAATGACTCCCTCAGATCGGTGCGCAGTGCGAACTGCCATGTGGTGCAGGAATCGGATCGATTCCAGTGCGAAAAAAAGTCCTGCACCACTTTGGTGCGAATTCAATGCAAATTCAGCCATACAATCTGTATGGCTGAATTCACATCGCGTGTGATCCCAGCCTTAGAGATTTACCAAAAACTATATAATTATGGAGGTCAAACCTAAACACTTTCAAATTGCATGCAATCAGGAAAATCGAAAAAGAAAATAAATTGTACGATGTATGGCCAGCCTTATGCAGCCACTACACCAAAGGATTAGGAACCTGCAACACTTTTGTTTTTAAAAGTGGCACCAAAAATTAAGGACCGGTTCACACCATAGAAACGCAGTTAGGATGCGTTCAAGATGCTTTTCTGCATGCGCGTTTGATGTGTTTGTGATGCAGTCTAGTGCATTAACACCACCCCCCCCCCCCCGTTTTTTTTCTTAACCTTAAATAAGGAAAAGTGCGTTTTACAGCATTCCAGTACAGTGCAGCATGTTCTATTTTTTTTTTTTAATGGCACTGACCGCACTGGTGTGAACTATGTCATTGAAAACCACATAACCTATTTTCCATCCATTTTTGATGCAGAAAAAATAAAGTAAAAAAAAATTCACACCCCACCACTCTCCACACACTGGACTGCATGTGGTGTGAACTGCCCCTTAGAGTTTAAAATCTTTTGCAAGTATTTTTTTTTAAAGCTATTTCAATTAGATTTCAAGTAGAGATACATAGGAAAAATATTTGTCAAAATTCTATATATAGTCTTAACCTTTTTCAGAATGAGAGAGAAAAAAAGTGGGGGCGGGATTTGGGAGTTACAAAAATTCAAACCTGTAAATGCTTGAGCGGATATATATTTTACATACCTCCCAACATTTTGAGATGGGAATGAGGGACACCTACTAGCAAATGTATGTAGGCATAGGACACACCTCCTGCCACACCCACTTAAAAAAGGAGAATTACCCCCCCCCCCCCCAAAAAAAAAAAAAAAAAAAAAAAAAAAAAAAAAAAAAAAAAAAGTTAAAATAAATTCACAAGTGCTTTTTTATACCACTACTATTCCTTTATATTGGCTTTTAAAATTTACAAATGCAGCAATTTAGAAAATTGGATGAAAGGTTTAGCGCTGGGAAACACTTTTTGAAAGATAAAAAGTGCATTTTATATACAACTATAAAGATCAGATTAAAAAGAGGGACAAAATGAGGGGGAATGAGGGACAGAGGGACATTGCTCCAAAATCAGGGACAGTTGGGAGCTATGATATTATTAAGCCAAGGATCCCAGACCGTTCAAAAAAAAAAAAAAAAATAATAATAATAATATCAGCAATTTTATCATTACAAATAACAGATTATCAAGCAATCATTGAATTTTAAATAGCAATGGAGACAAGCCCAATGTTTCTAGTATAATGTTCTCCAATAGATGAAACCTTATTTAGTTGAGCTCCAGCTCCCCTTTCCTCTGCCTGTCCCTCCATCAATCAGACTCTTTGTGTTCCACGTTAACATTGTACAATTCTTTTGAATTTTAATAATGAAATGTTATCTTTAAATTTACTGTAGTCTGGCAGATGGACGGCCTTCTGCCTGGAAATAATGCACCAATGTAAAAGAAAAAAAGAAAAATCTGCTACTCTGAAATAAGCGGGTATTTTATTCCAATGAGCACCCTGCATGCTGACCATAAATGACCTCCAAGTGGATGAAGGTTACTCTGATAGAAGAGGAACAAGGGAAAGGATGTTTGGTTTTGTTATCTTGTAACACCAGACACAGAAACAATCAGACCCACAGAGACAGTAGCTTACCCAGAGTCTGCAAGAAGCGGTCAAAGTTCTCATTGCTGACCATGGTCCAGGTGCCAGAAAAGTTTGGAGGAGCCATTGGTTAGAGCAGCGCTCACCGGTCACTAAGCCTATCAGAGCTGGAGATGAAGAATAACATGCAGCAAGTCCCAGCCTGACTATTTTTATACTGATGCTGGAGGAGTGTCGCCTATTCCCAACACAGAGAGGTCCACCTACAATCTCTTCTCTGTAACCCTTTCTCCTCTTCTGCTGGAGAGACCTTTGTGCGGAGTTAAGAAAGCCCAAGGCTGCATCGATCCACAAACCTAATAGAGGGAACGAGTTCTCCGGTTGCTCAGGGGTCATAGGACAGCCAGAAAATTCCACAAAAATATAACATTTTATTTATATATTTAAAAAAAAAAAAAAAAAAATGACCGCATGTGTTTCTTTCATTAAAACAGATGGAGTTTGCATGCCCATCCCTTTAGCAGAAAGATCTTTCCATACACACACGTGCAGGGGAGTTGCTAGGTCTACAAAAGATCTGGGGCTAGAGCCCATAGCAACGTAGTAAAGAAAGTCATACGCTTGGGCGGGCATACACATGTATATAATATACGTGTGTTTGTATATCCCCAGAGAGCCCCCCCCCACTTAAATCAGGGTCCTCAGAGGGCGCCCCCCATGCATCAGAGTCCCCAGAGAGCCTCCCCTCCCCTTGGGGACCCCTGCAGAGACTCGGGGCTATGGGCCTGAGATTCGGGGCTATAGCCCCAAAAGCCACCCCCTAGCAACGCCACTGCACACGTGGATTGCACGCACATAGTACATGTTCATTCCTAGAGGGGAAAAAAAGGGCACCACCAGTTCCATGCCATCAAAAGCTTAGGAAATTTTTTGGGGGTCCTTTTTTTTTTTTTGAAGCATTGATTACAGCCACAGGCTCTAATAAGCTTCAAAATAGGGTGGGCCCGGGTCCCAGAGGATGCGTCCAGGGCCCACCCAGGTGTGTTGCTACACTGATCCTCAAATGGGGCATAATTCCTGCCACTGATACCAATAGGGCACTATTCTTACCACTGACCCCAACAATGGAGCATTATGTTTCCCACTGACACCAATGAAGGGGGGATATTCTTCCCATTGACACCAAAGGCAGTATTCTTCTTACTGACATCAACGATGGGGCACTATTCCTACCACTGACCACAACAATGGGGAACTTTTCCTCCCCCTGACACCAACAATGGGGCATAATTCCTGTCGATGGTACCAACAATAAGGCACTATATCTACGACTGACCCCAACAATGGGGCACTATACTTCCAATTGACACCAGTGATGGGGTACTATTCTTCCCATTGACACCAATGATGGGGCAGAATTCTTCCCACTGACACAAATGATGGGGTACTATTCTCACCACTGACCCCAACAATGGGGCACTATTCCTCCCCCTGACATCAACAATGGGGCATAATTCCTGTCACTGCCACCAACAATAAGGCACTATTCCTACCACTGACCGCAACTATGGGGCACTATACTTCCCATTGACACCAATGATAGGGCACTATTCCTCCCACTGATACTAAGGAAAGGGCACTATTTCTCTCACTAATACCAGTGATAGGGCATTATTTCTTCCACTGACATCAATGATGGGACACTATTCCTCCCACTGACACCAATGATATGGCAATATTCCTCCCACTGATACTAATGATGAAACACTATTTTTCCCACTAATACCAATGATGGGACACTATACCTTCCACTGACAGCAATGATGGGACACTATTCCTCCCACTGACACCAATGATGGGACACTATTCCTCCCACTGACACCAATGATGGGGCACTATACCTTCCACTGACAGCAATGATGGCACACTATTCCTCCCACTGACAGCAATGATGGGGCACTATTCCTCCCACTGATACCAATAATGGGGCACTATTCCTCCCACTGATAGAAACTCATTTAAATCATCCAGGGAATGGAAAACAAAAAGCTAATTACTATGGGCAATGGCTCCATGTGCTAAGACTAAGGCCCATAAGGGCAGAAATGCATCAGCAGCTGTTGTGTATCGGATCCTTTTTGCCTGTGGTCCTGGCACAGGTGAGAGTGTCCCATATTTCATATTGGGTCTAAGGGTTTCAGCACCACGCTTTTGTGTTTTGGACAATCCCCAATCCACACATGCGAGGTTGATGGGGGGAATCCTCCCCGCTGTGGCACTGTATACTGACAGCAGGACCCTCCATTGTTAGATCAACTTCTGTTGAGTGGGAATGGCCATAGATGGATCAAAATTCTGCTGGTCCCTTCTGAACCAACCAAATTTCAATCCATCCATGGACAGATTTAGAGGCTCCTTGCACTGTGGAATAAGGGCTGCCAGACCTCTGAATAAGATTGCCTTCACACCTGAGCAGAGTGATTTTCAGGCATTTTTATTTGGGAGTTTTGCAAGCATATACAAGCATTTTAGAAGTGTATTAGAAGCGTTTTACATGTGTGCTTAAGCGTCAGCTGTTTTTATTTTTGCCAACAGAAAGCACTAGGCGGAGGAATTTTTGGATGGAGAGCTGCTTGTAGGCAGGTGCAGTCTACTTCCTCCACTGCAGGTGGTGCTATCCGCTGCAGCAATGCAGATGGGGAGGAAGTTGGGTGGAGCACGGCTCCTCTATGGTTTCCTGGGTCACTGAGGAAGCGATCCAATTGGATGCTACCGCCCCATGTGACTCTGGTGACCATGTTGGGTCAGGCAGGGCCTTTTAAGGGCCCTGGCTCCCAGGGTTTGTGCTCTTTTGGCGAGTTGGTAAAGCAGGGACAGGTACCCCGCCTGTGAGGGACAGTACTAGCGCTAGGGAAAGGTTCCTGACGAGGAGGGAAAGCGCAGGGTCGCATCTCTTCTGGACACCTTCCTGATTGGGCGCCAGATAGCCAGGTGCAGTTGTGGCTACCCGTCCCACCCGATTTGTTGTGAATTGTTGCTGCATCTCTTCAATACAGGTTTTACATTGCACCTGACTGTGTGAATTATGGCCGCCCTACATGCTGTTTGGTTGGAAACGAGCGACCAAATGCTCCTAAAACACTCATGTCGCATGTTTTTCAGGCATTTCCATTCTAGTCTACGAGTCCAAAAACACTCCAATCTGGCTAGGGCCCCATTCACACTTGATCGTAGCAGTAATGCGCATTCCCACTTGCGGTGTTTTTTTTAATGCTTTTTCACGCCATAATGTATGTCGCGTGTATGGCAGGAATGCGCATTCCCACTTGCGGTTTTGATGCATTTTTTACGCAATAATGCATGTTGCGTCTAAGGCAGCCCATTCATCAGTGGCGGCCCATCCATTAGGGGTGCACAGGCGCTGCCCCCCCATCCATGTGTCTGGCCCCCTAGTCTACATGCAGGGCGCCGGACGCATGGACTCCAATGGGGTTTTTTTTTTTTATTAGAGCCGTGATTAGAGCCACCCAATGAATATTGGCTATTGTCACACTGATTCTCCTCCCGGCCAATCAGGAAGCACGTCCTGAGACCCGTTTCCCGAATGGCCAAAAGGAGAAGGGAGCCCATTGGTCTAGGAGGAGGAGGGAGGTGATGCACGGCTGTGAGGAGGGGAATCCGTCGCCCAGAGGGAAGTGCTGCCTGCGCCATAGATGGTGGTTTTGGTGCGGGTGGCCGATCGACCTGGGGGGGGTTTGGTGAAGGTGGTCCGACTGCCAGGGGGGGGGTAGCTGTGGGTGTTGCTTGGTGCGACCAACTGGGGGTGGGGTGTTTTGGGGTGAGGGTGACCCGACCAACTGGGAGGGGGGGGTGTCTCTGGGTGCATTGTTTGCCGCCCTCCCCCACCAAAATTATACCACCAGCCGCCACTGCCATTCACCCTACGCGCAACAAACCCCCTAAAGTAGCTTCAGAACTTTTTCACTCACTTTTCACTTTTGAGCATTGGGTGTTTTCTTGCAATGCGTATTTGTAGCGCATTTTGTCATGTGATAAATGAGTGTAGGTTACCCACACTTGGTGTACTATTATACCATTAACAATTAATGGCTCCGCAAAACATGGCCCATTATGCAGCATTTGTACAGAGCATTTCCGAAATGCGCGGCAAAACACACATCTCTTATGTTTAGGAAATGCTCAGGTGTGAATGCAGATGGAACACAAGTCTGGAAACTTTGAAGACACCTAGGAAAGGCTTGATTCAGCAATACTATTAGGGCCCATTCACACTAGAACGTGGTGCTGAAAACCCCAGTTCCTTGCCGGTTTCCCGCACTGCCCTTGCGATCTGCAGAATGTCAGTGCAAAGTTAACGACACCCCAAAGGCAGTGCGTTTTCCCACACCGGTTCGCATTAGTACACTTTTTTTTTAATTTTTAGATCACTTCCACTTTAAGGGCCCATTCACACTAGGAACTGCATGCGAACCGCAGAGGAACACGCTGCATGTTCCTCTGCGATTCACAATGCAGATTTGCACATTGTAGTTTTGCTCTGTTACAGGGGACGTTTAGAAATGTAATTGGGCAGAGCCCTGAAAAATAAAAAATAAATACCCTTTATCTTGTAAGTACCAATGGGTACTTACAGTATATATTGCCCTACATGACCTCTGTAGTCTCCTGACTATGTGACCGGCCCCACGCTCAGTCTACACATTATGGTCATTTCCCAGTGACCTGACCAGTTAATGTTTCACCCATTGCACTGTATGAGCAATGTCAGCACAAGGCTGCCGGGGGGACACTTATTTGCTTGACCTGTCAAACACAGACAGGGCACTGGAGCTCACAATACCTGGCGTGGTGACCAATGACTGCGTTCTGTGACAGGGCAGATTCATTCCATCCAATAGCAGAAGGAGCACTGTCACGCCAGCCGTTACTGCAATTCCACCAAACATCCGGGGTAACCAGAGGTTGGTGCAATACAGCACAGTTTATATTGATTAGATAGAGATTTGAAATATGAATTGTATTAATGTAAAATGGCACAGAAAGAAAAAAAAAAAAGGTTTAGTGGGCTGCAAAAAAAACAGCTTTCCACTATGCTCAGGCAGGCTCAGGTCCTCTGATGTCATCAAAGTACAATGCAGAGCCCTCTCCACTATGCTTAGGCACATAGGTGTGCGCAGCCTGTTGCATTAGGGTGTGCACCCTAAAGCTCAAATCTACGTGCGTGCTTATATGTCTACATACTCTGTTTGCCGAAAATAAGACCTAGCGTGAATGTCGGTGATGGCTGCAATATAAGCCCTACCCCCAAAATAAGCCCTACCCTGTTTCCCTGAAAATAAGCCCTACCCTGAAAATAAGACCTACAAGGACTTTAACTAGGGCTTATTTGGGGGGTAGGGCTTATATTGCAGCCATCACCGACAATCACGCTAGGTCTTATTTTTGGGGAAACAGGGTATATATGACCCCGGCACATTGATCTCCCAGCCGCCACGGTGAAAGAGAAGTGCATAAACACTTCTCTTATGGCAGAGCCGGTAAGAGGGAGATCTTTCCCATCTTCCTGCAGGCACACAGAGCGATAATGCTAATGCGCATGGGGTGATTAGGGTGTGCCCAGGCACACCCAGCACACCCTGTGTGCACGCCTATGCTCAGGCAGGCTCAGGTCCTCTGATGTCATCAAAGTACAATGCAGAGCTCTCTCCACTATGCTCAGGCAGGCTCAGGTCCTCTGATGTCATCAAAGTACAACGCAGAGCCCTCTCCACTATGCTCAGGCAGGCTCAGGTCCTCTGATGTCATCAAAGTACAACGCAGAGCCATCTCCACTATGCTCAGGCAGGCTCAGGTCCTCTGATGTCATCAAAGTACAACGCAGAGCCACCTCCACTATGCTCAGGCAGGCTCAGGTCCTCTGATGTCATCAAAGTACAACGCAGAGCCCTCTCCACTATGCTCAGGCAGGCTCAGGTCCTCTGATGTCATCAAAGTACAACGCAGAGCCATCTCCACTATGCTCAGGCAGGCTCAGGTCCTCTGATGTCATCAAAGTACAACGCAGAGCCCTCTCCACTATACTCAGGCAGGCTCAGGTCCTCTGATGTCATCAAAGTACAACGCAGAGCCATCTCCACTATGCTCAGGCAGGCTCAGGTCCTCTGATGTCATCAAAGTACAATGCAGAGCCCGTAGCCCAGCGAGGACACCGAGCAACAGTCCCATGCCGGAGAATAAGAGGGGTAGAGAAGGTTGCTGGCTGCTGAGAATTAGGGCCCTTTTCATACGGGCTGTCCGATCAGGTCCACCTGTCGGACCCTGTGGAGCGGGCACTGACACCCGCCACCATCCGATCCTGTCTGTCAAAACCAGACAGATGATGGTCCTATTTCCATCCGGCAGATCGGATGGAATTGGATGGAAACACACAGGCGGTCTGTTTCCATCCGATTTGAGCGGGTCTGTGTCCATGTCCGCTCTCTGCACAGCGTAGCGGACACGGACCTGTCACCTGCCCGCTCAGCGGGGATTAGCGTAGCAATCCCCTGCTGAGCAAGCGGATTCTGTTAGGTAGAGGCGCACACGTGAAAGGGACCTTAGGAGGATCAGGTAAGTAAAACTGCTTTTTATTGCGGCCCCCTAGGGCTAAATGAGCAAATCTTCACTTTTTGCACTCAGGTCCACATTAAAGCGTTTTTCAACCCAACTAGGGTTGCCACCTTTTCTTTAGGCCAAAATCAAACACTTTAGCAGCCTGGGACACCTTTGGGTGCCCCAAGGAGAGTAGTAATGCGGTGGGCATAGCGTGCCACAGTGAACAGTGGGTGTGGCCAAATTGCTCTTGCTGACATCATCGCTCTGCCCCCCTAGTTATGCTGAACCTGCCCCCAGACAGCCGGCCGCAGCTCCCGGATGGCAACAGATTTGTGTGTGACTATCTTGGTTACTTGGGGAGCCACAGCCCGGTCTGAATAATGTGTCCGGTTTTCAGTCTTTCTGAAACCTGATCACATGATTCAAAACCCGGACTGTCCGGGTAACTCCCGGACAGGTGGCAACCCTGACCCCAACACTTCCTGATATGTGCCTGCTGTACCTTGTACTTCTATGAAAAAGTCTCCTGTATCTCTTTATAGTGAAAAAAGTTCTGCACTAGAAATCAAATGTTGAATATTGTCATATTAGCATATCATAATGTACAAGGTGAGTAGTAATTGAACTCTATATCATCATCTAAATAATATACTGTCCGGTTCCTTCTCTGAGCTGGCCGCTCAGCTGTCGGCTAATTGCCAGCTCCTATCTCTCCACAGCTACTCACCTGTTGATGATATCCTGCTCGTCAGTCCTGCCTACTTAAGCCGTCCAGCCCAGATGATCTCTGCCTTCGCCTCGGTCAACATCAAAGAGACTATCTCCTGCATTCCTGTTTAAAGACTTGCTTTGCTGACATGCTTTCTGGCTCCAGATCCTGCTTGCTGTCCCACTACACTGATCCCTGACTTTCTGGCTTGGCTGACTATCCATTCTGGTTACCAAACTTTGGCTATGTTTTGACTACGTTTGTTCTATTTACTTTTATTAATAAACAAGTGTGATTTAACTGTACTTCTGTCTCGGTCTGATTTAATGGTTTCTGGCATATACTCAATAAAGTGCACTGTGCAAAATGTGTCAACATTATTATAAAGTCTCTTAGTGTTTAAGACATTGGTTCATTCATATGTATGATGGGTGGGAATTTGGGAGCATAGAACTAAAGGAGTCACCACGGTGTGTATATCCACCACCCAGGGGAGAAGATAAAATACGCTTACCAGAAGGTAGTATAAATCAGACATGCGATATCACAGCTCTGGATACCAAATGGTGCGATTCCTCCTCCTCAACTGAGCCACTTAAGGGAACCCCGACCGGGCAGGTGGGAAATGTGGATAAAGCTGGTGATGTCCAAAGTGGTAAAGGCCTCTTTCCACCGCAAAAACCGCTTGGTAGGTTTATGGGTTACAGCATCTATAAAAGACAACAGAAAGCCTCCACAAAGCCTCTGTACGCTTACGTATTTTTTTTAATATAAAGGCTTTATACAAAACCCAGAAATGTATTTTCATCAAGTAAAAATCTCTCAAGTATAAAATTCAGGAAGGCGAAATGGCATGGAAAGAACTCACCAAAACCGACGCGTTTCATCCACAAAGACTTCAACTGGGGTTGAAGTCTTTGTGGACGAAACATGTCGGGTTTGATGAGTCCTTTCCCTGCCATTGTGCCTTCCTGTGATCACAGAGGAGAGATTTTCACTTGATGAAAATACATTTCTCGATTTTATGTAAAGCCTTTGTATCAAATAAATCCGTCAGCATGGAGGCTTTCAGTTGAATTTTATGGATGCTGTAACACATAAACCTACCATTTTTTGCGGTGGGAGGAGGTCTTCACCACTTTGGACATCCCAATCTTGACCCACATTTCCCAGCTGCCCAGTCGGGGTTGCCTTAAGTGGCTCAGTTGAGGAGGAGGAATCGCACCATTTGGTATCCAGAGCTGTGATATCGCATGCCTGAATTATGCTACCTTCTGGTAAGCGTATTTTATCTTGGTGGATATACACACCATGGTGACTCCTTTAGTTCTACACTCCTGGATACCCACCCATCAATACATATGAATGAACGTCTTAATCACTTAGAGACTTTATAATAATGTTGACATGTTTTGCACGGTGCACTTTATTGAGTATTTTACTTAGATGATAATATAGAGTTAAATTACTACTCACCTTGTACATTATGATATGTTAATATGACAATATTCAACATTTGATTTTTAGCCCTGCAATTTTTCATTATATTTACACACGCAATTTCCGTTAAGATTGTAGTGCTGGCTGCTATTATTTATATGTATAGCGCAGTATTTTTTATTAATTTCCTGTATCTCTTTGTATTGCTTCCTTTGTGTGAAATTCCTGGTGTTCCTGCCAGTCCCTCTGCTTTCCTATTAAAAACTGACCACACTAGATGCTATGGCTACACAGGCTTATATACTAAATTAAATCCGCTGAAGCTAACAAACTCTCTATACAAAGTGACGTTATGGTACCAATATTGAAATGTCTATTTCTATCTTTATGTCAATGAACGATACACCTGTGTAATGTACACCTCTCCTTTCTTAATAAAATAAGACTGAACGAAAAACTGACCACACTAAGCAGGAGAGCACACCGTGGTTCTCTAGCTATGCTGGGAACTAAGCCTGCTCTCCTCCAATAATCAGAGTTGCCCTGACACTCCCCCACTGCACAGCCAATCACCGGGAAGTTCAGGGTGTTGCTGCTTCTCCCCCCCCCCAGCTCCCATGCAGCTGTGAACAGAGGGAATGTGATCACTTATTAAAAAAAAGGTATTTATAATGTTTTTTTTATATGTATACACAAATGTTTTCCTTTCATTTCTATTTTAAACTGAATGGGCTGTTTTACAAGGTGGTCGTTTACAATCACATTACTCTGTTCTAAATTTCAAACACATAAACAGATCCATATCCTTGTCCCACTGTTCCGTTGCCTTATCCTGTATGGGTGGTTTTGTATTTGAAAAGTACACTTTTTTTGGGTTTAAGTTGTCCCCTGCTGATTATTTTGTCATTTATGAATGCAGTGACGCCGAGTCGCCATTGTTATTGAGCTGCCAGTGGTCCGTCCCCCGCCAGGACAGGAAACTTCTGCAGAAAGCAAGTGAAGATTTTACTACACATCCCAGTGTGCACATTTCCATAGATCATAGCAACATACCCAGCATGACAACATCCACCTAGAATTTCAGTAATAAAGCTATAGCACCAAACATCCTGTACAGTATATAAATATATATATTGTCCTAACCTAACCCTAAAGTGATTCACCAAAGGCAAAAACTGTTTTTTCCATAATGTACTCTATACACACAAAATGTGGATTTGTGCATTTCCCCCACCTTTCTCAACTCAAAACTGTGCTTGGATGGTAATGCTATCCACAGTGAAAAATAATAATAATAAAAAAAAAAATGATAAAAAGCAGCAGCTCTGCTGAGAGATATCTTCCACAGAATAGATTCAAATATGTCAAAAGGAGCCGCGCTATAAAACAGCGATAATCAAAACATATACCGTATATACTCGAGTATAAGTCGAGTTTTTCAGCACATTTTTTTTGTGCTGAAAGTGCCCCACTTATACTCGAGACATTTTCTGAACCGACTTTGGGGCCCCGTATCTCAGGGCCACTTAGTGCTAGGAACCCCAAATTTGGTGTGCAAACCCAGTGGAACTGGTACCATAACCTATCCAAAGCTTGGGTTCCTAGCACCAAGTGGCCCCCAAGATATGGGGCCCCAAAGCCCGTTTGGAAAATGTCATTCTCTGCTGCAGAAAAGTGCTTGACATTTTCTGAACCGATTTTTGGGGCCCTGTATCTCGGGGCCACTTGGTGCTAGAAACCCCATATTTTATGGTGCTAGTTCCACTGGGTTTGCACACCAAATTTGGGGTTCCTAGCTCTAAGTGGCCCTGAGAGTCGGTCAACTGTGTCCATCTGCAGCAATGTCATTTCGGGACCCTTTGGGTTCAGAGGCCCCACATTTTGGCTGCAGCTAGGGGGCATCTAGGAACCTTTAACTACCGAGTTTGAAGTTCGGGGGACTCAATGGCTGCAAATGGGCACAGTGAGGCATGCAAATGGGCACAGTGAGGCTGCAAATGGGCACAGTGAGGCTGCAAATGGGCACAGTGAGGCTGCAAATGGGCATTGTTGACCCTCTTTTCCACTTACAGTAGCTGTGCATTTCTCACCCTCGTCTTATACTCGGGTCACTAAGTTTTTTCCATTTTTTTGTGGTAAATTAGGGCCTCGACTTATACTCGGATCGACTTATACTCGGATCGACTTATACTCGAGTATATACTGTAAATCAAAATGAATATTACTCCCAGTGTAAATTGATTGATACAATGATGACGCGGCTGCTGAACATTGTGGCCCCCACCTGTCACCTCTGCCCAGCCCGGCATTCACTTCTTATTCTATAGCTCCCAACTGTCCCTGATTTCGAGGGACTGCCCCTGATTCGGAGCAATGTCCCTCTGTCCCTCTTTCCCCCTCATTTGTCACTCATTTTGGTCTGATCTATATAATTGTATATAAAATGCACTTTTTATCTTTCAAAAAGTGTTTCCCAGCGCTAAACCTTTCATCTAAATTCTAAATTGCTGCATTTGTAAATGTTAAAAGCCAATATAAAGGAATAGGAGTGGCAAAAAAAAAAAAGTCCTTGTGGATTTAATTAACCTTTTTTTGGGTTAATTCTCTTTTAAAGGGGTGTGTCGGGGGGGGCGTGTCCTATGCCTATATACATTTGCAAGTAGGTGTTCCTCATTCCCATCTCAAAATGTTGGGAGGTGTTCTATTCGGACAATGAACAGTCCATATGTTTCTTTTATATTTTATTGAGGGATTTTGAACTTGGATAGGGTAAGGGAAATTATGGGATGCCCAGAATCAATAATAGAATCAGTTGGATGATCAGTTGGAACCATCATCTGCCCCACCACTGTACTTCCTGCACATCTGTCTCACCACTGCACCCCCTGCTCTTCTGCCCCACCACTGTAATCCCCTGCTCATGTGTTACACCGATGAACCTCCTTTCTGCTCTGCACCCCTCTGCAAATCTGCCCCACCTCTGTACCCCAGTTCAGGAATAATTTCAACAAAGTTTCCAGAAGCTCAACAGTATATCCACAAATTGTCACCGGATTGTGGTTTTCTCAATCACAGTGAAATCCCTTCTTTCTGAGATTGGTAGTGGCAACCAAGCGGGTCATCTTCCTCCAGATGTTGGACGGGGCTAGCAGGACTATGATTGGCTTTAGCAGTGGCCAATGACAGTCCTCCCCCTCCTCCTGGAAACAGGAACCACCACCCCCCCTAGCAGAACTGCACCCAATCTCTTCCCCATCACAAAAGCTGACGATCGCAGCTACAGCAAAGTTAGAGAACCAAACAATGTTTTCCATCTTTTACAGTGTGTGGGGGGCGCAGTGCCTCCCCCTCAGTGCAGGTGCGGTGTGGGGAATTCTGAAATTGGAACACATTAGTGTCTCACTGACACTTCCCTGCATGGCTCTGCTGATGGGGAGGGAGTCGAGTGCCGGAAAAAGAGGTAAGCCTATAATAAGGCCTATAATAAGGCTTACCTGTAGGTAAAATGAATATCTCCTAAACCTGTATGGTTTAGGAGATATTCACTTTGCATGCAGCCGCTGACGTGCCCGGCTGAAGGTACGGCAGACGCTGCCAGACCTTGCCAGGAAGAAGACTAATGCACGCATTCGCGGGAGTTACGTCAACGTAGCTCCGGCCACTCACAACACTGGAGCCGCGAACCCAGGAGACACGCCAAGGGCAAAATGTCGGCTCCCTCTGTGTGGACCGGGATTAGATACCGATGCCTCGTTCTAAGGTAAGTATTTCATAATGAGCTAGTATGCAGTGCATACTAGCTCATTATGCCTTTGCCTTATACTTTTATTTTTTACATTTTTTTTTTCTGCGGGTATACAACCGCTTTAAGTGTCTTTGTCCCATTGTGTGCCGCCTAGGTGGGCATTTCCATTGTTAATTGAGTCACCTATTATTTCTGTCTGATTATCTCTTGGTGATTATCATTGTTACCACATTATCTGGTTATCGAACTATTGTGGGTTGTTATGTATTTGTGTTGTTTAGCTTATGGTTTAATTAGATCATTGTTTATGTTGGCTCCTCCTTAGCTATGTTAATTATCTTACTGTTTGCATAACATAATCAATCTCTTTTTGTGTGGTATATGAATTCTGTGTGAGTTTACAATGAAGTTTCAGTTCCAGTTTGCATCTAATCTATTGTCGGCTAGTCTTGGATGCTCAGCTACAATATCCGATTCCTGGGTCCAGACCGGAGGAAGCTGTATCTTGACGGAAGCACCCAAGCTGGGTGCTGGACGGGTTCCGTCACAGGGATATACGTCCCATTTACACAGCACACAGGAACAGAGCTGAGGCTGTCAATCACAGACGTTGCCCTTCCCTGTCACCATTTTTCTCTTGGTGTCAGGAAAACATGTCAGAATTAACTCAGGCTGATAGCAAAGAAAGGAGACAGCGGACAGAAATGACATTTAGTGCTCTAGATAGAGACAAGTACACACTATAGAATAATATGCTTTGTTCATATTTCATGTCTGAGGACAGAATTGGCACAAGTGGTGTTAACTTGTCATTCAGTGATTTTCACGTAAGTAGGGTAGAGGTGAGAAGTTGGGTGGATGAGCGTGTCATCAGAAATGGTATATGGATGACCCTCTGAGTACACACAGAGATATCCTCTGTACACAGCTGTCTGGGTACAAGCCATGGTTCAGACAGGTGGAGAGATAAATATTAACACATTTATTTTACAGAACTACCCTACAAGTTCCACCTCTGTCATCAGAACCTGCAAGGACGTTTCATCTGGAACGGTAGGTGGTATATATTGACCTTTAATAAACCCAATAATTTTAGTACAGCCCATGTGTTACTGCAACTCCAGATCCTGGAAAATTAACCATCTTCAAGTGCATCTCAGAAGGCATCTGGATAAGAGACTGGTTTATGTTCTATTTACAGCTACATCATTCAAACTTAGCTTAATTGTGATTGGTTCATTTAAAGTGATACTAAACACACATTGGGGGTTATTTACGAAAGGCAAATCCACTTTGCGCTGGAAGTGCACTTGGAAGTGCAGTCGCTCTAAATCTAAGGGGTAGATCTGAAATGAGGGGAAGCTCTGCTGATTTTTATCACCCAATCAATGTGTAAGCTAAAATGCTGTTTTTTATTTTCCTTGCATGTCCCCCCTCAGATCTACAGCGACTTCACTTCCAAGTGCAATTGTAGTGCAAAGTGCATTTGCCTTTAGTAAATAACCCCCATTGTGTCATTTGCATTGTCCCTTCTATTTCCGTATGTGGATGAGGGCGCTGTAATTATTTTAATAAAAAGACAAAGCATTGAAGTCCCTTTTTCCTAATCGATATACAGCTGTCACATGACTCGGCTCTCTCCCAGCCTGTCTGCAGGGAAACATAAGCAGGAGGAGCTTCTAGTCCTCTGCTGCTGGTCATTCGTTATGATCGCAATTTGTAAAGCCGAAAATAAGAAAGAACGAAAATCTGAAAATTCAAAATAATAACCAAATAGCTATTAAATTATAGGTACTGGAATTTCCTTTCAAATTTGGCTGTTTGTGAATGTAACGAATACGAATTTATCCGAAGTTACAAATTATCCGAAATAACGAATGCCGCATCTAAACAAATGGAACGGGACGAATTAATAATAAAAAGTTTTCATTACTATTGCTATTTATTGTTATTAACTGCTTGCCGACCAGCGCACAACGATGCACGTCGGCACAATGGCATGCCTGGGCAAATGGGTGTACCTGTACGTCCCCTTTAAGAAACGGCTTAGTGGGCCACCGCGTACTCCATGAGCGTGCCTGTGGGTCCCATGGACTCGATGTCTGCCGGGGCCCCACGATCGTGACACGGAGCGGCTGAACGGGTTGATTCCTATGTAAACAAGGCATTTCCCTGTTCTGCCTAGCAATACAACGGGGAGCTACTGCTCTCTGTCATCGGGACCAGTGATCTCTGTCATGTTGTAGTGAGCCCAACCCCCCACAGTTAGAATCACTCCCTAGGACACACTTAACCCCTTGATCGCCCCCTAGTGTTTAAACCCTTCCCTGCCAGTGGCATTTACACAGTAATCAGTGCATTTTTATAGCACTGATCGCCGTATAAGTGTGAATGGTCCCAAAATTGTGTCAAAAGTGTCCGATGTGTCCGCCGCAATGTCGCAGTCACGATAAAAAATTTTTTTTTAAAAATCGCAGATCGCCGCCATTACTAATAATAAAAAAAATTATTAATAAAAATTCCATAAATCTATCTCCTATCGGCCTAAACTGAGAAAGAAATTCTTTTTTTTATATATTTTTGGGGAATATTTATCATAGCAAAAAGTAAAAAATATTGCTTTTTTTTCTTTCAAAATTGACGCTCTTTGTTTGTTTATAGCGCAAAAAATAAAAACCGCAGAGGTGATCAAATACCACCAAAAGAAAGCTCTATTTGTGGGGAAAAAAAAAGGACATCTATTTTGTTTGGGTGCAATGTCGCACGACTGCGCAATTGTCAGTTAGAGCGACGCAGTGTCGTATCGCAAAAAGTGCTCTGGTAAGGAAGAAGGTAAATTCTTCCGGGGCTGAAGTGGTTAATTTGTTCCGTTCCATTTGTTTAGATGCGGCATTCATGATTTCGGAAAATTCATAACTTCAGATAAATTCGTTACGTTCACTAACAGCCAAATTTGAAAGGAAATTCCAATACCTATAATTTAATAGTTAGTTATTATTATTTCAGATTTTTGGATTTTCTAATTTACGAATATTCGGTAAAACTCAGTTAAACGGGCTTTTGTTCATTCCGATGGTTCCGAATTAACGGATTTAAAAAACGAATTAGAAACGAATTGCACATGTCTAATGGAAGGCCTCTTGTGTTGCGGGGTGGAGACCGCAAATCGGGCACGGCGAGTGAAAACCGATAGCTCTTGCTGGCCCCGATTGCATGATTGGGTTGCAGTGCCATTATCTTGCATGTGGGTTAAGAGGGAGGTGAAGCCTCCATTAATCTATAAGTAAGATCCCGCCCCCCATTGTGTTTATTTAGTTAGTGGGCATGGAGGAGGGAGGGAGTGGGCTGTCATTTACCACTGAGTATACACCCACTATCATCCAGCCTTTTTAAACCAGGGTGCCTTGGTTTTTTTTTAGGGGTGCCTTGGCAAAATGCCTAAAAATTGATCCAAAATCTATACAAGCCAGCAGGTGGCTAAAGCCTGCTTTTTACTTACACTAAGCCACAACGTTCTCATTATGCATCATTATAACTTTCTAGACACTGGCATCCTAACATCCAATGACATCATCAGTTAATAATGAGGATGTCTGTTGCCTCCACAGCATCCTCGTTTGACCCTCCTGTGCCCTTCTCCATCAGCACTGGGGTGACATTAGCTGGCTGATGGAGAGAAATTGAGGGAGAAGAGAAACATTGGAGTACTAGTCCGTACCAGTGTGCAAAAGCATTGGGTGTCCTATGTGTGTGGATGTTGCTGCATTATGTAAAGCTATTAGAATAGTTTTTTACATTTTAGAATGGGCTGCCTCGAAACTGTCCATAATTTTAATCACTTCAGCCCCGGAAGGTTTTACCCCCCTTCCTGACCAGGCCATTCTTTGTGCGATATGGCACTGTGTTGCTTTCACTGACAATTGCGCGGTCGTGCGACCTTGTACACAAATAAAATTGATGTCCTTTTTTTCCCCACAAATAGAGCTTTCTTTTGGTGGTATTTGATCACCTCTGCAGTTTCTATTTTTTGCGCTATAACGAAAAAAAAAAAAAGGAGCAGCAAATTTGAATAAAAAACAACATTCCTTACTTTCTGCTATAAAGCATTCCAAATTAAAAAAAAAAAAAAAAATTTGAATTTTTTTCAGCAGTTTAGGCCAAAATGTATTCTGCTACATATTTTTCGGAACAAAAAATCCCAATAAGCATTTATTGATTGGTTTGTGCAAAAAGTTATCGCGTCTACAAACTGTGGGTTCGATTTATGGCATTTTTATTTTTACTAGTAATGGCGGCGCTCAGTGATTTTTAGCAGGACTGCGACATTGTGGCAGACAAATCTGACCAGAGGACCAGTGACACCAATACAGCGATCAGTGTGGGGAAAAAAAAAAAAAGCACTGATCAGTGTATAAATGACACTGTCAGGGAAGGGTTAACACTAGGGGGGGCGATCAAAGGGTTAAGTGTGTTCCTAGGAGGTGCTTACTAACTTGTGGGGGGAGTGTTAGACTGGAGGAAAACAGAGATCTTGTTCAGGGCCGATCCTAGGGTCACAGGCACCTGGGTGCAGAAATATTTCTGGCGCCCCCACATGGGCATGGTCATTTTAGTAACTCCTCCCCTTTACAAATATTTCTATGGCAACGACTCAACCACAGAGATGCTCCACCACAAAGTCTTCATTACCCTGGGATCCTTGCAGGTACAATAAACAAAATACAGGAAGAGAAGCAAGGGTACTTTATTGGGACCTGGAGGGGGGCCGCTCTGATAGAGACAGAGAGCGCTTCTGTTAGAGTCTGTTAGAAAGAGCCCCCAGAAATACTACAGACATGATACAGGAGATGGTCAGAGACTGCAGACATAGTACAGGAGATGGTCAGAGACTGCAGACATAATACAGGAGATGGTCAGAGACTGCAGACATGGTACAGGAGATGGTCAGAGACTGCAGATATGGTACAGGAGATGGTCAGAGACTGCAGATATGGTACAGGAGATGGTCAGAGACTGCAGACATGGTACAGGAGATGGTCAGAGACTGCAGACATGGTACAGGAGATGGTCAGAGACTGCAGACATGGTACAGGAGATGGTCAGAGACTGCAGACATGATACAAGAGATATGCCGGAGACTGCAGACATAGTACAGGAGATGGTCAGAGACTGCAGACATAGTACAGGAGATGGTCAGAGACTGCAGACATAGTACAGGAGATGGTCAGAGACTGCAGACATAGTACAGGAGATGGTCAGAGACTGCAGACATGATATAGGAGACGGATATAGACTACAGACATGGTACAGCTGATGGTTAGAGACTGCAGACATAGTACAGGAGATGGTCAGAGACTGCAGACATAGCACAGGAGATGGTCAGAGACTGCAGACATGATATAGGAGATGGTTAGAGACTGCAGGCTTGGAACAGGAGATGGTCAGAGACATGCAGTCATAATACAGGAGATGGTCAGAGACTGCAGACATGGTACAGGAGCTGGTCAGAGACATGCAGTCATAATACAGGAGATGGTCAGAGACTGCAGACATGGTACAGGAGATGGTCAGAGACTGCAAACATGGTACAGGAGCTGGTCAGAGACCGCAAACATAGTACAGGAGATGGTCAGACACTGCAGACATGATATAGGAGACGGTTAGAGACTGCAGACATAGTACAGGAGATGGTCAGAGACTGCAGACATAGTACAGGAGATGGTCAGAGAGTGCAGACATAGAACAGGAGATGGTCAGAGACCGCAGACATAGTACAGAAGATGGTCAGTGACTGCAGACATAGTACAGGAGATGGTGAGAGACTGCAGACATAGTACAGGAGATGGTCAGAGACTGCAGACATGATATAGGAGACGGTCAGAGACTGCACACATAGTATAGGAGACGATCAGAGACTGCAGACATAGTATAGGAGATGGTCAAAGACCGCAGATATAGTACAGGAGATGGTCAGAGACTGCAGACATAGTACAGGAGATGGTCAGACACTGCAGACATGATATAGGAGACGGTTAGAGACTGCAGACATAGTACAGGAGATGGTCAGAGACTGCAGACATAGTACAGGAGATGGTCAGACACTGCAGACATGATATAGGAGATGGTTAGAGACTGCAGACATAGTACAGGAGATGGTCAGAGAGTGCAGACATAGAACAGGAGATGGTCAGAGACCGCAGACATAGTACAGAAGATGGTCAGTGACTGCAGACATAGTACAGGAGATGGTTAGAGACTGCAGACATAGTACAGGAGATGGTCAGAGACTGCAGACATAGTACAGGAGATGGTCAGAGACTGCAGACATAGTACAGGAGATGGTCAGAGACTGCAGACATGGTACAGGAGCTGGTCAGAGACTGCAGACATGGTACAGGAGCTGGTCAGAGACATGCAGTCATAATACAGGAGATGGTCAGAGACTGCACACATGGTACAGGAGATGGTCAGAGACTGCAGACATGGTACCGGAGCTGGTCAGAGACTACAGACATAGTACAGGAGATGGTCAGAGACTGCAGACATAGTACAGGAGATGGTCAGAGACTGCAGACATAGTACAGGAGATGGTCAGAGACTGCAGACATAGTACAGGAGATGGTCAGAGACTGCAGACATAGTATAGGAGATGATCCGAGACTGCAGACATAGTACAGGAGATGGTCAGAGACTGCAGACATAGTACAGGAGATGGTCAGAGACTGCAGACATGATATAGGAGATGGTTAGAGACTGCAGACATAGTACAGGAGATAATCAGAGACTGCAGACATAGTACAGGAGATGGTCAGAGACTGCAGACATAGTACAGGAGATGGTCAGAGACTGCAGACATAGTACAGGAGATGGTCAGAGACTGCAGACATAATACAGGAGATGGTCAGAGACTACTGACATAATACAGGAGTTGATCAGAGACTGCCGACATGATATAGGAGACGGTTAGAGACTGCAGACATAGTACAGGAGACGGTCAGAGACTGCAGACATAGTACAAGAGATGGTCAGAGACTGCAGACATAATACAAGAGATAGTCAGAGACTGCTGACATAGTACAGGAGATGGTCAGAGACTGCAGACATGTTACAGGAGATGGTCAGAGACTGCAGACATAGTACAGGAGATGGTCAGAGACTGCAGACATCGTACAGAAGATGGTCAGAGACTGCAGACATAATACAGGAAATGGTCAGAGACTACAGACATAGTACAGGTGATGATCAGAGACTGAAGACATAGTACAGGAGATGGTCAGAGACTGCAGACATGGTACAGGAGCTGGTCAGAGACTACAGACATAGTACAGGAGATGGTCAGAGACTGCAGACAGACATGATATAGGAGACGGTTAGAGACTGCAGACGTAGTACAGGAGACGATCAGAGACTGCAGACATAGTACAGGAGATGGTCAGAGACTGCAGACATGATATAGGAGATGGTTAGAGACTGCAGACATAGTACAGGAGATGGTCAGAGACTGCAGACATAGTACAGGAGATGGTCAGAGAGTGCAGACATAGAACAGGAGATGGTCAGAGACCGCAGACATAGTACAGGAGATGGTCAGAGACTGCAGACATAGTACAGGAGATGGTCAGAGACTGCAGACATGATATAGGAGACGGTTAAAGACTGCAGACATGGTACAGGAGATGGTCAGAGACTGCAGACATAGTACAGGAGATGATCAGAAACTGCAGACATAGTACAGAAGATGGTCCGAGACTGCAGACATGATACAAGAAATATGCCAGAGACTGCACACATAGTACAGGAGACGATCAGAGACTGCAGACATAGTACAAGAGATGGTCAAAAACCGCAGATATATTACAGGAGATGGTCGGAGACTGCAGACATGATATAGGAGACGATCAGAGACTGCAGACATAGTACAGGAGATGGTCAAAGACCGCAGATATAGTACAGGAGATGGTCAGAGACTACAGACATTGTACAGAAGATGGTCAAAGACCGCAGATATATTACAGGAGATGGTCAGAGACTGCAGACATGGTACAGGAGCTGTTCAGAGACTACAGACATAGTACAGGAGATGGTTAGAAACTGCAGACATAGTACAGGAGATGGTCAGAGACTGCAGACATGATATAGGAGATGGTTAGAGACTGCAGACATAGTACAGGAGACGGTCAAAGACCGCAGATATAGTACAGGAGATGGTCAGAGACTGCAGACATGATATAGGAGATGGTTAGAGACTGCAGACATAGTACAGGAGAGGGTTAGAGACAGCAGACATAGTATAGGAGAGGGTTAGAGACTGCAGACATAGTACAGGAGATGGTCAGAGACTGCAGACATAGTACAGGAGATGGTCAGAGCCTGCAGACATGATATAGGATATCCCAATCCTAATCTGAATCATTTACAGTAGATGTTCATTCATTTATAGTGTTATAAAATGGAAGAAATAAATAATTCTTCATACATTTAGGCCAAAATGTATTCTGCTACATTTCTTTGGTGAATATAACCCAAATTAGTGTATATTATTTGGTCCGTAGGAAAGTTAGAGAGTCCACAAGCTATGGGATATCTATCTGAAAACGGATTAATTCTGATGTACTGACAGTCAATCCCATTTTTGGAGGCCCCAAAAATGACAGGACAGTACAAATGCCCCCTTTTTGGAATGTAGACAGTCTGATGTAATTAGTAAGAGGCACAGCAGTTTTTTTTTAAGTTGTAATCCTTTGTTGCATTTTTTTGGAAAATGAAGGAAAAAAAACAGTTCCCCATTTATTTTTTTTTGCATACTGTCACCAGTGCAGTACAGTGTCCTCATATAACTGGTGTGGCAGTATATATATTTTTTCCATTTTCAGTTTTCTAAATTCATTTTCCTTTTTTATTAAATTTTTTAATGATTTTTTTTTACATACTGTGACCAGAGCAATAGTAACACTGTACTACTCTGGGGAGGTGATCGGGATTTTTATTTTTACACACTATGATTGCTTATATTTCACTGGTATAAGCAACCATTTTTTCTAAATTAAATCTATTCATTCCATGTTTACTATTGCTAATCACATGGTACAGATAGGCTGTGATTGGACCTGTCTGTGCTATGTGATCACTGTGGCCAATCACAGAGAGCAACACAATAGTATACAATCAAAGGCATGAATAGAAGCCATTCATTGTGTACAATTGTCATGTTGGTCTGCTGTGATTGGTCACAGCAATCACATGGCACCGGCAGCACGCCGGTACACTGATCTGTCATCCGTTGTGTCCGGCTGCAGCGCTGTATGTGAGGCACACGAGGTGCATTCTGGGGAGGACACCACTGAGAACAGCGAAAATCCCGTCCAGCCCTCATTTTACGGCGGGGCGGGAAGGTGTTAAAGGTACAGGGACTATCACCGCCGACCCGGTCGCTGCCCTCCTGGCTGGCTGTCTTGCCTCGCAACGCTGTGGGTCCTGAGAGGAGTGCGGAGGAGCGAAGGGGATCGAGAAGTGGTGGACAGCCCCGGGCTCGGCTGAGTAGCTGTGATATCCCGGGGTGCGGGAAGCTCCTCGGAAGCCATCGGAGGTCACATGGGCGCCTTCGGTAACTCTCGGGAGTTGCTGGTCATCTGGTCACCTGATCCACCCGACACGCTCAGCTGCCAGGTCGGGGCCCCTGGGAGAACCTCGGGGAAGGCCGAGACATCGGAGCGGCAGGCACCCGAGAGGTCCATCAATCCCTGCATCTGAAAAAAGCAGAGCAGCAGCAAGAGCCACTGAGGTATATCGAGGACTGAAATATTGAGTGAGTAAAAAAAAAAAAACGATCTTTAATAAAACTGGATGAGAGGATTGTGACTGTAAAAAACTGAGCATAAATTAGCCTTTAACCTACATCCATGGAACTGAAATTGCATAGATACCTGCATACCTATGTTGCAACCCTTGCAATAACTATATCATAATCTGCATATCTGTATATCTACGTAGACTGAGTGCAAAATCTATACTATTCAGCAGCCGTATAAAAAAGATCTACATAGCTACGCTCATAACTGCTAACAATCTGCTGATAATCTGCTGAGAATACCTGCATGTCTCCTTCTATATACCCAATATAACAAAAATCTGAACTTCTGTACACTTGCTGGTGAAAATTGCTTAACCAACCTATTATTCATACATCTGGGATATACTCACCACTAGATAACAAAATATTAAAATTATCGGTGTACTTGGTTATAAAAGTTGTATACCCAAACTGCTCACTCATGGTTGGGGAGAATTGGAGTTGTGAAGATGAATGTGCTACCCAGGTTGCTGTTCATGTTCCAAATGATTCTGTATGGAATACCTGCAGGTTTCTTTACGCTGATAAGATTGTTAATCAGTAAATATGTCTGGAACAGAAGGCGAGCCAGGCTTGCTAGGACCCTCCTCATTAGACCCAAAAGGGAAGTGGGCTTAGCCCTACCAGCGTTTAAAAGACATTTCTTGGCAATTGTGTTGAATAGAATATCTGATTGGAAGTATCACAAAGACTCTAAGCTTGGGGTTCACCTGGAAACTGAGCTCAGTGGCACAGATCTTTTCACACGAATTTGGATCCCTAGGAAATACAGAACTTTGTCCTCTACCACATTACTGCTTACATGCTCCACCCTCATGGTGTGGGACTCACTGTGCAAGACCAATAAATGGACATATAACTCTCCTCTCTTGCCATTGACTGGTCATAACTACTTTCCCCCGGGTAACATTGACCCCGGGATTCACGTTTTGGGGCTACGGCCCAACTACATCAAGTAACTACTCCATCGGGTATCGTGCCTTTGTCTATAATACATAGCTCGACAGTGACACTCATGGACCAGTGGAGATACCGCCAACTAGCAGCTTTTGTGCATTCTCTCCCAAAACTGTTACGGTCCGTCTCGGATCTGACACTCTTAGAAGCCTCTTTTTCTGAGGACCAACCAGTGGAGAAGCCTGTCTTCCACTTTTAACAGGCATTGCAAATGCTAACCTCCACAAGAGACCCTACTTTCTTACGCAATTGGGAACAAGACCTCCGCAAAGAGTTGTCAGCAGCCCAAAGATCCACCATCCTCATAATGGCTCATACCTCCTCTGGGGCTTCCAAAACCGCGGAGGTGAACTATAAATTGTTGACGAGATGGCACTACACACCCCTGTGGTGCTGCACAAGACCTTTACACAAGCATCTTCTCTGTGCTGGAGGGGATGCGGTGAACGAGCAACACATGCTCACATCTGGTGGTTTTGCCCACTTATACACCCATATTGGCAAGCTATTCTACACTGGGCCAAGGAGATCCAAGGTTATGAGATTCCCAATGATCCGTGGATTGTATTACTACATTGTACAGGCAAACCAGTAGGAACGTATAAGAAATCTATAGCACCACACCCCCTTAACGCTGCAAAGGCACTTATCTCCCAATATTGGAAGCAACTGACCATACCTACGCTACGCCAATGGGTAGTGAAAGTAGACCATATATACTATATGGAAGACTTGACTCTCTCCCTTAGAAATAAATCTTACCTAGCAAAGAAAATATGGTCCTGCTGGTTTGCCTTCAAATACACATCTGCTTACGCGGAAATTATGTCTCAACCTAGGTAATGTGAAGTTGGCTAATTATTTTGCATAAGAAGGATTGGACCGAGGCGGACACACTCCCCCTCCCTCCCCACCTTGTCTCTTGTTCTCTACTTTCACTCTTCTCCTTTACTTACATTCTGTCTTCTCAAGGTTTTATGCCTAAGTAAAGGGCTTTTATAGGGAAGATACTGGAGCCTATGCCCTGTGTTTTGTGAATATGTCGCCGATTTTGACAAGCTGGTAAGAACTGAGCGCATTGAGCCTCGATATATGTCATAGATGGTATTTGAATATGTATATAGGTGTTTATTCCTGCATATATGGTTAACTGACTGTTCTGTTACTACAAGGTTCACTCGTCAACTTGTTTAAATCTTCTCTGTATTGTACATTGTGCATTATACATACTATTCTTCAATAAAAACTAATTAAACAAAAAATAAAAGTTGTATACCTTTAACTTATTACACAGCAACAACTCCTTTTTTGTGTCTAGCGGCTTGTGAAAACTAAAGCGGCAGGGATTGGTCTTTCAATCTACATATCTAGTAGTATTTATTACTGTGTCTGCGTATCCACTCGGGTACTGAAGGCTGTGAAGGTTGTGCTTATCTGACACTACAAAATTACCCAGAGTAGGGATTACTGCTTGCAGTGATCTCCATTCGAGGAAATAATGGTGAAAAAGGGAACTAAAGCAAACCAGGCGGAAGTGGGGAGCCGTAACACCAATAAAACCATACTTGGTCCAGGAGGGGTTAGACCAAACTAGAAAATATAAGTGCGAACGTAACACCATTGCTGACAGGGTATAACTTGCCTTCGCAGTAAGGTGCACATGGAAGGAGCAAAAAGCAAATCCACACAAAAACCTCCTGCGCTTGGGAGTGAACCCACACAATGTAAGTTGGCTATATATCCGTCCTGGCTTGTATAGATGCATTTCGTCTTGCTGCCTCTTAGGACTGGGGGAGTCTGGAACAACTGAGACCATAAAAAGACAGAGAGGGCGCCCAGACTTAGTGCTGTAGACCCCTGTCACACAGGAGGCAGTTTTCAGTCGTTTTAGCACTAGAAATATCGCCTGTAAACTGCCTCCCATGAGCCAGAACTTGAAAGCCGGAGTGCTTACACACTGGGGCTTGTGGGACGTTACAAAAAGTCCCGCAAGCAGCATCTTTGGGGAGGTTTTGGAGCATTATATACAGCGCTCCCAAACTGCCCCTGCCCATTGGAATGAATGGGCAGTGATTCCAAAGCGCCCGAAAAGCCATTTGGACGCGCCGCAAACACGGGTGCTTTTAACCCCATCTTCGGCCGCTATCGGGGTTAAGAGCGCCCCACTAGCGGTCCAAAACACTGATTAAACAGCGCTAAAGCGCCGCTAAAACAAGCAGCGCTTTAGCGCTTACGCAGCCCCAATGTGAAAGTAGCCTTATCCTTAACCACTTACCGACCGCCGCACGACGATGTACGTCCAAACTTTGGCGGCGGATATCGTTGTTATGGCAGCAGCTAGCTGCCATAACCCCGGTATCCCCGTTTTCGTGCGGCGGCCCGGCTTTCAGATAAACGTGGTCCCTGCGGCGGATTCGCTGCGAGATCACTTTTAATCGGTGGAGGGAGAGGGCCCCCCCCTCCCGCCGCGATCCGGTGCCCTCCGCCGCTTACCAGAGCCATCGGTAGCGGAGGAGGCGATCGCATCCATCTCTGTCCTGTGTCTGGAGACGAGTGAGGCTAAGATGGCGCCCACTCGTCTCTATGACACTGCTGAGCGGAAGTGACGTCAAAACGTCACTTCCGTCCACGCCTCTTAAAAGGCACATTTTTTTCAAATGTCATTTTTTTAAATGACTTTTTAAATTTTTTTTTATTGCATTTTAGTGTAAATATGAGATCCGAGGTCTTTTTGACCCCAGATCTCCAGATCTCATATTTAAGAGGTCCTGCCATGCTTTTTTTCTATTACAAGGGATATTTACATTCCTTGTAATAGGAATAAAAGTGACACCATTTTTTTTTAAACAGTGTAAAAATAAATAAAATATTGTAAAAAAAATAATAATAAAAATTTTTTTTAAACCCCCCCCCCTGTCCCGACGAGCTCGCGCGCAGAAGCGAACGCATACGCGAGTAGCGCCCGCATATGAAAACGGTGGTCAAACCACACATGTGAGGTATCGCAGCAACCGGTAGAGCGAGAGCAATAATTCTAGCCCTAGACCTCCTCTGTACCGCAAAATATGCAACCTGTAGAATTTTTTAAACGTCGCCTATGGAGATTTTTGAGGGTAAAAGTTTGACGCCATTCCACGAGCGGGCGCAATTTTCAAGTGTGACATGTTGGGTATCAATTTACTTGGCGTAACATTATATTTCACAATATAAAAAAAAAAATTGGGCTAACTTTACTGTTGTCTTAAGTGAATTTTTTCCAAACAAAGTGCGCTTTTAAGACCGCTGCGCAAATACGGTGCAAAAAAAAGGATTGCAACGACCGCCATTTTATTCTCTAGGGTGTTAGAAGAATAATCATATATAATGTTTGGGGGTTCTAAGTAATTTTCTAGCAAAAAAACCTGTTTTACACATGTAAACACCTAAAATCCAAAACGAGGCTGGTCCTTAAGTGGTTAAACCATCACTTTATTAATATAAAAAGTGGTAAGTATTATACTCACAAGATGACAAATGTATCAAGCACATCACATAGTACACCGTCATCTAATCCACATTGCATCAGATCATGTGGTAGGAGAAGGTGAAGAGCCAATAGGCTAACATGTTTTGAGGACTAGCCTCTTCCTCAGAGCCCTGAAGAAGCTAGTCCTCCAATACGCTAATGTATTTCGATCTTCACCTTCTCCTGCCACATGATGCAATGTGGATTGGATGATGGTGTACTATGTGATGTGCTTGATACATTTGTCATTTTGTGAGTATAATACTTACCACTTTTTATATTAAAAAAGGGATGGTTTTAGGATAAAGCACTAGGTCTGGGCGCCCTCTCTGTCTTTTTATGGTTGCACATGGAAGGAGATTGCACAATACAGGCAAAAAAAAAAATTCCCAGCAGACTTACCAGCCAGCCAGCAAAAGAAACAAATTGTCCTGTCTAACAATTCAGGGTAAAAACAGCGCCCCGCCAAGGCTCCTCTGTAAGGTGCGGCCCTAACTCTATATATATGTTTAGTTGCAGGTTTGTCCCTACATAAGATTGTTACTCTATTGCTTTCACTAAATATCCTATAAAGAGACCCAGTCACCAGCTACAACTTTTCAATTTACGGGATTTTATTGATGCATAAATGTACTTTATTTATCACAAGTATTTCTATAATGCCAACAATTTACACATTTATATTGCACATTCATATCAGCCCACTCGGATCTTACAATCTATAGCCGGCCACAGAAGGATTGAACCTCGGCTGGTTAAGCAGGGACAGGCCAGAGATTCAATCTATCCATGGGCAGGCTGCTTGTACTGAAATCAATTGACTTCAGTACAATCAGTCTGTGGGATTTTTATTCAGGCAATCACAGCTGGCAATGATCATTCTGTTCTGCCAGCAGGGAAAGCACCCCGCTGGCAAAACACAATAGCGCTATGGGAGGGATTCCCCCATCTGTGTTGATGGGGGAAATCAAGCAATTTTCTTTCCATTCACCCATTGTGTGAAAGAAAGTTGCATAATCTATGGGCTGCTAAAGTCCTTTGGGTTGGCCATAGAAGTGTATTTTTTTTCAATCAGGCAGTGGGCGGATCGAAAAAAACAAATGGAATCCCCATCTGTTTACATAAAGCAAACACCCTAAAGAACACAGTTATATAGAAATGTAACAGTACCACACCAGTATTGTTAAGTAATAGTAGTCAAATGTTATTACAATATCCAATAAAAAATCCCATAGATGGGACTATATTGCAAATGTAGAAAATACTTTACAGTAAAAGGCATTGCCACCCTTGGTGGTAGATCAGTGGGTGTAGCTGAGCCTAAGAGGTATTGCCACCCTTGCTGGTACAAAAAAGTGGTTACTGCCCGCCCCCACCTGTAACTGGTCACTACAGAAAGGAGCATTGCAAAGGCAAAAACATAAAAATAAGACATTTCCACACTCAACTTACCGACCAGCCTGTGACCAACCAAACTGTCCTGTTGAGCAGTATGTGTCAAAGACAGGGGGTTTAGTTGCACACATTTACAAATGCATGCGTAAGCCACAGAGCCACGGCAAGGCACCCCATTTTCTGTGGAACCTAAGAGGCATTGCCACCATTGGTGGTAGATGAGTGTATGTAGGTGGGAGCAGGGGGTACGCTGGGCATGGGGGAGTGAGGGCAGATGAAACTTGGGGGGAAGTTCCACTGGCCACACTCACCCCCTACCCAGGGTGGTAGCGTCCCCTCTTGGTGGTAGATGATTGCATATAGGTGGTAGCGTCCCCTCTTGGTGGTAGATGAGTGGGTGTAGGTGGGGGCAGGGGGTATTACCAGTATGCTGGGCATGGGGGAGTGAGGGCAGATGAAACTTGGGGGGAAGTTCCACTGGCCACACTCACCCCCTACCCAGGGTGGTAGCGTCCCCTCTTGGTGGTAGATGAGTGGGTGTAGGTGGGGGCAGGGGGTATTACCAGTATGCTGGGCATGGGGGAGTGAGGGCAGATGAAACTTGGGGGGAAGTTCCACTGGCCCACTCACCCCCTACCCAGGGTGGTAGCGTCCCCTCTTGGTGGTACATGAGTGGGTGTAGGTGGGGTCAGGGGGTATTACCAGTATGCTGGGTGTGGGGGAGTGAGGGCAGATGAAACTTGGGGGGAAGTTCCACTGGCCACACTCACCCCATGCCCAGGTTGGTAGCGTCCCCTCTTGGTGGTCTTGGTGGTAGATGAGTGGGTGTATTGGGTTGTGAGGCAGTTGATCCAGAGGAAGGCGAAAAACCACAGCAAAGCATGATCCAATGTGCTCCAGCTGGGGAAAAAATTCCTTCCTGATCCCCTGAGAGGCAATCGAATATTTCCTGGATCGGCCCTGTGTGTGGGGGAGGGTGGGCAATTGGAGCCCCACCCTCGGTGGTAGGTGAGTGGAGATGTGGGTGTCAGTGTGTGGAGAGCGGGGGAGGAGGGACCATCCCCCACACAGAGCTCTGGAGGGAGGAGCCATTGTCCGGACTACAGCCGGGTCACGGCGTGTCTGTGTGATCTGCATCCTCTGCTCAGGCTCTAAAGGAACTACAAGTTCCAGCAATCTCTGTCCACATGAGGAACTACAACTCCCAGCCTGCACTGTGTAAGTAATGGGGGTTCAGTTCCTAGCCTGGAATAAGATGCTGTGGGACTACATATCCCAGCATGATTTTCTCTATGGAGATATTACAGGTCCAGTGATCTCTACATACCCCAGTCTGCTCCCCGGCCCCTCCCCCTCTTCAGGGGCAATTGCACCCCCCCAGTCCTGACCAGCCCTCCCTCATCCTGGGGGAGGGGACCCACCACCTGTGGTGGGAGAGGAGTGTGGGGTGCAATTACCCCTGAGGAGGGGGAGGGCAGCAGACTGGGGTATGTAGAGATTGCTGGGACTTGTAGTACATCTATAGAAGAAATCATGCTGGGATATGTAGTCCTGTAACATCCTATTCCAGGCTGGGAGCTGAACCCCCATTACTTACACAGCACATGCTGGGAGTTGTAGTTCCTCCTGTGGACAGAGACTGCTGGGAGTTGTAGTGCCTCAGAGCCTGAGCAGAGGAGGCAGGTTCCCCGGACACACAGACACGCTGTGACCCGGCTGTAGTCCGGACAATGGCTCCTCCCTCCGGAGCTCTGTGGTGGAGAGGTTTCCTGGCTCGGCCCCGTGTGTGGGGGAGGGCGAGCAATTGGAGCCCCACCCTCGGTGGTAGGTGAGTGGAGATGTGGGTGTCAGTGTGTGGAGAGCGGGGGGAGGAGGGACCATCCCCCACACAGAGCTCTGGAGGGAGGAGCCATTGTCCGGACTACAGCCGGGTCACGGCGTGTCTGTGTGATCTGCCTCCTCTGCTCAGGCTCTAAAGGAACTACAAGTTCCAGCAATCTCTGTCCACATGAGAAGCTACAACTCCCAGCCTGCACTGTGTAAGTAATGGGGGTTCAGTTCCCAGCCTGGAATAAGATGCTGTGGGACTACATATCCCAGCATTATTTTCTCTATGGAGATATTACAGGTCCAGTGATCTCTACATACCCCAGTCTGCTCCCCGGCCCCTCCCCCTCTTCAGGGGCAATTGCACCCCCCCAGTCCAGACCAGCCCGCCCCCATCCTGGGGGGAGGGGACCCACCACCTGTGGTGGGAGAGGAGTGTGGGGTGCAATTACCACTGAGGAGGGGGAGGGCAGCAGGCTGGGGTATGTAGAGATTGCTGGGACTTGTAGTACATCTATAGAAGAAATCATGCTGGGATATGTAGTCCTGTAACATCCTATTCCAGGCTGGGAGCTGAACCCACATTACTTACACAGCACATGCTGGGAGTTGTAGTTCCTCCTGTGGACAGAGACTGCTGGGAGTTGTAGTTCCTCATGTGGACAGGGATTGCTGGGAGTTGTAGTGCCTCAGAGGCTGAGCAGAGGAGGCAGGTTCCCCGGGCACACAGACACGCTGTGACCCGGCTGTAGTCCGGTCAATGGCTCCTCTCCCCGGAGCTCTGTGGTGGAGATGTTTCCTCCTCTCCGTTCTCCTCACACTGACGCGCTCCCTTCCCCCGCTCAGCTATTTCTCAGAACAAGCCGTGACGTCACAAGTGTAACGGCTCCAGCCTCCAGCTCCTGATTGGCTATTCATCCTCTGGTCACGCCCGTCCCACGCGCTGATCACGCCTACTCCCACTTGAGCCGTTAGGTCGCTCTCTGCAGCAGTCACGTGTTGCACGTAAACAGTCAGAACGAGGCCACGTGACTTCACAGGAGGAGAAACATGAGATCCTCCCTACAGCTACTGCGCATGTGCGGCTCAGAGACAGCAGAAGGTAAACAAGCCGAGGTGACGATTTCCATGGAAACCATTAGCCCCGTAAATGCCACTGGAGTCTCCGCCCCCTGCAGGTTCCCAGCCTATCTCATGCAGGCTGCTGCTTGAGTGGGCGGGTGTAGCCTGGAAGAGGGAGGAGTTCCTGGAGGTGCATTACTTTCCAGGCCTGAAACTCCCCCTCGTCAGTGTTGTGTTTGGTCAGGGTGAGTAGGAAGCTTTCTTTAGCTCCTCCTCCCTGAGTCCTGACCTCTGACCTCTGACCCTCTCCCTCCAGATCATACTGTCACTGAACTCCAGGCTTTGGATGGAGTAGTACTTTTGCTGGAGGGGAACAAAGTCACAAAACTTTAGGATTTTGGAGAGAGGTGAATATGAGGCCAGCCTAGAAGTGCAGAGAGTTGTCACTGCAGTGCTGAGCAAGAAGCCAGTGAAGACATCTCTATGTCTCTCCATCTGCCAAGAATCTCTGCCCAGCCATTTCTATATACCAGGGATCTGCAGTTAGTGAACCTCCAGCTGTTGCAAAACTACAAGTCCCATCATGCCTCTGCCTCTGGGTGTCATGCTTGTGGCTGTCAGAGTTTTGCTATGCATCATGGGGCTTGTAGCTCTGCAACAGCTGGAGGTCCACTAATTGCATATCCATGCTATATACCATCCCTAAGGTCCCTGTATACTTCACGTAATAAACATTCCTCATCACATTTCCTTGTTTCTTGTTTTTTGCACATAGGGGAACCCGTTCACTTGAATGGGCCGCCATATATGTGACAAACACATCATAGAGGCTTTAGAAACTTTTAAGGCATGCAGCTTTGCCACAAGACAGAACACATGTCTGGTCATCGCATTTGGGGAGCCATTAACAATTATTGGGCACCACAAGTTCTTTGCGCATGTGAAGTACATTTCTGAAATGCGCTGCAGATTGCCCGTTACCTGTGCGCTTTGTCACACATTCAGCTAACCTCAAATGTCAATGTGGCCCAATGTCTCGTATACACTGCTAGTTTTCTTTTGATTTCCGGGGGGGGGCCATGTCAGGTAGGTTGTAGGGGGCCCCGTGATTTCTAACAGCGGCCCTGCGTGACCAATGGGGTGCCATCCCCTCCTCATGTATCCCGTGTGTCATGCATGTAATCTGTGACCGTCCCGTGATCATGTATGTAATCTGTGACCGTCCCTTGTGTCATGTATGTAATCTGTGACCGTCCCTTGTGTCATGTATGTAATCTGTGACCGTCCCGTGTGTCATGCATGTAATCTGTGACCGTCCCGTGTGTCATGTATGTAATCTGTGACCTTCCCTTGTGTCATGTGTGTGATCTCTGACCGTCCCGTGTGTCATGTGTGTAATCTATGACTGTCCCGTGTGTCATGTATGTAATCTATGACTGTCCCTTGTGTCTTGTATGCAATCTCTGACCGTCCCGTGTGTCATGTATGTAATCTATGACTGTCCCGTGTGTCATGTATGTAATCTGTGACTGTCCCTTGTGTCATGTATGTAATCTGTGACTGTCCCTTGTGTCATGTATGTAATCTTTGACCATCCCGTGTGTCATGTATGTAATCTGTGACCGTCCCGTGTGTCATGTATGTAATCTGTGACCGTCCCGTGTGTCATGTATGTAATCTGTGACCGTCCTGTGTGTCATGTATGTAATCTGTGACCATCCCGTGTGTCATGTATGTAATCTGTGACCATCTCGTGAGTCATGTATGTAATCTGTGACCATCTCGCGATCATGTATGTAATTTACAAACAAGATATTTGGGGGGCACACTCTAAAAAATGCATTAAAGATGGTGCAGCCATAAGACCATACAGTAGAAGAAAATATTACAGCGCACACATGCAAAAAAGACATTTACCTCAAGCAAGGCTAGTTTAAAACACCTAAACATTTCTAAAAAAACATTATAAAAAAATATGGGGATTTGGTCCCGTGTGTCATGTATGTAATCTGTGACCGTCCCGTGTGTCATGTATGTAATCTGTGACCATCTCGTGATCATGTATGTAATCTATGACTGTCCCGTGCATCATGTATGTAATCTGTGACCATCTTGTGATCATGTATGTAATCTCTGACCGTCCCGTGTGTCATGTATGTAATCTATGACTGTCCCGTGTGTCATGTATGTAATCTTTGACTGTCCCTTGTGTCATGTATGTAATCTGTGACTGTCCCTTGTGTCATGTATGTAATCTGTGACTGTCCCTTGTGTCATGTATGTAATCTGTGACTGTCCCTTGTGTCATGTATGTAATCTGTGACTGTCCCTTGTGTCATGTATGTAATCTGTGACTGTCCCTTGTGTCATGTATGTAATCTGTGACCGTGTCATGTATGTAATCTGTGACCATCTTGTGATCATGTATGTAATCTATGACTGTCCTGTGTGTCATGTATGTAATTTGTGACTGTCCCTTGTCATGTATGCAATCTCTGACCATCCCATGTGTCATGTATGTAATCTGTGACTGTCCCGTGTGTCATATATGTAATCTATGACCGTCCTGTGTGTCATGTATGTAATCTCTGACTCTTGTATCATGTATGTAATCTCTGACTGTCCCAAGGGTTTCCCCTGGGGGGGTATTGCTCTCCTCTGATCATACAGAATGGAATCAGGGGGCGCTCTGGGCTCCTCCGGGGACAAAGTTCCCCCTTTGGTGTCATAATGAGTGGCGGCAGTATCGCCTCTTGAAGCGCACATGTGACTTTCCCTGACAATGGCGCGGTCATGTGACGCCGTACGCAAATCTAATTTCTATCATTTTATCCCACAAATAGCGCTTTTTATTGGTGGGATTTCATCACCTTGCTGCTTTTTTGACATTTTTTGCGCCATAAAAAGGAAAAAAACTACAGTTTTGAAAAAAAATTATATCTTTTTACTTCCCGCTATAAAACATTTCCAATAATTTTTTTTTTTTTAAATCGAATTTCTTCATCAATTTAAGCGACATGTTTTTGGTAGAAATATCCCAATAAGGCCCCTTTCACATGGGGGCGGCGTCGGCGGTAAAGCGCCGCTATTGTTAGCGGCGATTTACCGTCGGTATTTGGCCGCTAGCGGGGTGATTTTACCCCCGCTAGCGACCGAGAAAGGGTTAAAGACCACAGCAAAGCGCCTCTGCAGAGGCGCTTTGCCGGCGGAATAGCCGCGCTGTCCCATTGATTTCAATGGGCAGGAGCAGTGAAGGAGCGGTGTATACAACGCTCCTCCACCGCTCCGAAGATGCTGCTAGCAGGACTTTTTTTCCCGGCCTGCTAGCGCACTGGAGAGACAGCAGCGGCTGTTTTGGGTCGGTTTGCAGGCGCTATTTTTAGCACAATAGCGCCTGCAAACCGCCCCAGTGTGAAAGGGGCCTGAGTGTAAATTGATTGGTTTACAGAAACGTTATAACATCTACAAACTATGCAATATATACTGGAATTTAAATTTGTTTATTCATACTAGTAATGGCGGCGATCAGCGACTTCTAGCGGGACTGCAATATTGCGGTGAACAATCTGACACTGACTGACACATTGTGGGAACCAGTGACACCAATACAGTGATCACTGCTAATATTATACACCAGGGGTGCCGAACTGCTGGCCCACGCCGCCCTCTGATGTGACCCGCCACCTCCTGCTCTGGGGTGGCCGGTCAGCAAGCCCAGATCACGGGTTCTCCGACCCGCCATCCCCGAGAATCGGTGTGAACGGAGCCGTCGCTAGAGTAAGCATGCGGCTGCAATAGAGAGCAGAGCCAATGAGTCCTGTATAGTGCTGGCTCCTGTCACAGGCGGAGTGATACCAAATGTACTCTGCCTGAGATACCAGCCGCCAGCGATACCCACCAGGAGTACCCAGCAGCAATTCCCGCTAGCAGTAACTGCTAACAGTACCCACCAGTAGTACCAGCAAAACCCACCAGCACCCGCCAACAGTACCCACCAGCAGTACCAGCAAAACCCACCAGCACCCGCCAACAGTACCCACCAGCAGTATCCACAAAACCCGCCAGAAGTACCAGCAAAACCGACCATCTATATTCATCCAGGGGGACAGCCACCAGCCATACCCGCCTGGGGGACAGCAACCGCCAACGATACCTGCAGGAATCCTGAGGAAGAAGTGAAGATTGAGGTCAGTTTTTAATAAAAAATCAAACAGCAATGGGGATATCTGCACTCTGCACTCGCTACACTGGGCTGCTTTCACACTGATCTGCAGGTGCAGTGCAATGTACTTGTACTGACCCATAGACTTCTGTTATTACCTGTACTGAGCCATAGACTTCTATTATTACCTGTACTGACCCATAGACTTCTGTTATTACTTGTACTGACCCATAGACTTCTGTTATTACCTGTACTGAGCCATAGACTTCTATTATTACCTGTACTGACCCATAGACTTCTATTATTGCCTGTACTGAGCCATATACTTCTATTAATACCTGTACTGACCCATAGACTTCTGTTATTACCTGTACTGAGCCATAGACTTCTATTATTACTTCTACTGAGCCATAGACTTCTGTTATTACCTGTACTGAGCCATAGACTTCTATTATTACCTGTACTGACCCATAGACTTCTATTATTACCTGTACTGACCCATAGATTTCTGTTATTACCTGTACTGAGCCATATACTTCTATTAATACCTGTACTGACCCATAGACTTCTGTTATTACCTGTACTGAGCCATAGACTTCTATTATTACTTCTACTGAGCCATAGACTTCTGTTATTACCTGTACTGAGCCATAGACTTCTGTTATTACCTGTACTGAGCCATAGACTTCTGTTATTACCTGTACTGAGCCATAGACTTCTATTATTACCTGTACTGACCCATAGACTTCTGTTATTGCCTGTACTGAGCCATATACTTCTATTAATAGCTGTACTGACCCATAGACTTCTGTTATTACCTGTACTGAGCCATAGACTTCTATTATTACTTCTACTGAGCCATAGACTTCTGTTATTACCTGTACTGAGCCATAGACTTCTGTTATTACCTGTACTGAGCCATAGACTTCTGTTATTACCTGTACTGAGCCATAGACTTCTATTATTACCTGTACTGACCCATAGACTTCTGTTATTGCCTGTACTGAGCCATATACTTCTATTAATAGCTGTACTGACCCATAGACTTCTGTTATTACCTGTACTGAGCCATAGACTTCTATTATTACCTGTACTGACCCATAGACTTCTGTTATTGCCTGTACTGAGCCATAGACTTCTATTAATACCTGTACTGAGCCATAGACTTCTATTATTACCTGTACTGACCCATAGACTTCTGTTATTACCTGTACTGAGCCATAGACTTCTATTATTACCTATACTGAGCCACAGACTTCTGGTATTACCTGTACTGAGCCCCATAGACTTTTATTGGTACCTGTACTGAGCCATAGACTTCTATTATTACCTGTACTGAGCCATAGACTTCTGTTATTACCTGCGGGTTTGATGTGCTTTCAGAAAGTGCATCACACCTGCAGGATATAATAGAATTCTATGGCAAAGTGCAGCTAACCCACAGGAAAGCCACAGGCACACTGCGCTGAACCCATGGTGCAGGTAAACTGTAGCGCATCAGTGTGAAAGCAGCCTTAGCACTCATTCAATCGGTCCCTGCTTTGCGGGGAAGCAAAATCCAGCACATCCCCCACTGACAGGACAGAGCTCTGCCTTGTTTACATAGGCAGAGCTCTGTTCTGTGTCTCTCCTCATTAATCAGCAGGTGTCGGAGGACATGCATTGGCCGGAGGACATGCATACTTACCTCCTCTATGCAGTTGGTTTTGCACAGAGCAGCCCGGATCCTCCTCTTCTCGGGTCCCTCATCGGTGCTCCTGGCTCCTCCCTCTTGTTGAGTGCCCACACAGCAAGCAGCTTGCTATGGGGGCACCCGAGCCGAGTCACCAGGGCCACTGTTAGAAATCATGGGGCCTCTTTCAACCACAGCCTTACCCCACCCCTGACCTCGGCTCAAAACAAAATGCAGGTTTGTTGCCATTTACATATATGTGTGTGTTTTTCTTTGTTTTTTCCTTTCACAAGGGATGTACAACATCCCTTGTAATAGTATAAGCCATGACAGGTCCTCTTTATGGAGAGATCTGGGGTCTTTTAGACCCTCTTTTCTGTCCTCTGGCCTCCAAAGCACCTGATCAAACCAAGATCAGTCTGATCAGATGCTTGTTCAGGCCGGTAATGGATTGTTTACATGATAATAAAACCGGAAGTGATACAATTCTTGCCACTCCTGGTTTGTGACGTCACGCAGTGGGAGGAACGACATCCACCCCTCTCACTGTGTCTCAGGAACTGGATGCTACTGGTCCCATCTTAAAGGTGGTGGTTGGGGGACCCCCTTCCACTGCGTGGAAAATTTATCCAGCGGCTTCTTAGCCGCTAGGATTACTTTTAGTAGAATTGCTGGGGCTAAAAAATGATATCATTGCTGCAGTGATGACCGAGATATCACCCTTCCAATCCAGAGATGTACTGGTACATCGCTGGATGGGAAGAGGTTAAAGTGGATTTGTTTGGGGGGCAGTAAAAATGCAGCTCTGCTGCACATCTTTACTGCTCCCCCCAAATGAAGAGTAAAGTAGCAGCATCTCACCGTCTTATGATCATCAGCATTACAATAATCACACAGACAGCACAGTAAGCAGGTGCTGTATCATGGCCCTATCATGGCTCTATCATGGCTCTATCATGCCTCTATCATATCCCTATCATGGCCCTATTATGGCCCTATCATGCCTCTACCATATCCCTATCATGGCCCTATCATATCCCTATTATGGCCTTATCATAGCTCTATCATATCCCTATCATGGCCCTACCATAGCTCTATCATATCCCTATCATGCCTCTACCATGGCCCTATCATGGCCTTATCATAGCGCTATTATATCCCTACTATGGCCCTATTATATCCCTATCATGCCTCTATCATGCCTCTACCATGGCCCTATCATGGCTCTATCATATCTCTCTCATATCCCTATCATGCCTCTATCATGGCTAGTGCATGCCTATATCATGGCTCTATCATATCCCTATCATGGCACTACCATGGTTTTATCATGGCCCTATCATGGCCTTATCATAACTCTATCATATCCCTACCATGGCTCTATGATGGCTCTACCATGGCCCTACCATGGCCCTATCATGGCTTTATCATATCCCTATCATATCCCTATCATGGCTCTATCATGGCTCTGCTTTTGAACAAACGAAAGACTATTTGAATTTAAAAAAAAAAAAAATTCTAAAACGAAATTCGAAAGAACATTTGGATAATTTTGTTTTTCGTATTTTCTAACATAATTAAATTATTAACCATTATTATCGTTTTTATTATTTTAATAATAAATAATAATAACCTATAATAATAGTTATAAACTATTAAATTATAGGTATTGTAATTTCTTTTCAAATTTGGCAAACTGAACATAACGAATTTATCTGAAATAACGAATGTCGCATCTAAAATGAAATGATCTGCTAAACGAAAAAAAACAAAAAAAACAAATGAAACGAGCACTTACTGTGCTGCCTGTGTGATTTATTATAATATTGATACCCTGCTGTGCTGGGAGTTCTATAATAGGACACAGTGAGGGTTCAATGCTCTATTATTCACTCGCTGTGTCCAGTGCAGCTACGCTCTCCTTCTGATGTTCCCTGGCAGCCTTTTACTTCACGTAAGGGAATTTAACAAGACTCGTGGCCACTCAATAAAATTAGAAGAAAAGCAGTTTTACTGCGTAGAGGGTTCTTTACTGTAAGAGCGGCAAGGATGTGGAATCCCCTTCCACAGGCGGTGGTCTCAGCGGGGAGCATCGATAATTTCAAAAAAACTATTAGATAAGCACCCGAACGACCGCAACATACAGGGATATACAATGTAATACTTACATATAATCACACACATAGGTTGGCCTTGATAGACTTGTGTCTTTTTTTAAAGCGGAGGTTCACACAAAAATTGAACCTCCGCTTTTCGGAACCCTCCCCCCCTCCGGTGTCACATTTGGCACCTTTCAGGGGGGAGGGGGGTGCAGATACCTGTCTAAGACAGGTATTTGCACCCACTTCCGGCATAGACTCCCACGGGAGTCTATGCCTCTTCCCGTCCCCACCACGCTGTCTGCTGGGACACACACGGGTCCCAGAGACAGCGGGGACCAGTTAGGAAGCGCAGCGTGACTCGCGCATGCGCAGTAGGGAACCGGGAAGTGAAGCCGCAGCGCTTCACTTCCCGATTCCCTCACAGAGAATGGCGGCGGCAGCACCCGAGGATCGAGGGACGATTCAGTCTCGGGTGCCGACATCGCTGGACCCTGGGACAGGTGAGTGTCCTTATTTTAGAAGTCATCAGCTGCAGTATTTGTAGCTGCTGACTTTTAATTTTTTTTTTTTCGTGGGACTCCCTCTTTAACCTCACCTACTATGTAACTATGTTTTTTGAGAAGCGCAGCTCCTTACGTTTATCTATTTATGCTTGTGTACATTTCACTTTGAGCTGCAGCTGTAGTTGTAGGTTTGGAAACAGCGCAGTTTTTTTGTTTTACATACTACAGGAGATGGTCAGAGACTGCAGACATACTACAGGAGACAGTCAGAGACTGCAGACATACTACAGGAGACGGTCAGAGACTGCAGACATACTACAGGAGACGGTCAGAGACTGCAAACATACTACAGGAGACGGTCAGAGACTGCAGACATACTACAGGAGACGGTCAGAGACTGCAGACATGATACAGGAGACGGTCAGAGACTGCAGACATGATACAGGAGACGGTCAGAGACTGCAGACATGATACAGGAGAGGGTCAGAGACTGCAGACATGATACAGGAGAGGGTCAGAGACTGCAGACATGATACAGGAGAGGGTCAGAGACTGCAGACATGATACAGGAGACGGTCAGAGACTGCAGACATGATACAGGAGACGGTCAGAGACTGCAGACATGATACAGGAGACGGTCAGAGACTGCAGACATGATACAGGAGACGGTCAGAGACTGCAGACATATTACAGGAGACGGTCAGAGACTGCAGACATATTACAGGAGACGGTCAGAGACTGCAGACATGATACAGGAGACGGTCAGAGACTGCAGACATGATACAGGAGACGGTCAGAGACTGCAGACATGATACAGGAGACGGTCAGAGACTGCAGACATGATGCAGGAGATGGTCAGAGACTGCAGACATGATACAAGAGATGGTCAGAGACTACAGACATATTACAGGAGATGATCAGAGACTGCACACATATTACAGGAGATGATCAAAGACTGCAGTCATAATACAGGAGATGATCAGAGACTGCAGACATGATATAGGAGACGGTTAGAGACTGCAGACATAGTACAAGAGATGGTCAGAGACTGCAGACATAGTACAGGTGATGATCAGAGACTGCAGACATAGTACAGGAGATGGTCAGAGACTGCAGACATGGTACAGGAGCTGGTCAAAGACTACAAACATAGTACAGGAGATGGTCAGAGACTGCAGACAGACATGATATAGGAGACGATCAGAGACTTCAGACATGATACAGGAGATGGTCAGAGACTGCAGACATGATACAGGAGACGGTCAGAGACTGCAGACATGATACAGGAGACGGTCAGAAACTGCAGACATGATACAGGAGACGGTCAGAGACTGCAGACATGATACAGGAGACGGTCAGAGACTGCAGACATGATACAGGAGACGGTCAGAGACTGTAGACATGATACAGGAGACGGTCAGAAACTGCAGACATGATACAGGAGATGGTCAGAGACTGCAGTCATAATACAGGAGATGGTTAGAGACTGCAGACATGATATTGGAGACGGTTAGAGACTCCAGACATTGTACAGGAGATGGTCAGAGACTGCAGACATGGTATAGGAGACGGTTAGAGACTGCAGACATAGTACAGGAGATGGTCAGAGACTGCAGACATAGTACAGGAGATGGTCAGAGACTGCAGACAGACATGATATAGGAGACGGTTAGAAACTGCAGAGATAGTACAGGAGACGGTCAAAGACCGCAGACATGATATAGGAGATGGTTGGAGACTGCAGACATGCCGACATCACGACATCTTCATGACGACATCACGGAGCTGGTGGATGTTAGAGACCTTGCGCTCCTCCACCTTCCGTTTAGGTCTGGAGACAAGCTTGGCCAGTCCATCACCTTTACCCTTAGCTTCTTTAGCAAGGCAGTGGTCATCTTGGAGGTGTGTTTGGGGTCGTTATCATGTTGGAATACTGCCCTGCGGCCCAGTCTCCGAAGGGAGGGGATCATGTTCTGCTTCAGTATGTCACAGTACATGTTGGCATTCATGGTTCCCTCAATGAATTGTAGCTCCCCAGTGCCGGCAGCATTAATGCAGCCCCCAGACCACGACACTCCCACCACCATGCTTGACTGTAGGCAAGACACACTTGTCTTTGTACTCCTCACCTGGTTGCCTCCACACACACTTGACAACCTGAACCAAATAAGTTTATCTTGGTCTCATCAGACCACAGGACATGGTTCCAGTAATTTATTATTATTAAACGTATGATGTGTCAAACGTGTCAATTTACGCAGCGCTTTACATATACATTGTACATTCACATCGGTCCCTACCCTCAAGGAGCTTACAATCTAAGGTCCCTAACTCACATTCATATACTAGGGCCAATTTAGACAGAAGCCAGTTAACCTACCAGCATGTCTTCTGAAGTGTGTGAGGAAACACACGCAAGCACAGGGAGAACATGCAAACTCCAGGCAGGTAGTGTCGTGGTTGGGATTCGAACCAGTGGCCCATTTTTTACTGCTAGCCGAGAGTGCTACCCACTACACCACTGTGCTGCCCAAATATGAGCCCCGCTGCCGTGAGAGGGGAATTTTATTCCTGCCGTGACTCGGATATGAACAGAGGTTGCTGCAAGCACTGACAGGCTGACCCCCCCCACCCCTTCAACCTCTGCAGCAATGCTGGCAGCACTCATACGTCTATTTCCCAAAGACAACCTCTGGATATGACGCTGAGCACGTGACCTCAACTTCTTTGGTCGACCATGGCGAGGCCTGTTCTGAGTGGAACCTGTCCTGTTAAACTGCTGTATGGTCTTGGCCACCGTGCTGCAGCTCAGTTTCAGGGTCTTGGCAATCTTCTTATAGCCTAGGCCATCTTTATGTAGAGCAACAATTCTTTTATTTTCAGATCCTCAGAGAGTTCTTTGCCATGAGGTACCATGTTGAACTTCCAGTGACCAGTATGAGAGAGTGAGAGTGATAACACCGAATTTAACACACCTGCTCCCACTAACGAGTCACATGACACCGGGGAGGGAAAATGGCTAATTGGGCCCAATTTGGACATTTTCACTTAGGGGTGTACTCACTTTTTTGCCAGCAGTTTAGACATTAATGGCTGTGTGTTGAGTTATTTTTAGGGGACAGCAAATTTACACTGTTATACAAGCTGTACACTCACTACATATTACATATACTATATATATTTTTAGGGGTTCCAAGTAATTTTCGAGCAAAATAAAATGATTTTATACTAGCCTATTATGTTGCACTTACCTGCAAATGAAGCCCACAATGTCCCCGCTGGTGGCCGCATCCATCTTCACCCCTCTTCCTTCCGGGGCCATGGACTCCGGCTCTGTGACTGGCCGAAGTCACGTGACGTCACCCCCATGCATGCCAACGGTCACGGCACGGGCCCTTTAGATCGTGCACTTACTTCAGTGGGCATGCGCCAATGACATCGGCGCAAGCGTATATGGTAAGTATCTCCTAAATCGTGCAGGTTTAGGAGGTATTTCCAGTACCTACAGGTAAGCCTCTTTGTAGGCTTACCTGTAGGGAAAAGTGGTGTGTAAGGGTTTACAACCACTTTAAGTGATTAAGGGACATGGAGATAGAGAGCAGCAGCAGGATCAACCAGGTTTTTTGCAGAATACAGAAAACAGATCTCACAGTGACCATAAACAGCATGTAATACACCATTTATTGATCAGATTTTATGATGTGCGTTTAGTGACACTTTAAGAGGAATGTATACAGCTTTTGTAAATTTATTATAGTGTAGACTTTAAAAAAATTCCCCCCCCCCCAAAAAAAAAAAATTTTTTTTTTTTAATGTTAACAGACAGCTCCATTTGAATGTTCAATCAGACAGCATGTCAAAAGGTTTTGCGCTAAGAAATACAAACAAAATGTAAAGATTCCACACAATTTAAAGTTTATTGCTTACAGGGTGAGCAGCAAAGTTTATTCATTCCTGTATGTTTTTACAGCATTGTGATTGAGGGTACAGGAGACGGTGCAGGTGGCAGAATCCACAGAGAGGTAGGGGATCTGTGTAATGGAGGGCGGAGGTCATACAACATAAAAAGTTTCAGTAGTATCTTCCATGTTGCTCTGTCTTAATACAGCATGAAATTCTGTTCAACAGCCAAGGCCTCATGTACACGAGGTGCTGTTAAACGTGCGTTCAGAGGCAGTTGGACACTGCCCCTGAACCCATTCAATGTTATGCTATGTGTCCATGTACACAGTCTTGTTTTTAGGCAGTTGCGTTTAACCTCATTTTTCCAGAAGCAAAAAAATGGGTTCAGATGCAAAAGTTTTCCACATTTCAGACGCCAAACGCGGCTAAACGCCGGTACAGCGTTAAGCCACCTTTTGAGTTTATAAGCGTTTTTAAAAGGAACCTTATTTTTTGGACCAGAAAACAGAAATATGATGGTAAACTGCAGCAGAGAATGACATTTTGCAACCCGACTTTGGGGCCCCATATCTCAGGGCCACTTGGTGCTAGGAACCCCAAATTTGGAGTGCAAACACAGTAGAACTACAACACTGCAACATATCCAAATTTGGGGTTCCTAGCTCTAAGTGGCAAAAGTGCTTGACATTTTGCAACCCGAATTGGGGCCCCATATCTCGGGGCCACTTGGTGCTAGGAACCCCAAATTTGGTTTGCTAACAGAGAGGAACTAACACTACAACATATCCAAATTTGGGGTTTCTAGCACCAAGTGGCCCCGAGATACGGGGCCCCAAAAAGACAGGACGGAAAATGTAATTCTCTGCTGCAGAAGTGGGGCCCCATATCTCAGGGCCACTTAGTGCTAGGACCCCCAAATGAATGGATATGGTGTAGTGCTAGTTCCACTGTGTTAGCACCAAGTGGCCCCGACAAACGGGGCCCCAAATTTGGGTCCCAAAATGCCATTCTCTGCTCTGCAGACGCTTCTAGACGCAAACGCGGTAAAACACGGCAAAACGGGCATCTCTAAACGCCGGTTTCAGCTTTTAAAAACGTGTTCAGCAGAGTTTGCACTGGCGTCTCGTGTGCATGAAGCCTAACTGAACTGAGCGTAAATGCACCCCCTCCCCCATTTAAAGCGGAAGGCATGAAATACATAAAGAGTCTACCTATTTGCGGTTTTTGTTTTCGGGACCTAAGGCCAACCCACTGCCTAAAGCAGAACTCGACTTTTAACCCCTTCTCATTCCCCACTCATAAATAAATACACACACATATATATATATATTTTTTTTTTCTAAGGGGTCTCTTGGTCGGTCCAGGCAGCGGCAGCAGTAAGCGGTTCCCACATAATGATGTGAGGACTCTTCATTGCGGTGCTCCTCTAAAAGAAAAGTGGGTTGAATGATGGTGTTCATCTTGCAACCCAAAAACTGATGAAGAGGACCTTCTGCTGGATTTAAAATATTGCGGTAAAATCTGTTTTTTTAGATAACACAATGCGTGTTTGATCCTGTATGCACAGACCCCCTCCTTTCACTGTCTCCCATATATCTCCTGATAAGACAGAGCCTTTGGAGTCACTCTGCACATGCTTAGTTTGGTGTGTATAGCTAGAGAGTTTTTTTTTTCCCTTGGGAGGATGCATGTGATCGACACAGGGCCAATCAGCACTCTGCCGACAGAAGGTCAGGGGTCCTGCAGCCTCATTAGGACAGTCAAAAGAGAATGAAAACTCCTCCTACAAGTTTTAAACAGACACTGATAGAAGTCACAAGACCGCTATATACTGCTGATGAAAAAAAGGTATTTAGCAGTATATATTTACTAAAATAAGGCATTTCCATGTTCTGTGTACTGTGGAGACCAGATATAGTGAATGCAGGCTCCTGGGTTTAGTAACACTTTAAGCTTTGACAAAAAAACCTGGAAGCCAATTGGTTTCTATGCAGAGCTGCACCAGATTTTGCATGCCCCAGTTTTAGTAAAATCAACCCCATTGGCTCCCGCTGCTGTCACTTACAGCCAGTGAGGAAGGAGCTGGGGGCGGGGCTGAGCGGCACTCTCTGCGTCTTATGGACACAGGGAGCCCGCTCAGGAGAAAGCATGCCCCCACAGCAAACGGCTTGCTATGGGGGCACTCAGCAAAAAGGGGGGGGTACAGAGCCCCAGTGAGGGGACCCGAGAAGAGGAGGATTGGGCCTGCTCTGTGCAAAACCATTGCACAGAGCAGGTATCACGTTTGTCATTAAAAAAAAAAAAAATTTCCTTTACAAACACTTCAAGTTTTGGCAATAAAACCTGGAAGCGGATTGGTTTCTATGCACAGCTTAGGCTTTAAAAATCTTACTAGTAATCTGGTGTCTTGGGAACACCAACTGTTGTACCATTTGAATGTGCAGGATGGGTATTCCTGATTCCGGCCATTGCAGGCTCCTTGTGCCTTGCATGGAAAATGTACCGCATGGAATCATCTTACAATGTGTGGTAGTAGCACCTAGATAATCAGGTGGGAACTCAATGAAAATGAACTGTGAAAAATAAGATGGGACACAATACAAAAAGAATGACAGTTAAGCCGGCCATACACAGTGCAGATTTCTTTCCTGCAACCCAAAATTTGCTTGATTCCCCCATCAACACAGACAGTGTTGACAGGGGAATCCCTCCTGCCGAGTCATTGTACTCTCCCGGCAGTGATTATTGCTAGCGGCTATACCAGTTGCAAGATCTGGCAGGTTGGTTGCACTCAAGTGGATCGATCAATCAACTTGGTAAATTCAGCCTGCCCATACATGGTTTTGAATCTCAGCCGGCCTTAATTAGTTGGGGTCTGAAAGTCACGTTGGTGAGGGCTTGGCTTACAAAACTAGACTGGAATCCCATTTTTTTCTGCTTTTACTGCAAATAAAAGAGCTGCAGGTCTGTTGGCCAAGCATATTATTAAGTGTCTAATTAAAGAGCTCGGATTAGTGTAAACTACACAACTGCAGAAATGTGCAAAGAGCCTAATCTGTAACTCAGTTTCAACTTTGTAACAGTCTTCGAAAAGAAGCCATAAAAGGATTATTATTATTGAAGGTCCTTGGTGTTCCTCACCAGGGGCTCTAGAATAAGGCCCGAGTTTTTCTCCTCACTCTCCTCGCTATACAAGTCGTGGTTTTTGATATAGTCCAATACTAGGTCAGGCAAAAGATACCGGACGCTCATTCCTCTCCGTAAGGCCCGCCGGACTTTGGTGGAAGAGATGTCATTGGTGATCCACTCTTGCACCAAATGAATATTGTGCCTGTACTTCCAGAGGACGTCCGACTCGTAGATGAACTTCTGCGCGTCACTCCCTATCCTGGTGATACAGACCAGACCGAAAGAAGACACAATCTCCACTATGTGTTCAGGCTTCCACAGGTTGGGGGTTCCAAGCGATTCCAACATGTCCGCCCCACACAGCAGCTTCACCTGAGGGACAGCTGGAAGACACAACACAAAAAAAAAAAATATATATATAAGATGGTAAAAAAGTGATATGGTTAATAATTATTCCCGCTGGAAACTAGTGATACCACAAGACACAACTAATGCAGCTATTTTGTATATAGGACCATTAGAAGGCTGGAGTAACCGGCCGGTTCACCAGAAACTAGTGACGTTAGAGCTGCACGATTAATCGTTAAGAATCGCTATCGCAATTTTTTTCCCCCTTGCAATCTTGACAAAGCATTTTCCCGATTCTTTCTATGCAGAGAATTCTCTGCTGAAGCCGACAGCTGTCAAAAAACAAAACAAAAACAAAAAAAAAAAAAAAAACAGGCAGTCTGCCAAGTATCACAACATTCCTCAGATGCGGAACTATAAACACTGTAACGTTTTGTCCTTAGATCAACGGAATGAACTTCGGTGTGTAAATGAGGGAAGTTTAACCATTTAAAGACTAAAACCTTTTTCTGACACTTGTTGGTTTCAAGTTAAAAAAATCATTATTTTTTGCTAGAAAATTACTTAGAACCCGAAAAACATTATATATATATATTTTTTTTAGCAGAGACCCTGGAGAATGAAATGGTGGTTGTTGCAATATTTTATGTCACACCGTATTTGCACAGCGGTCTTTCAAATGCAATTTTTTTGTAAAAAAAAAAATACACTTTAATGATTTAGAAAAAAAAAACTAAACAGTAAAGTTAGCCCAATTTTTTTGCATAATGTGAAAGATGATGTTACGCCGCGAGAATCGTAAGAGAATCGTGATCTTTATTCTAAGCAAAAAATTCTCATTTTGGCCAAATGGACATTTTTTTTTGGGGGGGGGGGGGGGGATTTACTAAAATGGTAGAGTGCAAAATCTGGTGCAACTGAGCATTCAAACTAATCAGCTTCCAGGTTTTATTGTTGAAGCTGAACTTCACCCTCCTCCCACCCACCTATCAATTTTCCTCCACTACTCATTTGCTTCATATAAAGTCCCAAAACTCCCTTTTTTTTCCTCCCACCCACCCCTCCTCCGCTGCAGAAAGAGAAAATTGTTTTTTTTGTTTGTCCTTTATTTATTTATTAATTTTTCTGTAAAAAAGGGCTGGCCTGCCCTCCCATGCACGTCAATCCTCTAGGCCAGGGATATGCAATTAGAGGACCTCCAGCTGTTGCAGAACTACAAGTCCCATGAGGCATAGCAAGACTCTGACAGCCACAAGCGTGACACCCCAGAGGCAGAGGCATGATGGGACTTGTAGTTTTGCAACAGCTGGGAGGTCCGCTAATTGCAGATCCCTGCTCTAGGCGAATGACGTGAACTTTGCCCGCCTCACCTCCTGGGATATGTACGTCTCATATCCCAGGAGGCATAGTCCTTCATTGGGAATAGAGGAGGGGGCGGGGCCAGGCAGAGCATTATCAGTGAAGCTGCTGGCTTAACCCAGAAGTGCCAGCAGAAGTCACAGAAAAATACGGTGGCCTGGGACCCTGGGGGGGGGGGGGGGGGGGGGGTTGTGCAGAGAAGAGGTAGATCAACGCTGGATCTGCCGGGCGGGTGAGTACCTTAAATGTGCAGGACCTGCAACCAGGTATGTGGAAGTTAAAAAAAAATAAAAAAAAATGAATAAACAAGCTGAAGTCAGCTGCACCAGATTTGGTGTGTACCGGTTTTAGTAAATCTCCTCCTTTGTGTAATGAATCAGCATTCCTGAAAACTAAAGCAAACCTTTGTTCTGTCCATGCAAAACAAGCAACCAGGTTCTCTTTAAAAAAAAGATTAAAGCGTTGCTAAACCCACAACTAGTAGCATTCTAGGCCAGTGTTTCTTAACTCCAGTCCTCAAGGCGCCCCAACAGGTCATGTTTTCAGACTTTCCATTATTTTTAACAGGTGTGATTTGATCAGTTTCACGACCTTAGTAATTACCACAGCCGTTTCATCTGAGGGAAATCCTGAAAACATGACCCGTTGGGACGCCTTGAGGACTGGAGTTGAGAAACACTGATCTAGGCTGAAGGGACTGGAATTGTCAAAAAGAGAAAACAATTATATTCTAAGACACATTGTGAGAAGCTCACAGTATGCAGTGAAAAAAAAAGAATAATTTCAGTACAGGAATGGAGCCGGTAAAACTGCAGGATTTAAAGTGTTACTAAACCCACAACAGTACAATCAGTCTGTATATGCAGTAAAGCATGCTTGTTATACTCACTGTGGAACCTAAGGGGTTAATCCTCTGCATGGTGTAAAAAAAGGCTGTTTGATCCTGTCTTCTCTGATCCTCCCCTTCTTCCACAGTCCCCAAGCCATCTCCTGATAGTACAGAGCCTTGGGGGCACTCTGCACATGCTCAGTTTGATGTGCATTGCTAGAGATTTTTTTTTTTTCTTGGAAGGTTGCATGTGACCGGCACAGGGCCAAATCATCACTGTCCAGACAGAGGGTCAGGGGTCATGTAGCATCATAGGACAGTCAGAAGAGAGTGAAAACTCTTTCTACCACGTTTTCCCGAAAATAAGCCGGGGTCTTATATTAATTTTGGCAACAAAAGACACAGTAGGGCTCATTTTCAGGGTAGGTCTTACCTCTCCCCCCATCCCTCCCTGCCTGCCTGTCAGGAATCCCCTGTGTGAACCGAGTTAAAATGCTTGTAAAATCCTATAATCCACTCTAATACAGTAGTATATAATGTACAGAGTGTGTGTGTGTTTCTGTAATATAATTGTGTCAAATACCTTCGTTATAGAGCCTCTATGCGCTTCCGTGACGCACCGGAGCTCTCTTTCCCGCTCTGAGCACTGCAGGGGTGGGGGGGGGGGGCAGAGATCCCCCGCTGACAGCTGGGAGAAGAGGTAGGAGAGCAGCGGGAGCTCAGCTGAGCGGCGCTGTAACAAAGGTATTTGGCACAATTATATTACAGAAACACACACATTGTACATTATATACTACTGTAATAGAGTGGATTATAGGATTTTAAACTAGGGCTTAATTTCGGGGTAGGGCTTATAATGCAGCCTTCCTGGAAAATAACGCTAGGTCTTATTTTCGGGGGTAGGGCTTATTTTCATGGTAACACGATACAAGCTTTAACCAGTGCTTGGCCAGACACTGATAGAAGTCACAAGACTGCTATATACTGCTAAAAGAGAAAAAGTATTTAGCAGTTAATATTTACTAAAATAACTGCATTTCCATGTTCTGTGTACTGTGGGAGACCAGATATAGTGAATGCAGAGTCCTGGGTTTAGTAACACTTTAATTCACTTTTCACAAATGACACCAAGGTGAACTCAAAACTCCCTCTCCACCCCTCTGGTCTCTGCTGCCTGTACCTTATGTGATCCTCATCTTGCCCTGCCCTCCTTTTGAGGCTCATATCTTTCGTGACGACGTCGCCAAAAATAAAAAATGAATAATAAAAAAAAAAAAAAAAAAAGGATTCAGCGGTCAGCGTGGTCATGTGGCTAGCGCTGACCAATGAGCGCTCGCCATTGCTCAGATTATGCCCTTACACAGTCTCCAGGGCTGTGCACTGATATCCTAAAGTGATGGACCATTATCCAGATGGAGAGGGTGGTGGAAGATGGGGATCACACAAGAAAAATGCAGCATGGATCAGAGGGGTGGGGAGTTAGTTCACCCTTTTCGTTTTTTGTAAAAAGCTGAACTAACCCTTTAATAACCCCCGCCCAGCAATACACGCTCCTTGTAGCTGAATGGATCACAGTGGGGAGGAGGCGAGTGAGGACACTTAAGTTGGAGCTTACATAGCGCTGAGAACTCTCCATCGGGCTCCTAAATGACAGTGCTAGGCCAATGAGTGGAGACCACCACTATGACATAAGAAGAAGGGGCGTAATGTCACATGTTCCTCACTACCCAGAAGTGTCAGGTATTTCCTTTCCTTCTGGAAGCTGCAGAGTGGTGGGGGAGTGAAGAAAAAGGGAGTATGTGCTGCTGTCAAAAGGAAGCATTAACCACCTGACCTCCGGAAGATTTACCCCCCCCCCCCTTCATGTCCAGGCCATTTTTTGCGATACGGCACCGAGTTATTTTAGCTGGCAATTGCGCGGTTGTGCAACGTTGTACCCAAATAAAATTGATGTCCTTTTTTTCCCTACAAGTAGAACTTTCTTTTGGTGATATCGGATCACCTCTCCTTTTTTTTTTTTTTTTTTTACGCTATGACCAACAATTTTGAACAAAAAAAAAATAAAATAAAACAACAATATTTTTTACTTTCTGCTATAAGATATATCCAATAAAAAAAAAATTGTAATAAAATGAAAATTTCTTCATCAGTTTAGGACAATATGTATTCTGCTACATATTTTTGGTAAAAAAAAAAAAATTCAAAATAGCAGATATTGATTGGTTTGCACAAAAGTTATAGCATCTACATATGGGAGATTATATATTTACATATACATTGTGTGTGTGTATATTATATATATATATATATATATATATATATATATATATATATATATATATATATATATATATATATATATATAATATAGTGTGTATGAGATATATATGAGGTAGAGAGATAGATAGAGAGATAGAGAGATAGATAGAGAGATAGAGAGAGAGATAGAGAGATAGAGAGATAGAGAGATAGATAGATAGATAGATAGATAGATAGATAGATAGATAGATAGATAGATAGATAGATAGATAGATAGATAGATAGATAGATAGATAGATAGATAGATAGTGTGTATGTATGTATGTGTGTATGTATGTATGTATGTATATACGGCTGAAGATTTAGAATTCCCACATTTAAAACAACAGTTTGAGCTCTCTGCTCCCGTTCATGTGTTTCTCAATTTCGCCTGAAAGGAAAACGCATGTTTACAGAGCTCTATAGCTCAAGCTGAAATGTAATATAGCAGTTTTTTTGGTGCCTCCCAAAGTCCTTGGTTGTTACATCTTACCTCTGCTCTCTGAACAGTTATGGTCAGGGACATCTTGGCAGTTTTCCCTCTTCCTCTTGTTACCCTTCCTGCACCCAGATTTCTTATCCAGGTTCCCTCCATTATTCATACCCACAAGCTGCTGCTGGTGATGCCTGAAAAAAGATATAAAAATGTTAATTAAAAAACAAAAAACAAAAAAAAAAACAATTCTTTCTTAGCCCTTATGCAAAAGGTCTGGACAGTAAGGGCATGAGAGATGTGAGCGACTAAAAGTCACAGCGGGCTTTGTCAACTGCTGACTTTTAGGGCATGCTGTGATTTCTAGTTCCTCGATACCATGGAGGGTATTGGTTTGCCTGTATGGGTTACCTTAAAACTGCTACAGTCTCAGTCCAATCCTTTTTCAAACACTCCCATGGGTCCACTTTTATCCAATCTGATGCCTGAGTCGCCAGTTGGACCATTGACAGCCGATGTGGTCCCTCGACTAGGCCTTTCTTTTTGTATCCATCGCTCACAGGAGATATAATACCTTTTACTACCTTATAGTTTCCTGTTTGGGGAAAATCAACAAAAATACATATAGGACAATTAGCCACTTACACAATACTCAATGAATCAATTACAAATTGTCTAGAGTTTTTTTTTTTAAAGAGGAACTGCAGTCTGCTCACATAATTTGTAATAAAAACCTCTTTGCCATTCCGAAGCTTCCCTCCAACCACCTTACATATTGTTTTATATATACTGTGATTCTGTACTTGCCAAATATGCTGCAGAAATCTCCACCCACTGGAGTCTGGCTGCAGCCATTTTAACTGTGGGCAGCTGAAGCTGCTGCCTGTTCACTTCCTGGATTTACACAGACACACAGAGGCAAACCTGCAGCTCTTATTGGCCCTCTTATGACTCATCCCCCCCCTCCCTTCCTGGCAAACTCTGTGCATGATGTCATAAGCCTAGGCTTTTGACCAGACAAGACACAGGAAGTGGGCTGTATAAGGTATTTACTGGCAGAAAAAAAAAAAATGTTTTACTATCCAAAAGGTAAAACAACAACAAAGGGCACAAGATTTAATAGATGGAAGGATGAAAAACATGACTGAAGGTCCAATGGTCTTTGGCGGACATCTCTGCTGTTTTTAAAGTACCGTATATACTCGAGTATAAGTCGTTCCGAGTATAAGTCGAGGCCCTAATTTACCACAAAAAAATGGAAAAAACTTATTGACCCGAGTATAAGACAAGGGTGAGAAATGCACAGCTACTGTAAGTGGAAAAGAGGGTCAACAATGCCCATTTGCAGCATCACTGTGCCCATTTGCATGCCTCACTGTGCCCATTTGCAGCATCACTGTGCCCATTTGCAACCATAGGTCCCTTCAAACTCGGTAGTTCCTAGATGCCCCCTAGCTGCAGCCAAAATTTGGGGTCTCTGAACCCAAAGGGTCCCGAAATGACATTGCTGCAGATGGACACAGATGACCAAATTTGGGGCCCCGTATCTCGGGGCCACTTGGTGCTAAGAACCCCAAATTTGGTGTGCAAACCCAGTGGAACTAGCATCATAAAATTTTCAAAGCTGGGGTTTCTAGCACCAAGTGGCCCCAAGATACAGGGCCCCAAAAATCAGTTTAGAAAATGTCAAGCACTTTTCTGCAGCAGAGAATGACATTTTCTGAACCGGATTTGGGGCCCCCTATCTCAGGGCCACTTGGTGCTAGGAACCCCAGCTTTGAATATGTTCTGGTACCACTGGGTTTGCACACCAAATTTCGTGTTCCTAGCACCAAGTGGCTCTGAGATACGGGGCCCCAAAGTCGGTTCAGAAAATGTCAAGCACTTTTCTGCAGCTGAGAATGACATTTTCCGAACCGAATTTGGGGCCCCGTATCTCGAGGCCACTTGGAGCTAGGAACTTCATCTTTAGATATGTTATGGTACCAGTTCCACTGGGTTTGCACACCAAATTTGGAGTTCCTAGCACCAAGTGACCCTGAGATACGGAGCCCCAAAATCGGTTCGGAAAATGAAATTTTTTGCTGCAGAAAAGTGCTTGACTCGAGTATAAGTCGAGGGGGGCACTTTCAACACAAAAAAATGTGCTGAAAAATTCGACTTATACTCGAGTATATACGGTATAAGTAAAGCCCAAATGTTCTTTTTGTTTTGGACAGAGGTGGAAAGGGTTAACCACTTCACCTCCGGAAAAGACTCCCCCCCCCCCCCCTTCCTGACCAGGCCATTTTTTACTTTAACTGACATCTTGCAACGCTAAACCCATATAAAACTTATGTCTTTTTTTTGTCCCCACAAATAGAGCTTTCTTTTGGTGGTATTTAATCACCTCTGTTTTTTTTTTTTTTTTTTTTTTTTTTTGCACTATAAACAAAAAACGACCGACAATTTTGAAAAAAAACAAAAAAAACTCAATATATTTTACTTTCTGCTATAAATCCAATAGAAAAATGTAAAAAAAAAAAAAAAAAAAAAAAAAAAAAATCTAATTTCTTCATAAATTTAAGCCAATATGTATTCTGCTACATATTTTTGGTAAAAATAAATCCCAATAAGAGTACATTGATTGGTTTGTGCAAAAATTATAGTGTCTACATATGGAATATATAGTTTTTTTTTATTTTTTTTTTAACTAAAAATGGTGGCGATCAACGACTTACAGTGGCACTATGATATTGTGGTGGACACTTTTTGGGGACCAGTGACACTAATACAGTGATCAATGCTAAATATATGCACTGTCACTGTACTAATGACACTGGCTGGGAAGGGGTTAATATCATGGTCGATCAAAGGGTTAAATGTGTGCCTAGCTGGCATTTCAGTGTAGTGGGTGGGTGGGGGGGGGATGCTTTTACTAGGGGGAAGGCATGGATCGGTGCCCCTGCTTTACAGGAACACAGGATCCATGTTTTCTGTACTGACAGGACGGCAATCTGCCTTGTTACATAGACTGCCGTTCTGTCTGTGTACCAAAGGATCAGTGGGTGCCGGCGGACATTGGGTCCGCGGGACCCACTGTGTAAGATCACAGCGTGAGCGAGTCGCTGGTAGTGCGCCCCTCGTGCCCGATGCCCGGAAGTGCGAGATCACGTATACATACCCTGAGGCAGTAAAAGTGCTATGGGGCGGTCCGCAAGTGGCTAACAGCCTTATTGGGTTATATTTGTGCTGTGTTTGTACCATTGGGGAAATTTGCCTTTACTTTCTGTACCAGAGATGCAACAGTAGGAGAAAATCTCTCAAAAGTGAGGGAATTCCCCTTTTTATGCTGGCCATATAAGGGTCAAATTTTGCTGGATTCCTGCTAAACTGACCATAATTTTAGTCATTGGTTGCCCTGTTGGCATGACCCGGCTCAACAAACTTTGATCTGAAAATTGAAGGCGGACACAAAATTCTTGGCTGAAGAAGGACCGCAGCCAATCAAATGCAGTCAATATTCGAGTGATATGACAAAATACAATAGCCGGCAGGGGATATTCCACCATACTCAGGAATGAAAGAGAGAAATCTTAACGTAAAATTTTAGGCAAAATTTTTTTTAACGTTTTGGCCAGGGAAGAGGATGGGTTAGATCGGTTGGTTCTCAACCTCAGTCCTCAAGTTCCCCCCAACAGGCCATGTTTTCAGGTTTTCCATTGTCTTGCACAGGTGCTTTAAATCAGAGTCAATGGTTTGGTATTTTGGACAGCTATTCTATCTAAGAGAAATTCCCAAAACATGGCCTGTTGGGGGTACTTGAGGACTGAGGTTGAGAACCACTGGGTTATAACCCCTGACAGGTTTTTTTTGTTGCCAGTTGTGTCCCATTGGTGAGATTTACCTTCACTTCCTGTCCTGTAGCCAAAACAGGAAGTAATAGGAAACCCCTGCAAATTAGGGAAATCATTATTTACAACAGGTATTGGGGTGATCAGGGACACTGACTGGTGACAGTACAAAAAAAAAAAATTCACCTTTTTTTATGCTTTTTTGTTTAAACACACTGTGACCAGAGCAATATATATATACACACATATATATATATATATATATATATATATATATATATATATATATATATATATATGTGTGTGTGTGTGTGTGTGTGTGTATGTGTATGTGTATGTGTATATGTATATATATATATATATATATGTATATATATATATATATATATATATATATATATATATATATATATATATATATATATATATATATATATATATACACACACATATATATATATACACATACATATATATATATATACATATACACACACATATTTTTTTTTATATATATTTTCTTTTTATACATTGTTTGCATATAGCAGTGCTATATGCAAGCATTTTACTGAATAAAATTCAGTTTCTTTTGTTGTGATTAGCTGTGATTGCTCAGAGCTAAACCACATGGTACAGATGGGTTGCGATTGGCCCAGTCTGTACCATGTGATCACACTGACCAATCTCAGCTAGCAACACAATTGTATACAATGGATGGCTTGTGTAACGTACCTGATCCAAAGCCAATATGCAGAGAGGGGCTCCCCTTGTGGCTGGGTGCGGTATACCTCTGAAAGTGCCATAGAAGGTATACGGCCCGAAGAAGCACTCGTTGCCGATAGGATCTGGATGTGTCCAGAAGAGAGTCACCTTGTGAGGACTGCCAGGGCGTGGTGGTGCACAGGCGGCCAGGATCTCCCCGCTGTGCTTGGACTAAACCGTGCTTCAGAGGACAGCAGTGAACACCTGGCTGAGGGTCAAACCCAGGAACACCCGGCTGAGGGTCAAACACAGGATATCAAGAAGCAAGAGCAAATCTGTGGAGTAAGCCAAGGTCATAGACTGGTAATCAGGCAGAAGCAAAGTCCATAAAGCAAGCCAGGAGAGGAGGTCAACAGGTCTGGAACGAGCCGGGTCAATGAACAGGAGATCCAAGTAATAACACGGAGGTTCAGGAATACAGGAAGCTGAAGACAATCCAGCAACTTGGGTCAGACAGAGGCAGTCCTGTATAGCGCAGCAGGGGGGATCCATCTGTCACATGATGGCGCCTATGGCGCCCATATCTTCTACTGGCAAGATTGCCAATACTTCCATGGCCATTTCCCTGACAGCTTGAAAGGAAGCCATCCATTGTATACAACTGTCATGTGACCTGCTGTGATTGGTTACAGCAGTCACATGGTACTGGCAGCGGACCGGTACAGTGATCAGTCAGTCATCAGCTGTGTCTGGTGGGCGCAGCCGGCGACAGATCTCGCCGCCGCGCGGGGCGCGATCTGGGAGGACATCATAGGACGTCTGCCTGAATTGACGAGAGAAACCTCATTTTGCCTGCCTCATTGGCTCCACCCCTGACTCCACCCCCTTTGCCCTGCCCATGTGACAGAAGGCGCCACTATACAGGAAGCATCGGTTCTGCTTCCTCTAGCGCTGGCTCCAGTGCTGCGCCGCACCTCTAATTACACTACACCGGTTGGACCGAGTTAGTTACATGCTGCAGACGCAGAGGGGAAACCAGCGGCTGGGCGCCCCTAGGCAGCAGTGCGCCCTAGGCGGCTGCCTAGTTTGCCTAGTGGTAGCACCGGCCCTGCATGGCAGCATTTTATGCAACACAGACAAAGTGGCAGGGACTCTGTATAGTAAACGGTTTAGGTTTTGGGGTACCTGTGGAATGCAGATGGTCCCGCGCCAGTTCAAACAGCCTCAGGTGCTGTACAGTGATCGGGTTAAATGAGCCGGTAGCCAACAGGACAACTTCTGTCCGTTCGTCTGACTTCTCCATGGTATAAGAGGACTCCCGGGAATTCAAGCAGATTGCGTCCGGGTTACTTATACAACCTATAAAACAAAAAAAAACAAACCCATAAAACTTGTTAAGAGATTGCTGTAAACTTTCTTTTTTGTTTCCTATATTCATGTAGCATTCCATATACACAGAAAACCTTTGCAGAGAACATATAACCATGCAGGTTAGTCTGTGCCGCAAAGAAGCTTACACTCTAATGTCCCCGCTATGTTAGCACATACACTGGGGTAAACTAGATCAGAAGCAAAACTATCCAATCAGTATGTTTTTTGGGTGGTAGGCGACCTGGGAGGTCAACCACACACAAATATATGTAAGGAAAGATCATGGATACCATAAACCCGTCAGGACTAAAGTGCTAACCGCTGGCCACGGATATGACATGACAAGGTTTGTTGGTAAGCAAATGCCCACTGTCCGTTTACATCCAATTACACCCATATAAGGCCAAAAAACAAAACAAAACCAAAAACAAAAAAACAAAAAAAAAAAAAAAACAAAACAAAAAACAAAAACCAAAAAAAAAAACAAAAATTAAAGTTTGTATCCTTTTCAGTTTTTTTAGCACCTGAAGTGACATATTACAGCTAAAAGTATGTAAACAGAAGAACAGATGCACGGCCATGGATTCGTTTGCCTCTGGACAAAAAGCTGGAAGGAAAAGAAACTGATACACATAAAAGTGACATCTAACCTGTTTGGATTTAGCAGGGGGATCGGTTCATAGAGTTAAACTTAATGCACAGTCTCCAATACCAGAGGACGCCTTTTTACAGAGAAACGCGTTGGGCGGAGCTATAGCTGTCATCACGCACAGTGGTGCCGGATGTTTGTTTGGTATACTACCTGCACATTTTGTTTATATGCAAGTGCATCGATCTATAAATAAAAAAAAAAAGGCTTTTAAAAATACTGCACTATGAGGCTTTTGCCTTGTCATGTCTAAATATACACTCACCGGCCACTTTATTAGGTACACCTGTTTAATTGCTTGCGAACACAAATTGATAAGAAGCCAACCACATGGCAGCAACTCAACGCATTCAGGCATCCAGGACGTGGTGAAGACGACTTGCTGAATTTCAAACGGAGCATCAGAATGGGGAAGAAAGGGGATTTAAGTGACTCTGAACGTGGTTGATGGCAGACGGGCTGGTCTGAGTATTTCAAAAACTGCTAATCTCCTGGAATTTCCACACACAACCATCTCCTCGGGTTTACAGGGAATGGTCCGAAAAAGAGAAAATATCCAGTGAGGGGCAGTTGTGTGGAAGAAAATGCCTTGTTGATGTCAGAGGTCAGAGAGAATGGGCAGACAGAATGGTAAATGATAGAAAGGCAACCGTAACTCAAATAATCACTCGTTACAACCAAGGTATGCAGAACACTATCTTAGAAAAGCACAACGCATCAAACCTTGAAGCAGATGGGCTACAGCAGCAGAAGACCACACCGGGTGCCACTCCTGTCAGCTAAGGACAGGACACTGAGGCTATAATTCGCACAGGTTCACCAAAATTGGACAATAGAAGATTGGAAAAACGTTGCCTGGTCTGATGAGTCTGGATTTCAGCTGCGACATTCAGATGGTCGGGTCAGAATTTGGTGTAAACAACATGAAAGCATGGATCCATCCTGCCTTGTATCACCGGTTCTGGCTGGTGGTGTAATGGTGTGGGGGGGTATTTTCTTGGCACACTTTGGGCCCTTAGTGATTAAACGATGCCCAATTGGTACTACGGCCTACCTGAGTATTGTTGCTGACCATATCCATCCCTTTATGACTACAGTGTCCCCATCTTCTGATGGCTCCTTCCAGGAGGATAATGCACCATGTCACAAAGCTCCAATCATCTCACCACTGGACAATAAGATCCCTGTCCTCCAATGGCCTCCACACTCACCTCATCTCATCCAATAGAGCACCTGTGGGATGTGGTGGAGCGGGAGTACCAATTTAGCATCGTTTAAAAGCCACGGCCTGAGTATTGTTGCTGACCATTGTCCATGACAAGATGTAACTCTTTCTTTGAAAGCTTTCAATTCCCAAAATCTAAGCTGCAGACTATCGATATTGTATTGGCTCTGCAGTGCACCCGATTGGCTCCTTGTATCCTTGCAATGCTTCTAAAGCTGGATATACACTAGTAGAATTTCGCACAAAAAGTCTTAGGAAATTTAATCTGAAAATTTTAATATCATTTGAATGACGTTCAAAAGGTAGCTCAGGATTTCGTTTGCAAAGGTAATTTCACATTTTTAAACCTTGACTTGCCTGCACAGAGTCCTGACCTACATTTGTGAGGTCAGGCACTGATGTTGGATGAGAAGGCCTGGCTCGCAGTCTCCGCTCTAATTCATCCCAAAGGTGTTTTGTCGGGTTGAGGTCAGGACTCTGTGCAGGCCAGTCAAGTTCCTCCACCCCATTTGCTCATCCATGTCTTTATGGACCTTGCTTTGTGCACTGGTCCAAATCATTTGGTGGAGGGGGGATTATGGTGTGGGGTTGTTTTTCAGGGGTTGGGCTTGGCCCCTTAGTTCCAGTGAAGGGAACTCCTAAGGCGTCAGCATACCAAGACATTTTGGACAATTTCATGCTCCCAACTTTGTGGGAACATTTTGGGGATGGCCCCTTCCTGTTCCAACATGACTGAGCACCAGAGCAAAAAGCAAGGTCCATAAAGACATGGATGAGCGAGTTTGGGGTGGAGGAACAAGGTCCATAAAGACATGGATGAGCGAGTTTGGGGTGGAGGAACTTGACTGGCCAACCCGATCTAATTCATCCCAAAGGTGTTCTATCAGGTTGAGGTCAGGACTAAGTCAAGTTCCTCCACCCCAAACTCGCTCATCCATGTCTTTATGGGCCTTGCTTTGTGCACTGGTGCGCAGTCATGTTGGAACAGGAAGGGGCCATCCCCAAAATGTTCCTACAAAGTTGGGAGCATGAAATTGTCCAAAATGTCTTGGTATGCTGGCGCCTTAAGAGTTCCCTTCGCTGGAACTAAGGGGCCAAGCCCAACCCCTGAAAAACAACCCCCACACCATAATCCCCCCTCCACCAAATGATGTGGATCAGTGCACAAAGCTGAGCGAGTTTGGGGTGGAGGAACTTGACTGGCCTTCTCAGAGTCCTGACCTCAACCCCATAGAACTCCTTTCGGGATGAATTAGAGACTGAGAGCCTCGTCCAACATCAGTACCTGACCTCACAAATGCTCTTCTGGAAGAATGGTCAAACATTCCCATACACACCCTCCTAAACCTTGTGGACAGCCTTCCCAGAAGAGTTGAAGCTGTTATAGCTGCAAAGGGCGGGCCAACTCAATACTGGACCCTACGGACTAAGACTGGGACGCCGGTAAAGTTCATGTGAGTGTAAAGGCAGGTGTCCCAATACTTTTGACAATATAGTGTAAGATTCCAAGAGGTCAAACTCACGACTTCTATTAAAAAATTCATGATGTCCTGCTGAATACTGTACTGTACATCTCAGTGCAATAAAAGATACACCCCATGGTGACTGATGGACAGACAGAGATAATAGACGAAGGTGACATGACACAGATAAGCGCGGTCACATTGGTGACACAACGCCGTGATGTTGTAACGCAGTCTGCTGGGGGAAGTTACACAACACACGGTACAATGTTACTGTGTCACACTGACCCGTCCCCATTGTGTTGGGAAATGAAGCAATAAGGCTAGAGGTAACAGATATCCCATAACAGGCAATCGTTTCATAACGGGGGGTCACATCGACTAACGAGATGTAATAGTGCAGATCCTGCTGCCCTCCATGGTGAAGGGTGAAGCCAATGCTGCATACATAAAACTTCTATATAGGACTACAAAAGTGAAAGAAAAAAAAAAAAATCTCCTTTATTCGATCTCAGAGGAAACAGAAGAATAGGTCAGTAACAGAGAAAACGTACCTAATCCCTAGGAGTGTTCTCACCAGAGGAGCGAGGCTGAGATCCAGACTTCTACTGGAAGCCTTGTTGGCTTTACCATTGATGGTGCCTTCTCCTTCTCCTTCTCCTCCCGATGTCTGTGCCAGATCTGTGCACTGAGCCCCCTTCTTCCCTACATCACCCGACCAGTTTTACCAGTACCGGTTTCTGGGGTAAACCCCGCCCATTTCCTGGAAAACCATGGGTGGAGTTTTTGAAGGCCATCTCCAAGCAAAATGTTTTCTTTCGTTTTAGATTTAGTGAGAAAGAGTTACACTGGCCATACAGGGTTCTGTTTTTTTTTTCTTTCGTTCAGCAGGTGGGTTAAATGAAAAAACAAACAAAAAAAAAACCCCCACAGGTTCCCTTGTCCCACACATTAGAGGTGGATGGAGGAATCCTCCCCGCTGTGTCTTTGTATTCAGACAGCGGAGACCTCCCCCCCACCACCTACTGTCAGAATACACGGATCGGAGCTGCAGCCACTGATTGAGTGGCTTTTATCTGAGAGGGCGGTTGAGGGGGGCTTCACTCTCCAAAATGTTATTCCTCCACTCCATCCCACATCTGGTCCTCTGCATCAGTGGTCTCCAAGCCGCAGCCCTGGCTCTTTGCATACATTTATCCGGCCCTTGGGGCACTAGTCCTCCCACTGATACAAGGCACTATCCCTTTCACTGACACCAACAATGGTGCAATAATTCCTGCACTGACACCAACAGTGGGGCACCATCCCTCCCACTGACACCAACGATGGGGCACTAGTCCTCCCACTGACACCAATGATGGGGCACTAGTCCTCCCACTGACACCAACGATGGGGCACTATTCTTTCCACTGATACAAGGCACTATCCCTCGTACAGACTTCAACCATCGAGCAATAATTCCTCTACTGACCCCAACAATGGGGCACGATTCCTCCCACTGACACCAACGAGGAGGCACTATTCCTCCCACTGACACCAACAGTGGGGCACCATTCCTCCCACTGACACCAACGATGGGGCACCATTCCTCCCACTGACACCAACGATGGGGCACCATTCCTCCCACTGATACCAACGATGGGGCACCATTCCTCCCACTGACACCAACGATGGGGCACCATTCCTCCCACTGACACCAACGATGGGGCACCATTCCTCCCACTGACACCAACGATGGGGCACTATTCCTCTCACTGACACCAACAATGGGGCACTATTCCTCTCACCGACACCAACAATGGGGCACTATTCCTCTCACTGACACCGATGGGGCACTATTCCTCTCACTGACACCGATGGGGCACTATTCCTCTCACTGACACCAAGGATGGGGCACTATTCCTCTGACACCAACGATGGGGCACTATTCCTCTCACTGACACCAACGATGGGGCACTATTCCTCTCACTGACACCAACGATGGGGCAGTAGTCCTGCCACTAACGCCAACGATGGGGCACTATTCCTCCCACTGATACAAGGCACTATCCCTTTCACTGACACCAACAATGGGGCAATAATTCCTGCACTGACACCAACAGTGGGGCACTAGTCCTCCCACTGACACAAACAATGGGACACTATTCCTCCCACTGACACCAACGATGCGGCAATATTCCTCCCACTGATGCCAACGATGGGGCACTATTCCTCTCAGTGATATAAATTATAAGACCCTACTCCTGATGGTCGGGTCAGAATTTGGTGTAAATACCAGGAAAATATGGATCCATCCTGCCTTGTATTACCGGTTCAGACTGGTGGTGGTGGTGGTGGTGGTGTAAAGATGTGGGAGATATTTTCTTGGCACACTTTGGGCCCCTTAATAGCAATTGAGCATCATTTAAACCCCACGGCCTACCTGAGTATTGTTGCTGACCATCTCCATCTGACTACAGTGTCCCCATCTTCTGATGGGTCCTTCCAGCAGGATAATGTCACCATGTCACAAAGCTTCAATCATCTCACCACTGGACAATGAGGTCCCTGTACTCCAATGGCCTCCACACTCACCAGATTTCCATCCAATAGAGCACCTTTGGGATGTGGTGGAACAGGAGATTGGCATCATGGATATGCAGCCGACAAATCTGCAGCAACTGCATAATGCTATCATGTCACTAGGGATGAGCCGAACACTCCCCGGTTCGGTTCGCAGCAGAACATGCGAACGGGCAAAAAATTTGTTCGAACACCGTTAAAGTCTTTGGGACATGAACGTGAAAAATCAAAAGTGCTGATCTTAAGGGTTAATATGCAAGTTATTGTCATAAAATTTTAAAAACGGACGTTTTTTCGGGAGCAGTGATTTTAACAATGCTTAAAGTGAAACAATAAAAGTGAAATATTCCTTTAAATTTTGTACCTGGGAGGTGTCTATAGTGTATGCCTGTAAAGTGGCACGTTTCCCGTCTTTACAACAGTCCAAGAGCAAAATGACATTTCTAAAGGAAAAAAAAGTAATTTAAAAGCACTAGCAGTAGCGCTGGCTGCTATAATTAATTGTCGGGTCTCTGCAATACACATAAAAGTCATTAAAAAAACAGCCTGGGATTCCCTCACAGTGCATTACCAGGCCGTTTAGGTCTGGTATGAATTTTAAGGGGAATCCCGAACCAAAATTAAAAAAAAAATAAAATAAAATAAAAAAGCGTGGGGGTCTCCCCAAATTCCATACCAGGCCCTTCAGGTCTGGTATGGATTTTAAGGGGAACCCGTGCCAAAATTAAAAAAAAAAAAAAAAAATGGCGTGGGGGTCCCCTTAAAAATCCATACCAGACCCTTATCCGAGCACGCAACCTGGCAGGCCGCAGGAAAAGAGGGGGGGGGGGTCGAGAGCGCCCCCCCACCTCCTGAACCGTGCCAGGCCACATGCCCTCAACATGGGGAGGCCGCAGGAAAAGGGGGGGGGCGAGAGAGCGGCACGCCCCCCCCCCTCCTGAACCGTACAAGGCCACATGCCCACAACATGGGGAGGATGTCCCCATGTTGATGGGGACAAGGGCCTCTTCTACACAACCCTTGCCCGGTGGTTGTGGGGGTCTGCGAGCGGGGGGCTTATCGGAATCTGGAAGCCCCCTTTAACAAGGGGACCCCCAGATCCCGCCCCCCCGTGTGAATTGGTAATGGGGTACAAATGTACCCCTACCATTTCACAAAAAAAAAACAGTGTCACAAATGTTAAAAAAGACAAGAGACGATTTTGACAATTCCTTTATTAAGGTCTTCTTTCCCCGCTTCTTCTTCTATCTTCTTCTGGTCTTCCTTCGGTTTTCTTCCTCCATCTTGTCCTTCCCCAGCTTTTTCCCCTGCTTCTTTTCCTTTGGTCTTCTCGTCCGCATCTTCCTCCGCGCTTCCTTCTCCGGACGATCCGTATCCATGGGAGGTTCCTGCAGTGTGACGCTTCTGCTCTTCTGACAGTTCTTATATAACTGTGGGCGGGGCCACCCGGTGACCCCGCCCCACTCTAACGCACAGGGACTTCCCTATGGCTTTCCCCGTGATGTCAGAGGGGCGGGGTCACCCGGTTACGTAACAGGTGACCCCGCCCCCTCTGACACCACGGAGAAAGCCATAGGGAAGTCCCCGTGCATCAGAGGGGGGCGGAATCACTGGGTGGCCCCGCCCTCAGTTATATAAGAACTGTCAGAAGAACAGAAGCGTCACACTGCAGGAACCTCCCATGGATACGGATCGTCCGGAGAAGGAAGCGGGGAAGAAGAAGGCGGAGGAAGATGCGGACAAGAAGACCGAAGGAAGAAGCAGAGGATCAGAGGAAGAAGAGGAAGAAGCAGAGCATCGAAGGAAGAAGAGGAATAAGCAGAGGAAGAAGCGGGGGAAGAACAAGATGGAGGAAGAAAACCGAATGAAGACCAGAAGAAGAAGCGGGGAAAGAAGAAGACATTAATAAAGGAATTGTCAAAAACTGTCTCTTGTCTTTAACTTTTTTGACACTTTTTTTGTGAAATGGTAGGGGTACATTTGTACCCCACTACCATTTCACACGGGGGGGGGGAGCTGGGATCTGGAGGTCCCCTTGTTAAAAGGGGCTTCCAGATTCCGATAAGCCCCCCGCCCGCATACCCCCACAACCACCGGGCAAGGGTTGTGGGGATAAGGGCCTTGTCCCCATCAACATGGGGACATCCTCCCCATGTTGAGGGCATGTGGCCTGGTACGGTTCCTCTTTTCCTGTGGCCTGCCAGGTTGCGTGCTCGGATAAGGGTCTGGTATGGATTTTTAAGGGGACCCCCACGCCATATTTTTTTTTTTTTAATTTTGGCGCAGGGTTCCCCTTAATATCCATACCAGACCTGAAGGGCAGACACTTTATGACAATAGCTTGCATATTAACCTTTAAAATTAGCACTTTGGTTTCTCCCATAGACTTTTAAAGGGTATTCCGTGGCTTTCGAATTTGCCGCGAACACCCCAAATTGTTCGCTATTCGGCGAACGGCCGAACAGCCAATGTTCAAGTCGAACTCATGTTTGACCCCAACAGACAGCCCTACATGTCACTATGGACCAAAATCTCTGAGGAATGTTTCCAACACCTTGCTGAATCTATTCCACGAAGAATGAAGGTAAAAAGGGGGTCCAACCTGGTACTAGCAAGGTTTACCTAATAAAGTAATTTTTGCTGTAAATAGATAACAAGCATACAAAAAAAAGTATGCAAAGTGTTCACCAATGAACAAAAAATAAAACTCACCTCTATCACTGGTAGCTCCGGGAGCCTCGGACCAAACGTGGTCATCATTACAGGACATGACAAATCCCCTTGTGCGATGGCCCCCCTGTCTGCTAGATAACCCAGAGTAGACACTAAGGTCACAACGGGGGCCGTACCTCCTGACTCCGGGACACAGGGCCCGGGCTATTCCGGAAAATCCCAGCGTACCGACATAGAGGGGGCAGATCATGCTAAACATGCAGGGCTAGTTCCCCATCTCTCATAGAAAGATATTCTTCTGGGCAAAAGGGAGAAAACTGCAAATAACAAAAAACATGAAATACAAAAATTACCTGTCTGAAAACTAAGAATAAAACAAAACAAAATAAAAACAAAATGAAAAATAATATCAAACACAGGATAAAAAGGAAACAAAAACATAAAAAAGTGTGAGGTTGGACATACACACGGAGATTTCAGCATGTGGGATGAGCAAAGAGAAGTCACCGAATTCCAACATCCACGCTCAGGAACCCGGAGAGTGATGAGCACTGATGATCGGTGCTCTGATTATCTGTGTAAATTTCCGGGGTCACACTTGCCCGCTACTAGCTCTCCTCTCCTCCTGTAGGAACGCTTAGCAGCAAAAGGGTCGCCGGATCAAATCCCAACACTACCTGCCTGGAGTTTGCATGTTCTCCCTGTGCCTGTGTGGGTTTTCTCCGGGTACTCCGGTTTCCTCCCACACTCCAAAGACATGCTGGTAGGTTAATTGGATCCAGTCTAAATTGTCCCTAGTATGTATGAATGTGAGTTGGGGACCTTAGATTGTAAGCTCCTTGAGGGTAGGGACCGATGTGAATGTACAATGTATATGTAAAGCGCTACGTGAATTGATGGCGCTATATAAGTACCTGAAATTAAAAAAAAAAAAAAAGTGATCAGCTGTGATTGGACTCAGCTGATCACATGGTACAGGGCCGCTGTAATTGAACCTGTACCGCAACCTGTGAACAGCTGGACGCTCTCCCAGAATGAGAAAATCGTACTGCTGAAAAAATAAAAACAACAGCAGCTACACATACTGCAGCTGCTGGCTTTTAATAATAGGACACTTACCTGTCCTGGAGTCCAGTGATGTCGGCAACCCAGCTGATTTTTCCCATCAGCTGTCGGGTGCATGCCACCGCCATCGCAGGTAAGGGTACCCGGCAGTGTAGCCTTACAGCTTCACGCCAGGAACCCTACTGTGCATGCGCAAGGCTCTGCTCCTTTCTCCTACTGGCCCGAGGAGAGAAGAGGAGGGAGCTGTAACATCAAATTCTGCCCCCCCCCCCGAAAGGTGCCAACCGTGGCATCGGAGGGGGGAGGAAACAAATGAGCGGAAGTTCCACTTTTGGGTGAAACTCCGCCTTAAAGAGAATCCCTCCCAAAAATAAATAAATAAAAGCCAGCAGCTATAAATATAAAATACCATAGCTGCTGTCTTTTCAGAAAAGGACACTTGTCCAGGGATCCAGTGCTGTCTTCACCTGGGCCATTCTTACCCAGTCTTCAGGTCCCTGGCACTGCCTTCTGGTGGTGAGGCCTCCCAGAAGGCTGCAGGCAAAGGAGGGCCTAGGCCAGGGGTCTCCAAACTTTATAAACGGTCCTTCAGACTTAAGGGGGGCCACAGTGGCCAGTGAAAGTCAAAAATGTCCCAGCAACAGTAGAAGTAAAAAAAAAAAAAAAAAAAAAAACATAGTCCCTGTAGCTAGTAGAAGGAGAAATAGTGCCCCATCATTGGTATTAGTGGGAGGAATAGTGCCCCATCATTGGTATCAGTGGGAGGAATAGTGCCCCATCATTGGTATCAGTGGGAGGAATAGTGCCCCATCATTGGTATCAGTGGGAGGAATAGTTCCCCATCATTGGTATCAGTGGGAGGAATAGTGCCCCATCACTGGTATCAGTGGGAGGAATAGTGCCCCATCACTGGTATCAGTGGGAGGAATAATGCCCCATCACTGGTGTCAGTGGGAGGAATAGTGCCCCATCATTGGTATCAGTGGGAGGAATAGTGCCCCATCACTGGTGTCAGTGGGAGGAATAGTGCCCCATCATTGGTGTCAGTGGGAGGAATAGTGCCCCATCACTGGTGTCAGTGGGAGGAATAGTGCCCCATCATTGGTGTCAGTGGGAGGAATAGTGTCCCATCATTCATACAAAATATTTGATCCTACATGCCATTGATTGCCCAATAATCTCCTAAAGGCACATGGGATAAATATGGGGCGCTAAAAATATTCTGTGACCAAAAAATCTGTGTTTAGCACAATAGTGGTGGGACCCTCCTATTGTGCTTGTGTAACACTTAGCAAATAAATAAAGCTATCAATCCACAAATAGCAACATAAGCAATATATAGAATTGTGACATTCAAGTGAAACTCAATGTGAAATTAATGTGAAATCACTGCACTTCATGCTGTGACATAACAAAACATCATATGACAGTCCATATATAACAGATCCATCCAAGAGGAACTGTTTGTGACCACATTTAGTGTAATATCAGCTGCATACATTCAAGTGTCTTCGTGTGTCTTCCACCTCACCCCTGTGTCCAGTGAATCACACACTCCAGAAATGCACTCACCGAGTTACAATGCCAGCACTTTCATGCAAGGCAAAAAACGCTTGTTTTACCACACTCAGGGGTAAATGGAATGATCGGTGTCCAGGAGGATAGTTGTTATATAGATCCACATGAAAGAAAATAGAGTGCTCCAATAGTGTAAATCAGCAAATAACATTTATTAAAACCACTGCAATCCTCAACTGATGCACTCACATTGTACAAAAGATAAAACAGCAGAAATCATGTGCGAATCACATCAATCTTCAAACAGATGTAAATCAAACAACAAAACCACTGTTGGTCACGGCGGACCTGAGGTGTGCTTTCTCTGGGCTGCAGTTACACTTCAATCTCACCCCTCCCTTCGGCTATCCTCCGCTCCTCCGTGCACTCAAACTTCCTAACTCCTGTGTAGTTTAACCGCGCTGTGTATCACGTCTCACAGCCACGCCCCCGACATGTTTCGTCATAGGTAGACTTAATCATGGGATTCTTATATCATGGGGAACCTGATGTGCGTGGCCAGCGGGCGTGATTTCCACCGGCTACGCGCGATCGCATACACACACAAATCCCTGTTCTGTCAGGAGAGAAGAGACATATCGCTTGTTCTTACTAAGTAGGAAAAACGATATGTCTCTTCCTATAGTCAGTCCGATCCCCTCAGTTAGAACACACTGAGGGAACACCATTTTGTTTGGGTACAACGTTGCATGACCGCGCAATTGTCAGTTAAAGCGACGCAGCACCGTATCACAAAAAACGGCCTGGTCATTAACCACCTCAATACAAGGCACTTACACCCCATTCCTGCCCAGACCAATTTTCAGCTTTCAGTGCTCTCACAGTCTGAATAACAATTACTCAGTTCATGCAACACTGTACCCATATAAAACTTGCGTCCTTTTTTTCCACACAAATAGAACTTTCTTTTTGGTGGTATTTAATCACTAATGGGTTTATTATTTTTTGTGCTATAAAAAAAGAAAAAATTTGTGAAAAAAAAAAAAATGCCTTTTTCTTTGTTTCGGTCATAAAATTTTGCTAATTAGTAATTTTTCTTCATAAATTTTGGCCAAAATTTATACTGCTATCTTTGGTAAAAATAACCCAAATTAAGTGTATATTATTTGGTCTTTGTGAAAGTTATAGGAGTCTACAAACTATGGTGCCAATCACTGAAAATTGATCATCAGGCCCTCAGTACATCAGGTGAATCTCATTTCTTGAGACACTAACAAGTCAGGAAAGTACAAATACCCCACAAATGACCCCTTTTTAGAAAGTAGACATTCCAAGGTATTAAGTAAGTAGCATGGTGAGTTTTTTAAAGCTGTAATTTTTTCCCACAATTCTTTGCAAAATGAAGTTTTTTTTTTAATATACAAAATTATCATATTATCAGGTTATTTCCCACACACAGCATATGCTTACAACAAATTACATTCTGCTACTCTTCCCGAGTATGGTGATACCACATGTGTGAGACTTTTACACAGCCTGGCCACATACAAAGGACCAACATTAAAGTAGCACCTTCAGGCGTTCTACGAGCATAAATAACACATCTCATTTCTCAACCACCTATTATACTTTTGAAGGCCTCGGAGCACCAGGACAATGGAATTTCCCACAAATTGACCCCATTTTGGAAAGCAAACACCCCAACGTATATTCTATGAGGCATGGTGAGTCTTTTTAACAAGGGTTCATTTTTTTTCCATAAGTTTTTGGAAAATGTGGAAAAAAAATGAAAACGCTTTTTTTTTTTTTTTACACAAAGTTGTCAAATTTATAAGATATTTCTAACACATAGCATGTATATAGCAAAAATTACACCCCAAAATGCATTCTGCTACTCTTCCCGAGTATGGAGATACCACACGTGTGAGACTTTTACTCAGCCTGGCCACATACAGAGGACCAACACTGAAGTAGTACCTTCAGGCGTTCCAGGAGCATAAAATTACACATCTCATTTCATTCCTACCTATCACTCTTTTGAAGGTCCTTGAGCACCAGCCCAGTGGAATTACCCACAAAATGACCCCATTTTGGAAAGCAAACACCCCAACATATATTCTATGAGGCATGGGCTGCAAATAGGTACTCGGGTACTCTCATGGGCTAGAGACAGGTACTCGGGTAACTTGATGGGCTGGTGACAGGTACTCCGATGGGCTGGTGACTGATATTCGGGTACTCTGAAGGGCGGTGACAGGTACTCAGATGGACTGAGACAGGTACTCATATGGACTGACAGGTACTCAGATGAACTGTGACAGGTACTTTGATGGGTGGTGACAGGTCCTCTTTATTGGTGGGGGAGTAATCAGTGTGATTGGTGTACACTGTAAGCGATAACGAGATGTTACCGCAATCTCCTTCTCACACACACGATCAGTGTGTGAGAAGGAGAACCCGGTAACATCTCGCGTTACTGCGGTTTGTTGACATTTAGTGATCGGCTGTGAAAGGATCACAGCTGATCACGTGGTAAACAGCCGCCGGCCAATGCCTGTTTATCAGTGTCAGTGACGAGCAGTGTTCCCGGGACCACACCGCCACCGACGATCGCGCGCATGCGCCGTGCAAAATGGGGCGGTACCACCTGTGATCAGCTGTAACTTTATCACGGCTGATCAGGTGGTAAACAGCTATGCCCAATGGCTGTTCACCCCCCTCGGTGGTGAGCAGTGTCTCCGTGACACGCCGTCACCGAAGGAACAGGAATGCGCGCACACGATTGCGCGCACACTCGCTGTTTAAATAGACAGACGTCATATGACGCCCGCCCAGAACGAGAGCCACGCCGCCTGGCCGTCATATGACGGCCGCCGGGCAGCAAGCGGTTAAGCAGCCAAATCTTCCGGTCTGTAAGTGGTTAAGGTGAAAATCCACAAGGGTTTACAACCCCTTTAAGATGCATCAGACCCGATAAACAGAAAGTTCCCATTTGCCCCCCAACGACCAATCACTTTCTGCCTTTGATATTTTCAGTGAATTATCAGAAAATGAAAGGGCGAGTCTGATTGTTTGCTACGGGCTTAGAACTGTTCTTTCTAAAGACACTTTTCTATAATCGACTTCTGTTCAACCGCAATGGCCACCCATGGATCGAAAATACTCCCGGTTCCTGCTTAAATCGGACAAATTTCAATCCATGTATGGTTGGCTTCAGTTCAGTTTTAAATTGTTGATAAAACTCTACAAAGAAATTTCGGAGAAATGGAAACGCAATGAATTTCCAAAGACAGGATAACATTTACAAAGCATGTGAACAACAAGTACAGAACGGCTTTAATTCCACAAAATATTACTAGAAGAGGAAGAGGAAGATTTCGTAACACATCATGTAGTTATCCTCGTGAGAATGAATCGCGTGACAATATAAACTGTTGATTTGGAACCAAAGCAATTATTCCAGGAGTCACATTTACTTGCTTAATACAAATTTTGATGAGTAAAACTAGTATGAAACCCCAACTTCTTTTTTTTTTAACCACTTAAGGACCGAACCTCTTTCTGAGATTTGTTGTTTAAGTTAAAAAAACTTTTTTTTTGCTAGAAAATTACTTGGGGAAAAAAAAAAAATGTATAATGTTTGGGGGTTCTAACACCCTAGAGAATAAAATAACGGTCGTTGCAATACATTCTGTCACACCCTATATGCGCAGCGGTCTTACAAGCGCACTTTCTTTTGGAAAAAATACACTTTTTTTAATTAAAAAAAATAAAAAACAGTAAAAAGTTAGCCCATTTTTTTTTATATTGTGAAAGATAATGTTACGCCGAGTAAATTTATATCCAACATGTCACGCTTCAAATTTGCGCCCGTTCGTGGAATGGCGACAAAATTTTACCCTTAAAAAATCTCCATAGGCGGCGTTTAAAAAATTCTACAAGTTGCATGTTTTGAGTTACAGAGGAGGTCTAGGGCTAGAATTATTGCTCTCGCTCCACCGATCGCGGAGATACCTCACATGTGTGGTTTAAACACCGTTTTCATATGCGGGCGCTACTCACGTATGCGTTCGCTTCTGCACACGAGCTCGTCGGGACGGGGAGCGTTTAACTTTTTTTTTCTTATTTATTCTATCTTTTATTTTTACATTTACATTTTACATTTTTTATATATATATAAAATTCTGGATCACTTTTATTCCTATTACAAGGAATGTAAACATCCCTTGTAATAGAAAAAAAGCATGACAGGTCCTCTTAAATATGAGATCTTGGGTCAAAAAGACTTCAGATCTCATATTTACAGCAAAATGCAATAAAAAATGTTGTCATTTAAAAAAAAAAATGCCAAAAAAAATAAATAAAAATGGTCCTTTAAGAGCCATGGGTGGAAGTGATGTTTTGACGTTGCTCCTGCCCTGCAATGATATGGAGACGGGTGGGGGCCATCTTCTCCTCATTCGTTTCCATGTCAGGCTAAGGAAAGGGTCCGGAGCCGTCGGCAGCGGCGGAGGGCACCGGAGCGCGGCGGGCCCCCTCTCCCACCACCGATAAAAGTGATCTTGCGGCGAATCCGACGCAGAGACCACTTTTATCTTGAAGCGAACCGCCAGAGGATACCGGGATTAGAGCATCTAGCTGCTGCCATAACAACGATATCCTCCTTCAAAGTCAGGATGTATATCGGCGTGCGGCGGTCCGGAAGTGGTTAAAACCTATTTCTCAATAGTCACAAAGGATATAAATCCTTTTTTGTGATCACAAACACCTTTTCAAGCCCAGATATTACCTTGCAAAAGTAGCGATATCATCATCAGAGTGCTGTCCATAGACTCTGCAAGCTCCACCCACTACAGGTTGTCTGCAGAAAAACTACAGGAGGGGGCGGAGACCAGACCAGTCACACAGGTAGGGAGAGCAGTGAGCGGTCTTTATTACAGGAAGCTCCTGCACAGAGGGGAAGTCTCACACTGGATTACTGCACAGATCTGGAAGAAATACACAAAGCACACCGAGATTCAAGGAAGAATACACATGATGGATGTATGTAGACAACATGCGCCTATCACAGAATTCAGCAGATACACGGGGGCTGTGTGTGTGCGCATTAAAGTTGTTGTAAACCTCAGACATGAAATATGAACAAAGCATTTCTTACTATAGTGTGTACTTGTCTCAATTAAACCCAGGAGCCTGCAATCACCAGATCTTGTCTCCCACAGCACACAGAACATGGAAATACAATAGTTTTAATAAATATAAACTGCTAAATACATTTTCGCATCAACAGTATATAGCAGTCTTGTGACTTCTATCAGTGTCTGGTTAAAAGCTTGTAGAAGGAGTTTTAATTCTGTCCTATGAGGCTGCAGGACCCCTGACCCTCTGTCTGGACAGTGCTGATTGGCCCTGTGCTGATCACATGCACTCTCCCAAGAAAAGAAAAACAAAAAAAACACAACTCTAGCAATACACACTAAACTGAGCACGTGCAGCTTGTCCCCTAGCCTCTGTTCTCTCAGGAGATGGATTGGGGACAGTGGAAAATGGAGTGGATCAGAGAAGACAGGATTAAACAGCTTGTTTTTTTTTTTTTTTTTTTTTTTAACACCATGCGGAGGATTAACCCCTTAGGTTCCACAGTGAGTATAAGATCACCAAGTGTCCTTTCTGTCTGCTGCCTGTAACCACTTCCCACCTGGCCTATAGCAAAATGACGGCTGGGCGGTGGTTTATTTGTTCTGACTGGAGGTCACATGGCGTCTTTCAATACAACGCGCTCGTGTGCCCCCCCCCCCCCCCCCCGGGGAGCGCAAGGCCCGGCGATCGTTGGTGCGATGTGTCACTCGGACACACCGCATCTCCGATCACAGTAAAGAGCCTATTGTAAAGAACATAGCACATATCATGAGGGACTCCATTTTAATTCTAAGACACCATCTTATGTTTTACAGGAAAATTGAGAAAACTCATATTTGAGTTTCAACTGAAACCCACATAATCTTTAAGCTGTTATCTATAGAAAGCCTTCTCAAGGTTACATATACATTTAAATATAGCTAGAATGTGGAGTTTGTCCTAGCTCATGTTTGTTCTTGATAAGATAAGTGCTTCCCTCAACACCTGTTTAAGAATACATATATAGTGAAAATGATGCAAGATTTTGTCTTATAACACCAGCTAATAGGTAAATATTAACTGAACCTATTTTCATTTCGAGGACATGTATAAGTTTAGTAAAACTCCTCCCATCCCCTCAAACGACATAAATACTGTATTTCTAACATTGCTAATTAGATATCTTTAAGTGGCTAAGCAAACCTGTCTCCTGTGTCACTTTATTGATATCTCCAGGCCTGGGGGTCTACGGAGGTCTTCCTGCATTACCTGAACCTACCTGGGTGGTCTTAGAAGCCAAAATTCCCTACAACTGGGGGCTCGTCGTCTGGGATAAAAGCCAAAAATCATCTGAAGGTAAGTCTTTATTTTGTCTTTATTGACGAAATATTTCTTGCCTCAGCTCTGATTAAAGCTTTTTAGACCCGTAAATTAGTAGGGGATAAGAACCACGCCAGAGGTTAATATTGGAGGGTTTTTGGGAAACCCACAAAGATAAGCAGTACTGCATACACATATATAGAGACATTCCTTTTGGGAAGGGATATGAAGTGGTTAATGAGGAAATAGACTCCGGTGACCCCAAAATCTTTTGCTTTTTCTTATCTGTCGCATTAGAAGTTATAAGATAATCTGTCGTGTGTGTGTGGATCAGAAGACTGCGTGGTAAAACAGTCGACTCCCACTGTCAATATGGGTCAGAAACAAGGTAAAGAAGATCCTCCCCCTCTTCCCAATCCAGGAGAAACGTGTAAGGATTTTGTAGCCAGAATTTGTGGTACTAATTATGAATTCATAGTCCCATGGGTTTCAAATTTAGCGGGATGGACCGAAGCCATACACAGTGTAGACCCCTTTCCCCGGGATGGCGCTAATGATGAATTTCACATAGATATGATAAAAGGATTGTGTTTAGGAGATAAGAGAGCTTTCCCTTGGTACCCCGGGGATCCTCAATGGGATATGGATTATATGGAAAAGGGAGGAGAGAACTGGTTGAAATACGCCCCATATTGGTTTCAAAGGGATAATAAGAAACAGAAAAAGCCCACCAAATGTTTAAGTAAGGAAGATTATGACCAGAAACATAGAGAAGAAGCCGATAAAAAGAGATTTGTCCCTGACCCAATAGCCCCACCCCTGCCAATAGTCAGTCATCCTCCACCTGCATATGTACATGTCTATCCGAGTTTGAGAAAGGAAGATATTGATCTTCTGGCTGGACATTATGCAACCCCCCTCGCTCCACAACCACAACAGCAGATGCCTCCCGCTCCACAACAAGATAGACAGCACCTACAGAGGGCCTGAGTCGAGGTAGGTGAACCAGAAGATGATCAGGGAGCTATAGGAGGGGTAGTTTCACCACCTGGCCAAGAGCAGGAGGAAGAAGACGTTAAGGGGATAAAATACTTAGTCCCCCTAAAACAAAGAGTGGAACTGTATATAGTAACACTAACCTTCAAGCACCTTTCATGACCATTGGAAATGAATTATTAAAAAAGGTAATAGACATTGAGGACATTGACAGGATAGTAAAACATTGCCCCAAACCCACCGCCTCTGCAGGAGGCACTTTAACTTACTTAAAAAAGGCCTGTAAGGGTAGAAATTACACACAGGAAGACATGCGTCTTATCATTGATGGTATCATAGGACACACCAGTTCCTGGAACTGGACAAATGTTCCAAGTATAAACACTATTGACACTGGAAACGCGGGAGCATATGGGTTAAACACAGTACCAGGTAGGAACACCATGTGGACAGAATTAGAGACTGAAATGATGAGAGTATTTAAAAATAAAAGTTCCCTCCCTACTGCCATAGCATGCAAACAAAAGTCAGGAGAAAATGTAGTTGAGTTCTGGAAAAGGTTTCATGAAAATTGGACAACAGAAGCTGGATTAGCTACAACTACTGATGTGGGAGCTTTGTTTATTCAAACTTATATGAATAATCTAAAACCCCAGTTCGCCTTGGTGGTAAAACAGATGATATCTGAATGGACCACACAGACGATTGACCAATTTCAGGAAACTTTAATACAGAAAGAAGCAGCAGGGTGTTTTGATGTAATAAAAGAGAAAGCAGTGAGTACCCTTTATCAGGCTGGAGTGCAAACTCAGCCTCCCCAAGATAACGGTGGACAATGGGGCAGTGGAAACAGAGGCAGAGGAAGAGGAAAAATAAAAGGGAGAGGGCATGGTTTTTCCAGACCACCCCAGCAGTCCCGCACATGTTGTTTTAACTGTGGACAACAGGGTCACTGGAGAAATTAATGTCCTTATGAATGGAATAACCCAAATACTCAAGATCAAGATCAAATGCATACACAGGGACCCCAATCTAGCCAACCGAATCAAGTTGCCCCAAAGCAACAGGGTCCCCGATTCCCTATACAGTGGAATCAACAGCAACTAAAATGAAGCTGCCCGGAAGGTAGTATCCCAGCATTTCCTTTGATCTCACACTCTTACAATGAGCAACCAATTGTGCCCCCATATGTCAAAAATAGGCCTGTTCCATTTTTAACCGATTCAGGGGCAACTCAGGGCACCCTCAGTGAGGACTACTACAGAGGTGAGACTAAAATTGCTGAACCTTCTATGGGAATTAATGGGATACTTACCAAAACATACAAAACACCACCTTTACCAGTAAGTGATGTTGAAAGGGGAGGTGCAACAGTCTTGCATCATTGTTTCAGGATTATACCAAATTGTCCTGTGAATCTCTTGGGTAGAGATCTGATGGGAAGATTGGGTATAACACTGAAAATGACTACTGAAGGAGGTGTCTTCGTACATTCCAAGGTAATACCAATATATTACACTGAGGATAGTGATCTCCCTCCACCAGATGATCCGGTATGGTCAAAAAGCTCCTTGGATGTAGGTCTTATTTCTTGTACCCCATACAAGGCAGCTTTAAAATCATGGGCACAGCCGGTTTATCACAAACAATACCCCATTTCAAAAGAAAAAGAGGAAGGAGTGGCCCCAATGGTGGAAAGGTTCCTGCAGCAAGGAATTCTTAAAGAGACACTGTCACCCTACAACACCCCCATTAACCCAGTAATGAAGCCGGACGGCTCTTACAGGTTTGTACAAGACCTCAGAGCTATAAACAACCTAGTGATACCCATTGCTCCTATAGTGCCTGATGTGCCATCACTCTTAACCTCCATACCATCCGATGCAGAGTATTTTTCAGTCATTGACCTTTGTAATGCATTTTTTTCAGTTTCTGTTGACGAAGAGACACAGCCTATCTTTGCATTCAATTTCAGAAACCGCCAGATGACGTGGTGTAGATTACCTCAGGGTTATGTAGACTCCCCTGTAGTATACACAGTGGCCCTCCAGGCAACCCTGCGGTCTTGGACACCCCGCCATGGTTCCGTCCTACTTCAATATGTTGATGATTTGTTGTTGTGTAGTCCAAGCCAGAAAGCATGTAAAAATGATGGTTTAGATCTGTTACATTGGTTAGCAGGCAATGGTCACAAGGTTTCTAAGAAAAAGCTACAATGGTGTCAGGAAACTGTTGAATACCTTGGTTTTGTACTCTCCAAAGGAGAAAGGAAAATCAGTCACAAGAGAGCTGCGGCTCTCGTGGGTCTGCCCCGCCCACTTACTAAGAAGGACATGCTATCCTTTCTTGGAATGATTGGTTACTGCCGCCAATGGATACCTGATTGTTCCTACTATGATAATCTCCTGAGGCAAGCCACAGGTACTGACATGCCAGATTGTGTGAAATGGAATGATGAAATGTACAATGCTTTTGTGTATCTTAAAACTGCAATGGTCACATCTCCTGGACTTGGACTACCTGAATATGGTAAAATGTTTCACTTGTTTGCAAGGGACAACTGTAAAACGATGGCGGGGGTCCTGGCTCAGGAGCATGGGGGGAAACTCCGCCCTATTGCATTTTTTTCAAAAGTTGTGCCGATGCCAGTACAGGGAATGCCGGCGTGTCTCAGAGCTCTGGCATCCTGTGCGATGGTGGTGAAAATGGCTACATCATTCACTCTAGGACATGCCACCACACTACACACCACTCACAATGTATCCATTCTACTAAAGAACATCCATACCCAGCACATGTCAGCCCAGAGGCTGAGCGGTTATGAAGTAATTTTACTTTCTAACCCAAAACTTGAGATCAAATATGCCTCTCCCACTTCTGGCCCAGCTCCAATCCTGAATGCCTTGCTAGGCTTGAAAGGTGAAGAAGATGAGGTAGTGCCTCAACATGAATGCATGGACCTCATCCACCAAGACACATCCCCGAGACCAGACATGTCTTCAACTGCTCTCCCTGGAGCACAGAATGTCTTTGTGGATGGGTCTTGTTCAAGACCAAATGATAACACATACCATGCAGGGTATGCTGTTGTTCAGCTGCCTGATAAAATACTGGAAGCAAACCCTGTCCCATTCCAATCAGCACAAGCTGCAGAACTTATAGCCCTTACTCGAGCTTGTCAGCTTTTTGAAGGGCAGGATGTAAACATTTACACAGACTCCAAATACGCTTACGGTGTTGCGCATGATTTTGGAGTCATATGGAAAAGGCGGGGCTACATAGCAGCAGACGGTAAATCCATCTCACATTCCACGCTTGTCACAAGTCTGTTAGAAGCTATACAATTACCAAGGTCCATAGCTATACTACACTGTAGGGCACATACAGGGCAACAGGATGACATAGCCAAAGGCAACGCCTTAGCTGACAAAGCAGCAAGAGAAGCAGCATCCACACAGCCTGCAAACATACAAATGCCATTACTCTCACCAGAAATTCCTCTTTTGGATCAAACATTGCGTGATCTCCAAGCATATGCCACAGAACAAGACATCCAGCAATGGAACTCAATAGGTGTGCAGACAAACCCAGAAACTGACCTTGTCTGCCAAGAGGGGAGACCATGTATCCCTGTAGCCAGTGCACCCATTTTTATTTCACAATACCATGGGATAGGTCACAGAGGGTGGAAAGTCACATGTGAACTTTTGGATAAGGATTTTTACATTCCAGGTCTTCCCTCTCTCGTTAAGGCATATGTTTCCAGATGCATCACATGCATTCGGAATAACCCTAGCAACCCTCACAAAGCAAAACACGAACATCTGATATATCCATCTACACCATTCACTCATCTGCAGATAGATTTTACACACATGCCCAAACTAGGAAAAAGACAGGAATATTTGCTAATAATAGTGGACATGTTCTCAAGATGGATAGAATTGTTTGTAACTACAAAGGAAGATGCACAAACAGTAGTGAGGATTCTGATACAAGAAATTATCCCAAGGTGGGGTTGCCCACTACAGATCAACTCTGACAATGGTCCTGCATTTGTGGCCAAAGTTTGTCAAGACCTGGTAAAAACACTGAAAATAGAATGGAAGTTTCATATTCCTTACCACCCCCAGAGTTCAGGTATAGTGGAAAGGATGAACAGAACCATTAAAGATAAGATCAGGAAGGCCACTGGAGGTACGTATGCAAATTGGAAGAAGGTCCTACCAGCTGTACTAGCCGAGGTAAGAATGACACCCTCTAAAAAGACAGGATACCAGGGGCGTCGGGAGGGGGTGGCTAGGGGGGGCTGAAGCCCCGAATTGGTCCCCGAAAAGCCCCGAGTGTCAAGAAGGCACCGTTCAATTGTTAGCCCCGAGCGCCGCCGGCCGCTGACGAGCGGGGACCGATCTGATCCGCCGAGTGCGGCCGAGTGTAGCCGAATGACATACAGGTCCCGCCTTCTGGAGCTATGATGGACGTCCCACTGGTCCAATGCTGGGACTGCGGGACGTGTGACGTCCATCATAGGCGCTGCAGGCTCCAGAAGGCGGGAATTACAATCCGCCGCGCCACATCATTGAGATCCCCACTCGGCGCTGAGATAGATTAGGGCAGCGGAGGAGCGATCTGTGCCAGTGACTGCACGAGGAAAGTAGAAGAGGGGATGAGGATAACCTGAAGAGGAGCCCGGTGCTGGGGTGTGTTGTTGGTGACCTGAGCTGTGCTGGGGGCGGACGGCAGAGTAAAGAGCTCCGGATCTCGTTGTGTCTGATCATGGGCACCGTACTCCGGAGTGTGCAGCAGGAGGCAGAAGAGTCTTCTCCATATCGCCTTGTGCCTGCTGGCTGTGCTGGGACTGGGAGGCAGGCTCTACTTTGTATAACTTACTACGTGCAGGACAAAGCCCGGAGCTCCAAGGTCCAGGCGATGAAATTCGAGCAGTCTCCTCTCCTCCTCTCTGGCTGCCTGCTGTGCCACATGATGCGTGGGCTGCACACCGCACACTACGGCTGAACTGAACTGCAGGAAACCTGGACACATGAAGTCTGTCTCCTGGTCAGGTAGGTGAGGTCAGTGTATGTATGTCACGGTATGTTAGCTAGGTAAGTGTATGTCAGGTCAGTGTATGTTAGGTAGGTCAGTGTATGTTAGGTAGGTGTATGTATGTATGTATGTCAGGTCAGTGTATGTTAGGTAGGTCAGTGTATGTTAGGTAGGTAGGTGTATGTCAGGTCAGTGTATGTTAACTAAGTGTATGTATATCATGTCAGGTCAGTGTATGTTAGGTAGGTGTATGTCAGGTCAGTGTATGTTAGGTAGGTGTATGTCATGTCAGGTCAGTGTATGTTAGGTAGGTGTATGTCATGTCAGGTCAGTGTATGTTAGGTAGGTGTATGTCATGTCAGGTCAGTGTATGTTAGGTAGGTGTATGTCATGTCAGGTCAGTGTATGTTAGGTAGGTCAGTGTATGTTGTTAGGTAGGTGTATGTATGTCAGGTCAGTGTATGTTAGGTAGGTGTATGTCATGTCAGGTCAGTGTATGTTAGGTAGGTGTATGTCATGTCAGGTCAGTGTAAGTTAGGTAGGTAGGTAGGTGTATGTCAGGTCAGTGTAAGTTAGGTAGGTGTATGTATGTCAGGTCAGTGTATGTTAGGTAGGTGTATGTATGTCAGGTCAGTGTATGTTAGGTAGGTGTATGTCATGTCAGGTCAGTGTATGTTAGGTAGGTGTATGTCATGTCAGGTCAGTGTATGTTAGGTAGGTGTATGTATGTCAGGTCAGTGTATGTTAGGTAGGCCAGTGTGTCAGGTAGCTGAGATTAGTGGTCAAAATTGATGGGCACTGCTAAGCCCCAGGCAGCAACCAGCAAGTAAGCTTACCCCCCGCCACACAACCCCAGCGCTCAGCCAAAAAACCCCGTGCCATGACCACTCTCGACCCCCCCCCCCCCATCGGTGCCAGCATCGGACTTCGGGCTGAAGCCCCTGGTCTTTTTGCCACCTAGCAACGCCCCTGCAGGATACTCTCCTTTTGAAGTCTTAATGGGTAGGCCATTCCCCACCCCATGGGCCAGACAGCCACTTATGTTAGAAAGAGGGGACCTAGATCTTATTCAGGAAGAATATGTAAAAAAACTTATTGAAACTTTGGATAAAGTTGAAAGGAATGTTGCTCGTACCTCTCCTTCTTCTTCACAGGAACCTACACACCCTTTCCAGGTGGGTGACACCGTGGTGGTCCAGAGATTGAACCGCACCAAGAAACAAGAGTTTCCCTTCGGACCCCCAACCACAGTGATCGCAGTCACCCACACAGCTATTTTGGTAGAAGGACAACAGGCCTGGATTCATGCAAGTCGCGTAAAGAAGGTCAACCAGGACCCTAAGAAGCAAGGCAAAGATAAAGCACAGAGAGGTGAAGCAAGTGATAAAAATCCTCGAACACTGAGTGAAGCAGGTGGTCAAGACTCTGAACAAGATGACGTTGCTTATTTCACCATGGACTTCTGGTTGTGCCTCCTATGCTGGGCTGCCCTGATTGTGTTCCTGCCAACTTGGCTGATAACTAACTGTATTTATCATTCTGAAGATTTGGGACTCATAAAAGGGTATTTGTGGGGCCTCTATCACTCTACAACAGAATAATACACATGACAGACACAAGAGAAATGAAAACTCAGAAAGTTTTACAGATAAAATGTTATTGTTGAAGTTTAAATATAGCTACGCCCAGAAATCTGGATTTGAAAAATGTTGGATATGTAGTAAACTCCATCCTAGCACTGCTAGAATCCCCTTAATGGCAGTACCTCTAAACTTCACCCCACTCCTTAATGGCACACCTCCTGTCGTCCTTACAGAAGTCATAAGAACACTTTCAAATAATACCCTTACTTTCCAAATTACTGGTAGAAGTCATTCCCCAGACTGGTGTTTTAGGTTGGGAAACTCCACAAACGGAGCTGAAGTTTGCCAACAAGCTAATATTAACTTTTCAATGACTTCAATTGAAAGCCCTTTCTTTCATACTTCAGAACCTGCCCTAAACACCACTCTAATAAACTTTCTTAACTCCAGTTCCACTTCCACAGTAGGACAATTATTGTCGAGTTTAATTTTTTCCAGTTTTTCTGATGAAATGATGACAATATTCAACAAACTATCCTTAGCTCTAGGAAACAGTATTTATATTTGTTGTGGAAAAATCTGTCACCCTTGGATCCCCACTGAACCCCAAGGATGGTGTTATCTTGCATCCCTAGTCCCCATCATGGGCGTAGTAGGGAAGACACCTCCTTGAAGCTAGCATGCATCCTAGGTACCCCCTCAAACACCGCAATAAAAGGGAGTTATTTCTTACAAAAGATATGGCATGGGCTTGGTTCCCCTCATGGACTGGGTGGGGAATAGACTTAATGAAAAGGTTGAATAATTACACTGGAATCATTGATGAAATAATGGAAAAGAATTCTGATGATATTACTAAATTAAATATAGAAACTAGGGCAATTAGAAAACAATTAGAACTACACGAGTTAGCCATAGAAAGCATGAGTGCTGCCTTAACTGGGTTATGTGAAAACACAGAAGATTATGAGTGTTGTACCTGGTTTCATAACACAAGTATTGAGGTACCAGATTATTATGATATAATTGCACAACACCGGAAAGAAGTAAGCAAATTACAAGATGAAGCTAGAAACATTGCTAAGACATGGGATCCTTTTTGCAAACCAAAGTTCTGGGATAGGAATTTTGGCATGGATAAAAAGTGCTGCCATAACTATAATTATGATTGTTCTTTTTGTTTTGTTCCTATATGCCTGTTATAAGCTTATAATTGTTAAGGCATCCCGAACCCCTGATCCTGCTGCTGCGAATAGAATTTATCTGAGTATGTATTATGATAGAAGAAAATTTACATAACTGTGAAAGATAGTGAGCCATATAATAATGTCTCAAAGAGGGGATTGTAAAGAACATAGCACATATCATGAGGGACTCCATTTTAATTCTAAGACACCATCTTATGTTTTACAGGAAAATTGAGAAAACTCATATTTGAATTTCAACTGAAACCCACATAATCTTTAAGCTGTTATCTATAGAAAGCCTTCTCAAGGTTACATATACATTTAAATATAGCTAGAATGTGGAGTTTGTCCTAGCTCATGTTTGTTCTTGATAAGATAAGTGCTTCCCTCAACACCTGTTTAAGAATACATATATAGTGAAAATGATGCAAGATTTTGTCTTATAACACCAGCTAATAGGTAAATATTAACTGAACCTATTTTCATTTCAAGGACATGTATAAGTTTAGTAAAACTCCTCCCATCCCCTCAAACGACATAAATACTGTATTTCTAACATTGCTAATTAGATATCTTTAAGTGGCTAAGCAAACCTGTCTCCTGTGTCACTTTATTGATATCTCCAGGCCTGGGGGTCTACGGAGGTCTTCCTGCATTACCTGAACCTACCTGGGTGGTCTTAGAAGCCGAAATTCCCTACACCTATGACGTACGCTCTTTACCATGTGATCAGCTGTGTCCAATCACAGCTGATCACAGTGTAAATAGGAAGTGCCGGTTATCGGCATTCCTCTAGTCGCACTGACAGCGGGTGAGTAGAGGAGAGCCGATAAGCGGCTTTCCTTGCAGGGGGGGGGGGGGATGGGTCGGCACTAATAGTCAGTGCAATGATTATCAGTGCAGCCCCATCAGCGATTAGAGTTACCACCTTTTCTTTAAGTCAAACCCCAACACTTTAGCGGCGCTAAAGCAATTTTTTTTTTTGCAGTATAACCTATACATATATTTTGCTATTAACTTCATATGATTAGAAATGTTATTTAAGAACAAGAGTCCCCCTTTACATCAGAGGCCAGAGTTCCCCTTTTACATCTGAACTTCCAGAGTTCCCTTTCACTGTAAGGGGGGACTCTGCAGACTCTGATGTAAGGGAGAACTCTGGGGACTCGGACATAAAGGATGCTCTGGGAACCCTGATTTAAGGGGGAACACTGAGAACTCCGATGTACGGAGAGGACTCTGGTGTAAGAGAGAACACTGTGGCCTCTGGTGTAAAGGGGAAATCTGATGTAAGGGATGCTCTGAGAACCCTGATCTAAGGGGAAACACTGAGAACTCTGATGTACGGAGAGGACTCTGGTGTAAGGGGGAACACTGAGAACTCTGATGTACGGAGAGGTCTCTGGTGTAAGGGGGAACACTGTGACCTCTGGTGTAAGGGGGAACACTGTGACCTCTGGTGTAAAGGGGTACTCCGATGTAAGGGGTGCTCTGAGAACCCCGATTTACCTTAGTGTACTCACTCAGAGTCAGGAAAGAGAAGGGGGGAGACTTTAGTCACAGACAGGGATGGTTGGTGAGCTCACTCACCCCTTGGCAGTCAGCACCTCTCATCCAGATGTATCTGAGGCTGCTCGACTTCAAATTTCCGGCCCCCCACTTTCCTTTTCTAAGGAGTGTGGGCAGACACAGAGGGATAGGGCCGGGAGGAAGAGGTGCAGATCAAGCCCTCTCTCCTCTGTATGTGTTTGGGGGGGGGGGTTATTAGTGTTGGCTTTGGGCAGCATGAAAGAGTGTAACAGACACTCTACGCTTAGACAACCACAGCCAGCAACCCTGCTGGGAAGCCATACTCCAGTCTGAATGTGTCCGGGTTTCAGGCAGTCTGAAACCCGGACACATGATTCCAATCCCGGACAGGTGGCAACCCTATCAGCTATGCCTGCCAAATTATGATGCCTGCTAGTGTCCATCAGTGCTGCCTTTCAGTGCCCATCAGTGATCCTGTCAGTGCCTCCTCATCAGTGTCCATAAAGGCTGCCCATCAGTGCAGCCTCATCAACGCACATCAGTGAAAGAGAAAAATTTACTTATTTGCAATATTTTATAACAGAAACTTTTTTTTTTTTTTAACTTTCAGTCTTTTTTCATTTCTTTAGCAATAAAAATAAGGAACCCAGTGGTGATCAAATACCACCAAAAGAAAGCTCGGTCTAGAAAAAAAAAAAAAAAATGATAAAAAAAATTTCATTTGGGTACAGTGTTACATGACCGCGCAATTGTCATTCAAAATGTCACAGCGCTGAAAGCTGAAAATTGGCCTGGGCAGGAAGGAGGGGGGGTGCCCGGTATTGAAGTGGTTAAAAAGGATGAAAATGTAGGTGTTTACATGCATTGATGAATTAAAAAAAAAAAAAAAAAACTAAATTAAAAAGTTTAATATAAAACTGTAAGAATGCATTTTTCTTGAGTATATACAGTGGGGGGAAATTATTATTTGATCCCCTGCAGATTTTGTAAGTTTGCCCACTTACAAAGAAATGAAGGGTCTATCATTTTTTTTATATGATAAAGACAGAAAATCAACCAAAAATCCAGAAAAAGCACACAATACAAAAAGTCATAAATTGAGTTGCAGTTCAGTGAGTAAAATAAGTATTTTAAGCAAAACATGACTTAGTAGTTGGTGGAGAAACCCTTGTTGGCAATCACAGAGGTCAGATGGTTCTTGTAGTTGGTGATCAGGTTTGCACACATCTCAGGAGGGATTTTGGGTCCACTCTACTTTAAATATCTTCTTTAAATCCTTAAAAGCGGAGTTCCACCCAAAAGTGGAACTCCCGCTTTAAGCACTCCTTGCCCCCTGACATGCCACGTTTGGCATGTCATTTTTTTTTTGGGGGGGGTATACCTTGTTTTTAGTGGGGACTTCCTGTTCCACTTCCTTCTTCCTCTTTTTGGCCGCCGAGGCGACTCCTCCTCCTCTCGCCCTAGGCGGCCCCTCCCTGCCAGCAATCTTCGGGGACACAACACAGCTCCCAGAAGATTGGCTGGCCGATAGCAGAGCGCAGCGCGACTCGCGCATGCGCAGTGCGCGCCTGGCCGCGATCCCGTAAGCTGTCATGGCCGGATGCCCACAGTTGCTATGACAGCGCCGAGGAGAGGAGGGGAGGGGGGAGAGGAGCGAGGCTCAGGGCGGCCGCATCGCTAGACTGTAGGACAGGTGAGTGTGTTTATTAAAAGTCAGCAACTATGCTTTTTTTTTTGTAGCTGCTGACTTGTAATAAACTAAAAGGCTTCTTGGCTGTCTCTTGGCAACTCGAAGTTTCAGCTCCCTACATAAATTTTCTATAGGTTTAAAAGGGGTTGTAAAAGGTAATTTTTTTTTTTTAAATAACAAACATGTTATACTTACCTTCACTGTGCAGCTCGTTTTGCACAGAGTGGCCCCGAACCTGCTGTTCTGGGGTCCCTCGGCGGCTGTTTCAGCTCCTCCCCGCAAGGACTCACCACCTTAATGCGAGCTCCCTCGCATGGTGGTTAGTTCTTGCGGGCGCGCTCCCGTGACACAGCCGGCGGCTATAGCCGCTCACTGTATCACTCGCCCCCCGCCCCCCGGCGCGCCGTGTCATTGGATGTGATTGACAGTAGCGCGAGCCAATGGCTGCACTGCTTTCAATCCATCCACTGTAGCCAATCAGCGGCCAGGCTGAGCAGCGAAGGGGATGTCAGGAGCGGGCGCGGGACTTTCGAGAGGTCAGGTAAGTAAAACGGGGGAGGGGGGGCGGCCTCAATTGTCGGAAGTTTTTTCACCTTAATGCATAGAATGCATTAAGGTGAAAAAACGTTTACCTTTACAACCCCTTTAAGGTCTGGAGACTGGCTAGGCCACTCCATGATCTTAATGTGCTTCTTCTTGAGCCACTCCTTTGTTGCCTTGGCGGTGTGTTTTGGGTCATTATCATGCTAGAAGACCCATCCATGACCCATCTTCAGTGTTCTGGCTGAGGGAAGAAGGTTCTCATCCAAGATTTTACAATACATGGCCCCCGTCTATTGGCCCCTCAATGCGGCAAAGTCGGTCTGTACCTTTAGCAGAGAAACAGCCCCAAAGCATAATGTTTCTACCTCTTCGCTTAAAATGTAAGGATGGTGCTCTTGGGGTCATAGTCAGCATTTTTTTCCTCCAAACACGGCGAGTCGAGTTAATGCCAAAGAGCTCAATTTTGGTTTCATCTGACCAAATTGTTCATTGGCAAACTTCAGACAGGCCTGTACATGTGCCTTCTTGAGGAGGGGGACTTGCGGGCTCTGCAGGATTTCAATCCATGGAGGCGTATTGTGTTACCAGTGGTTTGTTTGGTGAATTTGGTCCCAACTCCCTTGAGATCATTCACAATCTCCTCCCGTCTAGTTCTGGGCTTATCCCTCACTTTTCTCATAATCATCCTCACCCCATGAGGCAAAATCTTGCATGGAGCTCCAGACCGAGGGCGATTGGTGGTTATTTTGTATTTCTTCCATTGGCGAATATTCACTCCAACAGTTGTCCCCTTCTCACCAAGCTTCTTGCTGATGGTCTTGTAGCCCATTCCAGCCTTGTGCAGGTCTACAATCTTGTCCCCGACATCCTTTGACAGCTCTTTGGTCTTGCCCATGATGGTGAGGTTTGAATGGAAGAAAGAGATTCTGTGGACAGGTGTCTTTTATACAAATAGAGTGTTGTCATTAGGAGCACCTTCTTCCATTGACAGGACTAATCTGTGTACCACATGAGCACCTACTGTAGTCAGTCTGTGGGAGCCAGAATTATTGTAGGTAGGGGATCAAATACCGTATTTAAATCAGTGTATAACACACGCCACCGTATGACACACACCCCAATTTAAGAGGGAATTTTCAGGAAAATAAACTTTTTTTTTTAAATAAACCACTTTGAAGCAAAATAATGGTCAGTGAGCATCAATGCAGCCTAATCTGTGCCCATCTCCAGCTTCAGTGCAGCCTGATCTGTGCCCATCTGCAGCTTCAGTGCAGCCTAATCTGTGCCCATCTGCAGCTTCAGTGCAGCCTGATCTGTGCCCATCTGCAGCTTCAGTGCAGCCTGATCTGTGCCCATCTGCAGCTTCAGTGCAGCCTGATCTGTGCCCATCTGCAGCTTCAGTGCAGCCTGATCTGTGCCCATCTGCAGCTTCAGTGCAGCCTGATCTGTGCCCATCTGCAGCTTCAGTGCAGCCTGATCTGTGCCCATCTGCAGCTTCAGTGCAGCCTGATCTGTGCCCATCTGCAGCTTCAGTGCAGCCTGATCTGTGCCCATCTGCAGCTTCAGTGCAGCCTGATCTGTGCCCATCTGCAGCTTCAGTGCAGCCTGATCTGTGCCCATCTGCAGCTTCAGTGCAGCCTGATCTGTGCCCATCTGCAGCTTCAGTGCAGCCTGATCTGTGCCCATCTGCAGCTTCAGTGCAGCCTGATCTGTGCCCATCTGCAGCTTCAGTGCAGCCTGATCTGTGCCCATCTGCAGCTTCAGTGCAGCCTGATCTGTGCCCATCTGCAGCTTCAGTGCAGCCTGATCTGTGCCCATCTGCAGCTTCAGTGCAGCCTGATCTGTGCCCATCTGCAGCTTCAGTGCAGCCTGATCTGTGCCCATCTGCAGCTTCAGTGCAGCCTGATCTGTGCCCATCTGCAGCTTCAGTGCAGCCTGATCTGTGCCCATCTGCAGCATTGCTCCTCATTTCAGCCTGATCAGCGTCGATCTGCAGCCTTGCCGAAATATAGGCAGCCACCGAGGAGAAGGAGGGGACGAGAGCTGCCGAAATAGAGCCGATCTCCTGTGTACTTGGCTCGGCGTCACGCCCAGTCCCGCCCCGGATCCTATGATGGACATAACGCCGGTCCAATTCCTGGGACGTCAATGCTAGGAGCCATCCAGGGGGCAGGACTGAGCGTGACTGCGAGCCCGAGTATTTCGGCAGCTCTTGTCCCCTCCTTCCCCTCGGTGGCAGCCTATACCGGCGTATGAATGCACAAACGTTTTTCCCCCTATCTTAAGGGGGAAAAAGGTGCGCGTTATACGCCGATAAATATGGTACTTATTTTACTCACTGAACTGCAACTCCATTTATAACATTTGTGTTTTTTTGGGGGATTTTTGGTTGATATTCTGTCTCGATCATTTAAAATACACCTATGATAAACAATTATAGACCCTTCGTTTCTTTGTAAGTGGGCAAAAACTTTCAAAATCTGCAAGGGATCGAATCATTAATTTTCCCCACTGTAGGTATACGAGAGAAAAGAGTAACTAGGAGCTCAGAAGAAAGAAGGAATTCCCAGAATGAAGAACAAGAGCTGCAATCCATGACCAGAGTAATCTGAAGCAAAGGGATGATTTGCTCTCAGGCATTCAATCAAGGCACACAAAAGGACATCAGGGGGCGCCCTCTACCAAGCATGTGCGGCTTGCAGAACAGCGCTATTGTTCCCACTCATCGCATAGCTCACTTCAATACTTTTTGTGTATGTCCGGTCAACTGTATGAAGTCTAGAGGTGGTCCGCCCTGGGAGGACCAAGTCCCTCGCTCGGTGCTGCCAGCCACGTCTACGGTCACCATGCTGCTCTTGCTGCTTCAGTCCCTCGCCCTCACCCTCATGGTGTGTGTGATAGTTACTAACTGGTTAGTGGTCAAAAGCACCGAGCTGGTCCATGGGCTCGTCCGTAAAATCTATCGCTAATACAAAACTTCACGGCCATGACGGCCACCTGCTTAAGAAGCCCCCCATCTGTCCAGCCAATCCCATAGGATCTTCTGTCTATCGTAGGCAAGAGATCGCAGGACGCAGGATACAGGGATCGCAGGACACAGAGATCGCAGGACACAGAGATCGCAGGACACAGAGATCGCAGGACACAGAGATCGCAGGACGTTCCTTTTTTTTTTATAACAGCAGCTGAGGCCAAACATTTGGCTTCCAACTCAAGTCTTAGGAGTCTACTTTTCTCATTGGAGTACTAATTTTCCAGTCGGATTGTACAGAAAATTGCCAGCGTGCTGGAAGATAAAAAAAACAACCAAAGCCATCGATTGTCCTCTTCACACAACACTTTTTGAAATTTGTTGGGTATGAAAAGTGACGCTCAAATCCGAAACCTTGGAATATCGGTCTCTTTTATGAGACAAAGAACTTGTTTTACTCCTAGGCCTATATAAAAAAGTTTGATATCGAGAAGTTCCGGGGGAGGGGCAAAAAACAAAACCGATTGTCTATGAAGAGCCCAAGGAACTACCAAACTTTGAAGAAGCAAAAAAATCCCAATAATAACACCAGTCTGCTAAATTACCCTTCTAGGACGTTCGACTCACTTCAGGCAAGTACAACTCTATATCCACTTCAGCTCTAGGCCTTTTCTGGCACATTTTGTTTACAAGTAAAAATCAGCATTTTCTGCTAGAACCCCCATACATTATACACAATATATATATATATATATATATATATATAAATATATATATATATATATATATATATATATATATATATATATATATATATTTTAGCAGAGACCCTAGAGAATAAAATGGCGGCGACCCCTTCCGCTACTTCTGAAAGCAATTCGGCAGCTAATTAACTGCTCGGACAGCTTTTATGAAAGAGAATCGCCGGCTGAAAAAAAGAAAAAATACCGGGGCTATGGCCGATACTGCAGCTTCAGCCATAACCCCGGTAAACCACTTGCAAGTGGCAACATATATATAAGTATTTGGGATCTGCAAGTGGATATTCTGGGGTACATTTATTAAAGGCAAATAGACTGCAGTTGCTCCAGAGCTTAATAAATGAGGGGAAGCTCTGCTGACTTCCATCATCCAATCATGTGCCAGCAAAATTGCATTTTTGTTCTGTTTTCCTTGCATGCGATTGGGTTTGCTTTGTAAAGTGAAGCCTTCTTCATTTACTGAGCAACTGCACAGTCTATTTGCATTTAGTAAATCAACCCCTCCGTGTCTTTAAGGTAATTTTTTTTTTTTTTTTTTACAGGTACCTGACCCCACTTCCGGGAGACCGGGCTGTGGGAAATAACATCAGCAGCTCGGCCCCCCTCCTCCTCCTCCTCCCTCCCCTTCTGCCGGGCCAGTTAGAGAGCGCAGCATGCTCTGTGCATGCGCGGTAGGGACGAAAGGCTGCACCGCCGGGTTCCCTTACCCGCAATGGCAGCACCCGACCAGCCGATGGAAACATCGACTGCAGTGCCAACATCGCTGGACTCCAGGACAGGTAAGTGTCCTAATGTTAAAAGTCAGCAGCTACAGTATGTGTAGCTGATGACTTACATTTTTAAAAGGGGTGGGCGGAACTCCGCTTTAAGCACTCAAGGACCGGAAGATTTGCCCCCTTAATGGCCAGGCCATTTTTTGCCATACGGCACTGCGCCACTTTAACTGACAATTGCGCGGTCGTGCGACGTTGTACCCAAACAAAATCGACGTCCTTTTTTTTCCCCCCACAAATAGAGCTTTCTTTTGGTGGCATTTGATCATCTCTGCGGTTTTTATTTTTTGTGCTATAAACAAAAAAACGAGCAACAGATTTTTAAAAAAAAATAAAAATATTTTTTTACTTTTTGCTATAATAAATAGATTTTTCTAAAGAAACAAAAATTTCTCTATCAGTTTAGGCCAATATGTTCTACATATTTAAAAAAAAAAAAAAAAATTTAAATTGCAATAAGTGTATATTGATTGGTTTGCGCAAAAGTTATAGCGTCTACAAAATAAAGGATATATTTTTGGCATTTTTGTTATTTTTTTTACGAGTAATGGCGATGATCAGCGATTTTTAGCAGGACTGCGACATTGCGGCGGACAGATCGGACACTTTTTTGGGACCACTGACTTTTATACAGCGGTCAGTGCTATAAAAATGCACTGAATACTGTGTAAATGTCACTGGCAGGGAAGGGGTTAAACACTAGGGGGCGATCAAGGGGTTAAGTGTGTCCTAGGGAGGTGTTTAACCATGGGGGGATGGGACTGACTGGAGGAGAGAGAGAGAGAGACAGAGAGAGAGAGAGAGAGAGAGAGAGAGAGAGAGAGAGAGAGAGAGAGAGAGACAGACAGACAGACAGACAGACAGAGAGAGAGAGACACAGAGAGAGAGAGAGAGACA